>JAPDVR010000007.1:25463067-26144317 GCA_026230005.1 Gila orcuttii | reverse complement strand
TTATAATGTGGTCATAATGAGGTTGAAACTACAAACATGAAACCAGAATAAATCTGATTAACTTAAATCTCCAAATAAATCTTAATGTTATACTATCACATAATGAATTCTTGCCTGCAAAAGCTAGTCTGTCCAAACTAAATCAAATCCAGTAAAACAAAAGGCTTGAAATATTGATATAGAAGCTGATTGTTTCTCTAGGATTAATGCGAGCTGTAGGTCATGAAGAATCGGAAACGTGACCCATATCATGGGTCATCAGGGAGTCATCTGATTCATGGGATATTCATGCTGAGAAAGCTTTTTTGCTCAATACCAAAGGATTCAGGAGGCTTGATTGTTGCTGAAGATTGATTTTGCAAGTACTGTGTCCCTTTGGTACTGTGAAGAGGACCTAATTTATTTGTAATTCTGAAAAAATGACCAGAATATATCAGAATCAGAATCAGAATCAGAAAGAGCTTTATTCAGAATCAGAAAGAGAAAGAGCTTTATATTACGTTGCCAGTGAGATTTTATTCTAACATCATAAAAAGAGGTCTTCTGAGATCTAGCGTTGTTTCCTCCAGAACTTCTGCAGAAATCCTTTCAAAACCTTTGCGGTGCAAAAGGAAATGTAGATGATTCAAGGTGTCACATTGCATAAAAAGAGAAGTGCTGACATCAGTCCCTGGCACACCCAAACAAACAGCTTACATAAGATGTTTACTAACCCATGCGTCTTCCCTCACAGACTACGACCAGCCAGGCCATCTTCCGGCTGCAGTCCGGCGTATGTCAGCTCTTCAGAGACACGCTCATCAACAAGGGCTTTGTGGAGATTCAGACTCCCAAGATCATCTCTGGTACGACCATCTCCAAGTTCACTTCAGCTCTCTTCTTCTGCATAATTTTGGAGAGTCAGGGGAAATCTACATTGGCCTAAGCATGGTAGAGGAGCCATCAATGGTCTTACCTGTAATTATAGCCTTATTGTAACAAATGCTACTGTTAAACAATTACTAGAACTAAGGTATATTTTCATAAGGACAAGTACAAGTTAAAATCAAGAGCCATGTGTAAAATGTGTTCTGACATTGACTGAAAAACCTGGCCTTCAGATATTCTAAGAAATGACAGACGAAATCATCAAGAGCCTAAGGAACTGTTAAGGAGTAGGAAATAAACTGTTTCAATATAAGAAAATGTTAGGTAAAGTTAGCTTGACTTCATGTGGCACTTTGAATTTGAACATTCTGTCAAACTGATAAGGTTCCAGGTGCTTAAATAATATAAAATAGATCATCTTATGTAAGCAAGTAATTGTTAACTAGGCTATTATTTTTTATTGCAGTTATACATCAACCAACTTTGCATGTGTGGATAACACAAAAGACCATTTTGCAAAAATAAATAAGCAAATAAATAAACCTCATTGCTAAAACGGTTCACACTTCAAACTTTCCCCACATCTGAAACAACTGAAATATTGTTCAGCAAAATGCCACATTACGGCATATACTGCATATTAAACGTGGTTTGGATTCCATTTTGTCTTCAATCAGTACAAAATGAAAATTTGCTCTCTCTGTTTTTTTAAATGCAGGTTTGGATCTATAGTGAACGATTCATCCATTCATATTTTTTTGATCTCGTCATTTTTAATCATAATATCTTTATTCAATCTTCTGGTGAACCAACAGACTTCTCTCTGGTGATGTATACCGGACGTCTCCAATCATTCAGTGTTGTTCTTCAGTCCCCACACCTTCCTTACAATCGACTGCAAGCTTACATTCAGATCTCCCTTCATTCAGTTATCAACCGATGGATAGAAACCAAGTCCCTGCACTACTTTTTTTTAATCTAATGTACCTCACAATACGGAAGAAAAGATCTGCCGCTTCTTTCATTGTTATGGCTTTGACCTCACAGAGCATATGAGATGTCATAAGGCGAACAGTCTTGTCTCCGTGTTCACACTGGAGGATCTGTATTCATGACGGCAGGGACAGAGTAGTACAGGTTTTATCTCTGTTCCTCACGCACCGAGCCTTCTGAATGATTTCCTGCTCATGGTGTCTAACTTAGTTTATTGTTCTTTCTCTGCACCTTCAGTCTCTAAAAATTTCAATTTCAAGGATTGATACTTTTTCATTTTCGGAGGTAAAAAAAAGTTTGCGACACTGTCAAAACACTGGCTGAAGAAAAAGGGGTGTTTATTAAGGAGATATGCCTCCAGTCACTGATAGGGTGCCATCATGTTAGCACTTTTGATATGGTGGGTACACAGAGTGCTATGGGATCTGCTGGGATTCATGAGCACAGCTGTCTTTGTGAAGAGTTCAGGGCCTGTTTCATTTGACTTGACTCAAGACGGTGCAAATTGATTGCTTTCTCAGCTCTTAAAAGCACAGTTCACCCAAAAATAAATCTCATATAATATGCTACAAAAGGTTTCCATTTCAGATAAATGCTTTTGAACTTTCTATTCACCAAAGAACATATATATATATATATATATATGTATGTATGTATATATATGTATGTATATAATGCGTGTGTGTGTGTGTATATATATGTGTATATGTATGTGTGTGTGTGTGTACTGGATACTGTCCTTAGATGCTGAAAGTCTAGTGTAAAAATGATGGTGCTCAACTACTTCAACAGTCTCTTAAATACGCTTCTTTTTTAGTCCACCAATGATTTCAAAGTTCTATGTATTACGTCAGCAAAGGTCTCAGTGGTGTTACAACACTTTCCCTCAACAAAACCCCCCTGTTGTGTTTGTGTGGTTTTCGCTGTTAAGGAAAACAGTTGCTTTCATTTCCTCTGCACCCCGACCGGCCAATCAGAACACATCTTTGTGACGCATTTCGAATTTAAACTTTGCCGCCTTTGGTGTGATCTGCCACCATCAACATCAACATTGTGTTCTTTCAGTAAAACCGCATGACATCCGGTGTGCACACACCCAACTGTGCGTGCCCTAAAGAACATCATGCTCATATTTACCATGCTTGCCATGACAATTATCAGCTCACATTTGTGGACAAAATGTTACACATGACTACAGTACAAATGTTTTTTTTGTGTTCTTAACAGCTGCCAGTGAGGGTGGCGCAAATGTCTTCACCGTCTCCTACTTCAAAACCAGTGCGTACCTGGCCCAGTCCCCTCAGCTCTACAAGCAAATGTGCATTTGTGCTGACTTTGACAAAGTCTTCTGTGTCGGACCAGGTAAAGCATGAAAATACACCCTCCCGTCTCTTTATTTTCCCTCTATTTGCTGTTTCCATCTTTAGGTCATCTTTAAAATGGACAGTAAGATTTAACTGAACGTCCAGAGACAATCTCATAGACTGTGGCCTATAGAGTATCTGGCCACTTATTTGTAGAGGTCACCTTCACCAGTATCTCCTCCCTGCCAGTATGCAGATCAGGACATACTGCAGGATAAATAGACGGATTGCGCTATTGGTGCTTTTGGCGGGCACAGAAATCCCTCAGTGAATAGAGCAAGAATATCAACCACTTTTAGCAGAGCCGTTGGGCATAGACTTCAGAAAAATTCAGCTCATCAGTGACCTCTGCTGATGGGAGGTCACATTGTAGAAACTGCATAAGTGTTTTTTTTTTTTTTTGTATATATGGGTATATTCAAAACAAGTGCATTAGTCTGATTTTTTTGGCAAGAATATTTTGATAATTGATGATCTTGTTTTTTGACACGGAAATTTGAACGGCTACATTTTACAAATGTAACTGCTACTAATATTGCTAGGCAGTTTTATTTTAGTATTATTTAAATACTATTATAGTATTGTGAATACTTTTTTTGTTTCATTTTAGTAATTTTGTTTTTGTGCTTTTGTCATTTTTTTTGTTTTGTTTTTTATATTTCTCTATCTTTTCTATTTATTTTTAGTACAGTAAGTACTTCAACTTAAATATTTTATTTGAGTTAGTCGTCAAGGCAGCATTTCTAATTTAGTTTCTTAAATATTTAAATATTAGTATTTATGTTTTGTTGTATTTAAGCTTTATTTCAATTATTTCAAAATGTTTTAATAGTTTTGATTTTTGTTAACTATAACAACACTGCAACAAAGACGCATGTTTGCATGATAAGATTTTTTTTGTCTGCTGGAAACAATAGTAATGGGTTTAAAATCATGTTCCACTCAAGTTAGCCCAGTGTTTTAAATGAAATACTAAGGTTACTATGAATGTGAATCTCAGTTGTCTGTGTTTCTGCTAGTGTTTAGGGCTGAGGATTCCAACACTCATCGCCATCTGACGGAGTTTGTGGGTCTGGATATTGAAATGACTTTCAATTACCATTACCATGAGGTCATTGACTCCATTACTGACACCATGGTTCAGATCTTTAAAGGACTACGTGACCGGTAAGGGACGTGACTCCTTCAACATCCCCTTAAGTTCTCAAAAGTTTTAGTGAAGTCGTATTTCCTTTTAGAATAACGTGTTCCCATCAGAATAATGTCACATGAATTTCACTTGAAATTCATTCAAAGTGACATCATTTATTCGGTAACGCATGTGAAAGAAAGGGCAAACCCTTTCTTTTACATGTTATAAACCACGTTCATGTGGTTTATAATAACAAGGATATAGACTGCCATCTAGTGGTCAGACTATTATTTATAAATATATTACATTATAACTGAAGTATTTTACTGTCATTGTGTGGCAAATGTTGCATACAATTGGAAATCCGACCCAAGCAGTCTCTATATGTGGAATGCATATTTTATCCAGTAATCACAAACAACCTGACCAGCACTAAGAAAAGTAACATTTGCCTACTAATGGTTTACATTTGAAAGACCTTGAGAGACGCTTTTCAATTAAATCTTGGGCCTACATTTCATGCTAGTCTCCTTTCTAGCTATGCATTCTCTTTTAATGGTGTGTCTGTGATGCGGATGCACTGCAGGTTCCAGACAGAGATCCAGACCGTGAACAAGCAGTACCCCAGTGAGCCGTTCAAGTTCCTGGAGCCCACTCTGAGACTGGAGTATATGGAGGGAGTGGCCATGCTCAGAGCTGCTGGGGTGGAAATGGGCGATGAAGAAGATTTGAGGTCAGTGTGGCTTTCTTTCATAGAATTCCCACATTGCACACACAGGGAATCTGTAACAGATTTTACAACAGATCTGTAATCTTTTTATTTTTTCTTCCTCAGCACACCCAACGAAAAGCTGCTTGGTCGTCTTGTGAAGGACAAGGTAAAAATAAGTGATATATACTTCTGTTCAAATGTTTGGGGTCGATAAGTTTTTTTTTTTTATGTTTTTGAAGGGAATGTCTCAGCAAGGGTGCATTTGTTTGATCTAAAATGCAGAAAAACAGTAATATTGTGAAATATTATTGCAATTCAGATTTCAACTTTTCATAGATTTAGTCATTTTCAGCATCATTACTCCAGACTTCAATTTCACATGACCAGGGCTTGACATTAACTTGTAACTTGCCAGCCACTCTGGCTAGTGGTTTTTCATAGTTCACTCAGAATTTTCACTGCCACAATTTTGAAATGGAAATGGTTGAAAGAAAAAAGAAAAAAAAAGCTTTTCCCTGAAATAAGAAATAAGATGATAATACTACATAATACAGACAATACTACAGTATACATACTATAGAACCCCAAGCTCCCTCTTTAGTCCATCCAGATTATTCATGGAAACCGTGAAAAATATGTCATTCTGAAGTCAGTTTGACATGTTTCTTTACTGCTTAAGGCGAGACACTACAGGTGAATAGGGTATTTTTTTTAACTATCAGATATCACCATGAAACTTTGCCAATTGATTACCTACATTAAGATGAGAAAAAAATGTATTACAAGTTTTCTGTAATTTAATGTTTAAATATGCAAATGAGGCATTGTCTCATTAAATATGCGCTATTTTGCATATATTTTAAAAAACGAAATCTGAGTATTGGACAAAGCCAGGTTCAAAATTATTTTTTCATTGTGTTCACATATTAGATGGGGAAAAAATTACAGAGGGATTTATGGATATCTACTTTTGTTATCCTGTAAATCAGAATATACTGCCAATAGCCTTAAAAAAATGATTTTCGCCATGTTTTTGGGAATAAAATGTTATATAAATCAGGCTAGGAATAATATATTTACAAATCCCTCTGTAAATGTCTTCATAATATAACTAGGTACAAGACTGGAAAGTTTGGTGTATATAGGTGCTACTGAACTGGAGATTTCGGACTTGGAGTATGAGAGAAAATACATTTTGAGAAAACGTGCTTTAAAGATTTAGCATCAGCCAATGAGATTGCGCATTTAGAGTAAAATCCCCCCTTTTACTTTCGCGATTGGTTGCTGATAAAAAGGAAATGACCATATTTGCATCCGGCAGTCTTGTTCAGGAGAGAGAGAGCTTTCTAACGGTGTGTGTGATGACAGGGTGCAGATCGCGATCGCGGAGCAGAGGGATGATTTATAACGACAACTTTTGATGAATTTATGAGAAATCTACAGACGCAAACAGACAAAGTGTAGTAAAATAAAGACCTAAATGTGTATTTCGGACTTTTTTTCACCACAAGTCTGAAAGAAGACATGATATTGAAGACAAATATCCCAAAATCTCAAAATTGACCAGTGAAAAAAAAAGATGTTTTTGCCTGCCGTGTCTCGCCTTAAGGTCAGAGAGAGTGGAAAATGGCCTTTTAAAACAACATTTTCAATGTTTGGCTCCAGACATTTTGAAATCTAGACTTCGGGGACAAAATGTAATTCTACAAAGTATATACGTGGAATATGGCCCATATAAATTAAACACACCTTTGTGATTATTTTAGTATGACACTGACTTCTATGTTCTGGATAAATACCCCTTGGCAGTAAGGCCATTCTACACCATGCCTGACCCCAACGACCCGGTAAGTGTTTTGAAGCCTTGTGAATCTAAATGCATAGCTTTTTATTCACAGACTATGTGCTTCATAACAAACCCCACATGTTCTTCCTGCAGAAATACTCCAACTCATATGATATGTTCATGAGAGGAGAGGAGATCCTGTCTGGAGCTCAGAGAGTCCACGATGCTCAGCTGCTCACTGAAAGGGCAATGCACCACAGCATTGGTAATTCAACAGCTGTGTTACAAAACCTACTAGAGTTTGGTGTTAACACGCGTTGCCAAGCTAAAAAAAACAAAACAAGAATGCACAAAATATCTAAATGTTGGTTAACCATAATGCATTTGAATTTCAACACTCCTCAGTATTTCATCTGCTTACTTTATTTTAAGGTGTCCTTGTTACAGTGTAATTTTAGATTTAAGTATTGAGCAATATTAATGAACTACATGTTCTTACTATAGGGTTAGGGTTAAGATCAGGGTGTGGTTTAGGGTTAGTTTCATGTAATTATGCATAATTTATAGTTATTACTATAGTAACTACATGTAACAAGGACACTGTAAATATAAAGTTTCACCCTTCATCTTTATGGTAAATACTGACTACTCTAATGTCTGTTTTTAAGTAGATGACTCATTTTTTACTCTTTGTTACAGACCTGGAGAAGATCAAGGCCTACATTGACTCGTTCCGTTATGGAGCTCCTCCTCATGCTGGCGGTGGCATAGGTGACAAACATTTTTTTTTTACTATCTTGTAGTTTAGAAATGGTTGACTTGAACCGTGTAGTTACACTACTGGTCAAAGATTTGGAGTCTGAAAGAAATTCATACTATTATTCAGCAAGGATGCATTAAATTGATCAAAAGGGGACAGTAAAGACTTTTACATGGTTTCAAAATCATTTTATTTCAAATATATTCTGATTCATCAAAGAATCCTGAGAAAAATGTATCATGGTTTTCACAAAATTAAGCAGCACAACTGTTGTCAACATTGATAATAAGAAATGTTTCTTGAGCAGCCAATCAGCATTTTAGAATGATTTCTGAAGGTTCATGTGATTGATTTAGCTTTGCCAACACAGGAATTAATTACATTTTAAAATATATTCAGATAGAAGAAAATAATTTTAATTGTAAAAATATTGAACATTAATACAGCTTTTACTATATTTTTGACCAGATTAGTGCAGCCTTGGCAGGTATAAAAGACTTAAAAGACAGACCCCAGTCTTTTAAATTGTAGTGTATAGTTTCTAAAACAGTTTTAGTGTTTTAAAAATATCTCTGGCACAAGTGCATGATGTGTAATATATGCCATCTCTTAGGTCTGGAGAGAGTGACCATGCTTTATCTCGGCCTACACAACATACGTCAGACCTCCATGTTCCCCCGTGACCCCAAACGCCTGACCCCATAAAGATTAAAGTAGCCGGTCAGCCTCTCGTCTCCCATCCAGCCTGTACAACAGTACCAGCTCTCGGTCACCCAACCATCAGGGATCTGGACGTGCCAGGATGGGGAATTGCCATGATGATTAACCCACAAAAATGAAGCCACTTTTATAATACTTCTCACCATATACAGAAGGATGTTAGATACATCTAATATACTTAAACCATTGAAGGGAATCAATGTTAACTGTTAAATGATGCAGATGGTATTGTGACATGCAGATCTTGTCATTAAAATCATACTGTACATGTAGGTTTTTTTTCTACTGATCTATGTTCCTGACACACCAAGTTTTTGAGAATTCTAAAAAAATAAATTAAACTGTACATGCACAATTAATTAACTAAATAGTATGTTTTTGAGTGTTCTTCTTCTGAATGTTTGACTATAATGTGCAAAAAAAGCACATTAATGAATGTTTCAAGTGAACAAATCATAAGCACTTCCTATATGATTCCCCAAACATTGACAGTCAATATGACATCACTTCCAGCTTTGTAACGCCAGTGTAGACCTTTAGGGATAGTTCATAAAAATAAAAGAATTCTGTCATTTTTTTACTTATACTCATGTCATTCCAAACCTATATGACTTTCTTTTTTTCTGTGGAACATAAATTAAGAAATGCTGGTAACCATTGCTGGTTTTGGTTATCATTGACTTCCATTTTATAGACAAAAAACATGGACAAAATTAAGTTTTATTTATATACTATTACAGATTTTATTCATATTTTTAATTATTCTTTTCATATTTTGAGTTTAGTTTTTATATTAGTCATTTTGTTATTTGATTTTGCCTTTTTTAATTCGTTTTATTTCTTTATATTACTATTTTGGTTTAATTTATTTTTATTTTAGTTTCAGTTTTTATTTACTTTCAGTTAGTAATTTTAGTGCTTCAACTTGAACTTATTTTATATATATATGTATATATATATATACAGTTCCTTCTCAAAAAATTAGCATATTGTGATAAAGTTAATTATTTTCCATAATGTAATGATAAAAATTAAACTTTCATATATTTTAGATTCATTGCACACCAAC
The DNA here is from genome assembly GCA_026230005.1 of Gila orcuttii. Taxonomy (NCBI): domain Eukaryota; kingdom Metazoa; phylum Chordata; class Actinopteri; order Cypriniformes; family Leuciscidae; genus Gila; species Gila orcuttii. Next base: position 26,134,914 of record JAPDVR010000007.1, on the reverse strand, counting down.
TGAAATATTTCAGGTCTTTTATTGTTTTAATACTGATGATTTTGGCATACAGCTCATGAAAACCCAAAATTCCTATCTCAAAAAATTAGAATATCATGAAAAGGTTCTCTAAACGAGCTATTAACCGAATCATCTGAATCAACTAATTAACTCTAAACACCTGCAAAAGATTCCTGAGGCTTTTAAAAACTCCCAGCCTGTTTCATTACTCAAAACCGCAATCATGGGTAAGACTGCCGACCTGACTGCTGTCCAGAAGGCCATCATTGACAGCCTCAAGCAAGAGGGTAAGACACAGAAAGACATTTCTGAACAAATAGGCTGTTCCCAGAGTGCTGTATCAAGGCACCTCAGTGGGAAGTCTGTGGGAAGGAAAAAGTGTGGCAAAAAACGCTGCACAACGAGAAGAGGTGACCGGACCCTGAGGAAGATTGTGGAGAAGGACCGATTCCAGACCTTGGGGGACCTGCGGAAGCAGTGGACTGAGTCTGGAGTAGAAACATCCAGAGCCACCGTGCACAGGCGTGTGCAGGAAATGGGCTACAGGTGCCGCATTCCCCAGGTCAAGCCACTTTTGAACCAGAAACAGCGGCAGAAGCGCCTGACCTGGGCTACAGAGAAGCAGCACTGGACTGTTGCTCAGTGGTCCAAAGTACTTTTTTCGGATGAAAACAAATTTTGCATGTAATTCTGAAATCAAGGTGCCAGAGTCTGGCGGAAGACTGGGGAGAAGGAAATGCCAAAATGCCTGAAGTCCAGTGTCAAGTACCCACAGTCAGTGATGGTCTGGGGTGCCATGTCAGCTGCTGGTGTTGGTCCACTGTGTTTTATCAAGGGCAGGGTCAATGCAGCTAGCTATCAGGAGATTTTGGAGCACTTCATGCTTCCATCTGATTTCATTTTTCAGCACGACCTGGCACCTGCTCACAGTGCCAAAACCACTGGTAAATGGTTTACTGACCATGGTATTACTGTGCTCAATTGGCCTGCCAACTCTCTTGACCTGAACCCCATAGAGAATCTGTGGGATATTGTGAAGAGAAAGTTGAGAGACGCAAGACCCAACACTCTGGATGAGCTTAAGGCCGCTATCGAAGCATCCTGGGCCTCCATAACACCTCAGCAGTGCCACAGGCTGATTGCCTCCATGCCACGCCGAATTGAAGCAGTCATTTCTGCAAAAGGATTCCCGACAAAGTATTGAGTGCATAACTGAACATAATTATTTGAAGGTTGACTTTTTTTGTATTAAAAACACTTCTTTTATTGGTCGGATGAAATATGCTAATTTTTTGAGATAGGAATTTTGGGTTTTCATGAGCTGTATGCCAAAATCATCAGTATTAAAACAATAAAAGACCTGAAATATTTCAGTTGGTGTGCAATGAATCTAAAATATATGAAAGTTTAATTTTTATCATTACATTATGGAAAATAATGAACTTTATCACAATATGCTAATTTTTTTAGAAGGACCTGTATATATATATATATATATATATATATATATATATACAATTTCAGCTTTACTTCAATTGCTGTTTTTGAATAGTTTTAAGTAATGGTAAATAACCCTGCTCAGAGAAGTAAAACAGGTTAGGTTTGGAAGTAAATTCAATTTAAAACTAAGTAAAAATGTTCATTTTTGGGTGAACTATCCCTTTAACAATGTTGTCCACAGTCTTTATTTCAGTTACTTTAAGCCAGTGGATCACCTTCAAACATCTACTTTTCCTGCATTCCCAATAGTCTTCATCATACAATACAATATTGTTTCTCTTCATTTTATTTTCCTTCAGGTTGTAGGCTAAATATTGATAATACAATTATCAAATTACAGTGGAGCTGTTTTAGTGCACACTCAGGGTCTTCAAAATGCAAATTAACAGGTGAAACGTTACAAAAATAAAAGTGCTTAAAATAAATAAAGTGACAATCAATTTTGTATAAGTATGAGCAACCTCTGTAGAGCAACATATTACACAACACAAAATACTTCTAATAACAGTCAGTAGTGCTGAAGGTGATATTTGAGATTCGTGTGATTGAAAAAGTCAAGATAAGCTCAAAGAAAGATCAGTCTCTGAAACAGAAACGCTCAAATGCGTGTGTGCGTTTACTCAGAGCTCCCTGTGATGTGCAGGAGGAAGATAAAGATCTGGACGATATCAACGTAGAGGGAAAGAGCTCCGAAGACATATTCCTCAGGGCTGATGGCATTCGCTCGGTTTCCAATGAGCAACTGAGTGTGGTAGGCCAAAAACTAGAAAAAGAAATCATCAGTTAGTATTCCCTTGTGTAAATGTACTAAATTGCAACTTCTTCATTACAAATGTCACATGGGTTTGGTTTCATTTTTAACAACTGGCAAATAAAATCCTAAAATCCTGTTTTGTAAACTCACCAAGGTAAAGACTATTGCTCCACAAGCACCATACAGCATGTGCAGCCAGGGCACCTGAGACATCGATGGTATAGGTATATTATCATAGAACATGTATATTACAGGTTATTTATTCATTAGATGGGATATAGGCCTGACTTCGCAAAGACAAGTTTTGTAAGAAGCTCGGCTAGTATGTGTAATGTATGCAAAATATGTAGCTGTTACACTGTTTTGAAAGAATAACTTGAACCCTTAAAGCAGTGGTTCTCAAAACTTTTGATTCCAAAGCCCCCCGTTGTAGAAAACAGTATTCAAAGGCCCCCTAGCCTGAGTTCAAAACTTATTTTAATTTATGGGCACTCCTTGTTTCTGTAAATTCAAAAAAAGTAGCCTAACAAAATAACTAATTAAAATAATTAAATTTCAGGATTCCAGGAGTTTTAGGATCTGAATGTTCTGGAAGGCTCCCATTTTTTTTTTTTTTACCAAGGATTTTACATGACGACTCCAGTCATTCATGATTTACTGGATAAGGATTTTTAAAACATATTTTTAAAAGAACTGGCACACTGATATTTCCAAAAGTATTTAATTAAGTGCAACATTTCGACCACAAGCGGTCTTCATCAGGCCTCAAAACAATGCAATTTATTCAATGTCTTTGGGAGCATATATCAGTGTGCCGGTTCTTTTGCATTTCAGCAAAGTTTTCTTTTGATCGAGCACCTGCTTTAGTGATGTTTGGATGTGCGCATACTACTTTGAATTTAAAAATGTTTTTAACTCCATTTCTACCTGATAAAATACTTAAGAGCTTGGATAACTGTTAAAATGTATATTAATTATAAAAATTCCCATGGATTTTTAAGATTTGGATAAATTTACATTAATTTACACATTTTTTAATGACACTTATATTATATCCAGGTTTTTTTGTGGGTGCTCTGGTTCTTCAAAGACAAAAAACAGTTGTTGAGAAGGAAAATTAAAATAAGAAATATACTGGTTACAGGAGGGTTTTTTTGTTGTTTATTTTAAAATCTTTAATCATTTTAAGTCATCTTAAGCCCCCCTTGAAAGTTTGCTGAGGCCCTCTACGGGCCCCGGCCCGCTGGTTGAGAACCACTTCCTTAAAAGGACAATTTACATACTCTGACAAGAACTTACATTTATGTCATGGTTATGGTATTGTTTAAACATTTATTTACAGTGCCACCCAGTTTAGTACAAGTGCTTATTGCCATTGTAAATGCATTACTGTAATGTGTTTGTTTCTAACAAACTGAGGGATGAGTCAAGATCATTTTCTGTGGTAATACACAGCATGCCACAAATGTAGGCATTGAAAATAACTGAATATTATTTTAAACAAGTGGTTCTCAACCCTTTAAACATAAAAAAAATGATCAAACACAATTTAATTCTGCTGTAAAGCAGCTCGAAAAAAGACAATAGTGTCATTTTTCAGCTCATATCAGTTCAGTGTTGATGCGATTCATAAAGTTCATCAATTATGAAATGAGTTTTCAGCTACAGGTATAAGCTGCTCTTCAGAAGACGGTAACACTTTATTTTGATGGTCCCTTTTGAACATTCTGTTAACTATAAGTAACTTTGCAACTACATGTCAACTAACTCTCATTAGAGTATTAGTGTACAGTCTGCTTCATATCTGCAAACTCTTTATTGTGATGGTCCTCCAACAGACACTCTACTGACTATAAGTAACTTTGCAACTACATGTCAACTTATTCTAACCCTAACCCTACCAGTCTACTAATACTCTACTAATACTCTAATGAGAGTTAGTAGACATGAAGGTGCAATGTTACTTACAGACAACAGAATGTGTTAAAGGGACCATCAAAATAAAGTGAAACACAGAAGACAATGGTGTTGTTATTCAATTTGAGTTATCAGGAGTCAATTTGTTGCAAAAATCGTCAATTATGAAACTAAGTCAATACAGCTATAAAGCAGTCCTGCAGAAAACAGTGATGTCATCATCCACCTCAATTCAGTTCAAATTTTGTTCTTAATCCCATCCAATAGTATTAGTGCAGTCAAATCAATAATATTACTGAATATTAAGTGTCTCCAACTTAGCAAGCCAAAGGTGACCGTGGCAAGAAACCCAAACTCCATCAGGTGACAGAAATGGAGAAAAAAAAAAAAAACCTTAGAAGAAACCAGGTTTAGTCAGTTCACCTCTGGCCAAAACTGTATGTTCTTTAATACAAGAACTTTCCTTAGAAGTTTGCTGAAGCCCCCTGGTTGAGAACCACTGCTTTAAACTGCAACATCATTCACAATGACTGAGAGTGTAAACCTGGCCATAACGGTCTCACTTACATACTGATAGGAGAGTACAATGGATGTGATAATGCCAGTCACCAGGACAACCACACAAAGAGCACAGAGCAGACCTGTACAGGAGGTGAAGTCAACCTGCACACACACACACACACACACACACACACACACACACACACACACACACACACACACACACACACACACACACACACACACAAAAGACATTTCACTACAACTTGACAGCATGACTTGATTGAAAAACCTCAGTAGTCACAAATTGTAAAAGTTGCAGTAATAGAAATGGAGATTCCAAGTAAATTTGGAGAAAAAAATATTAGACATGTAGGCTATATCTACTGTATGAACCACAGTAAAAATGGATCCATTTAAAAACAGGGCACATAAAAAAAAACTGGTTTTGTCTCAAGCAAGCATGAGACATTTACCAGTGAGCCATGAATTTTTAAAAAGAAACAGACGATCATTGTAATCAAGTACAATGGGGTTATTTTACACGGCCAACAAAGTGGCATTCACTGCCGGCCAGTCGATCAGAGCCAGTCTTACCTTGGTCTGAAAACAGAAGACTGTGACGATTACACACACCATTGCTGTGATCCCCAGGGCCAGAAACACTGCTTTGGTGTCAAAATAACTGTAAATAATGCCAGACGGGGAAAAAAATGTTGAGCTTATCTGGTGTTCAAACCTAACCAAGCAGTGTGTGAAACTCTAATCGAACCTTGATATTGTTCCTGTCATGTAAGACAATGCAAGGGTCTGTGGAGGACAGAAAACATGTTTCATCAATTATAATGTAGATGTCTAAGAAAGCATAGGTAAATGAAATCATCACTTACAAAAATGAACAGGAGAATTAAATTCCATGGATGACGTCTCCTAAAAAAGAGGCAGGGTTTCCATAATTAAATAGATGTTCTGGTACTCATAATGTAAATAATCAAAAAATGACTAAACTCACCTCGGCCCCTCACAGCAAACCAGCATAAGGTAAGTAACAAGATACACAGGGCTGTGAAAAACATTCCACTGTTACTTCAATATAATATGCATTTAAAAGCTTGGGGTCAGTAAGTTTAAAAGAAAAATAAATCAATACTTTTATTCAGCAAGGATATATTAAATTGATCAAAAAGGACAGTAAAGACCTTTATAATGTTACAAAAGATTTCTATTTCAAATAAATGTTCTATTTTTGAACTTTCTATTCTTCAAAGAATCCTGAATACATTCTTGTTTCCCCAAAAATATTTAGCAGCACAACTGTTTTTAACATTGATAATAATAAGAAATGTTTCTTAAGCACCAAATCAGCATATTAGAATAATTTCTGAAGGATCATGTGACACTGAAGACTGGAGTAATGATGCTGAAAATTCAGCTTTACCATCACTGGAATATTAAAATTGAAAACAGTTATTTAAAATTGTAATAATATTTGACACTATTACTGTTTTAACTGTATTTTCGATCAAATAAATGCCGCCTTGGTGAGCATAAGAGAAATCTTTCAAAAATTTTACTGACCTCAAACTTTTGTGTATGATATTTGTTTTTGTCATTTATTTTTAGACTTGTTAGACATGACAGTAAAATAACTCACAATGATGCCCAATAAATGGCAGGATTTTGGACCACAAAAAGACGCACAGGCTCACTGTAAGTCAGATGAGGAATGTATGCAAACACACCCATTTCATTACATTAGTATGCATAATGTATGAAATTTACACAGCTGTTCATTAAAATTCAGTTGTGTGGATTTGTTGTACTCACACAAATGCAAACACTGCAATGATTGAAGAAGTCATAAACAGCTGGGCGGCTAAAATAAGGTAAACCTGGTACAAAAGTGCACACAAATCAGTTTTTCTACATGAAGCCGTTGCTTATTTTATGGCATTTATAGATTGTTATATTTATAAATCTGTGGTTCAAGTTCGGACAAATAGTTGCAATACCTTTCTAATGAAAGCATGGCGAACACTCATGCTGTCCCATATGCCAGTCGATGAGATGCCCTCTGCATCTCCTACAACAAAACAATGAATACACGCACACACACACACACACACACACACACACACACACACACACACACACACACACACACACACACACAAAATATATCAAATGATAAACATACACAGTGGCCCAAAATTTTTCCAATATTGAGACACATAGGTCACATTTAAAAATGTTCTGTACCAGATATATGCCGTACAGATTTAAAAACATTATAAGCAGTTCAGTTTTATTCATAAAGCAGACTGATGCATTTTAAGACAGAGAGAGAGAGAGAGAGAGAGAGAGAGAGAGAGAGAGAGAGAGAGAGAGAGAGAGAGAGAGAGAGAGAGAGAGAGAGAGAGAATATGTGTATGTCAAAACTAAATAGTACAAAGGTTGGCTGCACTATGCAATATGGAATGAAACTTGAATTTTACGAACAAAACATAAATACAGTATAGAAGTCATAGAGAACAGTTTTATTTGATTCTTACTTAGGTTGGAGGAAAATATTGCTGGTGTTATAAAGGACGGCATTGCCGAAGGGGAATATCCAGGGCCCTGCCACAGCCCTGTCTGGGGGTGTATGCCTGGCTGTCCCGGGCCCGTGTACACTGCTGGCTGGGCTGGATATCCATAGGGAGGGTATGGGTAGTTTCCATGCTGCTGAGGGACATAAGGCTGCTGTCTTGACTCTTCGTAACTTGGAGGGGGGTCTGACTTTGACATTGTGATATCCCTGAAACACAAGACAATAATGATGTCTATATAAATACCCCCCCCCCCCCCCCCCCCCATTTACACACGTAACGTTATACAGAATAACATATATAGAAATATCCAATGCAGTCCAAGAAGTTCCATGATAACTTATACAGTTAACGTTAGCCTACATAAATTATACAGTATTTACACTTTATTTTCATCTAAAAGTTTCTTAAACAACAAAAGTGATCTGTTCTTAGCTGTTTTGCCAAGGTGACTTTAGCATAGTCTTAATAATTGTAAATAAATGTACTAATATTTGGCTTACCACGTTAGCTGTCACCTCAGCAACGGGACTGCAGAGAGAAGTCGTTCGGCTCTACGTAAATGACGCAGCTGGTGATGTTGTGAAGAGCGCGAGGTGAACATTGGAGCGTTCTGATTGGCTGGAACTAAGCAACGCAACTCGGAGGAGTTGTTGCGCCGTCTCCAGTTTCCAGGGTGACTGTCCTCGCTGGACTGCGCTCAGTATCTATTTACCGAATTAGTCTTGTCATCATCTTACCAAAATACCGTATTGTGTGACCACTGTTTAGATTTTGAAAAAAAATATATATAAAAACATTTTTTTTCTTTTGTTTTGATGACCTGAAAATAGTATCTTCACATTACCATATTGCCTTATCTTGGAAAAACCCCCCCGAAAAAAACAAAACAATGAACAGTTTATTTTTTATTTTTATTTTTTTGATGACCTGAAAAGATTATCTGCACATGACCACATAGCCGTACTCTTAAAACTTTGCGTTCAACAATTTCAGAAGGACTTGTTTACTTTAATGTAGGCTAATGATGATCATCATTAGTTAATGTTTTTGTAGTAAAACTTAACTAACAACAGACGGCGCTAAAACATAGCTGTTCATTTGGACACTCATGCTCATGTGGATTATCTATTTATTAAGCTTTCAAGAATGGGCTACTTTTTAAAAAAGAAATATACGATCCAAGTTTGCAAATACCTCATTGACTTACATTGTCAGATTTTCCCCCATTCAGACAGCAATAAAACATATTTTGGTCCCCATGAGGAAAACAGCTTATAAATATTTTTTTGTCTTTCTTTATTTTTTTTTTTTTATTTTTTTTTGTATGTAAAAATGCAGAGAGTTTTCTGTGGTTAGCATAAAGGGAAAGAATATACAGTTTGTACAATATAAAATCATTATGGAAAGTCCCCATAAAACATGAAAACATAATGTGTGTGTGTGTGTGTGTGTGTGTGTGTGTGTGTGTGTGTGTGTGTGTGTGTGTGTGTGTGTGTGTGTGTGTGTGTGTGTGTGTGTGTGTGTGTGTGTGTGTGTGTGTGTTTAGATTTTATTAATTGCAGGCAATGATCTACTTTAAGAAATGCAAATGTTTTTTTTTTTTTGTGTAATCCCTGGCTGCATGGCTCTAAATTATGCGGGCAAAGGTAAAATATAATAGATCAGATTGATATATATTAGATTAGGGAAAAAAATCCAATATATTAGATTAGATACGTTATGTCTTAATGCTCATTGTTTGAAGCATAACATTTTCTTGATTGTAAATAAAAAAAGGAAGAAAAAAATGCTGTGCATGCTGTGGGTTGAAGAAATTATGAAAATGAATGTATTCAGTGTAACCCCTTATAATTCTGCATTGGCATGAAAGCGTCTGAAATGCCCCGCAGAGGACCTGCTTATTAGAGTCCTGCAGGAGTCACAAACGGCCTCTATTCACACCTATGATGTACAAGTGAAACCCCCTTTTTTGTCAGTTTACTGGACACAGCATCACAATTGAGCATTCATTTGCACATCATTCAGCATAATGCTTCTGATACTGCACACCACAGCACAATCAATTATTCAACCAGTTTTTGCATTATTTTGAACAAGCAGAAACATAACATAACTTTTAGAACTATTTGAGTAAGAGATAACAATAAACAGGAACTCGAAAAAAGAAAGTACACAGAACACAACCATTAATAAAGAGCAGGAAAAATTAATATTGTGAAGGGAAATTATTTTAGTATGTACAATTATGTAAAAAAAAAAATAATAATAATAAACTTAATGTAGGCCAAACAATCACAAGTGATATAATTTTATTTTTTATAAATAATAATTAAAAAATTCAACTAGACAAGGCAAGGCAAGTTTATTTATATAGCACATTTCATACACTATGATAATTCATAGTGCTTTACATAGAAAGGAATACAAAGAATCACAAAATAAATGCAAGGATAAAACAGTTATTCAAAATGCTTTACATAGAAAGGAATTAAAAATAATCACACTATGGCAATTCAAAGAGCTTTGCATAGAAAATAAACAAAATAAAAGCAAGTGAAATTAAAACAGTTATAAAAAGAATTAAAAGAGAATTAGAGTGAAATGAATTAAAGTAGTAAAAAGATGATACATAGAATACACTTCTCATCTGGCAAAACACCGGTGTATCTTATTTTGCATATAGTTTTACTCTGACACCGTGTCTCTGAACTGTGTAATTTGGATGTCTTGTTTATCTGAATATTTGTTGTCCTTAATTATACAGGACAGTTAGGATTAGGATGACTTTTATTTTGAAAACCTCTTTTATTTTGAATCTCTGGCACTTCCGGATCTGTCGCTGTGTGTGATGTCTTTTGGTTTTACTATGCTGTCATGTTGATTACCTTGGAATTGGATAGATAACATATTTTATAGTTTTTTTTTTCTTTTCACTTTGATGCTAATAATGTAAGGACATTTATGCATCAAAGTGATTTTCTGAAGGAGCTTGAGAACTTACCTCTTGCTCAACTACCCGTTTAACCCAGTCCAACGTCAACAATATATATATATATATATATTTAGTCATATATGTATAAATAAGAAGCAAGTAAGCATGCTGAAGGCTGTCATTCTTATCGGAGGTCCTCAAAAAGGTGATGTCCCTCACACTCGAATCATTGAATATTGTGTGAATGGAATAACTAACTTACTAGACAAATATAAAACACACATTCAAAGGACTTATGCACAATTCACCTGGTATAGCATGTATGTGTATGTCTAATAGCATAATCAGTGAATAGGTGGATGTTTTATTGTTCTTACTGTTTATGACTATAATATATCCACAGATGTAGCCTAGAACTCGTTATATAATTGGAGGTACATTTCATATCAGGAAAAAAAGTATCATAACAAAATGCTTTCTTAATAAAATGACTATTAGTTTCAGTTTATATATTTCATCAGTGCAATATATCTGATAGTTTTCCCTGGTTAATTTGTCAAACTGTATGGCACTACACAGTCTGATTAAGTGCTACTCTTCAAGTATCGCATGTATTTAGGGCCTCTTTTTTCTATTATATTACAGTGATTGTTATGAAGAATTTGAAGTGTCATATTTTGAGCAGATACTGTCACTAAATACAGGGCATATTTTTAAATTTTTTAAATTTGCCTTAAAGGTATTTTTTTTGTTGTTGGTCATTTTAAGAGGTTATGCAAAACTCCAACCTGTGTGGATATAAAATATACCCTGAAAGAATAGAAGCAGCATTATCGTTATTTAAACACACACACACACACACAGACACACACACACACACACACACACACACACACACACACACACACACACACACACACACACACACACACACACACACACACACACACACACACACACACAGACACACACACACACACATATGTCTGGTTCGCTATCTTTGTGGGAACTCTCCATAGGCGTAATGGTTTTTATACTGTACAAACTATATATTCTGTCCCCTTACACTGCCCCTATCCCTAAACCTACCCATCACAGGAGACATTCTGCATTTTTACATTTTCAAAAAACATTACTTAGTGTGATTTATACGCTGTTTTCCTCATGGGGACCGCTGACTGGTCCCCACAATGTAGGTGATCTCAGGTTTTACTATACTTCTGGGGACATTTGGTCCCCACAATGTAATATAAACATGAACACACACACACACACACACACACACACACACACACTCACACTCACACTCACTCACTCTTTGTCTGAGACTATGCTTTCCCTTAATGCATAAAATATGATTTTTGTGAAGAAAATTGTTAGAAAAATATAACTGTCATCATTGGACTTGAAGTGTAACCTAAATTAAAGAAGTAATTCATAAGTATAGAGTGTATGATTTTGTGAATTATGTTTATTTTAGAGTATATGATTCTGTATTTTCCTGCTGTTCATACAGGGACCCGGTTTCGCCCTCTGTCTTTTGAGGTGCCCAAACCTCTGTTTCCAGTGGCTGGAGTGCCAATGCTGCAGCATCACATTGAGGCCTGTTCTAAGGTATATATGATCAGTTCATATAGCAATAAACAGATGCTTTATTGAGTCCTGTAATACACTTGTTAAATATTTCATATATTGTTTGACCTTTTTTTCTAAAGCTTCCGAATATGAAGGAGATCTTACTCATTGGCTTTTATCAGCCCAATGAAGAACTTAACAGATTTTTGTCATGCGCCCAACAAGATTACAAAATATCAATAAGGTAAGTTACTTAATTATATTATGTTTGTATTTATTGTTGGAAAATCTGAAAAGTTCCTTTAATCAAGTCTTTCATTTACATTGTCCTAAATCTTCCTCAGATACCTTCAGGAATATGCTGCTCTGGGCACTGGAGGAGGAATCTACCATTTCAGAGATCAGATCCTATCTGGCGGTCCAGAGGCATTTTTTGTCATGAATGCTGACGTGTGCTCAGAGTTTCCTCTGCCAGAGATGCTTGACTTCCAGAAGGAACACGGAGACGCTTACAGTTTCATCATCCTCGGCACCACTGTAAGGAGTTCTTGTGTCTTTTATTTTTGTATCAAACCATTTACGTTTTATAATGCAGTCTTTTCCTGGGCACAAGCCACAATCAAACAGGATTCTCACTTGAGTATTAGCTTCTTTTTAACTTAAGGTTTGGTAATCGATCCATACTATTTTGTTATGATTTAGTGGTTCTTGAAAATCAAATGAATAAACTTAAATCTGATTGTTTTAGGCCAACAGAAAACAGTCCCTGAACTACGGCTGCATTGTTGAGAATGAAAAATCTGATGAGGTAATTGACCTTTCAGTGTGGAAGGATACATTTGATATGTTGGGGATTTCAAACATTTTACTACAGTTAAGATTTAATTGATAATGAATAAAATATTTTTACATGATAACAAATAAGATCATAATTGTCTCATCATATCCCCCAGGTCTTGCATTATGTAGAGAAGCCCAGCACATTTGTGAGTGACATAATCAACTGTGGAATATACCTGTTCACTCCAGAGATATTCCAGCACATCGGAGACGTTTTCCAGAAGAACCAACAGGACATGCTGTTGTGAGTGGGACAAATCCTGTAGGGTTCTTGAGTGGGAGTGCATGCATACTTAATCCATTTCTTTTCCTTGGTTCTCTTCATTTGTCTTCCCCCCCTCCAACTCCTTCCTGTCTGCCATCATTCTGTTTCCTGTTCCATCATCAGATATTCGTATGAGGGGTAAGTTTGAACGTGGGCTGCAGCTCTGGTTTGGCTTTTGATGTAGACTGATTAGGAGCAAGTGTGATGCAGGTTTTGTAGTGAGCGCACATGCTTGTAAGATCTGTGAACTAGATTCATGTTAGCATGTTGTGGTGTGATGATAACGACACGACACGCAATTTTTTTTTATACCATTATGAATAGGCTGTTTTTCAGGTTTGATCTCTGAAATCCACTTAGAACTGAATCCAGCAGAACCACTGCCTGAAACAAAGTTTGTTTTAATATTCTTTCATCCAAATTTTATTTTATTTTTTTCTGAAACTACTTTTCTTTTTCTGTTGACTTAACCAAGGTCTGGTGGATGAGAATAATAATATTATAGCCTAACAATCAATATCCAGTCAAATCCTAATGGTTAAAACTAAGTCCTAACCTACATTATTTGCTTTATCAGCGGCCATGGTTCCGGAACAATTTGTTTTACCATAGGGATTTAAAAAAAGTGTTTGGTAAAGCTAGGGTAGACAATTTCGGCAATAGCAATCGCAAGCTAGCTTTGAAAGCATTAGATCCCCCCCTCCCTTCAGAGCGTACTCTACAAAGCCACTCCTCCTTCAAAACTCATCAACACACAACCAGAGCTGAGTCTGGAAAGCGTCATGAGAGTCACATGATGTTGACGTGTGATGTCTGTGCTGTAGGACAGTCAGGTAGGACATCCGATTATTGCATCCAAATGCAATGATTGGACGAACCTTTTTTGGTCCTGAGACTTCCAGAGAAGATATATGTAAATATATATATGCGTTTTTAACCAGTATAACAAAAAGTGTTTATGAAAAACATTGCCTACCATAGCTTTAAAGCATTATAAGTTATGAACCACCAGGTGAACCAAAACATTACAAACTTTGATTTGAAGCAATAAAATAATTGAAAATCAGACAAAAACATAAAGGTACAAGACTGTGTACTTAACAGCTTTAGTAAATTACATAAAATTAAAAACGATTATTTAAAAGTGTTCATTATGTACATAGAAACAACTTATTTTAAGTTTATTGCAAAACATATATATATACACGTGTATATAATGGGTGTAACAATATATTGTGTCACAATATATCACAATACAAAAATGCAACAATATGCATTGTGAATGGTGACAATCTGTATTGTGAATATTTCACCCAAAATAAAAAAATTACTGTGTAAGAAAAAAAATGTGATTTATACTTCTGGAACCAGACTGTTGCACTCTACTAAATACTCTTGATTTCCTCATAAATGTGACACGTTTTCATGTTGGTTTTAACACCCTGCATATGCAGCATTTACCTTTAGTTTTCATTCATTTATTCATTCATTAATTCATTTGTACCCGTTTAAATGATCCTTCTTAATTATGACGGTCCATCATACTGTCATTTTATGTCATTCTCTGTCCTGGATATTAGAAAAAGTTTTTTGACATCAGCAGAGGGTGAAATGAAGACTTTTATTTACTACTATGCATTGTGTGCTGTTCTCAGAGAAGAGCAGTCCAACGGCTGGCATCGGGCAGAGGTGATCCGTCTGGAGCAGGACATCTTCACTGCACTGGCAGGACAGGGCAAGCTATATGTGTACAAAACAGACCGCTTCTGGAGCCAGATCAAATCTGCAGGGTTAGTTCTTGACATATGCTGTATCATTAGACTTATGCACTGATTATGTTCTCTGTAACCACATTTGATAATGTTTGTATTATTATAGCTAATGTTATGTCCTCCCCTCTGTCAGATCTGCGATCTATGCAAGCCGCTTGTATCTTAACCAGTATCATAAGACACATCCAGAGAGGTTAGCTACCAATACAGATGGAGGGCCGAAGACCAGAGGTAAAAGCTTTGTGGAAATATGAAATTTTATTGCCTGTAAAAGCTCTCCATGCAGTCCTTCTAATGCATTTTTATTTTATTTTAGGAAATGTTTATATACATCCAACTGCCAACATTGATCCAACTGCTGTAGTAAGTGTTTCTCTATTATAGTTAAATTGATTAGAGTTTCTCAACACAATACATTTGCAATGTATTAAACATTTGCAACTTGCACTTCTGGGATGTTCATCAGGAAACGTGCAAAATATTAGCAATAAGTATTTGATTTTATCTTAAGTATGTTTGGTTTGATATTAACGCGCTGTCAAATCGATCAATTGTGATTAATCTCATCTAACATAAAAGTTTTTGTTTACATAATGTGTGTGTGTATATATTATTATATTTATATATATATATTATACATATGTCTCTGTGTGTGTGTGTATATATATATAATATATATATATATATATATATACATACACACACAGAGATATTTATACTAGTATATATATATATATTACCATATAGGGTCCATTTTTGGAGACGACGGGGGAAACTTGTTCATCATTATTTTTGCAATTTCACTTGGTGATGTTAGTGGCACAGAGATTGTTGTGTGCAACATATTTTTGCACAGTAGACTTGTTTTATCATTCACATTATAAATAACCTGTAATTCATGTTATAATGGTGTTTATTTTCCCTTCAGTTAGGTCCAAACGTGTCCATTGGTACAGGAGTAACGATCGGCGCAGGAGTTCGTGTGAGAGAGTCCATCATCCTCCATGGTGCTACTTTACAGGTGAGTTCATGCCACTTTCTCTCCATATTGCTTTGTCTGGCAATCGACCAATAACTCATAGAAACACAATATACAGTATACTGACTGTGTCTTCTGTAGGATCACAGCTGTGTGTTGAACAGTATTGTGGGCTGGGGCAGCACTATTGGCAAATGGGCCAGAGTAGAAGGGACCCCTAGTGATCCGAATCCTAATGACCCGTATGCCAAAATTGACAGCGAGACACTCTTCAGAGATGGAAAATTAACACCCTCCATTACAATTCTAGGTAATTTTATAGGACGCCATCATGAATATATTATGTTATTTGAGAGTGATTTTTCTAAACACATACTTCTCATTCTGTCTCATCAGGCTGCAATGTAAATATCCCATCTGAGGTCATCATACTCAACTCTATCGTCCTGCCACATAAAGACCTCAACAGAAGCTTCAAAAACCAGATCATACTGTAGTTTCAGTTCACGGCATTTGCATACAAATCTACAAAAAACAGATCTTTGAAATTAAACATTAATAATGGATGAATCATCTGAAGATTCAGTGGTATTCATGTAAAAATGTCTGGTGCTGTATTGTGCACATGGATTTACCACCAGTGTCATGTCAAAGCTGGATAAAACAAATGCTAACATAATTCTGCTACAGAAAATCACTTTGTCAAACTGTTTCTGAAAAGACTTGAAATGTATTTTATTTACAGCTTGTTGGCTCCCACAGTGAAATGCCAAAGAAAGGTGCAAAAAAGGCAGTTTATATGTGCACTCTGTTACCATTTCATTCCAGCATTTAACATGTCATGTAAAACAAAAAAATTGTAAGACAAATGGTAAAATCTTGTAATTGGATACCAGTCGTGTTGGTAATTGTTTTGAATAATTGATGTTTCTGTGACTGCTCTCTGTATGAAAGCCGAGTGTAGTGCAATAGTTAGACGTCAGCAATAAATTACATTTTGATTAAGTCACATACGGTAATAAAGTAATTTACTGCTGCCCTTGCAGAAAATCACAATGTCTTTATGGTTAAAAAGCAACAAGACCATCAATTATTTTTCTTAACCTTGAAAGGCCAAGACAAATTATTCAATTACAGACATCACATTGATAATAGAAATAAAATGCCCCAAAACATTTTTGCAGTTTGGAAAGAGTTAAAATCTTCCAGAGATTTTATATTAATTTATAATACTGCCTGATTTCTGAGGGCACTAATGCAGACATTGCCATCCATATGTGACTTATACAAAATACACAAGACATGAATTCATCTAGTTTATTTCAAATCAATATTTCACTGTGTTTATACCACCTTTAGATATTTTCCAGGACATTATTTTTTATACATGATTATTACAAAAACATTTAAACCCTTTACAAAAACAATACAAAGAGTGCAGTCTCATGTTTCAAGGTTCTTTCTTTCTGGACAGACTTAAATTCATAAGAAAAGTTATTTTCCAAGATATAAAGTGCTAAAGAGTTTCATTTCGTGTGGTGGGAAAAAACAGTTCAAGCCACCGAAGCAAAGTGTCCCAGTGCAACTATCTGGTACACAAAATACATATTTATAGACACACATAAATCATTTGGGGGATGTGAAGAATTTCTTTTTTCCTGGTTCATTTTTTGGTTTGCTTCTAGAAAGGAGAGAATGGTTATGAAAGCATGCAATACTAAGCTCAAGACCAATACAATAAAAGCTGCATGAGGATTAGTAGCTTACGGGTTATTGAAAGTGCCACCAAAGTGCTTGATCCGACCCTTGATTGAGCCGCCGGATGTAGTTTTAGAATATTTACTCATCTCAGGAGAGGTCAGAGGTTTGAATATCTTATCTGAAAGACACATTCAGGAAGAAAGGTAACGATTAAAGCTAAAATGTACAAACTACATCTTAAAAATACAATTAGATAAGAACACAAGAACCATTTAAATGGCATGAAATTTGCAATAAGGGAGCAGTTTAACTTTAACCGACTGACTTTTAACTCAACACATTGTGTATACTAATGCATGTACCTCTGCTAGTGCTTGGACCGACATTGCTGATGTTGGAATCAACCACAGGAGGGACAAGTGGATCCTTCTCAGCTAGCAGGCCTTCCCAGAAATCTGAGGGGAACGACAGTAACCGAGCCACTACCTGTTTCAAAGTAGTTAGAATAGGTTTATTTCTTGAAATATAAGATAAATACACAAGCAATTGATCACATCCTGATTTTCTAGCAACTCACTTTGGGTTGTGTGTTTGTGTCTCTCATAATGGTCATTGGAGAAGGTTCTATCATCCCGTGACCAATGATAGTGGGGCCAAACACTCTGGACAAGTTATTCTGATCCATCTGACACAACGGACTATGCATTACCCTAAGAAACAAGATCAATGCGGTTGCAAAACAAGTAAGCATGCTTAAAAAAAGTATACGAAGACAGAGTTGCAGAAATATCTATTAGAGCATTTTACCTCTGCAAATGCAGTATTAGGAAGGCCAGGGTGTCTTTGTTAGGCTTCGGCAGCTCTTTGATATGCTTTATTAATGTTTCTATGCTCTTGTCTTCATCAGCCATCTCTGCGAGTGAAAAAATGACAGTTTTGTCGAGCCAGCCACAATATCAGATTTAATTACAAAAAAGTATTCAGATACTCCATTACAAAAGCAATATATCCGATATTATGGGTGAATTAATCACTTTATCAACTTTTCTGACTTTAAGGATATCAGTTTTCAGTGAGCAGGAACAAACACCTATAGCAGCGATGCATTATGAAGGACTTTCTCTCATTTACATGCTACAACCATTCCTAGCCAAGGAAATTAGACAATATGACTCTCCCCATGACATCCAATCCAATTTATAATTTAAAAGGGAGGTACTTTACCCTGGAGTCATCCTGAATCTATGAGGGCTAGGGGGGAAAAAAACTCCATAATAATAGCAGAAGCACCCTGACTGCTCCTAAATCTGCCACTTACCCTCCATTCAGCAGCGGCGACTGAAATTAAAACGCTGAAAAAGACAAGCGCTGGTTTGGGAGATAATGTTCGACATTGATTGTTTCCGAGTCATCAGGGACTTGTCAACTATATCACAAGTAATGGGAAATAACCATCCGCCCTAAATGAATGAGGGTAGCATACGTCCTCATGCCTCAGGCATACACAAGCGCCAGACTCTTGTTATAAAATCCACCCACTGCAAAATTGCAACCATTTTGGATAATCTAGTCAGACCGCTCAAAGAATACCAAATTGTGAAAGTCAAATTGAGACTATTAATGTCAGGACAAGATGGGTCTCCTGACAGACTTGATGATGATGATGATGATTGAGGGGAAAGAAAGTTAAGGAGTACAAGACGTTTGGGACAGACAGTTTTTGAAACCAATTCAATGACTTGGTCCGACAAATGTCAGTTTTTCTGCAATGAAAACATTTCACCCAGTGTTGTAGTCGAGACCTGTTCATTCGAGTTTGGGTTGAGATCAGAGTAGGGCGAGTCAGTCAAGACCGAGTCCAATTGATCATATGATTTTTTTTTTTGCATGGTTTGGAAGGACCAGTAAGCCCTGAATGCCTGCTGTAAGAACTACTGTAAGTTTTAAGTACCCTTTAAATAAACACTGTAAATATTGAATTATAATATTTAACCATGAATATTTTAGTCCAAAAGCTTGGGGCCTTTAATATATATTTATTAAATGAATGAATACTCCTTCAACACTAATTTGATCAAAAGTGATAGTAAGCTATAATGGACAAAAAAAAAAAAAAAAAAAAAAATGCTTTTTTGAACATTATATTCAATAGCAAATTCCGAAAAAAATGTATCACAGTTTCCACAAAAATATTAAGCAGCACAACTGTTTGTCTGAGAACAAGTAGAAAAAGGAGGAGAAGAGGACGTAAGAGGAGGAGAAGAGAAGGAAGAAGGATAAAGAGAATAGGAGGAGGAGAATAAGAGGAAGAAGGATAAGGAGAAGAGGAGGATGAGAATAAGAGGGAGGAGATGTTTCTTGAGCAGCAAATCAGCATTAGAATGATCTCTGAAGCATCATGCGACACTGAATATTGAAGTAATGATGCTGAAAATTCAGGTTTGCATCACAGGAATACATAACATTTATAAAATATATTCAAATAGAAAAGTTATTTTAAATTGTAATAATACTTCACAGTATTACTGTTTTTACTGTATTTTTTAATCAAATAAATGCAGCCTTGAGCAGAAGAGACTTTTCAAAAACATTAAAACAAATCTTACCGACCCAAACGTTTGAACAGTAGTGCATATTTAAATTTAAAATGAAATTCTTCTCCATAATATCATTATTAAGAAAACCTACCAGAAGCTTCCATAAATGTTTTGTGAAGCTTAAATGTTATAAGAGGCTCCTTGAGTTTCCTCAGGAAGTCTTTGAGGAGTCCACAGACAGCATGAACCTCTTCTACTTTGTGGAGCATCATCAGCCCTTTCCCACACATGTATTTCTCCCTCAGTTCCTTCACCAGTCGCTCTCCTCCCGGCACTCTGTAAATACCCCTCTGCATACCGCAGTCAGAAAGAAAATATCAGTGAGATAAAGAGAAATTTCATACATCAACTGTATACACTGTATCTGGATGTTGTAATGTACTGCAATATTATTTGAAAAGATTTGTTTCTTGAATCCAAATTAAACTCAATTATACAGTGCTATGTTGGTCCTGTTTTGGTGTATTTAAACACCTCTTCAAGTCCTCTTCTCTCAATTTCATGAACACACTGAACAATCAAAGAGGGAATCAGTGGACGTGTGGAGGGGGCAAAGCTCTCTAATGTCCCCTATAAGGGGGGGAGGAAACAGAAATTTTAACATGTCATCTTTACATAAGGATATGCATGTACACTACTACAGTATGAAAGGTGAATACCTCATTGGGCTGAGCTGAACCATGAGCATTAGGGCTGCACTTCTCCAGACATAGTTGTTTACACTCAGGATGGCTCACCACTCGACAGTCTCTGCATTTTACCGCCATCTTCCCAAAGCGAATCCTCTTCCCACATGGTATGCATGTCTCTGGACGAATCACCTAGAAAATATAAAACGCTGACTTAGCAGTCAGTCACAACATGCACAAGTGCCATCAAACACAGACCCAGTTTACACCTGGTATTTCTTTCTTTAATTGTTTTAATTATATTTATTTTAAATAATTCCAAAGTCAATTTATAGTACCCTGCCCCTTACAATTTAAGGCTGTATTACTCTGACAGTTTAATAATAATAATTATTATTAAAAACAACACATTGAGATGTGCAGTACAGCATATTAAGGTCAGATTGGTGTAATCATGGGTCTTGTTATTTTTTTTTACCTCAGCCACTTATTTTAAACAATAGTGAACTGGAAACAGGACGTTAGGTAGACTTTCCTTATTGCACTTTATTTTATACATTATATACATATCATTATCATTATATACTGGAATAATAGCATGATGAACACTGAATAGTAACTATTTTATAAATTATCTTTTATATAATAAATTCATGTTTATTTAAAATGTCCATATAATTTAAAAAAAAAAAATTTTTTAGATTAAGTTTATATTAAATTATAGCATTTGACGACCAACAGTGAACGGTGATAAAGTGAGACCTATTAAAATAAATAAAATAATAAAACACTATTTTATATGGACCTTTTTACAGATTGTGATGACACATTTTCACAGTTATTAACATCGTAAATCTACCAACATTTTTTTTTTACATTTTCTTTTATGTACATATACAGAACTATACTTTGTGTTATATTACTTTGGCATTAAATGACAGAAAACTAGTTAAAGCTGCTGAGTGAGTGTTTCTAATACATCAGCTGAGGGAGTGATTACAAATGTAACTCCAAAACTGACATCTTTCTCTCTTCTGACCAATGTAATCAATCTCTTGTAAAGTCATAGAAACTAATAGAAAAAGAAAAAAAAAATCGAATACTTGTTTGATACATGACTCAAGACACATGTAAATCCCAGGTGTAAAAGCCACACAACATGTTGAGAAGTACTACTGAATAGCCTCCTACTGTTTTTTGCTGAAATACATGCTGGGAAGTCTTATCCACGGTGGGCGTGAAGTGCTGAGGGACGGCCGGCTCAGGGGCGATCACCTCCATTTCAACAAGCGTTTCAGCCTCTGTGACTTCACTATGTGCCCACACAGACGTTTGTTCTACATGTACGACTCTGGTTAGTTTGGGAAGGTTAGAATGTGTCAATGAAAGTGGCGCCTCCGAGGCTTATTTACCATCAACAGACGGGAAATCTTCATTTCTGAAAGCCCTGGATGGATGTTCTGGAGTCTCCTGAGTTATGTCTATTACCATGTGAATCTGACCTCCAGTCTCTGGGGTAGTGACAGATGCCTTCACAACCGTCGTCTCGATTTCCTTAGCACATACACAGACAAAAACACACAAAAAAATCCATTTGAAGCCAATCATTCTTTCTGCTGGAATGCAAGACCCTTAGAGTAGCATAACAATTGGTTATCAAGCTCATGTCCACGTTCCTGGCAACAAGGACAAATGTAGTTTCAAAAAAGTGCCAAATTGCTTTGCTTCTCTCTTAGTGATCAGTGCCAGCTGAGTGGGAGTGATATGAGTCCCATGGAGGGAGACAGACAGGACATGGTCCACTGCTGTTCTCATCCGAGCAGTGTAGTGGTGGGTGTGGCCAATATGATGGCAAGCAGTGGGATGAGGGACTGATGAACGAAAGAGCTGATGAGAAACGACACCAGACTAACCTATAGAGGGGATATTATGATCCCCCTGCTGATAGAAGGGGGAAAACATGAAGGAGACTGTACATTTCACAAAACATACCTGACATTTTGCTAACTGTGTGCTACAATCCCAACTGATATCTAAGCCAGGAGGAACCATTTCATTAAATGTAGTAATGGGTCGGTCATGAACGATTCGTTCATTTTTTCACTACAGAGTTGTCTCAGAGAATGATTCGTTCATTTTTGTGTTGACCGCGCATGCGCAACATCCTATGGGTTCTGTACTGGAAAGAGAAATGATTAGTTCTCCTCTCGAGTCTTCTGGTCTGAGTCTTTCGTTCTTTTGTCACGTGATGAACGAATAACTCGAACCCAAAGACTCAAAAGATGAACTAATCAATTCTGCATCCGGTACAGACAGCATAGCTCAGCCTAAATGGGGCTGTCACGTGATGAACGAATGACTTGAACCCGAAGTCGATAGACTCGAAAAGTGAACTAATCAATTCTGTATCCGGTACTACTACAGACGGCAAAGCTCAGTTTATGAGGATGTCACGGGATGAACGAACGGCTTCGGGAGGTGAGGTAAACTAACAGACTGCATAGCCTGAAGACCAAGATAAATTAATGAATCGTTTCGGTTTCTCATAATTTGGCCTTTTCCTTGCATTGCATTTTTTTTCTTATTCTAAATGCGACCAACATTTGATGTTTGGGGAATTTGGCTAACATTTTAAATACATTCTGCTGAAATGAACGAAATGACTCGAAAAAAGATTTGTTCATTTTGATGAATGAGATTCAAAGATCCGAGTCAGTAAAATTATCCCAACTTCCCACTACTAATTAAAATGGCAATTTAGGATTACTGAAGATTTTAATCTGACTTTAACAGGATGACACAAAGTGCCTTATCTCAAAAGTTACGAGGCATAGCGGCATCAAATATTCAACATTCAGATCCTTTCTGCTTAATGTTTCACTTTTCGTGGATTTTTTTATTCTGAAACAAGCTGCATTTACTCGTTCTGAACAAATGAGATGGAGAAAAATAAATATTAGCCTTAATAAATTTCTACCAACCTTCTCCAGTGGTCTTGTCCCCAGTAGATCTCCTGAACGCCCGCTGACTCTTCCCCGTTTTGAAATCGGAGGACCAACACTTGGGCCCATTGATGAACGCTGAAAACAAGCAGTGATAAAGTGAGACACATTATGACCAGCACAAAACTATAGTTGCGTCCCAAATGAGGAACTATGCACTTATGCACTATGCACTAAATCGTGTAAGGTTATTTTGTCATTCAACATTGGAGTCTGGTAGCCCCTCCCCCTCCACTATGCAATTAAACCTGTGACAGTTGAGTGTATGTGTGCACCATTCTACTCTTAGGATGTGTCTGAAATCACCCCCTATAGTACACTTTTTGAGCGGACAGCCATTTGTTGTGGTGTCCGAAACCAGTGGACGTTATTGAGAGCACTCATTCAATCCCACAATGCACCACAATAACAAGTGTACAACCGATTTACGCTTAACAGCAAGAGAATACCCATAATGCATTGTGATTCGCACTGAATGAATTCCCGCGTCTGACCAGAAGACGGCATCCGCAGCTGAATCATCCATCCATCCATCCATCCATCCATCCGCTGGTCCAATGTGGCTTCAGCGGAAAATCATTCAGGTATAAATTCCTTTTTAATTGATTATTAAATTGTTTAATTAAGGTTTATACATAGTTTCCATGACAGAG
The DNA here is from genome assembly GCA_026230005.1 of Gila orcuttii. Taxonomy (NCBI): domain Eukaryota; kingdom Metazoa; phylum Chordata; class Actinopteri; order Cypriniformes; family Leuciscidae; genus Gila; species Gila orcuttii. The sequence goes on along the minus strand of JAPDVR010000007.1, from coordinate 26,110,706 downwards.
TTCAAGATAAATCTTTTTATCTTACAACTGGAGCTGCCTGTCTGCTAAGTTTCAAATGATTAATAAACAGCAAGCACAAACTATGCAAAAGTGGCAGCCCTTCCGGCGCACTCAGTGTCCGAATTCACTTACTCATTTTCATTCACCCGCAATAGTGCATAAGTACGCACATTATATATACTATATATTAACACGCATAATGAGATCACTTTTATAACTTGAGAAATCTGAAAAAGTATTGGGAATATCAAATTTAGTAGGCTATACATTTTTATATTATAACAACAAAACACAACACATTATATTTTAATGACCCAAATACTACTTATAAGCCAGAATTAGTGCAGAACCTTAAATATTTCATATTCATGTTATAACTTTTTTTTCTGCTTAAAACTATATTTGGAATCCAAGCTTTTCCAGTTACATTACCGTTCAAAAGTTTGAGATGAGGTAATAAAAAAAAAAAAAATTCAGCAAGGATGCATTAAATTGATCAAAAGTGACAGTTTTGTCATTGTTCAGTTTTGTCAAGTCTTACATTGTTACAAAATATATCTATTTCAAATAAATGCAGTAATTTTGAACTTTCTGTTCATCAAAGAATCCTGAAAAAACATGCATCCCGGTTTCCACAAAAATATATAAGTGACAATATATAACAAATGATAATATGAAATGTTTCTTGAGCAGCAAATCAGCATATTACACTGATTTCTGAAGGATCATGTGACACTGAAGACTGGAGTAATGATGCTGAAAATTCAGCTTTGTCATCACAGGAATAAATTACATATACACACATACATACATATATATATATATATATATATATATATATATATATATATATATATATATTAAAAAAGCAGCAAGTATTAAGTACTGTAAACTGTCAGCACTTACTCTTCTCTCACGAGCTCTTGACTTGAGAGGCTTAACAAAAGCTGTGCTGTCCAAGTCCTAGAAATCATAACAGTGAAATTTTAGAAACAATTGCTTTGAGCTTTTCAGTGATTTTTATGCATATTCACTTTGCTTGTGTCTGACAATAATCCTACATCATGAATACAAATGATACTAAATGTGATACTTCACCAAATCATCATCCGTTCTGTCATAACTAATGTCAGAGTGCGACAGGAAGGAGGACTCATCAATCACTGATAACCTGATATAAAGACACATGATGGAAAACAGCATTCCGAAAGGAAAAAATAAAAATGGCGAACTGAGAACTAAATGAAGAGCATGCTGAATGTTGAGGTACCGTCTTCCTCTGTGTTGTGCGACACTGGCTCCTTTATGACTGAAGCTGGTCAGCATTGACCTCTGCTCATCATTGAGACAGGCACTTGACTTGCTGTCATGCACCAGTACGTCACATATCAACTGCATCTGCCGCTCCTGTCAAATGAATTAATAAGTGACAAGACACCATAAGTATCATTAATATACCCTAACATGGATGGTCAATGTCAACCGGCCCTCCACCAAATTCATACGTTGGTCATGTAATTCTGCACTGACCAACTGGACACACATAACATAACATAACATAACATAACATAACATAACATAACATAACATAACATCTTAACTAACCAGGCACTGGTAGTCTGCCTCAGCTTTGTAACGCTTCTTGATCTCCACGTCTAGCTGGTTTCGAGCATGTTTGAGTTTGACCTCCAAAGCAGCTCGAGCAACATCAGACTTCACTAGGAGCTCCTTCTGTTTTTTCAGCTCCAGCTCTGCATGCAGCCATTTCTTCCGGGCAGCTTCAAAGTTCTTCACCACCTCAATAAATTCTTGAAGATAAGAGACAACTGGTGAGAATTCAATATGGCGATATATATTCTGATCAAAGAAGGACTATCAAGGCAAAACATGCATATTCTAAAAGCAGTTGTTTCTTATAATCCTAGCACAAAGATAAGACGCTGTTACAAAACGTTTAACGATAAAAATGTGGGTACTTTGTGCTGAAATAAGTGCTTTTAAAAAATAACTACTTTCCCTTTTGCTTCTAAAACCCCCCAAATGTTAAATAAGATGTATTGCTGGCTTTCAAACGCACCGTACAAACAATACACCTTACATTTTTTAGATGTATAAATTATCCCTCACGTTACACTGTAATTGACTTCCCTTCATTTTGACCTCCATGTGAAAATAACAGTAATTTCAAAATGATAATTTTACCTCCAAATGATTTTAATATAGCTCTGCTGCAATGGACTGGCCATCCATTCATGGTGTTTCCCTACGACCCGAGATGCTGGAATAGGCTCCAGCATCCCTACGACATATGACAAACGGTTTGGAAAATGGATGGACGGGTGGTTTTAATACGTTCCTCTGACACAATGAAAACCTAGCAGACATATTATTGAAGTTCAAAGCACTGTTTTATTATAGACTGGGCATGCAATTTTCAGAGTTGCGATTGCTATCCGAGAAAGTAATGTTGTTTCTGGTTTGGATCAAATGGGAGATTAATTTAGCCTCAGAAAAAAAGTACTTTGTAGAAAAATAAAATTTTACAGTGAGTATTTCTGATGGATCATGTGCCACTGAAGACTGGAGCAATGGCTGCAGAAAATTCAGCTTTACAATCACAGGAATAAATTACATTTTAAAACAGAAAAAAAAACAGTCGTTTTAAATTCTAATTTTCACAATATTACTGTATTTTTGATCAAATAAAGAGTATTCATAAAAACAAAAACTCTGATTTTAAACTTTTGAACGGTAGAAACACTGGAAAAATCACTAGCGAACAACAGATCATCATCATATCAATTTCCTAATTCATGGAAAGGAAGTTTCAGGGATCTGAAGAGGCTTTTGGAACCAGGATAAACCAGGATAAATTAGTTTTTGAACACCTTGCTCAGAGCAGCATTCAAACCAGAGCAAAAGCAAATCTCAGCATGCAAAAACAAGTACAATATATCTCACACTGTAAAAACTGCCATCTGCACAACACATGCTTGCTGGTGGCCCACATGTTTAAATAAACCACAAAGAACAACCAACTATGATTGCATTAGAAATAGACAAACAACAATACTAAGCAATCAAGCAAAATTATGCTTTTCGAATGACAGACGTATTGGACCTAGGGGACAGGTAAATAGGTTTTAATTTGTGTGCAAGGTCAAATATAAGATAATATAATATTACAATTTTAAGAATTAAACTAAATAGGGCCAATAATATCTTACCAAGCTCAGAGTAAGTAGCTTCTTCTATAGCAAGCCTTTGCAAACACAGACTGAGGACTTCTCTTACAAAATGATCCCCCATGGTCGAGTCAGCTGATGATCCCGCATCGAACTCAAACAAGTAGCTTTAAATGCGTCACGTGAGTGTAATGTCACGGTCACGGGTCACATGGATGTAGTTGCTCATGCTGCAAACTGAACTTCATCGTTTATGAAACTCTGCCTGTGGACTATCGTTCCGGAAGTCCATCCATCCGCAACAATTGGAAAGTTCTTCATCCGTTTTTAGAGCAACCTGCCCTCAGAGACAAGGTAAGAACTTTTAATTTACTAAAGGTCCTAAAGTGATTTGAAACTTTAATTACAGATGTCATGTGATTGCATCTTTTGATATTCACACTGAAACGATGTTGCTCTTGCAGTGCATGTGTGTGCATTTTTATTATTATCTTTTCAATACAGTTAATACCAGGGTCATTTTCAGTATATGCCCTATGATTTGAGTTATTGGCACTGTGGAAGATGGTGTTTATGTATTTATTTGTTTACTTACAATTTTTTAAACGTTACTAGGCTATTTTACTGTTACTATCTGAAACAGTGAATCAAAAAAGCTTTTTGATTTTTTCATGTCATTCATGAGCATAATATTTTTTTTTCTGATTTTATTTCTGATTCTATTTTATTCTTATATCATGCTATGTACCCCTAATTGGACACCAGGACTCAGTTATTTAAAAAAGAAAAAGAAAAAAAAGGGCATGAAATTACATGTTTTGCCAAAGAAAAAAAAAAATGTCAGAGAAATTCATGTCCACTACAGAGGACAAAAAGTATATTCCTAGGAGGATATAATACAATCAATATAAATCATCTTTAGCCTAATGCATGTTTAAGTAAACAGTTTTAAACTCAATGTTTGGATATGATTTTGAATGGATAAAACTGTAATAGAAACCTCTTTTACTCTTATCTTGTCCTAACCCAAGCCCCTCATCCACTGTAGCCAGTAGAGGGCAGTCAAGGCATTTTGTGTTGGGCATCCACTGTTGTTGTACCTTCATATTGGGCTGTGTGAGCTTGCTAGTGATTAGGGAGGTGTTTGAGCAAAGCTTTGTTGTGTTTGCTTGACTCAATGCTGTTCACAAGAAAATAAGCTTCTCTGTGATATCATGCTCTGAGTCTCCACTCCAAATGCTCCATTACACAAATAATTGGTTCTGCTACTACTGGAGTCACTTTAATTTAGCACCCACAAATCTTATTACAGTAATTTTTAACATGGCTGGTTTGAGCATAGGAGATCAAGAGCGGTGGTTTTTGGAGAGACCGAATTCAATTTTGTTGGAAATGAAAGACTTGCAACACCAGGTCTTTCTCATTGTTGAAACTTTAACTGGCTTGCATGGCCTTGGTCACTGTTTGTGGAATATTGCATTTGAATTTTAGTGCTTTATTGGGTTTCATATTTCGTCCCTTGCATAGCAATAAAATCAGTGATGTTCTTCAGCCATAATGGCAAACATTTACTAGGCTTAGCAGGCTGGACTTGATTGATCTGCTTCCTTTTCTTCTCATTTAATATTTAATTCAGCTAATTTGTAAGACTAGAATAGATAAAGATATAGATAAGATAAACGTGGCTCTTCTAATTGTACTTCAATGAATATTGTTTTATTTTTAGTTATTATCCTCATGTCCTGTCTCTGTTTACAGCTATGGACTACCTATATTTTGTGTTACATTATATATGTATATATTAGGATTAATACAACATATTAACAATATTTTTTATGTTTTTCTCTATTTGTCTTTTATGACCCGCCTTTTGCCCTGGATTTCGAAATGTTATGTGTTTAGAAGACCCCCCCCCCCCCTCCTAAATTAAAGCTCGTTCTTACTTACGACATTGATAAAAATGTAATTGTTATCGTGAATGTGTGCTGTGTGGAATGCAAAATCTGTTTTTCTCTGGGGGCGTTGGGGTATTTGCATTGTTTAGAAACTCAAAATAACCAGTTTCTGATGGCAAATGCACATTTGCTTTAGCAAGCGAATGTTGTGTTAATCTGGGGAAACATACATTTATAAAAGTACATAATTTGTTTCATAAATGGACATGCCATGCTATTAATTAACCAATTTTTAAAATACATGTTTTTTTTCCCTATGTACTTTTATTTTTTGTTTTCTATAAAGATGTAAGTTATGTTCATTTGGATGGCACTCTACAGAAAAGAACAAATAGATTTCTGGAGTTCTGCCCATAAACATTAAAAAAGCAATGTATTGTCTGTTGGCTAATATTAATGTTTGCTTTACAGTGCATTGGCTCATTAGGAAACTCATTGCCTTTGGCTGAGTATATTCACAGCTCAGCAGATGAGATGCTAATCTGAGGACCAGAGAAAAATTTGTTTGATACTAATCTCTATGTAGTCAACAGTTTCACTGAATGAGCCATTTCTCTCATTAAGTGTTTACCCAAGAGAGGCATTTATTCTGAGAGCATTAGTCTTGATTTGTTCATCCTTTTTATGAGATGTGCTGCTGACCATGAATATAAAAGTGAAGATGAAAGATACATGGTGCTTCGTAGTTCGTACTTGTATAAGTACAGATTGTCACATAAAAGATTCTCAGAGCTGTTGAGACATTGTAGTCCTCTCATGAGGGTGCCAGGGTCAAATCTGATCTGCTTCATGTCCTAAACACAGGCCATTTTTCTTAACTGTCTTGTTGTTGTAGAGTAAAAGGGAAAGCAACCAAAAGCAAAAGCTCAACACAAGCATATGAAAACAGTCTAAATGTATTGAAATTCTGACTTTGTGTCAGAAAGAATGCAGCGAAACAAGTGATTTCAGTAAGGAGACTGAGGTTCACTTCACTGCAGGGTTTTGCTCCAACCCTAATCAAACACACCTGAACAATGAAACATTTGAATGAATGAATGAATTAAACAGTCGAATGATTGAATCAATCAATCAAGCGAACGAATGAATGAACAAGTAAATCGAATGAATGAATGAATGGACAAATCAATTGAACGAATGAATGAATTAATCAATCAATCAATCAATGGATCATATTAATGGATCGAATGAATGGATGGATGGATCGAATGAATGAACGAATTAATCAAACGAATGAATGATTGAATGAATTGAGCGAATGAATGAAACAATCGAACAAATGAATTAATCAATCAAACGAATGCATTAATCAATCAATCAATCAATGACTCAATCAATCGAATGAATGAAATAATGAATCGACCTAAAATAACTGAATGAATGAAAAAAAGTAGTCTTCTTGTAAAATGAAGATACATTTCTTGCTCTGTCTGACCAATTTAAAATCGTAATTTTTAGGGATGCACCGATCCGATACTCAGTATCGGTATCTGCTCCGATACTGCCATTTTTGCCGGATCGGGTATCGGTCAGAGGAGGCCGATCCAAATCCGATATTGTGCGTATACTATTCAGTGGTGTTGTTAAAGCTCCAGTAGGTAACTTTTGTAAACAAATATTTGTTAAAACTGTCATTATGTCCTGATAGTTGAATATGAGACAGATAATCTGTGAAAAAATCAAGCTCCTCTGGCTCCTCCCTGTGGTCCTATTGCCATTTGCAGAAATACACCGCTCCCGGTCAGAAACAACCAATCAGAGCCAGGAGGAATGTCTTAGCAGTGTCAATCACGCTCGTGTACACGCTGATCACACCTCTCTTGCACAGCGCGAGCGCGTACCGTCGTTCGTGACTCTCCTGTTCGAACTCGTTCATCCAAATGAACGAATCTTTTTTGCGAGTCATTTCATTCATTCAACGAACGAAATGACTCGCAAAAAAGATTCGTTCATTTCGAACGAGTCTTTTTCGGAGTCATTTCGTTAATTCAACGAACGAAATGATTCGAAAAAAGATTTGTTCATTTTGATGAACGAGTTCAAACAGGAGAGTCACGAACGTGCATCACAGAACAGAGCAAGGCAAGCATTTGTGCTTATAAAACGTAAAGTTTTTTATTTATTTTTGAAATGACCGATCGTTTCGCTAGATAAGACCCTTATTCATCGTCTGGTATCGTTTAAAGCCCTTTGAAGCTGCACTGAAACAGTCATTTGGTCCTTGAACCGTTTTTGTCCCATTGAAGTACATTATATGGAGAAAAATCCTGGAATGTTTTCATCAAAAACCTTAATTTCTTTTCGACTGAAGAAATAAAGACATGGACATCTTGGATGACATGGGGGTGAGTAAATTATCAGCAAGTTTTTTTAAAAGTGAACTAATCCTTTAACGTTAGCTATTTATAACTTAAAGAGTGCAAGGTTATAAAGTTACATGTATTGCAAAATACATAATGATTTGAGGACCAAGTTTGTAGTCAAAGTATTGGCAGGCCATAGTCAATGTAAAGCATATTGTTGATGTTTCGTCCCTATTAGTGAATGTTCCATAACTGTTTATAATCCCCCGTCATCGGTGGTCCTGCTTACTAGCCTGCGCGTTCACGGCAGGCTCCGCTGTGGGGGAGGAGCTGTGGAGGGAGGGCTGTAGCACAGCAGAGAGCAAGGGGGTTGGACCTGTAAGTTGTGCTTGTTCAAATTTTCAGGCTAAGTCAACATTTTCTCAAAACTCCCTACTGCAACTTTAAGCCCCACAAAACGCACACAAACATTATAAAACACCATGAGTTTTCGTGCACAATATTATAAGTGTTCTGAAGCCATTATATAGTATAATGTGAGATAGAAATTAATATTTAAGTCGTTAAATTCAAGCTCACGTAAACGTTTCCCTCAGCTGCCGCTGTCAATCATTCTCCATTCAGCATTTAAACAGCGCGTGGCGTTCGGTTACGACAGTTAACACGATGAAACTCTCTGTAAGATGATTCAATGTTACTATTATTATACTTGATCTGTAGATAAAGGTCTATGGTTTCGCATAAAACAACTTTATCTTGCTGGACTTTATTGCTGTACCTTAATCATGTTACTTTCTACCGGGTGTCTAGATCACAACACTGCAGTAAAGTCAAAGCACTATTTGTTCTTCACGTGCACAGTTACTGAAGTTTAAAACTGTTAAAAGAAAATGCTGAAAAAAATATTGCATAGATAGATACTGTATAATAGACTACGCATTAATATGTATTTTCTTTGTGCTTTAAACTTTTCGATGCGGACTCGACGCGCTGCGCGCTGTTACTCATGTTGTTTCAAGCGCATCATTCTGCGCTCGGGATGCGCATAAGCGCTTTGAGCCGCACTGTATTGGAGCCTTTCATATCATAATACAGTGACGCAATGAAAGATCATTAATAGCAGTTATTGTTCTGTCCTATCTATCATATGTTGCTACCTCATTAAACAGCTGTGCTATACATTTAAAAAATGTATTTAAAAATATATATATATAGTAGGCCATATATAAAATAATTGATATTTTTGATTTTTGTTATCTTGTTTTTCATGAATGTATTTTACAACAATGTGTTTTACCAGATTTAGTGTTACACTTAATGTCTCTAATTTTTTCCCCACTAAACGTTTTTTTTTTTTTCACTAAATGTTCAGATTTTATACAATTATTGTGATTTTCCTAGACTAAATTTTACTGCTGAATTATCCACTAATCCAGTGGTTCTCAATCCTGGTCCTGGGGACCCACTGCTCTGCACATTTTATATATCTCCTTTATCTGACACAGCCAGTTCAGTTCATAGAGCTCTTTCCTAACGAGCTGATGATCTGAATCAGGTGTGTTAAATGAGGGAGACATACAAACTGTGCAGAGCTGTGGGTCCCCAGGACCAGGATTGAGAACCACTGCACTAATCTAGTTTATAATAGCATTTATGTCAGATTATCATCATATATATTTTTGTTGTTGTTGATTTTCTTTATAATGAAGTTGTCTGTATTAAGTAGATTGTGTTTAACACACAAAATAGTGATTATCAGTTCAACACAGAGTTATAGAAATTCTACTTGATTAAAAAAAAAAAAAAACTGCACTGGCATCGGTATCAGATCGATATCGGCCGATACTCAGAATTTTTGGGATCGGATCGGATCGATTCTGAAAAAATGGTATCGTTGCATCCCTATTTTGGCCACCCCTGAAATGGGTCATTCTATTTAGGGCTGAACGATTAATTGCATTTGCGATAATATCGCGATATGATGAAATGCGATTTTGTAACCACAAAAGCTGCGATTACACTGGTCACGTGACACGCGAGAGAAAAGCAGTCTGCAGATCAAGCATCAACTTGGCACGCTACGCATAGGTCTGGCATACAGGAAAGAACCGTTTATTTTTTATGTATGTGATATTGTGTTTTTTATTCTCTCTCCAACAATTCTGGATCGATTCAGAGAATTTCGGAATCCAGTCTGAGCTTAGTTTTTAAACACAGATGCGTGATGACGCTGCGCGTGCTTTAGAAACAACCGTATTCTGCTTGCTTCTAATTTCGCGCTCTCTCTCTCTCTCTCACACACACACACACACACACACACACACACACACACACACACACACACACACACACACACACACGACACCGCTCGAACCTTCCGAAAAATAAGCTTTCATAAAGTTCGGGGTTTAAGCGAATTCACCTTTGGCTAAGCCCCGCCCCCCTTGGTTACTGTTGCTACGTCCGTCAAACTTCATCTGGGCTCTGGTTTGGTATCAATATGTCTTATGCTGTGACAGCTCTTCCTGCTGAAAAAGGCAAAAGGGGCTGCAATATGCGTTCGAAGGCTATATTCAAGACATACAGGTGAAACGCAAGGAATAACAAGGTATCCAAATAGAGGCAAACGCATAACGTTACCGGTCACAGTCAAAAAATGAACCACCGCATATCCTATTAATCGAGACGGAGGCTGGGACTAACAATATCAAGGAGCAACACTGTTCATGCAAAGCTGGGTAGGTCTCTATTCACTTCTATAATCGTTATTACAAAGCAAACAGAGTCCAGACTACACGAGTATAAAGTTGTATTTATTAGCAGCGTGTGCTAGCGTATCAACAACCGGTGTTGTGCCGAATTTCGACTCCCTGCCAAATTATTACCCCCCTCGTTGAAATCAGTATCTGATTGCCTAATCCTAACCCCACCCCTAATCCTAACCCCTCCCCCACATCTAATCCTAAACCTACCATACTAGGGGGGTAATAATTTGGCGGGGGTCAGAATTCGGCACCACACCGGTATGAGAACCGAAATCATAACCTAAAACATTATAAAACTAACTACTAGTATAACTTCACAGTGAGGTTAAAAGCAAAAAAGCTGTGCTTGTTGATCTTTGAGGGGTTTAGCTGACTGTGAGTCTTGTGAGGACGTCCACACAGTTTAATCCAAAAACGACACTTTACTTGTCAGGATTTGACTTCGGTTTTGGGAAGGGGAAAAAACGGACACCCCCTCCAACCTCTCTGGGAAACGCGTATCTGTGTTACAAATGCCCCAGGCACAACGTTTAACCATATTTTTGATAAAACTACGACGGTAATAGCCTGCCGAGACCAAAAATATGAGACGCCTGTGTTGAAAGTCAATGGAGCGCTGTGAAAAAGTGTCGGACCTCTGTGGGAGCTCGTTCTTGGCTGCGCTGTGATTGGTCAATCTACATTCTAGGGTGTGGCTTAGCCAAAGGCGAATTACAAGGACAGTCGCTGGCTTCATTGCACAGGTTTTGCCGCTTTGATGTTAATCTTGCAGTGCGCGGTCTTGGCCGCCAGAATTTTCCTTTCAAATGCTCCACAAAGGCATTATTTATGTCTTTTTGGAATGCAGTTGGCTTATATATTAAAAATATGAAAATCACTGAGAAAGCTGCTTTCATTTTAAAATACTTAAGCGCTTTGTGAAGAGCGCTCGTGCATGCGGCTGTGAGCGACTCATTGGTTAAATGTACTTGCATCTCAAAATGCTTTTGACGCGAAATGAATGTAAACACGGTCAGTTATTTCGTAAACCAACAGGACAAACCACATTTACAATTTCAAAAGAGATATGTGCATTAGTGTGAATGCAGCTTATCGTATAGGGGGAAAATTACTCCAGCTCTTGAATGGAAAACGTTCAGACAGCCTACTTTTAAATACTGAAAGCACTCTTTGTTTATTGCTTGTATTGTTTTTTGTTTTTTTTTCCTCTTTATTTACTAGCTTTTATATTTTGAAGCTATATTAGTTTATAGCCCATTTAAAATTCTTAACATGTAATTGGTTTAATTAAATGTGCTTTATATATATATATTTAAAGTATGTACATTTACACATCTAATTATATACATATTTTAAGTGTTATTAAGATTAATTAATAAGAAAAAAATTAGATCGGATCATGAGCTGCCTAAAGATTCCCATCCCTACTGTACAATGATTTATTGCTTGTCTTTGTCGACTTATACAGAAGGTAAAGAACTTAAAGTAATCGCATATTAAATCGCAATCGCAACATTGGTTAAAAAAAATCGCAATTAGATTATTTTCCATAATCGTTCAGCCCTAATTCTATTGACATTACCTGAGCAGTTGAATTAAATACGCTATAAAACCCCCACTCATTCAAGGACGCACATTTATTGCATGGACGGAGCAAAAACATGTTTAAAATGCTTGTGCTGTGTTCAGTTGAGTGATAATATTTGCCCTCTTTAATGGGATTAATCTGTTTGCTGAAATATCCACAACATTAACAACAACAATGAAAAAAAAAAACATGTTTTCAGAATCCTATCTATAGCCATATAATGTATGTGATGTATGTATATATGTGTATTTGAATTTATTTTATGGTTAAGTTCACAACTATTTTGTTGAAATACACATTGTAAATAATTTCAATGAAGTCACCCATTTCCTGTTAAGTTAATTTAGAAGACCGAATTAACTTTCATAGTGACAGTGCGCACTTATCTGCTGAAAAAGCCTGAAATTATGCACTTAGGGAAAGAAAAATACAAACCTCTGGGGACTTAGATATAAATACATACATAAATAAATAAATAAAATGTGCCTCATCCCAAGCTGTTACTGAAACTGTCAAAAGAAAAATGCCTCAAACTAATTTGCATAGCAGGAGTACCTAGTTGAGTTCTTATAATCATATGTTTGTGAAATTGTTCCCTGAATGTATTCTAATACCAATGTAAGCATTGATTTCTGCACCAGGTACAGTTCATCTGTGAAGTTCTTATGAGGTGAGCATGGAATAAACAAGGAATATGCATGCATGACTTCTCCTACTCCACCGGGACCCATTATCAGCACCGCTGATGCAGGAAATAGATTGAATGCTGAAAATAATACCCTTGAATAATTAATCAGATGGGTTTTAAATGTGCAACAAACACACTATCTTCTCTCTAGGGGAAAGAGAATGTGTGATTTTACAAGTGCAAGTTTAAAAGCTGAACTCAGTTTACATCTGAAACCGGAGAGAAGCCAATAACTAGGCGGAGGAATCCGTTTGTTAAGTTGTGACGTAACCACTCTCCGATAATACTGTTTCCGGGCCCAAAGGCCGGGTCTAACTAAAGGCTAACTATAGCTAACGTTAGCTTTGGCAACAGTCTATAGACAAGCTGAAGCACGAAGATGTGTGTACGTAGCAAGAAAAAACATTAGACCAGTTAAAGTATGATAATCTGCTAACGTTTCTCATTTCTATAATACATCCAGGACATTTTTTTTTATTATAACTCTGATTGTATTCTTCTGAAAGAAGAATGTCATATGTACACCTAGAATGGCTTCAGGGTGAGTAAAGCATGGGCTAATTTTCATTTTTGAGTGAACTATACCTTTAACTGTATTGTACATACATGAATTTCTGCATATTTGCTTGCATAAATCAAGTCAAGTCAAGTCTAGTCAAATATATTTATATAGCGCTTTTCACAATACAGATTGTATCAAAGCTGCTTCACAGTATCAATCACAACAACTTAACAATGTTTGTTTATTACTGGAAAAAAGACATCCAAGTTTGGTAGAGCTGATCAATGGTATGATTGGTTAATTAATTTGAATATCCCCAGCAAGCCAAAGGCAACAGTGGCAAGGAATCGAAAAACTCCATCCAGTGACCTAATGGTGTCCTAACACCCCATCAGATGACCCAATGGAGAAAAAAAACCTTGGGAGAACCCAGGCTCAGTCGGGGGCCAGTTCTCCTCTGGCGTTTATGAACTAGAGGCCGAATTTACAGTAACTGTAAGATAAAAATTTATATGAATGCCTGGCTAAATAGATGCGTCTTCAGTCTAGTTTTAAACTGGGAGAGCGAGTCTGAGCTATGAACAATATCAGGAAGGCTATTCCAGAGCTTCGGAGCTAAATGTGAAAATGCTCTGCCTCCTTTGGTGGATCTGGATATCCTAGGAATGACCAGAAGCCTCGAATTTAGTGATCTTAAAGAGCGCGATGGATTGTAAGAAGATAGAAGATCCGTTAAATAGACTGGAGCTAAACCATTTAGAGCTTTATAAGTCAAAAGCAATACCTTGTATTTAATACGGAACTTTATAGGTAACCAATGAAGTGATGATAAAATCGGTGTTATATGATCATATTTTCTTGATCTAGTAAGAACTCTAGCGGCTGCATTTTGGACTAGCTGTAGCTTGTTTATTGAAGATGCAGGACAACCAGCTAATAAAGCATTACAGTAATCTAGTCTCGAGGTCATGAATGCATGAACTAACTTTTCTGCATCAGAGACTGATAGCATATTACGTAGCTTAGCAATGTTTCTAAGGTGGAAAAAGGCAGTTTTTGTAACATATGAAATATGCTTTTCAAAAGACAGGTTGCAGTCTAATGTAACACCCAGGTCTTTTACTGTAGCGGATAAAGTAACAGGGCATCCTACTATGTTAAAGTCGTGCTGTGAAAGGTTTTGTGGACGGTTTTTAGAACCGATAAGTATTACCTCTGTCTTGTCTGGATTTAATAAAAGAAAATTACGCGTCATCCAATCTTTTATATCTTTAACACAATCTGTCAATTTGGATAATTTAGCGTATTCATCTGGCCGTGATGAAATATATATTTGAGTGTCATCAGCATAACAATGGAAACTAATTCCATGTTTCCTTAGAATATTACCAAGTGGCAGCATATATATTGAGAATAATAAAGGGCCTAACACAGATCCCTGCGGCACTCCATAGTTTGCCGAAGTTATAATCGATTTTTCTCCATTTAAGTAGACGAAATGGTAGCGGTCAGATAAGTATGACCTGAACCAGCTTAATGCTTGTCCTTGAACACCAGTGTAATTTTGTAGTCGATCTAAGACTATTGTGTGATCTATAGTATCGAACGCAGCACTAAGATCAAGTAAAACTAGTACTGAGATACAGCCTTGGTCCGAAGCTAAAAGTAAATCATTTGTGATTCTAACAAGCGCAGTTTCAGTGCTATGATGTGGCCTGAATCCAGACTGAAACTTTTCGTAGATGTCGTTTTCTTGCAAGAAAGAGCCGAGTTGAGCGGACACAACTTTTTCTAATATTTTTGACATAAATGGAAGATTCGAAATGGGTCTGTAATTTGCTAGGTTATTTGGATCTAATTGTGGTTTCTTAATAAGAGGTTTTATAACTGCCAGCTTGAACGTTCTTGGAACATGACCTAAAGATAAAGATGAGTTAATAATATTGAGAAAAGGCTCTTCCACTATAGGTAACACTTCTTTCAGTAGTTCAGTTGGTATAGGATCTAATAAACATGTTGTTGTTTTAGATGAAGTGATAAGTTTATTTAACTCTTTTTGTTCTATGGTTGTAAAGCATTGTAATTGTTCTTGCGGGGTGATAATTGCGGCCGAATTATAAGGCGCGAGCAAAGATCGAACGTTTACGATTTTGATTCTGATGCTTTCAATTTTCTCGGTGAAGAAGTTCATGAAATCATTACTACTAAACTGTAACGAGGTATTTTGTTCAGACGACGTCTGTTTATTTATTAGTCTAGCCACGGTATTAAATAAAAACCTTGGATTATTTTGGTTGTTTTCTATTAATTTGCTGAGGTGCTCAGCCCTGGCCGTTTTAAGTGCCTTTTTATAAAGTGACATACTGTCTTTCCACGCTATTCTAAAGACCTCTAAATTAGTTTTTTTCCATTTACGCTCTAAATTACGTGTTTCTCTCTTTAAAACATACGTAGTATTATTGTACCATGGTGCTATACTTTTTTCTCTGACCTTTTTTAATCTAATGGGTGCAACAATATCCAATGTTCTAGAGAGAATGGTGCTCATAGTAGGGCTGGGGCGGTATGGATTTTTTCTAACCGCGGTTGAAAAGCAAGATTTTCCCGCGGTATGGCGGTAAACCGCTTTAAATAGCCAGCCCCCCAACCCCGCACGCCCCCCACCCCGACAGACTTTCGCGCACGCACCAGAGGTCGTTTTTGCTAGACGGACTTTGTTAAATATTGTCACCTACATCCGAAAAAAAACGAGCACAATTTGAAATAGTCAAATTTTCATCAATCAGTAATTTGGCATGAACCAATCACTGAATAGATTTCCTTATTTAAGAATATTCTCAGATACATTCACATTGAATTCATCATTTTCAGGAGAATACATTATGATGTTCACATTGGAAATGAAAGAACACCTATTGTGTCTTAATTACAACATGTCTTAATTACAAATATTATACTCCATAATTATGTTTACATAATATAGTGTTATTTTTTATTTAATCTATGTCGATTATATGAAGAGTGAACAGCATGAGTAAGATAGGATCATACGATGGGTCAGACACGATTTTGACCACTTTATTAAGTTTTGTTTTGTAGAAAGCCTTTCTTTAAATTAAATTTCGTTTTTTATAAATTGTACCTTAATTTTAATCACTGTTTCATTAACTAATTGCCTGGAATTAAGAATTAAGAAGCAAATAGCAGACATATAATCAGGAGGACGTGGAAGCGCAGGTGCGATCTCTTGCGCGTGAACTGGACCTCGTCTCATAAATGAACCGAAACTCGGCGTAGGCTGGGCCTAAAGGTCTACTTTTAAACAAAATTCAAAACGAAATGATAACATTTTAGTGTACAGTAGCCTAGTCAGGTAAGGTCAGGTTTGCCGATGTGCGTTATAGGCTATTTACTTATTCATATTTATCCCTGTGTGCGCCGATCGGAGACGGAGTTCACTGCGGATATTCTGGGGATACAACATAGCCAATATACTAGGGACTTTAGCCTTTAAATATCTTTGCTGCATTGGATCAGTTTTCTTTCTAGAACAGCCAAGAGCCTCGCGACAGCAGCGCCTTGCATTGCTCATAGACCTTAAAACAGTCAGCGCCGCGGATGCAGTTTCGAAAATTGATCAAAAAACGTTGGTGCGGGTGGATGGCGGACAGATGATGAGTTTTGTGATGCGGTTATGGATGAAATAATAATAGCCCATCCGCGCATCTCTAATACGAATGGAATGTTATTATGCGTCATGGAACATTACGCTCCTCAACTCGCGAAAGGTCGGATTTGATTAAACCTTTGATAATAAGTTTTGTTTAGAAAACCTTGAATCCATGTAAGCCACAATATCATTAGACATAGTCCATGTCATTAGAATCAATGAATCCATGTCATTAGACACAACGTGCACACATGTGCAGGCCAAGGGTTTTTTTTTTTTTTTTTTTGCGGTGATGACGGTGACGAGATCAGACCCGCGGTTGGAGTCACGTGACCGCGGTATTGCGGTAATGCGGTAACCGTCTCAGCCCTAGCTCATAGTGCTAGTTAGTTCGTCTAATTCATCTGTTTGTTTGGGTTCAGGCAGCAGCTGAGACAGATCAGATAAGCTATTTGAGAAATGATCTATGGTGGATGGACGAATTGTTCTACCTGGTCGATAACGTGGCGCAGCATGACATATTACAGCAGTGCGTAATATGCAAGTTACCAAGTAGTGGTCAGTGACATCATCACTTTGTGGAATGATATCTATATCGGTTGGATCGGTTCCATATGATATAATTAAATCGAGTGTATGATTAAGACAATGAGTTGGTCCGGTGACGTGTTGCTTGACCCCGAAGGAGTTTAATAAATCTGTAAACGAAGCCCCTAACGCATCATTTAAATTATTTACGTGTATGTTAAAATCTCCAATAATTAATGCTCTAAATCAGACTAAAAAGAAAAAAAAACAGGTTAATGGGTGTAACGTTAATGAAAAACCTTAGCGGATTATCATACTTTAACTGGTCTAATGTTTTTTCTTGCTATAATAATTGAGTATTGTTGGAGGGACATAAGATCAGAATCATGATTAATGTCCAGATATGTTTACATATTTGACTCTGATCTTACATTGCTCTCAGTGTACAGGTGCTGGTTATATAATTAGAATATCATCAAAAAGTTGATTTATTTCAGTAATTCCATTCAAAAAGTGAAATTTGGACATTATATTCATTCATTACACACAGACTGATATATTTCAAATGTTTATTTCATTTAATTGTGATGATTAAAACTGACAACTAATGAAAATCCCAAATTCAGTATCTCCGAAAATTAGAATATTACTTAAGACCAATACAAAAAAAGGATTTTTAGAAATGTTGGCCAACTGAAAAGTATGAGCATGAAAAGTACGAGCATGTACAGCACTCAATACTTAGTTGGGGGTCCTTTTGCCCTGAATTACTGCAGAAATGCGGCGTGGCATGGAGTCGATCAGTCTGTGGCACTGCTCAGGTGTTATGAAAGAGCCCAGGTTGTTCTGATAGTCTCCTTCAGCTCTTCTGCATTGTTGGGTCTGGCGTATTGCATCTTCCTCTTCACAATACCCCATTGATTTTCTATAGGGTTAAGGTCAGGCGAGTTTGCTGGCCAATTAAGAACAGGGATACCATGGTCCTTAAACCAGGTACTGGTAGCTTTGGCACTGTGTGCAGGTGCCAAGTCCTGTTGGAAAATGAAATCTGCATCTCCATAAAGTTGGTCAGCAGCAGGAAGCATGAAGTGCTCTAAAACTTCCTGGTAGACGGCTGCGTTGACCTTGGACCTCAGAAAACACAGTGGACCAACACCAGCAGATGACATGGCACCCCAAACCATCACTGACTGTGGAAACTTTACACTGGACTTCAAGCAACGTGGATTCTGTGCCTCTCCTCTCTTCCTCCAGACTCTGGGATCTTGATTTCCAAAGGAAATGCAAAATTTACTTTCATCAGAGAACATAACTTTGGACCACTCAGCAGCAGTCCAGTCCTTTTTGTCTTTAGCCCAGGCGAGATGCTTCTGACGCTGTGTCTTGTTCAAGAGTGGCTTGACACAAGCAATGTGACAGATGAAACCCATGTCTTGCATACGTCTGTGCATGGTGGTTCTTGAAGCACTGACTCCAGCTGCAGTCCACTCTTTGTGAATTTTTGAATGGGTTTTGTTTCACAATCCTCTTCAGGGTGTGGTTATCCCTATTGCTTGTACACTTTTTTTCTACCACATATTTTCCTTCCCTTCGCCTCTCTATTAATGTGCTTGGACACAGAGCTCTGTGAACAGCCAGCCTCTTTAGCAATGACCTTTTGTGTCTTGCCCTCCATGTGCAAGATGTCAATGGTCGTCTTTTGGACAGCTGTCAAGTAGGGGTGGTTAATCTGTCTGATTTCCCGATTCGATTCGATTACGATTATTGAAGTCCCGATTCGATTACAGTCGATTTTCGATTATTAACGATTCTCGATTAGCGATTATTGATTTTCCATTTCACAACAGTAAACGAAAATACACTACAAAGTGATTGCAGTATTAAAAAAAGTCAGCTGCTGAATTACTTAACTCTTTTATTGAGTAACAACAACTCAAAGCACTTTCTGTGTCGTGTAGTTATAACTTCAGAATTATTTAGCTTATGTTCTGTAGAACACAGAAATGAATACATCACATTGTGTTGTGACTCATCAAGTTGAACTAAACAATAACAAATAAATGAAAGGCTTATTTCCTTTAGGAAGTAGATCAGAACCAACATACTGTAGAAATTGGACAATTTTCTTCTAGAAAGACAAGGTGTTGTTCAGGTGGAGGAAGACAGTCGAAACATGTCAAGGTAAAGAAAAAGTTTATAATGCAAAACATTTTTTGCATTATATGCGGTTAGAACAGCTGTCAACAGCGCGTCCTCATCCATATCAAGCGCCTCGTCCCCTGAGGCGGCGGCAGCGCGGGCGGGAGCCGGCGGCTGCGCGTCCGGGAGGGGGGGGCGGAGAAGGAGAGAAAGACGCTCGAGGGAGTCATTCCGGCGAGCGTTTGCATCAGAAAACGACGGCAGTGCGGCTCGTGAGCGGCAGCTGCGCGTCTGTGAGGGGAGGCGGAGAAGGCGAGAGCGAGGCTCGAGGGAGGGAGTCCGGCGAGCGCGTCGCGGTGGCCACCGGCTCCGACGGCCTTTGAGAACGGCGCTTCTTTGCGCGGTCCTGCAAAGGGCGGAGTGACAGCTTGAGGGTTGAATACTTCGAGCCGAGCCCGCAGGGTCGACATCGGAAGTGCGTCGCTGAGCTCACAAACCCCCTGAGGGCAAGAGCTGCGTGTTCCTGGCCCAGGCAGAGAGCGCAGATCACATGGTTGTCTCCGTCGCTGAGCGGGGCTCTGCACGAGCCGCAGCAGTGCAAGGCATCTTGATAAAGACGCTCGCTGCTCTTTTAGACAGTAAGTTTTGCAAGAAAGGATACGTCGCCGGATAGCGTAGCTCGCACGGATGGCTGAAGGTGGCGAAGACGGCCGGCTTCTTCAGGCGCTGTCCTAAGCTGGCTTGTCGCTTCCTCGACGGCGGCGGCGGCGGCTTCTCTCTAGATCCAGCGGATGCGGCAATAATAATAATGCATTTTTTTTTTTAAATAATAAAAAATCGATTTTCGAAAATTTAATAATCGATTCATACTCGTCCATAACATACTCGCGATTAATCAATAATCGATTTTTTTCACCACCCCTACTGTCAAGTCAGCAGACAACTCTGTTGGAGTTAAAATAATTCAAACCCTTTTTGACCGCCAGGGGTGCCACACTAAAGAAGGACGTGATCGTAAATAAATGTAAAGGTTCAGCCATTGTTATTGGATATGGACGAGCAGAGTGCTTTGACCCGGAAGAGGCTAAAGGTCACGCGTGACATCAGACTTAACAACCAGATTAGATTAAACCCCTGTTTGCAGTAGAAAGCCCTCACAGCCTGTGTATGTTTGCTCTGTGCTTTGATAAGGCAGGAACAGGTTATAGGATCCAACGCACTAGGGCTGCACAATGTGTAATTTTAACATCGATATCGCGATGTGCACATCCACGATGTAAGCCTTAGGGATCGTAGTTGATCGTGATTCATGATCAGAACGGGCCAGCAGCTCCCCGGCCCGTAACGCTTGCGATTCGCGGATTAATTGCAAAGTTTAACCATCATATAGTGAAAGTTTATCATTTGCATGTGTTTTTAAGTCCTGTTTAAACATCAAGCGTAAAAAGACTGGAACTTGCGCGTTGTTTTCTGTGAGCCGGGCAGACAAAAGATCAGTGGTCTTTCTCTTATTTCTGAGCTTGAACGAACATGAGAATTCTAAATAAAGTCTGATTGCCCTTCCTGCATTGAACATTTTTTGACGGCCGCCAAAGCGTATTTTTGTCCCGCCAAAGCCTTATTTGACCGGTGAGTGAGTGATAGATGACTGACTGCTGCGCTTGTTAAACTGAGATAACGAGCAGAGAGATTGAAAGCCCCGGTCGCGCGCGCGCGCTCTCTCACCGTCTTCAAACTGTCTTGCTCTCTCTCCCTCCCTCACGCATATTAATGAATTGAGTTGACTGAATATCTTTGAGAATACACAATGGTAAAAGGTCGGAAGAACGAAGTTTCACGTGAAGCATTCGGATATATTTTTTTCCTGAACTGTGAATTGTGCTAAAAAATATATATTCTCTGAAAAGCGTTCCACACATTCAGATAAACCACACATTCAGATAAACCACACTTTCAATAATAATAAAAAAAAAAATCTATCCAGTGATGAAATGTTTTCTGTGTTGAGACCAATCTTGTGCGATGTCCTAAACTGCCGGGATAATCACACAACGTGTGCCGGTCCGTTAATGACACGTCCGATTCGCGAACTAATGACTCCTTTGAACCGATTCACTTTAATGAATGGTTAAAACAACTGATCTGTCCAACACTGAACTCACGAGACATAACAAATTGGTAACACTTTACAATAAGGTTCCATTTATTAAACTCTAGTTAACTACATTAGTTAACTATAATAGTTGCTATGCAGATTTACTCCATTACAAAATCACCCCAGTCATTCAGATGATTCATTCTTTCCAAAGAGAGCTAATAAAGTCATCTGGTGAAATTGTTTTCATATCGCGATATATATCGCAGAAAAATAAAATATCGCAATGTGATTTTTTCCCCAATATCGTGCAGCCCTACAACGCACACTAGAAAAGGTCAGAGTCGACCTCCATCTTCCCTCCTGATTGGGTTTGTTTCAGTAAGTGCTTTATTCGATAGAGCAAATCACACTTTATCTCCATAGGTCCTGGAAAGTTGGGTGTCGTTTGATGCACATAAGCGGAACTAAGTAAATATTGGATTTCCAAGAGCACTTGTCCATTTGTGATCACTTATCAGTTCATGTGATGACTAATATCTCTCAGACTCATTAGTCTTAGCAGGGCTTAGATAGGATAAAACTAGGGATGTCCCGATCCGATCCACCGCATCGCCCAGAACGCTAGATCGGAGATCGGAGGGGAGAAAAAAAATATGATCCGATACCTATCCAACAATGCTTGAATATTAGCATTTCCCTTGCTGCCACATCCAGTTAAGCGGCGCAGCCTGCAGATTGGGCGGTTTTGCAATCTATTTTGTGGGGAAAAATGTGTTTGGGCGGGTGGATAAAGATTGGGCTGGTTTCGGATCAGTTCGGCGGGTTTTTGTAGCCGAAACACCGGCACTTCATATCCTTCTTTCGGCGACCCTCACAGCAGGCGCGTAGTCTGTCTCACTCAGTCACTCAGTCACTCACACACACACACACACACACACACACACACGTGCTGACGTGCCCCCTAAACTCACAACAGACACTCCATCCCACTACCTTCGGTGTACTATAAACACGGTTTTGCAATCCGTCTCCTCAGTTTATAAACCGTAGGCTGTAAACTGTATGCTACACAGGATTTTGACGCATATCCAAGCAAGGGTTTGTGCAGAGTGTGGAGCGCGCACTGCATGGCACGGAGCGCGGGCGCGAACACTTCCGTTTTCCTTTCAACAGTGGAAACAACTTAAAATACTCTATCATTCTGGTCATACAGAAAATAACTTATTTATATATAACTTACGTCAATATTTATTTTTTTGCGCAGCCTTTGGTGTGCATACAGTTCAAATTCAAATGTTGGTGTTCAACTTTGCGTTTTAAAAATACAACAACCGTTAATTTTTTGTTTTACGGGTTAAAGGAAAAACGAATGGACGCAAAAGTACACGGATCAATGGGTAATTTTAAAGCTTGTTAATGATTAACTTTAAACCTGTTGGTAGCTTTAAGTACTGAAGTAGCCTGCCTGCCTGTATTTTTTTTTAAAGGGTGGCACTGGCAGTCTTTCATAATCAACTGTTGTTGTGGACCATATACTCGAAGTATTTGTTCTCCATTTGAGTGAGATGTTTTTAGGTTGCTAATTGAGAAAAGTGCTTCCATATATTTTATTAGTATTAGTTCAAGAATAAAATAAAATAAAAATATCGGATTGATATCGGTATCGGCAAATAGCCAAAGCTGTGGTATCGGTATCGGAAGTGAAAAAGTGGTATCGGGACATCCCTAGATAAAACCAATGCGTTTTGAAAGTGCACTTAAGAGAAATGTCAACATTTAACAGTATAGTTTAGTTCAGACTGCATTCCATTTCTTTCTCCACATTTAGATTAATTTTATTGTGTCTCTTGTTTATGAAATTACAAATGTCAGTGGATGACCTTTCGAGTGACATTCCAGTTTCAGATAATATCAAAGCAACTAGTTGCATTCAATGAGGCAGAAATGCTGTTAACTTGACTTTGAAGAGACAGATCACTGTGAAGTCTCTGTTAGCGGACTCGCATATACGCAAGACTAGACTAGACAGAATCTAAGAGTGTAGATATACTCAAATGTTTCCTCGGGGTCTCAGCTGGTGTTCTATTGAAATTCTATTCTATTGTATCTAGTGAATGTGTTGTTTTTTCCCTTTCATGTTTGGTATATTTTTAAATGTCTCGGTTGTTAAATGTACGATTGGTAAAATGGTTTCAATTTCACAGCAGTCACTTATATTATTAGAAAATGTAAACCTTAGGATAATTCTGTTCTCTTTTTGGGTGATGTCTCTTCAAGATATCATGATAATCATTGCTCATCTTTCCTGAAACCATGTGTCATCTTTTGGGGCACGAGAGTAGGTCCAACAAATCCAAAAATATTGGTGTAATAAATATTTACAACTCTTTTGTTCTGGTTATTTAATGGGAAGTGGCAGAGCAGTCATTGGGAATTCTGTAACCAGAAAACCCCCATACAGTGCTGTGTCAGTGCCTTCCTGAGTCCTGCACTCAGAACACTTACACACTGCTGTATGTCCTGCTGTCAGGTATGCATTTCTTTGTATTTTCTAATTTGTAATTGTGTCAAGCACATTGTGCTCATAGAACACACATTTTAATTGTTTTGTTTGTGCTACTACATGTACACCTAGACTTGAGTTTGAGTTTATTTTTTAAAACACACAACTTATTTACTGTAAGTGTTGTATGCAATACTTACGTTAAAGGTTGTAGATGCTATGCAATCTAGACCATGTTGCTTGAGTAAATTGGAATAACTTTGTTTTGTACGTCATGGACCACTCTGCTATTTACCATATAGCTGCAATAAAACCATATACAGGAGCATATAATTGCCAGGTGGCTACAATGTGATTCACAACTGCATTATCATTTTAAAATTGGCTCCTAATTGTTTAATTCTGTGATAATTGGCATGATACATTTTTAACTGACAAATACAATTTTAAGTTCTGATTAATTTTGGACTCTCTTGAAATCATTATGACCAGTAGATTATGAGGTGGCTGATGCTACCGCAAATCTGTATCCAGAATATGTAAAACTAAAGGCTCGTGAATGAATGGAGCAGTTGGCACGTCATCTGAAGACCTTTTGATTTCTCCATCTCTGACTTTTGGGACTTCATCACTGAAGTTGTACGGAAGTGGCTAAATAAACTACACTTTTTTTTGTACGAGTAGGCAACCGCCAAAAAATGTAATAGCTAACCCTGCACCTTCTGACTAAGATCAGACTGGCGAGTTTGTGTCCATGAGATCCACGTAACCCAGCCAGCATGTGACTCTGTGTGGCATCGGGTCCCTAATGAACGAATAATTAAAAGTATGGGATATCCAGAATAATCAAATGTCTAAATTAATATATAACCAATATTTATGATTAGTTCCTAATTAGAAACAATCTAAATGTAATTCATTTGAAATGAAGGGTCAGATTAAGCACAGAGCTAGCCTGGCAAGCCAGACCCACATCAAGATGTTAGGTCTGGGATCTCACCATTGGCATGCCTCAATCCGAGGGGTGGGATAAATGGTTGTCTTTCAAATTCCCTCTGCACGCAATAGGATAACGCTACAACCAACCAGAGCAACGAATGGTTGTGGCTGAGTGAGTCCCATGCGTTTTCCCACCAGCGGAGCTAGTTGATATATTAAACTTTTGCCGTATCCGGTCGACAAAACTCAGAACACATCTTCCTTTTTTAAGAATGACTTAAGTGTCTTTTTTTGTTCTTTTCTCAAAGAAAAGCTTAACTCCAAGTCCTCCAGATTCGAAAGACCGCTGTTCGCCAGCAGCAGCGGTCATCATCTTTTTTTTCAAGTAGCAGGGAATTCACGCGGAACCGTCACATCTCTGCCGTCATTATGTTAAGCCCACCCACCAACTCTACACACGCTGTGATTGACCTGACTAGAGTTTGGTTTTTCCAGCTCGAAAGCCAACGGAGTGTTGCTAGACTACACTGGCTGCAAAATAAATTTTGCTACCGCTAGGGTGCGTCTAGATTTCTAGGCTAGCACAGAGCAAAAAAAGTAAAATTAAGTGAACTTCACAGAAGGTCTGAAAAGATCTACGCATTATACCTTTACCCACGCCGCTAAATTACGTTGTTGGGCCGACGGGTGGTCCTTACAACACATTGAACTAACATAAAACATACTGATGCTGTTGAACAGAATGAACATCATACCTGCATGCAAATACTTAACAGTAAAATGATAAATAGAATCATAACCACATTTACATCTAATATGACAACTATATCTATTCCCTTAACAGTCAGGGAAGCTAATGAAATAATTGAGGATGTGCCTTACTCCTGATAAGAGTTTCAAAGTCTGGGGTGAAAGTAGACAGAGTTATCCTAAGATCGTGCTCAATGTCCAGCCTGTTCCTCTTCTTTTACTTAAGCTGGACTTAAGAAGTGAAGCCACTTTCGCACAGATATGTAGTGCTGAATGGTAGAATGATTTTGATGAGTGGCGAGGGACGGATACTCAAAATTCCAATCATGGCATCAAAACTGGGAAAGGCTTTCCTCACCGAATTTAATTTTTAGTGTCTGATCACATGGCAGCATTACCAGCTGATTTTCTTTGTTGCTTGGCAACGTTACGCTTTCCATGTCGATTCCAAAGGGATCACGTATCCAGGGATTATCTTCATGTTTCTGAGGGAAGTAGTTGTTAAATCGTATTGAGGTGTGAAAACACATCAGCAAGATAAGCATCTTGTGCAAGTCAGATTTCATAGATAAAAAGATCGGCATAAGGACAATTATTTACCAAAAGGAAGGCAGCAATTTCTGTTTTAAGTTCGTAACACATTGACAAAACTTTTCCCCTCGAGGGCCAACGAACTTTGGAGGGGTACAACAGCTGTATGTGCTCAGAGCCCAGGTCTTTGCACAGATTTTTAAAACACTGAGAGTTCTTGGCACGACTTCTTTTAATGTCTCATTCTTTCCTGCTAATGCCTCTCAATGCTAAAAGCAGTGATTCCAGGTCGCGTTTGGTGCCCTCTCAAGAATTCTCTTCACCACCCCTGAGTGTTTTCCGGTCATAGAGGCTGTGCCATCAGCCAATAATAAATCCACAGTATGGAAAATGCCCTCTGCTGTTGTAGTGGTGGGGAGATCTTTGCTGCAGAGAAATTGCTCCTGCAAGTCCCATTCCCACACTTCTCACATAAACAAGTAAAGTTGCTTGATTAGCAATGTCTGTGGATTCATCCATCTGAAAAGCGTAATAAGCACCTGCCTGTATGTGAGTTGTAGTCTGTTGTTTTATATCATCAACCATTTCTTCAATGTGCCTGCCTTCATATCATTTGACGGTTGTATGGTCTTCAGCTTATCTGTTGCAGACTGATCCAGCACCTCTCTGACTATATCCATGGCTGCAAGTTAGATAAATTCTTCTGCTATTGTGTGGACTTTCTAACTCCTTGCAATACGGTGAGCTACATAGTAAGATGCGAGTTCCTGCACTTGTTTTAAACGCCAAGATGCTAGGCACTTATTCAATTCCCTCAGCTCCACAGCTTTGTATTTGCAACCCGGATGTTTTGTTTCTAAATGACGTTTCAATTTAGATGGTTTCATGCTTTCTTGTGAGGGTACTTCACTATATATCACACATTGAGGTTTCACACTGAGGCCCTTTTTGTCGTCAATGTACGTAAATCAGTGTTTTACATATTTGGGGTAATACTTGCGCTTCGCCATATTTATTGCTAGAATAAAGTAATAATTTCACATTGTCACCTGTCAATCTGGATGGCTTTTATACGCATATATCAAAATAAAAGTCCTGCATCAGAAAAGAAAATTTAGAATTAAGTTTTTTGTTGTTTCTTTGACTGCACTCTCTGTGACCCACTCAAAATGGTCCTGCAACCCACCAGTTGAGAAAAATAACTTGTTTTGTAAACCATGGTAGCAGTATTTCATTTGACTTTTTGCAGTTGTGTTAATGGATTAATGTCTGTATTATATCAATTTGATTGGCCGAGTGTTACAAGAGTGGTGTTTGCATCATTACAGACAGTTGTGGGGATTTTTGAACTCTTTCTGCATGAGTGAATCAATGATTTAGTATATTAAATTTAAGTCGTTGTATAAAAGCAATATCACACTCATAATTGTGCTGTTAGACTCTATATCAGCAGGCTGTGGTTACTTGTGGCCTTGTACCACAATTTAGAGTTTGATATAGAGTCTAATGTCAAATTCACACTACAAAGATGGCACAGAAACACTTCGGAAAGCTTCGTCTTTACACACTGTTTATTGCAACTCAGAGCTGCAGATGCATTAACAGAGCAATTACAAATGCATACTTAGATTCTGAGATGGGTCAGAGCTGGAATCATTTAGTCTGACTTTTTATGCTGCATTGCATCTATACACAGAATTTTGAGCAGGCAGAAAGCAGCCTTAACTCAGCTATGTAAAGACACCTTCACAGTACTCTTTGTGGGATGTTGCTTAAAGGACTAGCCTAGTTCACCAAATAAAATAAAAAAAAATGACCAATTATCCCATAAGTTACTCACCCTCAAGCCATCCTAGGTGTATATGACAAAAAAGCACATCCATCCTTCATTAAAGTAATCCATATGACTCCCGTGGGTTAATAAATGCCTTCTGACATCCTAAGGAGATCCTGTCCCCCTACATGCTCCCCAAAGTGAGAGTAGTATGGGTCAGTGACTGTGGGTGGAGGTTGATTGTGTCTGACATCTCTCTTGCTCTGCTCTGATACCCTGAAGTATTTTGTTTCCCAGGGTCGAGCTATATTTTCTATATATTAGGGTTTAAAGTAAAATTGTATGCTCCCCTTGCGGAGGGTTGCTTTGGAAGGTACCCTCTTGGGGTTGATGTAGGGTGAATAGAGTATGTAGGGCAATTATTTCCCCCTACTTCATTTACCTCCCTCCCCAACCACTGTTGGATCTTGAAGTAGGAATATACTATACTCCCCTTTGGGTGGGTGATGTATAGGGGACAAGAGGACAGGCCCTGTCTTTGAAAAAAAACTTGCATCTCTCACAAATTTCACAATTTCAATTCAATTCTTGTGATTTGATTTTGATCTTGATTTAATATAAATTCCTTTGGATAAATAGGTACAGTTGATACGATGTGTTAATTGTTCTCCAAAAAAAAAAAAAAAATCACCTAATGCTGTAAACATACAGAGAGCCCTGTCAGCTGGTATTATTAAAGGTTAAAACTAACTCAAATTAAATGTAATGCGTTTTTTATAATAACAACGTTATACTATTTTAATGATATAGGTAAAAATATAATGTGTAGTATAGTTATCATATTTAGCAAAATACTCCTCTCTATAGCAATTATTTTAAGTCCAACTAACATGCGTGCTATGGGTCATTAAAAGGCATCCTGAGGTAAATGTAACGTTACGTGACATATGTTGTTCTCCAGCTGTTTTATGGACATCTTTCCGCGGTTGAAAAACACTGATCGATCGATTTTATTACATTTCGGTAAGTTGGTAGTAAAGAATAACAGATGATCGGTTCACGTGCCGCTTGAACTGAGATCTGCCAGCGTTCTTTCACGTCACATTTACAAGCGCCAAAACTGTGTTTATTGTTTGAATTTCGTAATAAAATTTACAGAATCTGAGAGCTGAGAATCTGTTTCATATCGATAGTAACCTGCTCTGTCTTGTCTGTCGGTGTCAGTGTCCTCTTTGCTTCGCGATTTTTCTCTGCGTGAGAAAAGGGATGTGTGGCGTGAGAGCGTGTAAAAAGTGACAAAATTGCGTCTCTCACAGTGAACTCGTGAGAGTTGGCAGCCCTGCAGGTTCAGCTTGTAAATGTTTTCGGCAGGTGTGCTTCTGCTGCCGCGGTCTTGCTCATTTGCCATGTTGTTTGTGTATCTCTGTCATGGCAAGCGCTGAGCCCAGTCGGAACTACGAGAGCCCAGATGGGAGCGTCGGCGGTTGTTAAAGAGAAAAACGATTTTCATAAAAAAAAAACGGCGTAAACTACACATTCGAGTTAATCGATAAAATCGATTTATCGCCCAGACGCGGTGTTGAGATACGCTTTGAAAGGGAACGTCTCAGGTTACGACTATAACTATGGTTCCCTGAGAAGGGGAACGAGATACTATCTCGTTGCCATGCCATTGGGTCTGCCTGCACGTCTCCTTCAGACAAAGAAGTTGATGACGTGTGCTACAGGGGCCCTCCTATGCTTCCGGGTGCTCAGCTTATGATGTCACGGGCTGTTGCCAACCAATGAAATTGGTGTGTGTTTACATGCTTCAGACACTGGCACGTGATGGCATTCCACATAGCGTCGATCCAAGATCCATTCCCGTTCTAAGGTGAACCATGTTACAGTCATAACCTAAGACATTTTAGAATGTAAAAATAGATTTAAAAATAGATTTTTAAAAACCTGATATGGTTTACCTTAACATTTTCTTGCCATGAAAATTGGCACAGAAGCTGGCATGGCATTAAAAACAAACAATCAAACTAATTAATTTTAAAGGAAAAAAATATAGTAGTTTAAAACCAAATGGCAGGTACAGCTGCAGTGATGTTTTGTCCAATGTCTCATGAATCAGTGAAACAATTGTCTTTATTTGCCATTTCTTGCTTTTAAAATGGATTATGTGTAAAGACCAATATTTGAATTGTGGCTTATCTAATTGTATATGCAGCTGTGAGCTTTTATTGCAGATAAAAATAGACAAGACACACATGATGGATTTTAAAGCAAAGCTATTCCATTACTAACAATCACTCTTATGTTTCCTAAAGGTAAAGTTTTAATTCTGGATCTGTAATGGCATTCTTGGCAGAGCACTGTATGTTTTGAGTTATTTGACAATGGTGCGGTTCCCTATATTATGCCACTTGAACACAGCCACCCCTGTGCTACTGTTCACTTAGATTCTCAAATGATTTTCAAGCATGAAATGAATCGGGTACATCTCACTGGAGATTTTATTAGTTTATTTTTATTTTTACTATAGCCTACTCTGTCCTTTTGTTCCTCTGAGATGGTTCTCTAGAGAGGAACTGTCTGATAGCCTGAAACAAACACAGTAAAAACATGTGCAAGTCAGACTAAAGTGAATAGGGAGAGAAACTTGTGTATCAGATGAATGTAAATCTTGACTGAATGGAGGACAAGTCTCTCAATTCCACATTATGTGATTGAAGATGATGTAAGCTTCCCGTATGGCATACACTTGTTTTAGTTTTGGAGTAGAGTTCCCATGACTTTTGAAAATCAGTTTTGACTTATCATTCTGCCAAGTATTGACTGCAAAGTTGTCAAACAAAGACATTTAATACAGAATACTGTATTATCGGCAATTCATGCAGCCTACCTTAATGTACAATTAGGGGTGTGACAGTTAGCCTACTATATAACCGTGAGACCGACGGTTATAGTTGAACACCGTCATTAGAACTCCGCCAAAACCGTGTTATTAAAATATTTTTTAAAAACATTTTTTTATCATAGAGAATGTTTTATACTAATATCAGCTTACGAGGGAAACGGAGGCGGAGTTAGTGGTGCTTCGGAGGCTGCTGCAGGAGATGATTCGGGAGAGATCTGTGCCCCTTTACCGATCAGGGCGCGCGCTGACACGGAGTAAAGCCTTGTTTATACTCGACGCGTACGCACGAGCTCGAAGATGCGCGCGGCAAAAATGACGCATTGGGGTGCGCAGGACCGGCAAGACCCCATTTCGCTTGGCTGTGTGCACGGGTTTTTTTGTAACAGCATTTGAGGTTGAACGACTTTAAGCCGAATCTGCCCGAGCATGTAAGTCTCACCGCACCGGCACCCAGTTTGCGCGTCTAAATTGCAAAGTTCATTGCAACTTTTTTTTTTTTTGTTAAGGTTTTGTTTACTGAGTGTGATTTATTTAAAACAAAGCACGTTCATTGCAACAGTTTTTTTTTGTTCTGTTAAAGATTTGTTTACTGTGTGTGATTCATTTAATGGAAAGCACATTCACTTCTAGTTGTCTTGCTGTTAATTTTAAATAAACGTAGAGCAAGTAGCTAATCAGTGTCTGCTCCTTTATTCAAACTAAGTTGTCCTATAACAGACGAACGTCGCAACGCATTGCATATATACAACGCATATATATATATGTAGGGGTGTAACGGTACACAAAAATCACGGTTCGGTACGTACCTCGGTTTTAAAGTCACGGTTCGGTACATTTTCGATACAGCAAAAAGAAAGAAATGGCAGAGAAATTTCCTATTTGTTAAAAGAAAAAATATTTTTTTAAATAAGTGTGAGTTTTCCTACATACTTTCAGGTTTATAAATGGGGGTCATCTTTGAAGGATGAACAAATATTGTTTTGGTCATCACATTAAAAATTACATTTAAATATATATTTATTTATATAATATTTGAGTTTTGAAGTGCTGAAAAAAGATGTGTGAAGTACTTGAAAGCATTTCACTATTCCAGCCAAACTGGTTACAGTTAGTTTTACTATATTAAATCCATGGTGAATGTTGCTGGACTGTGGACGTAAAGTATTACTAGTTCATTCACGGCACAATGTTTCTCCTGGTTTCCACGTCAGCGCTGTTTGATCTAATAGAGATCTAGAGTTAATAACGGAGAAATGTGAAAATGCTTCTCACTAGATCTCGCAGCGATGTTATTACTTCAGTGGCGAATTCAAATGTTGTAGTAACAGTGTCGCTTGATCGAGATCGGCTCGCGCTGCACAGATGTTGCTGGTCCGAACTAATAAACGATCTGTGAAGCACATGAGTAGGGCAGTTTCGTTCCGCTTTCATTACGCTTGCCATTTGATGTTGCGCAACATTGTGGTGGTCGCGCCAGCGCGAATTTTGTCGGCAGGAAAAATGGTCCAAGGAATCGTTCGGTTTGTATGCATACCGAACCGGAAGCCTCGAACCGAAATGGTTCAATACGAATACATGTACCGTTACACCCCTAATATATATATATATATATATATATATATTCGTAGTGGGCCGTACATTTCACACCTAGGCCTTCAGTGGTGTCCAACCTGAATTAATAACTTTTAATAGTGTAGCAGCGCACAGACTCTCTATAATTGTTCTGAAATTGCTGGTTTTGTTGCACCGGCAGTTATTAGGTTAATGCGGTGAGTTCGGAAAAGGCAGCTAGAGAGTGAGTTCGGCTTGTGCGTTAGAGTGCAGATGTTCTTGCGTTCTGATTATAAGTTCAGAAGCGGAGCCTCCCTTGTCTTGTCGTTCAAGGGTTACAGTCCCTTGTCAGACGTTACAATAGTATTAATGTTTGAAAAAAAATAATAATGAAGTTTCGATCATACATTTCCAAGAAAAATTTAGAAGAAAATCAGATTCACCATGGGAAAAATGGGCGCAAAAAAAGCATTATACTCACCAAAACTACTGATTATTTTTTTTTACTAATTTCTAATTTCTTTTTTTACTAATTTATAATAATATTCGACGTTATTGTACGCCTGCTAGATGGCCCCAGTGCAGTCAAAGCAAAATCTGATTGGCTGATTAAATCTGACTGATGATCTGATTGGTTAAAGCAACAGTTTCATTGCCATTCATTGTAAGCTACAGGCGCCGCACTATTGATTCTGAAGGCCTCAAGGCAGATTTCTTTGGCCATGGCAACACATAATGTCAGAAATATAATTGGATAAAAGATCTCACATAAACATATACTACTGGAAGCAGAGCAACAAGAGAAAAGCTATGAAATTAAGAGAATGGACTATTGGGAATAATTAGGGCTGTCGCGGTGAAGGAATTTCCCTTGCGGTAATTTTGAGTGGCTCAATAGCGTTGCTACGTAGTAACTACGTAGTTCGTTCTACGTCACGACGGTTCCTACGCTACGTCCTACCTCGTACGCCGACTTCCATCACCCGTGAACGCGCGTCGATCGTTGCCGGAAGTCAGATATTTTCATTTATAAAGTTTTAAATATGTATATTTTTACGACAAAACCGCACGGATTACCCTCAGAAGGCCTTCGTTTATCCCCCTGGAGCCGGATGGAGTACTTTTGTGAAGGATGTAAGCACATTTTGGGACTTGAAGGAGGTGGACCCCATTGCTTCACATTATATCCACTGAAGGGTCCAAGACATTTTCTAAAATAACTGAAAATGTGTTCGTCTGAAACAAGATTGACATATGCATCTCGAACGGCTTGAGGGTGAGTAATGCATGGGTTAAATATCATTTTTGGCCGAACTATCCCTTTAAACCGTTCATTCAACGAAAACGTTCAAAAAAGCTGATTCCTTAAAGGGTTAGTTCACCCAAAAATGAAAATTCTGTCAGTATTTACTCACCCTCATGTTGTTCCAACCCCGTAAGACCTTCGTTCGTCTTCGGAACACGAATTAAGATATTTTTGCTGAAATCTGAGAGCTGGATGACTCCTCCATACTAGTCCATAGGCTTCTTCAGGGATTGAAACTTGCCAGCCCCGAAAAGTCATTAAAGACATCGTTAAAATAGTCCAAGTGACTAAAGTGGCTCAAAGTGGTAGAAAGTGGTCAGCAAAGAAATCTGTAGTAGAGGCAAAGGCTGACCTTCAAATTGGGGATATCGTGGGACAGGTACAGCATGGAAGAGGGGGTTTTGGGCTCAGTTTAGCTCCTCCTAAATGGCACAAGGCAGGCCCAGCTCAAAGGAGGAAGCTGGTAGTCAACGAGGTGCGAAAGCAGGAGGAGAGGATGAGATGTATAAAGGCCATTTCCCAGGCCAAGCAGGGAGAGTGGATGAGATGGGAGAGTGTGGAACAAAACAAAATGGGCTGGCAAGACCTTTGGTCAATGGAAGAGAGTAGGATCAGTTTCCTTATTAGGTCAACATATGATGTTCTCCCATCACCGCATAACCTTAACCTCTGGGTAGGAGAGGATCCCTCTTGTCCTTTGTGTTCATCACCTGCCACATTAAGGCACATTTTGACAGGATGTAAGGTGGCTCTTAGCCAAGGTCGGTTTACTTGGCGCCATGACCAAGTATTGCGATGTTTGGCTTTAGCATTGGAAGGCAAGCGTAGTATGACCAATAAGTTGCCGCCTGTTCTAGCAAAACATTACACGCAGAAGACAATATTCCTCCGCCCAGGCGAGCAACCACCAAGAAAAGGTGCTAACACCAATTCTCGCCCAGGACAACTGGAAGCTGCTAGGGACTGGAAGATGCTGGCTGATCTTGATCAACGGCTTATTTTTCCACCTGAGATTGCCACCACTAACCTACGACCAGATATTGTTTTGTGGTCTGGATCAGCACGCATTGTTCAACTGATAGAGTTAACAGTGCCATGGGAGGATGCAGTAGATGAGGCATATGAGAGGAAAAAACTGCGGTATGCTCATCTGGCCACTGAAGCAGAACAGCGAGGATGGAGAGTCCAGGTTTATCCAGTGGAAGTGGGTTGTCGAGGTTTTGTGGCACACTCTACAACCCGGTTCCTCAGAGACGTCGGATTCAGTGGCCAAGAGTTGCGTCGCACAGTAAAGAACTTATCTGAAGCAGCAGAAAGGAACAGCAATTGGCTGTGGTTGAGACGGAAAGATTCTAGCTGGCTGTGTACAGGCCGCCATGCTACGGTTTCGTAGAATTCTTGAAAACTTGAAGAGTCTGTTGGTTTATTTGTATAGGTTGTATAGTATTTACAGTCATTACGTTCCTGTGTATATTGCGTGAATGACGGGTGGTTGGGCAGATATTGTGTTTTGCGGTAGGTAGTATGCCATACGGAACCGTTGCCACTGAAACTGCATATTAACGCACCAGTGGGGCTCGACAGCCTTAGTCAAACGGGTTGGCGCGTATGGTTGGGTTGCGGAGAGATTGTGAGATTGTGGTTAGGTCTCAGCAGCAGGAGGGATGTAGAGGTCAGTAAGCTGGGCTGAGTTGAGTGGGGGACGGAGGTCCAGAGTCACTGTCGAGCCCTCTTGAGGTGTCGTGGGCTAGTCGACGAAACACTGAGGACGGAAGGTGCCCACTTGAAGACCCTAGAGATGTCCCCTACTTGGCTCAATCCAGACGGTTGTCACACTGGTCCACTAGGGGGACCACACTGTAGTTGCAGCCGTCGTGTGTGCTGACGCGCCAAGTACACTGCAGTCGTTAATGTCGGACAGAAGGGGAGTCACACCACCATATGGAAAGAAGCATAAATGGGTGAAGCATAGTTTACTGTAAAGCTACGTCTTAGTGTTGCTTATCTTGGCGAAAGCCGAGTACAAATCAGCATGAAGTTTTAACATCTACTCTCGTGTAATGGAAATCTTAAGTTTATCAAATGACGAGAATACTTTTTGTGCGCAAAAAAAAACCAAAATAACTACTTTATTTCAACTATTCGTTTCCTTCTCTGCTGGCCTCGAGTCAGTTCACTAGTATAATAGCGCAGTTCTTCTGTTGTTGTACGTCATACGCATCACCCACATGACCAGCGTCAGCCAATAGTGAGCCTACGTGTGACATAGCTCTACGCTATCAGACTACGTTAACTGACTAGAGGCCAACAGAGAAGGAAATGAATAGTTGAAATAAAGTCGTTATTTTTGTTTGTTTTTGCGCACAAAAAGTATTCTCGTCGCTTGATAAACTTAAGATTGAGCCACTGTAGTCACTTCACTTGGACTATTTTAACGATATCTTTAATGACTTTTCGGGGCTGTCAAGTTTCAATCCCTGAAGAAGCCTATGGACTAGTATGGAGGATTGAACCAGCTCTCAGATTTCATCAAAAATATCTTAATTCGTGTTCCGAAGATGAACGAAGGTCTTACGGGGTTGGAACAACATGAAGGTGAGTAAATACTGACAGAATTTTCATTTTTGGGTGAACTATCCCTTTAAATGATAGATGTAATGAAAAAAGGTGTTAATTGTTTTTTAACTTTGAGCTCCACTTTTCAAGGCTCAGCTGGCCAGCAATGCTTCACTTTTGGGCAAAGCTGAAGCAATGCTTCACTTAATAGAGACCAATGGCATTGATTCAATGCGTGACTCACTGCTTTCCCCCCACGGCTTCCTCGCGCTGTGTAATGCTGACCAGCGCTGACGCCATGCGTGGTAAATACCCTTACACGTTAAAAGGATGATAGCCTACGACAAATATTTCGCTTTCCTTGGAAACGGCAACCTTTTCACGAATATACATGACTTGACTTCAAAGACAGATGCAGGTAATCGCACGCGCTCAGTTGATCACATTCACTATCTGTTTAGGCTTAAGTCCAAATCCACGAATCCTCTGTACAAATCACCATGATAAACAGTCTTGTTATCATTATTAACTTATTTAACATTCAATACACATGGTACGAACTACGAAGGGTGGCCTTATGGAAAAAGAAAACGCGGTTCGCGGTTGCTGCGGTTACTTGCATTCCTCTGCGGTTACGGTTATCGCGACAGCCCTAGGAATAATTTAATACTCATTCATGGAAAAAATATATTAAAATGCAAGTCAGTGATTCTGATAGTGTTTAGGCGAGCAGAGAAGGCCTTGCTGGCCCTGACGGCCCATCACTGATATATATATATATATATATATATATATAAACATGTTATTATTTAGATTTTGTTTTTATTTAAATGACTATTATCATTTAGGCTATCTTTACCACAAAAACAGAAGAAACAAGCATTATTTCTGGCTTCTGTAGCCCGAAAATAATTGCCTGTCCTTTGGTTTTCTATAATAGTAATTTATACAACTACATTTGGATTATTAATCAATCTCGAAATAAAGTAAATCTGCAGAGTTTTGCATTTAACGACATGTAAAGGGAAACATTGACACAAAGAATAAAGAGTTAAAACTCTTCACATGTGCTCGAGCTCATGACCGCTACTGAACATCTGAACACAAACAACGATCAAATGCATATTGATGGATCTTCTTCCGTCTGTTCTACAAAATATAATCAAATGTATATTTCTGCAAGCGCGTTTAAATTTGTTAACTGTATCTAAGGCAGGCAAAGGCATTCGTTTTCAAGACGAGTTCGCACGCAACTGCACAATACTCACAAATTACCACGGTATGGCTGGTGTTCATTTCATAAACCATGAACAATGGTAGCTTATTTAATGTATACATTTAGGTCCAAAAAACTGGTAATGTCATACTTTATAGTAGTGGTATCGTGGCGTAGGCTAATAATCTGTTTGGTTGTAAAATGTATTACCTGAATGAAATGAAAATGAATGTATCGTCCTGTGGAAACATTCATTCACAGCATACAAAGATGTTCAACTAATAAAGATCTTCATCACTGGTTAACAAAATTATGCATTTGCAGATTTGCTTTCACTTTACTGTAGGTCCACCGTCCATGGCCTCTTCATTCCACGCTCATGATGTTCTTAAAGGAGCCGTATGTAAGAATGCATCAAGCACAAGCCTCTGTCACTGTGTGTAACCGATATCAAAGATACAGCTATTCATTTAGCTGACGCTATAAGTGAAAGCGACCAGCTGTATTTTTTAACTTACCCTGCAGTACACGTCCATAACGCTAAAATATGTGATGTGAAATATTACGTGTCATTCTATTATTTTTGGCTGTAGAACTTGCATGATAAACAATAATGGGCGTGTTAATGTTGTTTTCCTCAGCGTCTCATCATAATGACAGAGAAACGGGCTCTGATGATGCATTGCTAATGTTAGTAATGACGACTCGCCGTTTTTATTACCTAAACAATTCCTTACCTTTTCAATTCGATGACCCACCTCCTCCATATGAGCTAACGTAACGTTACTTTGCACGCACATAACTTTGTTCGACTGTCATGAATATTTGTAATGTCCATTTACATCAAGTACAAGTTAGCCAAACATAGATGAATCTTACCTGTCCAGGAGAAAATTAGCAACGTTGTCGTCTGTCCGTTTTCAGCCGTCTCCATCTTTCAAAGGCATTTCCTATACAGATCCTTGTTTTATTTCGGACTTTGTCACGAAGTATTTCGGATTCATAACGAGTTTTTTTTGGTTTCGCAACATTAGACATTTTTTTTTTATTCGATTCCGACACGTTTGTAGCTACAGCTGTGGTAACTAGAAGAGCTGGCAACCCGGATGCCGCAACACTACTGACTTCGTGATTGGTAGATAGGTGGAGGGTGGCGAATCAGACCAAAACACAACATGACAACATCAGTTGAGGGCTGCAACTTCACTTTTTAAATGACAATATCCTGGCCGGACTACTGTTGTCAGTGATATAAGTATTTGAAATGAACATGATTTCTT
This sequence comes from Gila orcuttii, assembly GCA_026230005.1. Lineage (NCBI taxonomy): Eukaryota > Metazoa > Chordata > Actinopteri > Cypriniformes > Leuciscidae > Gila > Gila orcuttii. The sequence continues at coordinate 26,071,974 of JAPDVR010000007.1, read as the reverse complement.
AATGTCTAGTGACATATCAGGGCCATTTTATGATTAATTGAAATACATTTATTACATACAGCTCCTTTAAATCTTCCTGTTACGACTCCAGTGTGTAACCGCTTCAGACTATTCAGTGCGTGCAGGAAGCTGAAAATATCATTCAAACTGATTCGCAAACTGATTTAGACAGTTCTGCCAACTTGTTTAAGTCTTTGAAAAGAATCGACTCAAAAGAATGATTCATTTTTGAGCATCACTCATGCCCAGAAAAAAAAAAAGATACAGCGCGATTGGAATAAACTATGCATTTAACAACATATTGCATTAAAATAAAGTAACGAGAGGAACATCGCCCAAAGTAACAAAGTAAAAGTACAGTTTTTTCATTAGAAATGTTCTCGAGTTAAAGTCCACATTTAAATCTACTCTTAAAAGTAAAACTTTTCCAAAAAAATATACTCAAGTAAATGTAACGAAGTAAATGTACTTTGTTACTACCCACCTCTGGGTATACAGTCCATTTTAAACATAAGCAACATGTTTTGCTACCTTACAAGAAAGTTGTAAGTCCTTCAATGGAGTATATAAGCTCAATTCTTATAGTATAGCACCCAGAAAAACACATAAAGGCATAATGGGTTGAGAGGAGAGAGAGAGGAAAGAGATGGGGAGAGAGGATAGAGAAATGGGGAACAGAGAAATTTGGGATGAAGACTACCTCTCCTGTAACCTTCCTTTTCTTATATGCCTGCTTCTCGTATGTCTGACACATGTATATAAAAATAATAAATAAGAGATCTCTTGATTTTAAACTTTAGATCTCACAGTTTAAACTTAGCAATTTGATGGCGGATCCAGAAAGGTTCAAACGACAATCATCAGTGACAACTGGAGATTCACCTGTTGTAAAATGCAAAAGACTTCGGAGTGGCTACAGAAAAAAAGAGACTGCAACCGGGGCCATGTGAAAACTAGGATAAATATCGGAAGGGCATTAAATGTAGTCACTCAATGCTGATGTTGTTAACATTAACAATTTGAGAACAAAATATAATTTGCACAGTTTGACGTGACATGATAAGCGTTAAGCGATCGTTAAGATTTAATCAGCGCGATTTACTGCAATGCTTTTTTCCCCTTAGTTGGTCAGAACAAAAGTGGATGTTACTTGTTCAGATGACATTTTCCAGAGAAAATTCTTATGTTGGTCATAATTTCAAAAAGTAGAATCTGTGATTCTGAATGATAGTGTCCACACCGGCGCGGTGACTGATAGCTGCACATTCTCCTCAAAACATTAATTCATCCGCGCTGTGCCGTGCCGAGGCACAACCCACAAGTTGATAATTCCGCAAATAACTGCAAATTTCGAACAGAGATGGCGACAAAAAGGAAAAACTATGGACTGCAGCTTTAACTGAATGTGTTATTTTCCTCCATCCTTTGTGTTTTGGTCTAGCGCTCATTGGGGATTGCAGCAGTGTAGCGCTGTCAAAGGTAAAACATAATTTTGTCACTGAAGACTGACAAAGGCCTATTCATTAGTGGAGTTTCATTAATCCAGGCAGCTAATTATCCCAGGAGCATGATTTGTGAGCTTATCTGGAGAGATAAGGAGTTAAATATGGTGATAGTTCTGCTTATCCCTGCTATGGGTAATTGTAATTACTACAGTATAGTGTAATAGGAACATTGGCAAATTGTCTCAGATTAAAAAATCATTATCGTTCTCCAATGAACATGCAGCCTGGTCTCCTGGTTTATTATGAAAACAATGTAGCAATTTGGCATAAACTGAGACAGCAGATTATAGCTAGCAATTAAGATTAATTCTTTTACGACAGCTTTTATTCGTAACTGGCATAATGTCATGGGCTGTCAACAGCGTGACAAGGGCTTCTTATGAATCTGACACAGGTATAAATGACTCCATATCCTGGCTCTTTACCACTAGGTAAAAGCTCTAATTAAATGTCCTTGAATTCCTGCACTGATTCAAACATACGGTCTATATTATTCTTTCTGCGGACGGTTATTCATGGCTCATGCTCTGATCTTTCAAATATTGGTACCACATTGGCCTCATTCCTTTCTATCCATTATATGTATATTTTTGGATTTAATTTGATTGTATGCGAAGTAGAAAGGGAAATTCATCTCAATGGATTGGCCACACTGCAGAATCCACTGCAATGAAGCTGGAGTTTGTCTAAGAATGAGAGTGGTTTGGTGGAGCAGCAATTAGAATCAGCTTTGATTTTCTTTCAGGCTGCATGATGAAAGCTGGCACTTTTAAACAATCATATCTCGAAGCCATTTCTAAGGTCCATGACCTGCTGCTCATGTTACTGATGCAGTTACTGTAATGCAAACACATTTTTGGGTAACATACGGTTTTATGTTTTTGTTCATCTTACTGTTATTAATATTAGCTTTTTGTTGTTTTAGCATTGTCTACAGTTCACTTGTGGGTCAATATAACTATTATTTGGGTTAGTTCAGGTTGTAAAATATAAAAAAATTGATATTTATTAATTATTAATTCACATGTTTTATATATGTATATTAGGTATAGAGAATTATGGTTAAAAGATGTGTACCATGTATTGAATGCCTAAGTAAATTATGTTATTACTTTTATGGTTTCACATTGCATAACATTTTTAGTGATTTGATTTATTTATTTAAAAAAATACCATCTAATATGTAAATAAATAAATAAAATCACTAAAAATGTTATGTGAAAGTTTTTAAAAGCCATATTCAAACCACTATCAATACAAGTCAATCAAGTCTCAGTCTACCTCTCCATAAATGTAGAAACTCTCACCAAAATACTTCAACTCTTAACTATTCATTTCTGACCCAATGTACAATATTGAGGCAAAATCCCTTTATTAACCACTTTCCTTTAAAATGAGCAGATGCTACATTGTATTTTATCCTGTGCAACACATACATTACTTTTTTTTTTTTTTTTTGTAGTGCGCTTTATACCCTTTTAAAATGTGATTGTTCATACAATTCTTTTACTGACCAGCAGTGGCTAGTTGCATTAACTGCTTTGACTAGTCTTACAAGTTAGTCATCTAATTATTTTTTTCTTCAAGACTGGTCATAACTTTTAAAGTCAGTTACATAAAAAGGTAGATTGGTCAAATTTGGATCCAAAAAGTAAGATTAATTACCCCTTTGTTAACTGCTAGTTGGTCAGACTAGTTCTTGGACACAGACTTAACATTGTGACATGTTTATGCAACCTTCCCCAGGGCCAGTGACTCTTTGGCCTCTGATCTGACTCGACTTACAAATGCTATGTTTGACCGTGCTAAAGTATTTTAAAAAGACAGACAAGGAAAAAATTGCTGCCTCTACTCTACTGGGTCAAGTCAGTGTTGTCAATCTTCCAGAGAAGATTGGGATCAATTCTACTATGTGTGCTATTCTGACTTTAGCACGGCTCCCATTAGATGTTTACTTCACCTCAAATCATAGAGGAGAGAAGTGCGCCCACAACTGTCAAAGGATTTAGCACCTGAGAGTAAGAAAGCTGCAGCATTCTGAAACAATCACAGCGGTGAAAATGGAAGCAGATTGGGCCTGCTGTGGTCTGATTGATTTGTCTCGGACGAGGGTAAAATAAAAGTTCCTTGTGTGAAGATTTTAAAAGATGAACCCTTTATTGGTCACGTTGTGAAGACACACCTACTTTACTCGACAGCTCAGTGCAGCTTGATCTTTATTTTCAAATTGTTACTGGTGATGTTTCAGTAACAATTGGGTTAAACTTATCTTGCTATCTACCATATGCAATTCTGGCAATGGGAAGGATCACCATCCTTTCATGGAGTTCATCGATTATGACTTCTGTGTATGTGGATCCTCCTTCTCTGTGGGAGTCGTTGAGGACAATGACAACATTAAGTCTGACTTCCCAGGGCTATCAACACCTCCAGCAGCCATCTCTCTTCCCACTAAAGAAAGAACACATTGTCCCAGCCTGGTGTGTGCCAGTAAAGTAGAGAGATCTCCCACATTGGACCAAGAGACAATACCCATGCCCACCACAGAAACCTTGGCTGAACCAGTGCCCACTGCGGAACATAAGTTTAAGCTTCCTCCATCACAGGAGACAGAGCCGGTCGCCACATCCGTCCCGAGGCTGGAGCCGATTGCTAGGTCCATCAAGGAGTTAGCGCTAGTGAGATAATACACAGATGAGCCAGTAGAAGGCCGCTGGCTCATCACTTTCACCACAGAACTAGCTACCTCCTGTGTCCTCACCCCTGAGCACATCCCTTCCCAGCCCACCACACACTACATCATGGACGATCTGGTCCCATCCAATGTCCTGCCCCCACCCTATTGTCATCATCATCATCACCGCTGGCTCCGTCAAACTTCCAAAGACTCACCTGCCACACTGATACTCCGCAGCTCATCGGCTCTGCCTTATACCCCTTCACCACCAGCATGATGCTGTGAAGCGGATCCCTGGGCTTCACCTCGGGCCTCCAGCCCATTGCTCCACCTCAGCCTGTCAGCCCGTCGGCTCTGCCATGACTCTACGCTTCCTTAGCTCTTCCGTGGTCCGCCATCACTCAGGCTTTACCGGGCTCCCTCGTCCCTCAGGCTCCACCTTGGTCTATCGTCACCCTGGTTTCGGTGTGGACTTCCGCTTCTCTAGCTGCCCCTCAGCCCACCACCCCTTCGGCTCCACCGGGCTCCTCCTTCCCTCCGGTGTCACCCCATTCTGCCAGACACACGTCCTTGCCTTGGTCCCTCAAGTCAGGGGTATCGGATAGGACTTCCGGGACTATGATGTTGATCTGGACCATTGTCCTCAAGGCTTTGCATGCGTCTCCAAGGTTGATAGCTATGCCCCTGTAAGTAGGCCCCAAGGCTGTGCCCAGGATGTCCATCAGGGCTCCACCTTGGCTCCTCCTTCCTTCATCTCTGCTATAGCGTTCCAAACAGCAACCTCTTTTTGGCAGTTCCTTGTGCACCTCCAAGACCCCCTCCCTCCCTCCACTCTGGTACTCACGTCTGGTGGGAGGGGGGAACTAATGTCATGGTCAGGTTATGTTTCTTAGTGTTTTTGTTCATATTCCTGTGTCTGCTTTCAGTTTAGTTCCTTGTTTCCATTGTTACTAAATTATCCCTGCTTGTTACCTAGGTTACTTAATCCCACCTGTATCTAGTTTAGTTCTCTGTGTATAAGTACTCAATGTTTTGTTCAATCCTCTATCGGTTCTCGTGATTAAGTGTGGTTTATGTGATTTATTCTTTGTGTATTTATGTTCTCCTGGTTATACTATGCGTGTTTCTAAAAGGATCTTTGTTAGAAATTCTGCATCATGCATCTATTGTCTTGTCTACCACCATACACTTGACAACAGGCCTAAACTGATTTTTAAAAATTTAATGGATTTAAAAAAAAAAAAGAATGCAAAAATAAAGACATTTTCTCTAGTGGTCTCCGACTTTTGGACCCCGTTGTATGTGTGCGTGGAAGTGTCAGGTATAGAGAGACCTGAAGTGCTCTGGCTGTCCTTACATCTCTGCCAGTGAGAGTGACATCATACTCGCCATCTTCCTGTGTGGGAGGTGGCCGGAGGGCCCCCAGTTTCAGACTTCAAGAAGAATCATTGTCATCTGAGCATGATGGTGCCACAGGGGTGAAAACTCTGAAGATGTATATTGGTGCATGTATACAAGTATGAATCTAAACTGATTCAAATGCCTGCTTTCATCATCTTGACTACACATTCTAGATTTTTTCACTGGTGCTGTTTAATAAATCCTGCATGCAAATAATGTAACTCACTCCTTATGAGCTCAGCATGTTTCGAAGAAGCCTGTCAATCACACACACTATTGATCAGTAAACCTCTGTACCAGATATAGTATCTGTGCAAGAGGCATTAGGCTATACACTTTGGTATTTTTCTGGAAGCACCTTTGAAACTGTTTAGCTTGCTAAGCTACAGTACATTCAAGTTGCATTTTTGAAAAAAAAAAGTATAGCTGCTGGAGGGGAAATTACAACTATTATAATTAAGTATATATTTATTATTATTGTGTTATAAACAGTGTAATCAGATCTGCTGGTAAATGTACTGTGGTTAACAGAAATCCACTGTAAAAAAAACCCAAGGTGACTGTTTCAGGTATTACTAAAAGGACATGTTAGTGCCTACTTGTCTATTTCATTAAGGGATTTAATGTTCAAAATCATCAAATACAAATACCTGGATCTACTAAAAGCTGCTTTTTAGCTTCAAATTTAACTGATAACCACTATGATAATACAGGCGGTATAATATGATGAACATGATGAAATTCATCATGTGGCTTTCTAAGTGCCTGCCTGTCCATAAAACATGGCCAATACTCGTAGATGGTCCGTATCATACACACAAACACAAAACACCATCAAGATAACATATAATATAAAAATAATACCATAAACATTAACTAAATAACAGAACACGTAACACAAATACCCTAAGTTCATGACTGATAACACAAGTAATACGAAACAAAACCATTTAATTGAAATTTTATTATATGTGATGTACATATATGTATACGTATATAATGTCATGTGATACAGTAATTAAAAGTTTGAAAGTGTTTTACCATTTACAGAACCATCTTTCACCTCAATGTCATTTTTGAGTTAACCAATTTTACAGGTTTTTACGGCCTTCTTTGGAAAAATGACAAACATTTATTACTGTGTGTAGTTTCCTGCTAAAACAATTAGGGGTTTTTGAGTGAATGAACAGATACATTTACAATAAATACAAGTACAACTGAACACTAGAATATTAATTTGCATAACTAAATATTCTGCTGTAAAAAGACAACCTAAAAGCCTCACAGTGACTAAATGTTGTATTGAATCTGACCTTTTACATGAACAAACCGATTCACTAGAATGACTCAGACTTTTATTTCCTGATCTGATCATGAGCTAATGTGGCTAAAAAGAGAATGTAATGCTTGAGGAACTATTCGTTGTTAGTTCAAATTTTTAGTGGTGCCATATTTTGCTAATTTATTTTCGTATTAAGTTCTTTTTCATACTAGAACAAGAGTGTAACACAGTTCAGATGTTATGGGAAGAAGGAGGCGGGAACTGGCGGACATTTAAACAATTTAATAAGAAAATAAAACATACAAAAACGAAAGTAAAGACGGCAGTCCCTCACGGTCGACTGCCGCCACACACAATAAAACAAAACATGAAATAAAATCCAGGCCTGGCCTTTCTCGATCTCTAATGTCATCGCACCACTGGTGGCGCTCATCAGTAATCACGCCACCGGCCTCGTGCAGCTCTCTCACAGCCGTCGGCCTCGTCCTGCTCGACACAAAGAGCATTTGGATGAAAACCAAGATATCTCAGAACTAAGAGTTCTCTTACGAGAGGTTCTCTCGTATTGCGTAAGTTTAGCTTACTCTACGGGAAAGATTCATCTTCTCGAGATACTGAAGCCAAAAAATTATCCTTAATTTTTGTATACCTTGTCAACGCAGTGCAGCAGCTAGCAGACCTAGAGCAGGCTATCTTGCGTGCTCATTGGCTGCTCTGCAGGCAACTGCTGCAGCCTACCAGTGAGCAGGGCGTGACATCACGCCCAATGAAGGGGGCCCGCGCCTTCATGGCGTCACAGCCCGCCAGAATGGGCGTGGCTTCAGCCTATAAAGGAATGGGCTGTAGGCTGCTTCCCTGATTTTTGTCTCTTCAGCGAGCTCTTCGCATCGCTGGATCTGAGAGAAGCCATCGCCGCCGTCGAACAGCGAACAGCCAGCTTAGGACATCGCTGAGGAAGCCGGCCGTCTTCGCCACCTTCAGCCATCCGTGCGAGCTACGCTATCCGGCGACGTATCCTTTTGCCTTGCATTAGATTGATTTTCACATCTCTAAAAGAGCAGCGAGCGTCTTTTTAAAGATGCCTCGCACTTCCTGCGGCTCGTGCAGAGCCCCGCTCAGCGCCGGAGACCGCCATCTGATCTGCGCTCTCTGCCTGGGCCTGGAACATGCCGAGCTCGCCCTCGCTTCCGGGGGTTGCGAGCTCTGTGAGGAACTTCCGTTGGCGACCCTGCGGGCTCGCCTCGAAGCTCTCAGATCTACAGCAGTCACTCCGCCCTCTGTGGGACCGCGCAAGAAGAAGCGCCGTTCCCTGAGACAGCCGGAACCTGTGGCCACAGCGACGCGCTCGCCGGAGAACCTCCCTCGAGCCTCGCTCTCGCCTTCCCCGCCTCCCCTCCCCGACGTGCAGTTGCCGCTCACGAGCCTCACTGCCGTCGCTTCAGAGGATGAGGCCGAGGGACACACCACGAGGGACTGCTGCTCTATCCTGGCATCGGACAGCGAGGAATGGTTGCTTCATTCCGACGCCTCGTCGATCCAGGAATCCACCCGTACCCGCGCTGGAGCTGACGCTGAGCTAATGCGTTTGCTAACCCAGGCCGTGGACCGCCTCGGGCTCGAGTGGTCGCCGCCTGAGGAACCCGCACTGAACAGGCTCGACGGCTGCTTCCTTCAAAGCCGCCGCCGCGCAGCTTCAGCAACGAGGCCCGCTCCATTCCTGCCGGAACTTCACGCGGAGTTGACCAAGTCGTGGAATTCTCCTTTTTCGTCGCGACTACAGTCACCAGCCTCCGCGTCGCTCTCCCGAGTGGACGGCGCCGCCGAGAAAGGGTAGACGGTTATTCCACCGGTGGAAGAAACGGTTGCAGCGCACCTTTGCCCGCCCTCCGCGAGATGGCGGTCACGGTCAGCGCTCCCGTCTAAAGCCTGTAGAGCCACGTCCGCCTTGGTCGGCCGCGCTTATGCTGCCTCCGGCCAGGCCGCGTCTGCTTTACATTCCATGGCTGTGCTTCAGATCCTGCAAGCCGACCTCCTCCGTGAATGGGACGAGAAGGGCCGGGATCCAGCTGCTGTTACAGATTTGAGAAGCGCAACGGATCTTTCTCTCCGCGCTACCAAAGCAGCAGCCCAGGCTATCGGACGAGCTATGGCCGCGTTAACCGCTACGGAGAGGCACCTTTGGTTAACGCTCGCGGATATGAGGGAGTCTAAGCGAGCCACATTTCTCAACGCGCCGCTTACCCCCTCTGGTCTCTTCGGCCCAGCGGTTAACGGGATCGTTGATCGTTTTTCTGAGGTACAGAAGACCACGCAGGCCATGAACCTCTTCCTGCCGCGACGCTCGAGTTCCGCCACAGGCCGCTCTCGCGAGAGACAAAGCCAGCCTCCTGTGCGAACCAGCACCCAGCGTCCAGCACAGCCCCAGCCTCAGCCTTCGCAGCGACGTCAGGGCGGCCGCCCTAGGTCGCGCTCAGACAGCCGTCATAGACCGCCGCCTCCCAGAGGGCCTCGGCAGAGAATCACGCTGTAGTCTGAGCACGCGAAGCCCTCCTAACAGTAAGAGGGAAAAGACGCGCGTGTCCCGCTGTGGCCGGACCGCCGTCAAAATTCATTTCCCTGTCAGTCCCCTTCAAACAGGCTACTGCAGCGGTCCATTTAGCAGCCAACGAGCCGGTTTATTCACCCTCTCGCCTGCACACAAACGCCGTTTTCACGGCGACCCAGAGAAATCTCAAAAAGAGTGTAATGTCTGGTCCGGCTCATGCCGTCAATGTTTATAAGTGTAGTGAAAGTGCCCACGTCCCGGTGCTCACCCCTACACATAAGCACTCAAAATCCTGTGTCACTCACAGAGCACACTCTCATAAAGCGCAGAAAAGCCGCTCGAGTGTTGCATGTAAGAAATGTGTCCACAAGTCTGTGCCCACTATCTGCCCGCTCTGTTACACGGTCAAACAAACAGGTTATAAACGTAAGTCTCGTGAAAACACAAACCTTTCCCCGGGCCCCGCCCGCGCGCTTAAGCATTATCACGAAACGCAGAGCGTTAATAAAACGCTCCCCGTCTTTTATGACCGGGGCGTTAGATACATGTAAAGAGTCAGGGGCGGATCTAATCCGTGGGGTAATTTGCATATCATAATTAATAATTGGTAATTAATAATTATTCATACATGTTTGGATTAGATCAGTCTTACATGTTAATGAATCTCCCGCTAAGGGATGATGTGTCATTTTACCTGCATGCATGCATGTGTATCCCTGCAATTAACCACAAGTTGATTGTAATTAATTACACGGACCACGTCTTACAAAACAGGCAAAATTAATTAGCTCAATTGTCAGAATAATATTTGTGGGGATCCACAATATCATCCTACTTTATAGGATTTCAGGAAACGCAATTCTGTGGCCACTAGAATTGGGTTTTCTGCCCTATAAACCAAATACTCTTTAAAGTATCTTTAATTTGTAAAGCTTGTAGCTTAAGTTAGACCTTTGGCACTTAAGGGACTTGGAAAATGAGGAGAGGCAGTACATCAATCAAATGAATATAATGAATTTAATAAGGCAGAACTACTTATGTATTTACTACGTTACAGGAATACATGTATTTACAAACATTAACAGACAATGACAACAACGCGGGGCGTTTGGACAATGGATACACGTGTGAGTGAGAGAGAGAGAGAGAGGGAGAGGGAGTGAGAGAGAGAGAGCATTGGCAACATTCACCCTGACAGTCACCTGTCTGTAACAACACGAAAACATCATCTTAATGCTTCTTAGAAGCTCTATAAAGAGATATACTTGCACGAGTTTCTGGGTCTCCCTGTGTAGCGGCATTCCTGCACGGCCCTGTCTGGCCGTGTGCGTGAGCGGAGTCCTTTAGGAAGCGTCACGTGGTGCGGCTTGGCGCGCGTGTTGAACGGAGGTTCAAAGTCTTTTGGGGTAACATTACCAAAGGAAAATAGTTCGGCTAAGTTCGTTTCACTTCGTGGAAGTGAACAGAGTCGACTACGGAAAACAAAACTTTGACTAACAAAGAAAAGAAATAAAGATCTCTACGGTGAAATCACGCGGAGTTAACGTTACATCTTTGCATGGCTGGTGAAGAAGCGCGCGTGCGTCTCTCGGTCCGGCGCATCACGTGGTTACGTGCGCGTGTTTCTCCTTCAAAGCGAGCGCGCGCTCGTTTAAAGGTCCCTTGTAGATGGATTTGCTGAAGAGATATGTCATGCGGTGTTCTTTTCACTCGACGATTGGAATTCAACACGGAGGCTTATCTAAGACTGAAAAACACAAACTAAACTAGAAACAAATAAAAGAAAGGCGAAGAGCTCGCCCGGAGGCGAGACGTTACATTATGACACGAGGACGAGAGAAGTAAGAGCGAGATAAACTGGTATTCAGTCCTTTTGAAGACCTGACGTTTCCGCCTTCTTTTGGAAGAGGGTCCAATCAGGAGCTGTCCCTTTGGAGGGAATTTTTATGACCCTTTGTGTTTTAAAAGACATTTAAATCTCTAGTTTCATTGGGTGTTTAAGAGAAGAATCTTCACAATTCTTATAATACTAATGTGTCACAAAGTTTAGCAAAATGTAATGTCAATTAACAAATGGGGAATGAAAATCGGAGTTTATCGAGACCAAACTTGCCACAAATGGATTTGGTTAAACATTAGTTGGCAAAGTTTGAAACATTATCCCATTAGAGTTGTCGAGAAACATGGACCAAACCACAAAAAGGCAACTCATGAAATAGGGAACTTAGATACATTGTTCATACAATTCTCAAGTGGATATATAATAGCATATATATATATATGAGTACAGGATTCATTTCTCCTCCTTGGTTAGAATTCGGAGAGAGCCACAGCTCTGTGAACATTCCTTTGGGTCGTAAACGCTGTTATCTAAGAACTCCAGTGATGTTAGTTTTGGTCTCTTTTCACTCCAAAGATGGAAAACATAGTAAACTATATTTTACTGGATATTACTGTACGTATTCTGATTGATCACACCGAAAGCATTCTGGAGGTGTCCAGAACTATGTGTACAAGTTATGGGAATAGACAGTTATATTTAACATGCATAATGAAGGTATTTATAGTTCACTTTAAGCTACGATAAAATCATAGTCATTCCAATGTGGCATGGGCAAATGGACACACATAAAAACACATTGAATATATCTGGTTAAATGTCTTTTAAAAAAAGAGAAGTTTCTTTCTCTGTAGAATCCTTCTTTGGGACATTCCAGTCAGTCATAAAAATGTCTCGTAACTGGACACCGCGCTCTGTCCTGAGCGGGCTTCACTTGTGGGGGATGCGTGTGTGGTTGTGAGTGTGTGTGTGTGTGTGTGGCTGGAGAGGTCCTGCATGCAGGCCACCTGGGTTTGCCTGCAGTGGGGGAAGTTTGTGAGTTGTTCGGGGACACATCACAGAGTCGTAAATGTTTCAGAAACAGTCTCATCTAGGCATTCTCATGCCAATGTCCATAATTTACATTCATTCTAAAAGACCTTGGGTTTTAGGAAGAATGTGCTTCATTTGTTTCAGAGGGACTGAGTGAATGATTCACCCAAATACCCTACATACAGTTGTAAGTCTCGTGCCCGCGCTCACGCTTACAGAGAGCTCTGTCACCCAGAGCACGGCTCGCGCATCAAAATGTGGTAAAAGTGTGTTCCCCATCCCCTATGATCGGGACATCTCACATAAATCAGCCAGTTTCGGCTGTCAGCGAGCCGCCATTGCCCAGGCTCCGGTTCAGTTTCAAAAGCCAGCAAATGGCGGTCTGAACACGGAGGCCATTCGCCCCCCTAGCGGCTCGCATAGCCGCGTGGGAAAAAATCCCAGGGATTTTAGAATGGGTGCTGAGCACAATAAAGCAGGGCTATACACTACAATTCATTCGCCGTCCCCCGTGCTTTCGAGCCCGGACCGCGACAATAGTGAATGCGGAAGTAGCACACCTACTTCACGCAGAAATAGCAAAGCTGCTGTGCAAAGGGGCTATAGAAATGGTACCGCCTTCTCTAAGTGAGTCAGGCTTTTACAGCCGTTATTTTCTCGTGCCCAAGAAGGACGGAGCCTTCAGACCCATCCTAGATCTGAGACATTTGAATAAAGTGCTTGCGAAAAGACCGTTCAAAATGCTTACGACCAGGAAAATCCTCGCGCACGTTCGCCCGATACGTTACTCGGTAACCATGACGGCTCGTTTGTCGACACAGCGCGCGCGCCGTGTTCGCCACTTAGACGCTTCTTTCCAGAAGGGCAGCTTCCTCCCTTTGAAAATTTTTCAGAGGATGTTGGGCTGTATGGCATCAGCTGCAGCGGTGCTCCAGCTGGGCCTACTGCGCATGCGCCCGCTCCAACGCTGGCTGAATGCTCGCGTGCCCCCCCGAGCCTGGGTATCTGGCGGTCGGAAAATCAGAGTGACTCAGACCTGCATAGCAGCTCTGCAGCCCTGGTTAGCGGCCAGCTGGTTCCAGCAGGGAGTAACGATGGGAACCGTCTCTTACCGGAAAGTCATCTCAACAGACGCGTCCAACTCAGGTTGGGGAGCGCTGTTCGAAGGCAGACCGGCCTTTGGCCAGTGGTCAGACCGGGAGAAGGAGTTTCACATAAACTGTCTGGAAATGATGGCGGTCGAGAACGCACTGCAGTGCTTCCTCCCGTTCATACAGGGCCAGCATGTTCTTGTCTGTTCGGAAAACACATCTGTGGTTTCCTATATAAACCGTCAGGGCGGTGTCAGATCCAGAAAACTCTGCAATCTGACGGAACGCCTCCTTATTTGGTCTCAGACACACCTGCGCTCGCTGAGGGCGACGCATATGCCTGGCCATCTGAACGACGGCCCAGACAGACTCTCCAGAGACAATGTTCCCCCAGGGGAGTGGTCCTTACACCCCCAAACGGTCCAGAAACTGTGGTGCCTATTCGGCAGAGCGGAAGTCGACCTATTTGCGTCTTCTCGAAGGACGAGGACGCGCTGGCCCAAGTTTGGCCCAGCCTCCCGCTATATGCTTTCCCTCCGGACTCTCTGTTACCACAGGTGATCAAGAGAATCAGGGAAACGCGCCACTCGGTGCTCCTCATAGCCCCGCGTTGGGAGAATCAGATTTGGTTCCCGGAACTAGCACAGCTGTTCCTTACAGCTCCGTGGCCGATCCCGGTGAGGGCAGATCTCCTCTCTCAAGCTCGCAGCACGATCTGGCATCCCCATCCAGAGCGCTGGTCGCTGCATGCATGGCTGATCAACGGGTACTCGTTACCCTCCCAGAAGGAGTGATGAACACGATCACACAGTCTAGAGCCCCTTCCACGGGAAGGCTCTACGCGTCTAAATGGTCGGTGTTCTCTGGCTGGTGCACCGACAGAGGTCTGGACCCGCGAACATGCGGGGTGGCGCATCTGCTCACTTTCCTACAAGAGCTGTTGGATAAGGGAAGGTCCCCTTCCACGCTCAAAGTGTATGTGGCGGCCGTAGCAGCGTTTGCAGAACCAACGCACGGCCAGCCGCTGGGGAAACATGAGTTGGTCATCCGCTTCCTTAGAGGAGCTAGAAGGATGAATCCGCCGCGCCCCCCGTCGGTTCCTATGTGGGATCTTTCACTGGTCCTCGAGGCCCTGAAAGCTTTTCCCTTCGAACCACTGGACTCCGTGGGGTTGAAATATCTATCACTGAAATGTTTTTTCTGACTGCGCTGTCATCAGTAAAACGCGTAGGGGATCTACACGCGCTGTCTGTCAGCGCGTCGTGTCTTGAGTTTGGACCAAATGACTCTAAAGTTATTCTCAGACCTAGACACGGCTATGTCCCTAAAGTGATGGGCACTCCATTTAGAGCGCAAGTTATTTCACTATCTGCTCTCGCAGTGTCTGACAGTGAAAGCGATGTAAACCTCCTCTGCCCCGTCAGAGCGCTGAGGAGCTACATTACGCGCACCGCCTCCTTCAGGCGCTCGGAACAGCTTTTTGTTTCGTTTGGAGGGCGCACCAAGGGTTTCGCCTCCTCGAAACAGAGCCTGTCCAGATGGATAGTAGACGCTATAGCGACCGCTTATGCGTCAAAGGATCTGCAATGCCCTCTGGGCATCAGGGCTCACTCCACGAGAGGCGTCGCCTCTTCGTGGGCATGGTCCAGCGGGATTTCTATCCACGACATATGTGTAGTGGTGGGCTGGAGCTCCCCGTCTACCTTTGTCAGGTTCTATAACCTAGAAGTTCCCGCCTTGCAGGCTAAACTACTGTCAGTCTAAACGAGAGATGTATTCTGCCCAGATCCCCTGCTCAGATCACTCTCACATGACTTAGCTCTCCTGGTTGAGCTGCACTAAAGGGGTTATGCCATGTGCCTATACAGACCCGCGCACGCGCTGCTCTGTATTCCCTATGTGTGCTTATGTACAAGTGATGGCCCGCGTAACGGCCGGCCACCTTATTTTTCCACTTATGGGGTTCCCCCCTAAGTTCGGGGTCTCATGTGGATGCTTGGCGCGCACGGCGTTGACAAAGTGTTCCCGTAGCGTAAGCTAAACTTACGCAATACGAGAGAACCTCTCGTAAGAGAACGATACTCGGTTACTAACGTAACCTCGGTTCTCTCTAGAAGAGGGAACGAGTATTGCGTAACCGGCCGTGCTCGCGCCACGAGCGACTTCGCTTCAGTCGACAAAAACCAGGGAAGCAGCCTACAGCCCATTCCTTTATAGGCTGAAGCCACGCCCATTCTGGCGGGCTGTGACGCCATGAAGGCGCGGGCCCCCTTCATTGGGCGTGATGTCACGCCCTGCTCACTGGTAGGCTGCAGCAGTTGCCTGCAGAGCAGCCAATGAGCACGCAAGATAGCCTGCTCTAGGTCTGCTAGCTGCTGCACTGCGTTGACAAGGTATACAAAAATTAAGGATAATTTTTTGGCTTCAGTATCTCGAGAAGATGAATCTTTCCCGTAGCGTAAGCTAAACTTACGCAATACTCGTTCCCTCTTCTAGAGAGAACCGAGGTTACGTTAGTAACCGAGTATCGTTTTTTAGCCACAATCATTGTGATGATACATAGTAGATTCATAGTGAACTTCAGTTCAACTCATTTACCCCTTCGCTCACTTAAAGGAAGTCTTACTGAAGTTGTAGATTAAATCGCAGTGAGATCAATGTATGTAATGTATCTTTAGTTGATGGCTTCACTTAAAAAAAAATGTCAAACTAGATTATATTGTTAGATTAGACTATGAACTCTGAGATTTACAAAAGGCTCATGACCGATGCTGCTTCACTGCAAGTCTTCCAATAGACGTTATTGCAATGTCAGCGGGCGGTGGGAAAAAGTTATCCGACAATCACACCCTACAAAAGCCGGTATAAACTCGCAATCTGAGAGCGTTAGAGAAACAAACCTTCAACAAATTCTTCATGGAATCCAAAGCTTCCTCCAGCCAAACATGGGCTCCAAGATATACTCTCTTTTGCTGCTCACCCTCGTGGGATCACTGGGCTTCCTTCTACACTAATTCTTTAGCTCTATTTCTTTTTATTTCCAATACCACCATGTCACCCAACTAGATGAGACCAGAAGCGAGATTGACTTTCCTGAAGTTACACTGTGCAACATAAACCCAGCCCGGCTGTCCACTTTTGTGTAACACATTGGAGGGATTTGGGGCCTACCTGTGAACACCGTCCTCACTAACTACACCAGCCAAACAGGTGACGCGTACGTGCCGCAACTCAACATCACAGAGCCGAAGTGCGACCTGTGCAGTTTTGACTGGCAGGAGTTGAATGATCGAGCCACTCGCCGCCTCTGGGATATGGTAAATCTTGTCGTTTTCAAGGGCTGCACTGCACTGTTGAAGACTTTGAATCTGTGAGTAATCCCTGACTCTTGCCTTTGAACTTTAATCCATTCAGCTCCCTGAATGTAGCTGTAGGCCAGTGTTGTCTACGAGACCTCCTTGTCTAGGAACCTCCTTATTTGCATATAAACCTCCCTCTACTGAAGAATCAAATTTAGCAAATAGGTTATGACGAGAATAGATTAAGATGAGAGTTTTTTCTGTAGGTAGTTAATCTGATGACATCTAAGGCCTTCGCACAAGTACTGTGAAATTAAAATATAACCACGACGAGAACGTCTTGTCTTTTGCACTCTCTCTTTTAACCACCAAAAACTAACTAGACTTCAAAGCTTGAAACAGATTCTGTTTGAAGTTGCTTTCTTTTTCAGGTGCACTAAAGGTTTTGGACTAACTGTCTTAGTAAAACAGAGGGTTGAAAAATAAAATTTAAGATAAGTAAAGTGCCTGTCATTTTTTTAATAATTTTTATTTAGTTTTAGATGTGTAAATAGAATTAACTGATTAAGAGTAATGTAACTGAGAGGTGTGTGCCATATAAATGTTTGGTCCAACCTCTCGGAGAGTGAACAGTCAGCTCATTTCCTATTATTTGCTAAATGTTTCAATGAAAAAAAAAAAAAGAACAAAATTAATAAAAATGCAGCTACTTCAAGATATGTACACTGCCTTTAAAAGTTTGGGGTTGGTAAATCTCTAATCCTCACCCTGGCTGCATGTATAAATACAGTACAAACAGTAATAATGTGATTTTTTTTTTGTTTTTTTGTTTTTTTACAGTTATTGCAATGTCATTTATTCCTGTGATTGCAAAGCTGAACTTTGATAACCTTTACTTAAGTCTTCAATCATATTATTATCAATGTTGAAACCAGTTGTGCTGCTAAATTTCTTTCACTTTCAGTATTCTTGTTAAATAAAAGTATTAATTTCTTTAAAAAAAAAAAAAACATCACTGACCCAATACTTTTGAAAGGCAGTATATTTCACTGGTATTACTAGTAGCAGGGAGGTTTTGCCTTTTAGGCCGTGTGCATGTTTTGTTTTGCTTGTAAATTATAGGTTGTCAATATAGATCAATGAATAATTTCTTTATGTAAATGTGTATTAAGTTTATACTATGTGACATTAACATAACAGCATTATTGAATAGTTAATGTTCATAAACAGACCTCACGGACAATAATTTTTTAGTACATGCATGATCACTAGAAAGTGTAGAATATCTGATATAGAAGTGTTAATACTTAATAATTGTTGACCTATACAGAGAGACACAAGTGAAAGGGCTTTATTTGAGATCTGGGGGTGTCTGTGTAATGAAATTAATTAAGCTCTGTTGTTTTCTGTAAAGGTCAGTGTATTTTACAAAGTACAGTGATTAATATTACAGCTGAAAGAATCAATTCTGCACTTGCAATGCATTTGTGGGAGTGCTGAGTTTATTAAACTGAGATCTCTGATATTTAATTGACAGCGTAATATGATCTATTAGAGAAAATATATGGCAGTATGTAATTATAGATAGACGTTACATGAAGAGTTTTTTTTACTGCTGTGCAAACAGAGATGTTGAAATCTTGGATCAAACCCAACAGAAGAACAAAGTGAAACAGATTGGGTGCAATCCATGAAAAAACATCTTAAAATAGCCTTGTTATTAAAATGTCACAAACATCAGGACATTCCCATGAGGGAGGTTAGGACAAGGACAGCTGCACAGACTAAATAAATATATAATATGCTAACTGCTCAATCACTGGGATACATGATACGGAAACAAAGAAGACATTAAACACATTGGGGAAACTCAGTAAGAATGATAGTGCTGTTTGTTTTCACATGCTGTTTATGTTGTTTTAGCGATTCGCTGTGGAAGTTGTGTCTGTATATATGAATGGGTTTTTTTTTTGTGATTGTCCTTTGAAGAGTAATTCCTTTATGATCAATATAAAATGTTTACAGGTCAATGATCAATATAAAATGTTCATCTCTTGAAAAAAAAAAAAGGAAATAAAGAAAGTTATGAAACCAGACCAATAAGATTTGAGCTTTAGGTCACATGTTTGAGCACTGCAGATGCTTAGGTACTGAAAGGTGTTTTTATTTTTTCGCATTGAATATGGTATGAACTTCTTTTTTTTTTTTTTTTTTATGCTAAAATACCAGAAAATGTGGTGAAAGTTACTTGGTTTCGCCCCTCTATATAGTTCATCAAAAGCAGATTTTGTTATGAGCCTGTGTCAAAACATGTAACAATCTCTGGTACAGTAATAATGTTACTGTACATTTCATTTACTGTACAGGGACATTTCTTTTTTTTTTTAGAGGCCAATCTTCCTTGTGGAAACAAATATCTGAGGCATATTGAAAATCACCTTGATGGGTTTCTCAGAACTTTGCAAGTGTTGCATGAGATGTATATTTTCATCTATTTACGGATACATTTTTTAGATAAACCAGCTGTCAGGGTGTGGTGCAGGCAGAAGGAGATGAGGAGTCTAAAGTTCCAATGCAAACGTTTACTTACAATAATATACAAACAGGTACAGACAGGCAGAATGTTCACACACACTTAGTACAACGGAGAACGGACAAAGACTGACTGAACAGAAGGGAACTAAATACAAACACAATGAGCATAGATTGACAGAACACAGGTGAAACAGATGATGGTTAACCAAACACAGGTGATACAGATGAACTGATAATGATGATGACACGTGACATGAAGACAGGCCCAATTAAACCAAACTAAACAGAATACAACTGTGACATTACTCACCCCCCCCCCCCCCATGGTAGGCGTGTCCTCGCGCCGTAGATAGACCAACTGTGGAGGGAGGGGACTCAGGAGGAGGACGAAGAGCAGGTGAGGGTAGACAGAAGGCAGGAGGGACCAGGGCGGTGCAGGTGGCCAGGGCGGAGACGAGGGAGGGAGGAGCCATGGTGGAGGCAGGGCTGACGATTCCAGGGGGCGGAGTAGGTGGGCGAGGAGACTGCCGACGAGCCTAGGCGACGCTGAGGATCCGGCGGGACATGGCGGTGCCGCTGGCTCTGGCGACTGAGGTGCAGGTGGGGACACAGAAGGGCACGGTGGAGACAAAGGGAGTGAGGACCAAGGAGGAACAGAAGGGATTGAGGAGTCCAACGGAGCCGGGGGGACGAAGGGATGAGGCGTAGCCAGAGGGGTCTTCATGCAGTGTGTACTTTAAGTGTCTTTGAATTGTCAGTTAAATAAAGTAAAGTAACAAATAATGTACTGCACTTCCAGAGAGCTGAAGGAAGGAGTTCAGAACTTGGTCACTTGTAATATCTTGCGTGCAAACCTCATATGATGTTCCAGCAGTCATTGGTGCTGAATACTAATCGGTTTAGTTCACATGTTGATATCTATCTGTATATCTGTCTGTCTGTCTGTCTGTCTTGGTTCTACGCTTTGTATTGTTGACTGTTGATTTATCCAGGCGGTTAACTAATCAAGTAAGTTCACGATACAAGTGATGATTAGCCATTGATGACACCTTGTGTTAATGAACAGTATACTGAAGAAAAGAGAACAAGACTGAAGCAGATGTACAGCCGCACAGACTTAGATGGAAATCAACAGAAAATAAAATGCAACTTTAGATGTAACCAAATAAAACTCTTAATTTATCTGAATATGATTAGTAGCAGTTTAGCTTTAATTGAGTGTTGCTGGTGTTGTTTCATTGAATATTTCATTTGAAGTCACCATTATACTGATTGGTGATCCATTTGATTGAACACTTGGACTTTGGGTAATATTAAATTAATTATCTTGCTATGTGTGCAGCAGTGTTTCAAAAAACACATTGTACGAAATAAGAGGATATATCAGACAACTTTCAACATTGAAATGAATGCTAAAAAGTGTCTTATTAAATTAATGCCATTGTAATAAGATAATGTAAGTCAGATTGTAGTGTTAAAACTACGTGAGAATATGGCTACTGCTTCTGAAGGATGTAACAACATTTTGCCTTTTTTTACACAAAAAAGTTTTTTTTTTTTTTTTTAACACATACTTATGCCGCGTTCCAGGCAACCTTTAACCCGTGTTTTTCCAACCTTATACCCGTGAAAGTGCACTGGAACGGCAGTCAAACCCGTGACTTCCCACCCGTGAACTCGTACTAGATCGATGTACTCCCAGTTACGAGCTCTGACGTCACATAGCCCGCGAAACCATACAAAACAACAATGGCAGCCCCCACCCCTACATGGTGAGAATACACTTTAGGACAATATAACGTTTCAGTCAATTTAATAATAATGATAATAATACACACACGATTATGTATTACAATTTTATGTGTCTCTGAAACAATAAGTATATATTGCACTCAGGTAGTTTGGCGTGACTGGCCTGGAACGCTACAAAGTCGTGAGTCGTGGTTTGAAGTCGTGATTTATGTGCTCATAAACCTGCCTGGAACGCAGCATAAGACATCAACACTTATACAAATCTCAACAATGGTGATTCTCAAAAAACAAACAAACAGTCAAACCAAAAGATCCATGCCGCAATGCATGCTGGGTGCAATTGTTGAGTTTGGCACTATGCTGCACTCTAAAAAATGCTGGGTTGTTTCTGTAAACAAATTGTTGGGTTGATTGTGCTGGGTCAAAATGCTGGGTTGTTTGGGGTACTGTAAACACATTATTGGGTTGCCTATGCTGGGTCAAATGAGTTGTAAGGGGCTCATTCACAAATAAACAGCTGGTTGGGTTATTTTGGCCCAGCAGCTGGTTTATTACTTTTTCATTCTTTGTGGAACTTTCTGGATTCTTCACTTCTGACTCGAGGATGACGCCACTCGGAGCGGGCAGTGTTTTATGGTAAGTTAATATGAATATGTACCTATATTTTTAACAAGTTGTGGTAACAGCAAGCGAATTTCACTGTTCAATATACAGTCTTTGATACTGAGGTGTTAGGGGGAACGTATTTATTCTGTAAAACATTAAGTAGCCACAGCTAGCCGGTTAGATTTTTTGACAAAATGGCGCATCGTTAAATCCTTAGTTGTAAACCAGCTAACGTTATATCAGCAGCCTTTATGAAATATGTTTCAATATGTTTTTTATGTTTAAAAAATTGTAAATTCATAACGTAATTATCATATTTATTGTGGACGTTGCGTATTTAAAAATGAGGAAAGCGTTTTGAATGAAACCGTACAAGTGCAGTAGGCTATAGTCCCTCACAGGGCTCGCACGTAAAAACTGCGGGAATCCAGGCAGGATTTTGAGCACGTAAATCACGACTTCAAACCACGACTCACGACTCCAGGCCAACTTCCAGGCCAGTCACGCCAAACTACCTGAGCGCAATATACATACTTATTGTTTCAGACACATAACATTGTAATACATAATCGTGTGTGTATTATTATCATTATTATTATATTATTATTAATTTGACTGAAACGTTATATTGTCCTGTGTATTCTCACCGTGTACCGCCAGCAGAAACATCCGTAGGGGCTGCCATTGGTTTCGCGGGCTATGTGACGTCAGAGCTCGTAACTGGGAGTACATCGATCTAGTACGAGTTCACGGGTGGGAAGTCACGGGTTTGACTGCCGTTCCAGTGCACTTTCACGGGTATAAGGTTGGAAAAACACAGGTTACAGGTTGCCTGGAACACGGCATTAGTCTCTGTGAGTTGTGTGTGGAAAATCTGCTGGCATATTTAAGATAGCCTACTACTCGTCAGAAGAAGCGACTGGGGTAAGGTCCAGCACAGTCTGCGTGTGTCTTCTGTAATGTCTCTGTCGGAACCAGGATCGTTTTTGCCAAAAAAAAAAAAAAAATGCTTTCAAGAGCTTGATAGTTTTTTTTAGTACGTTGAATGTATGACGTGCAATCTTTACAAACAGCGACTGAGGAAAGGAGAAACAAATTGATTTCATGTTAAAGGGTAACTAAACCCTAAACCAAATTTTTTTAGTTAATGATCTGTAAGAATGGGGCTTTATTAGTACTGTTCATTGATTCGAGTAACTTTTTTGACATTTCGTCCCCTTGGAATTATAAGGTTCTATCTGCGTTCTGAGCAGTTTTGAGATATTGAGCTTTAAAGTTTTTGCATTCCATTTGACTGTGTAGAAATAACATTTTTATTTTCTAAATAAAAAGTTCCAAAATGTACACAACTTAAAAAACAACATCACATAATGTAAAGAAGTGGTCACAGAATAAGAATATGTGAATAACTCAGTTTTGACAAAAATGTCAGATAGAACCTTATAATTCCAAGGGGACGATTTGTGTATAAAGTGTTTTAATTCTACAATATATGGTGTAAAAATGTCTGAGTGCTGCCCTCTTCAGGTTGAACGGTGGCTACTGCAGTTTAATTTTCCTATTGGATGTTTGGGGTGGTTCGTGACGTAAGGGGTGGTTGGTGACATAGGCAGGTTCCATACAAAGAGATGCGTCTCAGGTGCACGCCCCTCTCCGCTGGGCTCTGCCCAGTTTTCCAGCATTTTTCAAATATTGCCAGTGGGTGGAGTCAGACTCTGACCAGGGGTTTAGTTAACCTTTAAGCATTTTCTCGCCCTGAAAACCAATTACAAGTTAAGACGTGAGGCTACTAAGACTGATTTCCATTACAGGAGAGTAGATGTTAAAACTTCATGCTGATTTGTACTCGGCTTTCGCCAAGATAAGCAACACTAAGATGTAGCTTTACAGTAAACTATGCTTCACCCATTTACGCTTCTTTCCATATGGTGGTGTGACTCCCCTTCTGTCCGGCGTTAACGACTGCAGTGTACTTGGCGCGTCAGCGCACACGACTGCTGCAACTACAGTGTGGTCCCCCTAGTGGACCAGCGCAACAACCGTCTGGATTGAGCCAAGTAGGGGACATCTCTAGGGTCTTCAAGTGGGCACCTTCCGTCCTCAGTGTTTCGTCGACTAGCCTCAAGAGGGCTCGACAGTGACTCTGGTGTCCCAGAGTCATCCCCCTCCGTCCCCCACTCAACTCAGCCCAGCTTACTGACCTCTACATCCCTCCTGCTGCTGAGTCCTAACCACAATCTCTCCGCAACCCAACCATACGCGCCAACCCGTTTGACTAAGGCTGTCAAGCCCCACTGGTGCGTTAATATGCAGTTTCAGTGGCAACGGTTCCGTATGGCATACCACCTACCGCAAAACACAATATCTGCCCAACCACCCGTCATTCACGCAATATACACAGGAACGTAATGACTGTAAATACTATACAACCTATACAAATAAACCAACAAACTCTTCAAGTTTTCAAGAATTCTACGAAACCGTAGCATGGCGGCCTGTACACAGCCAGCTAGAATCTTTCCGTCTCAACCACAGCCAGTTGCTGCTCCTTTCTGCTGCTTCAGATAAGTTCTTTACTGTGCGACGCAACTCTTGGCCACTGAATCCGACGTCTCTGAGGAACCGGGTTGTAGAGTGTCCCCCAAAACCTCGACAACCCACTTCCACTGGATAAACCTGAACTCTCCATCCTCGCTGTTCTGCTTCAGTGGCCAGATGAGCATACCGCAGTTTTTTCCTCTCATATGCCTCATCTACTGCATCCTCCCATGGCACTGTTAACTCTATCAGTTGAACAATGCGTGCTGATCCAGACCACAAAACAATATCTGGTCGTAGGTTAGGGGTGGCAATCTCTGGTGGAAAAATGAGCCGTTGATCAAGATCAGCCAGCAATTTAGTAGCAACTAATTTAGTAGGCTATTAATAGTGGTCATGGACCAAGTGTGCGCGAATAGTTTTTGAGGCCAAGTCATCTTTTTTTGCTATATTCACAACAGCGCCATCTTAAACACCAGGGCAGAAAGGGCAGAAAAGTCAGAAATGCTACTTTAGAAATATGAATTGTTATATACAGCATACTATTTAAATGTTAATGCAACTTTATGTATTATGGTCAAATTGTTTAGCTGCTAAAGGGGAGACAGTCCATAGATATAAACACTAGATGTCGCCTTGACTACGGCAGTTCATTGGAACGAATGCAGCATTTTGACCCAGCACTATCAACCAAACAAGAGGTCCTTTATTGCCATGCATCCTGTAAGTTTTGCTTTAGTGTTTCTACTTTAATAAGGGTGGATGTTTGCACTGTTTGATATGCTTGATATAAAAGTAATTTAGGGTAAGAAAGAATATTTAAAGCTGCAATCCCCTCTGGCTGTTTGAAACATAAAATTTATTTATTTTTTAAAAATCGATTTTTGTTAATTTTCAAAGCTGCAGTCGATAACTTTTTTGTGTTAAAAATTTACAAAATGTATATAATGAGCGAGTACATCATGAATCCATTTTCCAAATCGTGTTTTTGTCTTATCCTGAATCACTAATGGTACACGTATAATAAGTGTTTATATTCAATTTTATGTTTTTAAACAGAGATGGCAAATGTTATGGATTGCAGCTTTAAAAAAAAACAATAAATGATCAAATTAAATTTTAAATCTGTAAATGAGAAAACAAAATGTACTGTAAGTAAACAACCATGAACAAAGAACAGAATTTTAACTGAAGAATAACGTTCACATCCGGCTCTGATTAGTAGTGTAAAGGAATTTTGTAATTGAATATTGCAACACTCTAAGTGATTGTGTGTAATCAACAGGTGGGGACCAACATGTTGAATATTTACAAAATTGCGATGACAGGAGCATCAGGGAGGGGGACATGTCAGACCTTTGCCATTGTTCAAGGCCACGCCATCGAGACTCGAGTCTTTGCTGGAGGCTGTTGATCTTTGTTTCAAAACTTTATTTTGTTTTTCATGTTAAATACACAAAGCAGTGTCTCCCCGCCTGGGAGTTTCTCCAGCATGCCTTGTATCAAATAAATGGAAAAGAGCCCTCTGTAAAATTTGAGGAAAACAATTGTTTCAGGCCCATGTGATATTTAGTCGCATTTGAAATGTTTGTTGCTGTTCTTAATAAATCATAATCTTAATAAATTAAATCATAATTGTATAAGAGTTCAAATTAGTTGCTTAATGACTTTTAAAGGTGCATTGTGTAATATTTAGGAGGATCTGTTGACAGAAATGCAATATCATATACATAACTATGTTTTCAGTGGTGTATAAAGACTTTACTTAGTGAACTGTTGTTTTTATTACCTTAGAATGAGTATACATTGTATAATTGTAATAATTGTATACAAAAAAAGTATTAAAGAAATGTATTAAACATGTATAAAAATAAATGAGATTGAAATCACATATACAGTGGCCTCTCTGGTTTATTGTATTACAGAGACAATAATTATTTTACATTCATAATATAACAAATATTTGTTACTAATTTTAATAAGGCAATGAGACAGGAAATAACGCAGCACATGAGTAAGACTTAACCCAGCAAAAGGGTTAATTTCATAAAATTGAAATAAAATAAATATGGGTTAAATGGTAAAACCTAGCACTTGGGTCAAACCAACCAAGCGCGTGTTCTGTCTAATAGTGACCCAGCGGTGTGGTTAAGGTTGGGTTATTTTAGTTTTTAGAGTGTGGTACCCTTCTGTAACCCATACTGTATAAAGCCAGTATATTAGTCACTTTACAGCATTTGACTATGATTTGATTTCAGGTGTCTATATGCTGAAGTCTATATGCTTCACTCCTCCTTGCCACAATTTAAGCAAATGTTTTTTTTTTTAAACACTTTTACAATTGCTGAACTAAAAGTAATGTAATATATACCAAGTTCCAAGTATCCTATACTGGTAAACTGATTGCAATAATGGTGATTTCACGTTTAAAGCAATTCAAACTAACTCTAACTAGAACTAAAAGTCTAACTCTAAATGATCAACTTTTACACCCAAACTGGCTTTTAATAATTTATTATGGCAACACTGTTTAAACTTGTTTTAAGTATCCTGTCATGAGATATTAATAGGTAAATTAGTTATATCCAAAGAAAATCCAGTATTGTATTTGTGTTCGCTTTACATCAGTTGTGTATCTAAACTGTTCGTAAACAGCAGGTGTCATCATTTATGGCTAATAATGACTTGTAAAGGAAACAAAAAAAAATTACATTTTTTGTTGACCTAGAAATCAAGGGTGGCAAAAAAATAAAATAAATAAATAAAAAGAATCATGGTCTCAAAAGTGTGAAAGTTTGAAAATTTTTAGTAAATGTCTGTGTGTAAATTTGTCATCTCTTTGTTGCTTAGTTTCAAGAACTCCTACTCAAATACTTCTCACAGAGAAGTATTTTGCATTTGATATATCAACTTCACAAAGACAAATACAGTACCTACATTCCTATATTAGTGAATAAGCAGCCTATTTTGTATCCTCTTGGAGTTTTGGTTTGTTTTGCCCAGGATGAACAGATGAGGCAAAACATGTTTATTTGTCCTGTGGGGATACATTTGTTTTGTCTGACCCATGGCCTCATACAAGAGTAATTGGTCTCTAGATTATTTATTGTCATGCTGCAATACATCTGGCAAGTCTGTTTGGCATATGAGGATTTTTTTTTTTTTTAACACGTGCAAAGATGTTCAAGCAGCATATTAGACAAGATTCAAACAACTTTCATTAATACTTTATTTTCTGGACACAGTAACTCAAGATCTCTGCAAAGGCAAAGGTCACGTATGGGTCTTGGTAACTAATTTATCTTCACCAAGCAAAAAAAAAAAAAAAAAAAAACTTTCAGCTAGAGCAGTGTTTCTCAACCTCTCCTGCAGGGACCCCCTGACAGGACATGTTTTTGTTTTAACCCTGAAATGGCACACCCGATTCAATTAGTCAGCTGCACATTAAGCCTTTAATTAATTGAATCAGGTGTGCCATTTCAGGGTTAAAACAAAAACATGTCCTGTCAGGGGGTCCTTGCAGGAGAGGTTGAGAAACACTGAGCTAGAGGGATAGCTCCTCAAATGATCAATTACTTTAATTTGGGGGACAAAAAGAGTTTATTCATCTGTCTCAGTTTCTCCGTCTTTGTCTCTTAATATTTTGTGCGTTTATATGATATGTAGTGTTTGGCATGGCAATGGATATAACAATGTTGATGTTTGGTCTTGGCAGAATATATCTGCTATGCTGCTGCTGCTGTTGGTTATTGTTGCTGGCGCTGCAGAGCAGGTACGGGACTAGCTACTGCCAGTCAACATGCTGCTTTGAGCAAGTAAGACATGCTGTTGCTCTACAATGTAGCGTACATGACCCGTAGAAGATCTATTCAGGTGGGGCTGGGGAAGGTGGAGGGTTTCTGAAAGCACTCTGCAACTGCTAACAGAAAATGCTGACCAAGTATTTGAAGGCTGAGCACTGAGCTCATTGGCTACTGATACAGCAGGAACCAATCAGCTGTGCCCTATAGAGAATGATGTGATTGCAAGCAGATTGCGTTATCTAAAGTTTTACGAAATAACTTTATATTTGTGTGATTAATGGTCTGAAATTGTGACAATTTCATATGACCACAACCTAAAGCTGTGTGGCCACCTTTTCTCTCTCACAGGAAACGCCTGATCATGCGGATTCCTACTGAAATACAACTGTAAATATGATCACACTTAACTGCTCTGATCGAATCAATTCATTGAGTTGATTCATTTGAGAACTAAAGAAACAGATCAGTCCAATTTGCAAACAATCATTCACACTAATTTCTGATCGGATGATCTTACTCAAAAAATGATTTCTTAATGAATTTGACATTCATTTTCTTATTAAAATGGCAAAGAAAGCTATAGGGTGGTTAGAATTTTCATTCAATAATGACACAAACAATTTACTAATTTTTCTTTCACCCATATGGTTACTCTGGTCAGGTTTGTCTGTTTGCTACAATAACTAAGCCGGTAGGCTAACGGTCCTGAATTACTCATTTAAATTAAGATGCATGGTCAAAATTGGTCTAAGGATTTTTTTTTTTTTTTTAAGCAGAGTAAGATTACCTTACCTGTTATGATTGAAAACGTTTCTGTGCAGAAATCAGAAATGGATCCCCATCAACATGCAGCTCTGTTTGCAATATCAGTTACTGTGCAACATCCTGACTCCAGTCAGTATGCCTTTGTGTCTCCTAGATGTATAGCAGATATATAAGAGGTTACGTGGTCAGAGTTATTTAGAGTTTTGAAGAGATAACTGATACTGGATTCATAAATGTAACACACAGGCCAGGTCTGCCATCTCACTTTAAAAGCCTCTATTTTTTGTGTATTATGAACTGGTAAATAAAAGAAAGATGAATAAATTCGAGATGTTGTCATGCAGGGAAACATTCCTATTACTTGCTCTGCAGGTATCCATGGCAACCCTAATTCTGCAGGTACCAACCATTCGTTGCTGGTAATTGCTTCAAACGGATGCATACTTTTACCAAATTAACCTTTATCAAAACCTTGAGACGTATTAATCTTCTGTTTTGTCTCCATTAGTGTGACTCTGCAAAGTCATTCTGATTTATGGAGGTGTCAGGCGGGTGGCTCCAGACATCATCTCTCGAAACGGGCCCCTGAATGTCATCATTTCATCCTCTCGGTTCCAGAACAAATGTCCCTCTGTGACAGCTCCTGAGCTATTGATGTGAGATCACTTTAGAATCCCCTGACGTGGCGCCCGTTTTGTTTTATTTTCAGGACATTTGTTCCTCTTTGTGTCAGGCTAAAAATATTTCTCCGTCATTGGAAATTAAACCACTGAGATTCGCTTTATCAAAGAGATTGAGCTGGGCGAGAGTGATCTGTCTTGTTTTGTTTGGTTTACTCACGTTGTGTTGTTCTGTGCTTTAGTTTTCTCTCAGTTCAGGATTTAAAGGGATAGTTCACTCAGAAATTACATTTATCATTACAAACCCATTTTGATTTTTTTCATAGATAGAATAGAATAATGTGCTTTTTTTCTCCATGAAGGTTCTATACATGGTAACTGGAGCGCTTAAGCTTCATAAAGATCAATCAATTAATTAAAAAGATCCAAATCAAAAGAACGATCATATTGCTTGAGATGGTACTATTTTTTAGTGAATAATGACCTAAATTTTGTTCTGTTTGTCCTACAAGCTATCCGTATAACTTCTTTTATATAACTGCCATGGTACTTCTTGTCATCTGGTATCTTGATAGCTCCAGTCTTCATTCACTTTCATTATATGGAAAGGGGTGGCCTGGGTAGTCTTCAAAAACTCACCTTTTGTTTTTCACGAAAAAAGAAAGTCATAAGGGTTTTGGAATAACACGGGGGTGAGTAAATGATTTTAATTTTGCAGTGAACAATTCCTTTAAGCTTTATTAGAAATGTTTTCTAAATGCTTACATGCAAGGATCCTTTTTTTTCCTCTTCCACACATACTCTGCAATGCTTTTTCCTAAAAATATCATTTATTTTTCGTTTTGAGTGGCTCCGCTGATGGCAATTGTCACTAAGGTTTGACAATAATTTCTGACAAGCAGTAAAAGTAATAAACACATATCAATGTATGAAAGTTAAAGTGTTCATCAATAATTAGTTCTCCATAATTGAGGTCAAAGTAGAATAGTCCTGTAGGTTAAAACCACTAATTAAAATACTACTACTATATTTTTAATGATTTTTTTAACTCTAATTTAACATTATTAGCATAAGAATCTAAATTAAAAATTAACATGGATTTCAGAATATCTTATTATTTCATATATCCCCTTTTGCTTTAATGATAGCAGCACTTCCACAAGTTTGTACAAAAAGTTTTATCCACTTTTCCAGTTTTCCAAAACACATTCACAATATCCTGTTCCTATTCACTTATTTGTTCCTATTTCTATATCCTGTCGTGATCATATTCACTGTCAGACTAGCAGTCACTCACACAGAAGCCCTAAACTCCAGTCCTGGAAGGCCACTGTCCTGCAGATTTACCAATCCCAATTTAACCCACCAGTCTGTAATTCTGAACACCTTAATTAGCTTTGATTAGGGTAACAACTAAACCATGGCCTTCCAGGACTGGAGTTGAAGAGACTTGCCCTATACAGTCACAGGTATTCATTCAGAATATATTGACATTGATATTAATATAAATATATGAATCATGCATGAATATCACATGCTTAATATCTTAGTTATAAATAATCTAAAATAATCTTCTTTATTTTTCAAAAATTACTTCAACATTATGATGTAAAATGAGTGCTAGTTTTATTTCCAGGATTTCTTTTTCAATGAGGACACATTTGGACCCCACTGTAGATGATGTTGTTTGCCACTTTGCCATGTGTTGAACTCACAGTAATCGTATAATTTGAACATTGAACATATCATTTGGTAACACTGTAAATCTATGTAAATGTTATATTTTGCGGACTAATTTGGAAAGTTCTCGGAAATGCACATAAGATTATTTGTGCTGAGGATTAATTGAAGAAAGTGTCTGTTCCCTGACTGGAGAAACAGCTGGGTCAGCCTGTGCTCTTTTCTGACATTAGACGCCAATGACATTGGAAATCACTTCGGAAATCACTTCAGAAAGCAATTTCTCTATCCGCCAGTGCTGGGAGTGTGCGCATTGCTGAGGCTCTGAATCCTCAGATTATCTGTATGTACAAGCCGTATGCACAGAAAGTTTCAGCTGCCAATTTTGCTGTATCAAAACACCATTTTGTCAGCTTCTGATGTGCAATTACTCCTTTCTGGGCACATAACGTTCTAGTCTCTCTCTCTCTCTCTCTCTCTCTCTCTCTCTCTCTCTCTCTCTCTCTCTCTCCCCCTCTCTCCCTCTCTCTCTCTTTCTCTCTCTCTCTCTCTCTCTCTCTCTCTCTCTCTCTCTCTCTCTCTCTCTCTCTCTCTCTCTCTCTCTCTCTCTCTCTCTCTCTCCTCTCCCTAAAGCTCTCATATATGCGCTGGCCTTTATGCCACTCAAAAAATCCCCTCTGCGACTGCTGTTTTATGTCAAATTGCCATATTTTATGGTTGATTAAGAAATTGAAAAAGAACAATTGTATATTGATCTTAATTTCCAAGACCTTTGTTAATGAAAAAGCTGTAAAGTTCTGATAAAGAATGGAACTTGTCTCCCTCTGAAGGTGTTTATTTTGCAATAATGTCCTGCTGACTGTACATTTATCTTGCTTATTATATGACCACTCACCAATTAATTAATTAATTAAATACATAGACATGAAATTGATTTGAGTTGAAAATACATTAATGTGAAAAAGTTTGGCATCAGTAACTGATTTTGGTGTACAAACCAATTAGTTTCCAAACATTCGATAACTGAAAAGCAAAATGGCTCAGGTTGCGTTTGTATAAACCAGGAGCGAGTCCATAGAGTAATATGAGAGACATGAAAGTAGCACTAGTTTCAGTTACCTGGATGAGCGGTTTGATATATATAGCGTTGGCCTAAACAACAACTAATATTAATAAACATTTGACTGCTCAATCATGCGATTTGACCAATCAGAATCAAGTATTCCAGAAAGACATAATAAGAAAATACACCTCATGTTTAGAACACAATTTCACAAGCGCCTCGAGCCGATTACGGGCACTCGATCACTATTTAGGGGCCTCTTTAAGTAATTACAATCAAATCTCAACCTCTGATCATTAACAACAACATCACATTATGTCTGTTTGTCCCAGATGTGCCATTATTATGAGAGGTCTGCTTTCATTTGCCTGAGTCTCCCCCTCTTTGGTTTTGACCCCAGAGCTGTTTGTTAAGCAAGAGGTGTCGAGAGGGGATTTAATTTGCTGAAATGACTGGCTAATAGTGTTTAATGAGCTGTATTTTGGCATGATGATATATTCCGGAACTTGTCTGCGGAGAGAGGTGACGTGACACCACCCATCTACAATCGGAGAGTGCATGTGTGTGTGTGTATGTACGTCTGATCCTGTCATTTTTAATAGAGGCTGACTTGCAGAGCTCCCAGAATGCTCTTGGAGCTAATCTCCGTAGCTGTTGGAGAAGTGGGACTTGCCTCACATCACAAACTTAACATATCAGTACTAAAGGGAAAGCTTTTAATGCATGTCTGAGATGCCAGTCATGAACCCGAGCCACTGGGTATGTTCAAAATGAGAGTGACTGTGGCGTCATTGGACCAGAAAATGGCATCTCAGCACTGCACAATGAGCGCGGCAAGCTTCTGAAGGGCTCACAGAGGTTGGGTCGTATTAATCCTCAGGATTTTCATATGAACCTGAAATATTGCATTGTGACTTTCATTGGTTTTACCTTTTGTGGAGCTGTTACAATTTTATTTTATTTATTTTTTATTTTTTTGAGTTTCAGATTTTTGTCAATTGATTAATAGGTTAGATGGATGGCGTTATAGATTACATTTGCTCATTTTTCTGTATTAGTCATAAAACAAGCAGTGTCGGTATGGACAGGTTCATGAACTTCAGGTTTAATAGTTTACTGTAACTCTCATTATTTCTCTGGTGAGTGATATGATTTGTGTTTGATCCCACTGATTGTCATTTGCAACCAGTGTTGTTACTATCAACTAAAACTATTAAAAATAAAAATAAAATCTATTTAAAGTTTTTGTTAATTGAAATAAATATAATATTTCCCTTGGCTAACTGAAATAAAATGCGCTTTTTGGAGCTTCAAAAACGTATTCAATGCCATTACAAAGCTGGGAAGAGCCAGGATATTATAAAATATAACTCCGATTGTGTTCGACTGAAAGAAGAAAGTCCTATACACCTGGCTTAAGGGTGAGTAAATTATGAGATATTTTTCATTTTTGGGTGAACTATTCTTTTAAGTTAAAGTACTAAAATTACTAAAACTAAAACTGAAATAAAAATAAATAAAAGCTATATATAAATATAAAAAAACTAATAAAAATGATAAAATCATTTAACAATATTGCTAAAACTTAAGCTAAATAAAAACTGCAAATATAAAATAAAAGCTAATTTAAAGCTAATAACAATCAAAACTGGCCTTCTGTGTTTTCTTGATAAATATCAATGCCGCTCTGCATCGTGCCTCTTAACGCCCCTTAGCTGTTCTAAATTCACTGTAAATCACGGCTTTGCGGGGCTTATTGCTTTAAATTAAAATTTTGGGTGAACGTCTCGGTTACATATGGTAACCCTCGTTCCCTGAAGGAGGGAACGGAGACGTAGGTCGTGACTCGTGACGGACCAATAGGAATCTCGTTACAGAGGCAATCTACTTCGAGTGAAACTAAAACAAGCCAATACACATTGGCGTGCAATCATTTGCATCAGCTCCGCGCCCTTGTTAGCGCGGGTATAAATGAGCAGCTGGTGGATTGCACTTCAGTTTTCGCTGAGGAGCCAACCTGATAAGCTGGCCGTCCCGGCGGGAGACAGTAGATGTGGCGACGGGACCTACGTCTCCGTTCCCTCCTTCAGGGAACGAGGGTTACCATATGTAACTGAGACGTTCCCTATCAGTTGGTCACTACAACGTAGGTCATGACCGACATATAGGAATCCCTACCAAAGCGCCACAGCTGCCGAACCCCATCCAGCACCCTGAGCAAGCCGTCTACCCCTTTTTGCCTGGAAGGACGATAGGAGGAGGCTTACACAGAGTGTACCCGACACTGTTGTTCCGTGATAACCCGTACAGTGAGACACTGGATAACACTGGGAAAGCGTGCCCTCTCTGTTTAGGAAGGAGAACGCTGTGGAAGCCACTTCTTCAAAGAGTTATGTGGAAAATAAGTATGGACTAACCCGAAGGTTGTACTGCATACAAAATAATGGGTGACTTAGCCCAAGGGAAAGACACGGGCTTCCGATAGGAGCATCCGTGGAGAATATACACATATGGGATCCCCGTAGGGTCACACATATGGAACCCAGCCCAGATCCGGCTCTCAAGGATTCAGCGGATAAAGGCCTGGCACTGGACGCTCCGCCATGTCCGGGTCGAGGGGTTTTGGAGTACTCGACAGGTTTTTCACTCTGGAGCAATAAGGGTGCACGGTAGCGTGCAGCAAGCCGACAGAGACGGGCCTCTCGGAGCTTCTACCCGTTTAGGGTGAGAACACGGGAGGAGACTGGCTCTACGCGTAGGCTATAACATCTAGCGAACGTGTTAGGTGTCGCCCAGCCCGTAGCTCTACAGATATCTGTTAGCGAGGCGCCACGAGCCAGCGCTCAGGAGGACGCAACGCCTCTCATGGAGTGTGCATGCAACCTGAGCGGGCAGGGCACGCCTTGAGCTTGGTAAGCCAAGGCGATGGCATCCACTATCCAGTGGGCCATCCTCTGCTTGGAGACAGCCTTTCCCTTCTGCTGGCCTCCGTAAAAGACAAAGACCAAAGGCAAAGGCTGTGCGACCGAATCCAACTCCATACCAAGAAAAGAGATCCTCTGCACAGGGGAGAGTTTGCTCTTTTCCCAGTTGACCTGAAGACCCAGCTGGCTGAGGTGCCTGAGCACGAGGTCCCTGTGTTCGCAAAGCTGATCTCGAGAGTGTGCTAGTGAGAGCCAGTCGTCGAGATAGTTGAAGATGCGAACGCCCTGTTCTCTCATGGGAACAAGGGCCCCCTCCGTGACTTTCGTGAAGACACGGGGGGATAGGGACAGCCGGAGGGGTAAGACCTTGTACTGATATGCTCAATCATTGAACGCAAAGCGCAGGAATGGCCTGTGTCGAGGAAGAATCGAGACATGAAAGTACGGGTCCTTCAGGTCGATCACTGCAGACCAATCTCGGGGACGGATGCATTTGAAAATGCGCCTCTGCGTGAGCATTCTGAACGGTAGCTTGTGGAGGCTCCGATTCAAAATTCGCAGGTCCAAGATCGGTCGTAACCCACCACCTTTCTTGGGTACAATGAAGTAGGGACTATAGTGCCGTGACCTCATATCAGCTGGAGGGACAGGCTCTATTGCGTCCTTCGCCAGTAGGACTGCGATCTCTGCACGCAAGACATGGACATCGGCTGCTCTCACTGTAGTGGAGTGCATGGCCTGAAACTTGGAGAGACACCGGGCGAACTGAATCGCATAGCCGAGCCTGATGGTCCGAATGAGCCAGTGAGACGGACTGGGGAGCACTAAGCAGGCTCTCAGAGACCGTACAAGCGGGACCAAAGGGACCGTAGGCGTACCCGGAGTGGGGCAGCGAGGTGGAACACAGAGACACGGCTTGGGAGGCTCTCTCTGGTAGGCGGCCCATAGCGGGGTCTGTGTGCGCTGAGTAGCACTTACCTGGTTCCACGGGGCAGGAGGTGCAGGATGCGGCTCGGTGGCGTTCTCAGACCGCACTCTGCTGCCCGCTGGTGATAGAAGAGGCGGATGAGAGTGGGGAAGATCCTGTCCTCCCACTGCTCTCCGAGCCCTCTTCGGACCCAGAGACGAAGGGAACCGCTCTAAATTTGGGTACCACTGGTTGAGGCCAGCGGCGGAACAGAACAGTTTTCCACCCGGCCCTCTTCCGGGTGAAGGAGCGGTGGGATCACCG
This sequence comes from Gila orcuttii, assembly GCA_026230005.1. NCBI lineage: Eukaryota > Metazoa > Chordata > Actinopteri > Cypriniformes > Leuciscidae > Gila > Gila orcuttii. Next base: position 26,035,785 of record JAPDVR010000007.1, on the reverse strand, counting down.
TCTACTATAGAGCAGTTCCATTCATCTCCGGGTCGCCCGTCCTGGGGCCACTTACCTGTACTGGTTTTGCCGCCCTTCTTGGCGGGGGCCTGGATGGGCGGGGCTGCCTGCCTGCGACTGGCTCCACGGTGCCGTTTAGGTTCTGCCACTGGCTCCAGGAGGACGCCCCCGGCGACGAGCAGACTGAGGAGCCGCAGGCGGTAGGGTAGGGGCAGCAGCTGACCACCGCGGCAGAATATGTTTGATAGCCTCTGTCTGCTTTTGTACAGCCGAGAACTGCTGGGCGAAGTTCTCGACCGCGTCGCCGAAGAGGCCAGACTGGGACACGGGGGAGTTAAGGAACCGGAGCTTGTCGGTCTCCCTCATGTCAGCCAGACACAGCCAGAGATGGCAGTCCTGGACCACCAAGGTGGACATCACACGACCCACTGACCGCGTGGTCACCTTCGTCGCACGAAGCGCGAGGTCCGCTGCGGCACGGAGTTCTTGGAGAACTTGTGGATCATAACCACCCTCGTGCAGGTCTTTCAGTGCTTTGGCATGATGGACCTGCAGCAACGCCGTGGCATGCATGGCAGAGGCAGCTTCCCCACAGGCCTTGTAAGCCTCGTCGAATAGGTCCGTTGAGAACCTACAGGCCCGGAAAGGAAGACCCGGTACTTCATGCCAAGTGGAGTTAGGGCACAGCTGCATGGCAGCGGCCCGCTCCACTGGCAGGATACGCGTGTATCCCTTAGATGCCCCGCCATCAATGGTGGTGAGGGAGGAGGGGCCACCAAGACGGTTTCTGGCAGTAAAAGGTGCCGTCCATATCTCTGTGAGCTCCTCGTGCACTTCCGGGAAGAAAGGCACTGGCGTGGGTCGCTGAGAACCAGCGCGCACCACCCCGAGATACCAATCATCCAGCCTCGAGGGCTCGGGACGCGGTGGTTTTTTCCACTCGAGCCGATCCTGTTGGCGGCCCGGGAAAGCATGGCCATCATCTCCGGGTCCGACTCGGGCACCGCTGGCACACCCGAAGGAGGCAGCGGGTCCGAGCCGTCATCCACAGAGACTTCTGACCCACCCTCCGATGCAGCGATCGACATCTGGTCGTCGCGGGGAGCACCGAAATGAACAACTGGTACACACCTCGAGGATGGTCCAGCCCGTTCATCTGGTAGCTCATCTGTTTGCTCTTTTAGAGACTGCTCTCACAAGTGCTGAGGCACACAGGGGAACAGCCACCGCGATCACAGTCAGGAATGTGCACCTGCTCTGTGCGCGCTCTCTCTCTCTTACCGGTTACCGGCCGTTAAAACAGCCTTTGAGCGCTCGTATGCGGCGCACCTTATCAGCTGTTAGAACAGCTTTTACTTGCTCTGAGAGAGAGGAAGAAGGCTGTTCGCGCTGAAGCACCGTCACACCCGCACCGAAGAGAGAATAGTCGAGAAAAGAAAAGGCTTGTCTCAGTAACAGCATCGAAGAGTTGGCTCCGAAGCGAAATACTGAAGTGCAATCCACCAGCTGCTCGTTTATACCCGCGCTAACGAGGGCGCGCAGCTGATGCAAATTATTGCACGCCAATGTGTATTGGCTTGTTTTAGTTTCACTCGAAGTAGATTGCCTCTCTAACGAGATTCCTAGGTCGGGTCACGACCTACGTTGTAGTGACCGACTGATAGGGAACTATCTCTTTAAAACGAGCGTAAAACTTTGCCCCAATAGAAATGTGAACTGCCCTGACCGAATATGTTTGTGGAAAATAACAACAACAAAAACATTTTTTTTTGTGAAGATTAAAGTTCAACCTTTCATTTAAACTCTACCTTCATCATTATATAGTTGACCTTTACCATATGACAGTATGGTTTTATTGTGTTTTCCCAATAGCTGTTACAAAAATGTGACAATGTTAGAATTTTAGAATTTTGAATAGAATGAACATGAATGATGATAATAAAAGCATAATTTAAGGCATTTCAAAATTAGGTGTTTTAAACCAACATCCGAAACCACTGGTAGGGAAAAAAACCACACATTTAGTTTATATTTATTGAGAAATAGCCCTTCTGACAACTACCCTTTGTGCCAAATAGCCTTCTTAGCATATTAAATAAATATGATTAAAAATTATCAGCACTGCATGCAGAAATTAATTAGCTGGGCCGTGATGCGCAGTCTATTTAATAAGTTAATATCATGTTATCAACACAGGTTTAAATACACTGGCTACAGCACACAAGAGTAAACACACTAGAAAGGCACCTCTGTAATGGCTGACTTATCATCTGTCTCGCAGTCTGTTTCATTTACATCTGTACAAAATTGATTTGGAAGACATTTATTAAGTTTGCTGAAGCATCTTTTCGCTCCTGAAGATAACGCGCACACGCTTCTATTAATAGGTGTTTGGTCTTTTTGCCTCAAAGCCTGTCATCACCTGTCCACCCCAGGACCTTAAACAAACCTTTGAAAACCTTTTCATCCTGCCGTTATGCTAATAATGATAAACCCTGAGGAAGTGGGCCCATTTCTCTTGCTCTTCCTCTCTCCATCTCTTTCTCTCGCTCACTCTTTCTGTCTGGATTTATGACCTTGTTGTGAAGCAGATAATATACATATGGCTGCTTTAGTAAACCTGAGAAATGATCGCCGTAAGGCCTGTGTGATCTCCCAAAGCATAATTTTCTTTTCCCTGACCTCTCCCTGTACCTTATCAGTGGAAAGTTGAAAATGTCTTATAGAAATAAATAATGAAAATTATGCAGTATTCATTTTTGTAATACATATTTCAGCAAAAATGTAAAAAATCTAGGCACCAGAACCGCTTCAGAAGTGAATATTTTGTGTTTTAACAATTGTCTTAAAGAATTTCTTAGAACCTGGTTGCAAATCGTTCAGTCTTGCTTTTAAAAGAATTTAATTGAATTAAACATTCTTATTCTTTGGAATAACTTAATAAACTGAGCATAAAGAGAATAAGTGGTTTTGGTAGGGACTACTGAATATTTCTGGTTATGGCTGTATGTAGTGTCATATTTTCATTTGTAAAAAAAGTTCCCTTCATAAATTAAATTATTCTGGGGCACCACATGGAATGTGCCCATAAGTGGTGTTTATTCTGTACTAAGTAGCAGTTAGTAGTGGTACTGTTAACAGGTTATTATTATTTATGATTTACTGGTAGTTGATCCTTTGTAGGAGGACAATATAATTGCATTTATTTGCAATATAATCATATGAAGTACAAAAATCCTCAAATTAGTTTATTGTTTGTTTGAAATTTTTGATACGTGTAAAAAAGGTAGCAGACATATACTTCTACGTGCATAAATGCTCATTCTGAACAAAAATTACTTATCAGCTCTAAAGAGATTTGTTTGGGTAGAAAAGTGCTGTGTAAACGCTGTTTGAGTTTTGAACCCAGCCATTTTTCTTAAATTATTTGTCTGATGGGATTTACATTTAGTCATTTATCAGATGCTTTTATTCATAGCGGTAACCCATGTACAGTAACGATTTAACCCAAGTGGTTTATCAAATAAGAGCCAGCAATACTGACATGACCGCAATTCAAAGTTTCAAGAGTAAGCTGAAGTACTGTAGTGAACATTGAGCAGAAGAAACAGTTCAGAATGTACTGGTAAAAGAGACTCACTCACTCACTCATTCACTCACTCACTCACTCACTCACTCACTCACTCACTCACTCACTCACTCACTCACTCACACTCACACTCACACTCACACACACACACACACACACACACACACACACACACACACACACACACACACACACACACACACACACACACACACACAAATCACTATACTCACTCACTCACTCACTCACTCACTCACTCACACTCACACTCACACTCACACACACACACACACACACACACACACACACACACACACACACACACACACACACACACACACACACACACACACACACACACACACACACACACACACACAAAATCACTATACTCACTCACTCACTCACTCACTCTTTGTTTGAAAAGGATTGTGTGTAGAAGTCCTCACTATTATAACTTCTAAAGGTGTGTGTGTGTGCTGTTCCTCCAGGTCCACTTAGGAAATTAATATTTCATGCATCTACAATTATCTTAATTGTCTACAATCTGCTTGAGATTGGTTCTTTCTTGCCTTTAAAATAATTTAAAGTCATGAAAAATTAATTTGTCTGAACATTATAACCAAGTACATGAGGTGCACAAAATCTTGGGTAAAATGATATGCTGAAATCAACGTGAAGAGAGTGTAGCCGTATTCTGTAGATGAATCAAACATCATAAAAGCAGTGTGTGTGTGTGTGTGTGTGTGTGTGTTTGTGTGTCTCTGTGTGTGTGTGTCTATGTGTCTGTGTGTCTGTGTGTCTGTGTGTGTGAGCCTGGATGCAGTGGCTGTGCTTGATGGCTCTAGTCTCAACCCTTGTTTCAGCAGGGCTGTCTGTTGAACCGTGACTCTGCTAATGACATATATTGCTGCTGGTTTTTGCCCTGTAATTCCAGCTGATGGACGGTAATGACGCTAAGAGACTCCATCAGTGCCGTGCCTGGGTTATCTGTATGGATCCTGTCTGGCAGCCCACACCATTATCGGCCTGGCTGTCATCATTAACGCCGATACGGAGATGCACTGCGGTTCAGCTCCCGCCCAGACGCAACAGCTAGACTGAATTATGCAGCCCATGCGGGCCACACTACAAACTGCATTACTCCCAACGGTGAGCTCATAACATGCAAACAGGGTGCTGGGCTTCTACATTCTCTGTATGCAAGCAAAAAAATCAGTGCGTCCAGAGAAACACCGTGGGAGAGAGGGTGAAAGGGTCAGAGAGAGAGAGCAGAAATGAGGACATGGGGAGTGTTTTTTTATTGATCAATCAGAGTGGATGAGGAGGAGGGCTTATGTTTATGGATAAGTAGTAGTTAATTTGGTATGGCTAATCGTTGGTATATTCAGATATTTGACTGTTGGCATAACGTCTGGTCCACTTTGCCAATAATCAGCCTTTTAATCAGGAAGGGCTGTAAAGTGATCAATCACAGTTGATTTTTAGGTGATGTTTAAAGAAAGGTAAATCTGTATTTAAATTTAATCCTGGAGAATGGTGGAATATATTAAAGTTTATAAAAATAGCATTTAGGAAATCAATTGTCAATGCACTGATTTTTTTTTTAATTTAAATACTGTTTAGTTTATATTAAATTATACAAATATTTATTTCAATTGTTGCAATAAAAGTATTTATTAAAATAAATATAGTTAGTTATATTTATTTTTAATGTGTATATGTGTGTATGTAGGTGATGTTTATTGGCACTTGAATATGTATTTGGACAGTGCCAATTAAAAAAAATCACGTTTAGGAAATCAGTTATCAATGTATCAATTTATTTAACTTTTTTGTTGACATAAATTAAATAGTTTTAAATGTCAATTTATTTGTCAATTCGAAAAGTGATTTGTTTATTTGCATATTTGTTTTTGAATTTTAAATTAATAAATGTAATCTTCATTGTATTTTTAAGTGCCTGCCATTCATAGTCCCTCATAGATAAACAAAATGTGGGCATAAAACGGGTGTTTTAGCCGACCTTCAATACGAAACATGGATGGACACATCATACAATGGCTGCCTGGTACCATGTACACATGACTGTTTTCAGGCAGACAAAAACTGAACCTTGACACCTATAAATGGCTAAAGCCAGCCAATCAGATTGCAGCTGGTAATTTTGAGAAAGCCTTAGTCTTTTATGTATTTTAAACATTTGTGATGGAGTGTTTGGGGTTGTGTGGCTCAAAGATCTGCTTTGCTGAAGGTGGCTGCCACATCGGGCTTCATGCTCGAGTCGTCAGCCCCAGAGCAAAAGACCGGGCGCACACGTGACCCATGTCAGCGCACCTGAACCATGACCCTTAAAGACACAAAGAGGCCTGTAGTCTATGCTGAATAACACCTGCTCTTCCCTTGTCAGATCAAAGCTCTGATGCTGTGGTGTATGCCTGTGAGCCACTGTCATCGGTTTGTTATGTGGTAGACACTGAGGTGTGGCTACATCCTGGATAATTCATTATAATGTGCGCTGCTCTGTATCATATAACTTTCACTTCGCTGTAGGCTACATATAAATCAACAAATATAAAATTAAATTGTGTTATCCATAGTTGAATAAGCATTTCCAGTTTGTCAGCAGTACTGACTGCAAGAGAGTGGAACAACGAATGATTCGTGGACAAGAGGCCCATCAGAGAGGTCAAAGAGGAGGGCATCAAAGGAGGGAGGCAGAGTGCAGGGAACTGTCATGTCCAATGAATTTGAGCCATCAATGGACGACCATGCTGAACTTCCGAACAAATCTTTCTGACTGTTTTCACAGCTGAAGAACTGCTTTATGCCTTCTCAAGGCTTTCTCTTGGAGTTAGAGTGCTGTGAGAGTTTGTTCCTAAATGGATAGTTCACCCAAAAATGAACATTCAGCCATATACTCACCCTAATTTCATTCCAAAATCCAAACCTTATGACTTTCTTCTGTGAAACACCAAAGAAGATAGTTTGAAGAATGTTGGGAAGATTGTTCTTTTTGTGTGATCCATATTACTTTGAACATGCCCATATAATGTATTTCTGATTCTGGTGTAATACTAGAAAACAGCAAATTCAACAATTCATTTCAAATGCTTTGTGTTGTGATCCACGAATCTCTTGGATAAACACTGAATTATGATAATTGTTTTATAATTATTTGAATCAATTATTCCTTGTCAGCATGCCAGTGACCACGTGTCTTTGTCTGTTATTGATTCTCATGGAAGTGGACGATTCTCGGACATGCAGTATCATTTAATCGTGCTCTCGTGAATATCTGCGATTGAATCTTACAAGCTACCAACCATAGATATCACACCTCCTGCTCATCCGTTTTCATTTTTTGCTCTGTCTTGCCACATCTAATCTCATTTTCACCAAAACAAATTTGTTTTCCGGATACGTGCCAGAGTTGTTCCAGGCACTGATCCAGGCCGCTGATCTTCATGGGTTAGATACTAGATGTGGGAGATATGGATCTCAAACCAGTCTGAAGCATCATCTGGCCCTGAGAGTCTCCGACTCTCGTTTGGTGTGAATGCGGGTCTGTGCGAGCGTTCTATAGTCAGGGGTTGTTTCAGACTCCCACAGAAACCGCAGGGGCTCAGGCTCCCCTCAGCCCTCTTGGCCAAACAGATGGACTGGCAAATTTTCCTGCCTTGTTTCAAATAGCCAGACTGCTTCAAGCTGAGTACGAAACTTCATTATGCTTGTTTGCTGTTTGTTATTGCTGAGGCTCTATGAAATGGGTGCTTATATTTTATCTTACCATTTTTTTTCATTTGGCTTTTATTTTTTGATTTGATGTTCAGGGGAATGTGGTTTGTTTGTGTTTGTGTTTTGCTGTGTGGTTGTAGGATACATTAGGTGGAATTAAATTGAACTTCCTCTGAAAAACATGACCCAGCCCCCCCGCCCCCCGTATCTCCGTCACTGCAGAACAGATAATTGAATGTGCAGTTCATGGTCAGAATACGTAGAGGTCCAAGCTATTTATTCGTGTCCATGTATTGTGTGCTTGTTGGATCTTGCAGATGTGGTTTATTGTCCCATGTATGTATACACGTTGCCAGCACATTTTCTGGTAAAATAAAATGGCATTGTGCTTGACCTCTCTTATGCTGTGTTTGACCTTATTATCTCCATTATTATTTTCAGATGAGGAGTGAATGTTGATGAATTGATGATTGGTGAATTGCTATAGACACTCACAGACAGCAGTGTACCTTATCTTAAATGCTGTTAAATACACAATTATATTGGTATTATTTTGCAATCATCATAATGTGGAACATGAAAGCATTAATTTGCATTAAAAACGGTTAAGCTAGACTGTGTTTTCCCTTTGAATTTATACTTTTCACTGTCCCTAGGGCTTATGGGAAAACTATTTGTGTTCCATTAGGACTCAGCATATTTTTTATTTGTTTGTGTTCTGCTTTTTTTGTTTTAATTTATTTTCAGTGCTTATTGATTTCCTGAAGAGTATTTTCTAATACAAACTGATGAATTCAGGCCCTGTTTACACCTGTTATTAGCATCACTCTCAAGTAATCTCATCACAAGTTGTCAGCTGAGACGCATAGCTGTTTATACCTGGTATTAACGTGGGGCACAAATGAATGCAATTAAAGTGTCTCTGATTTCGGCACTAAATGCACCATTTACTACATTAGTGTGCATGTTGCTAGGGAAAGGTTTAGTATGTGTTAATAATATGCTCTCCATTCTCACGCTTTCATTTTTAACTGCTCAGACACACTGCCATTCAAAAGTTTGAGGTTGATAAGATGTTTGATTATTTTTTTAATAGTCTCATGCTGGCCATTGACCAAGGCTGTTTATTTGAACAAAATACAGTAAAGAGTAATATTGTTGTAATACGGTGATACGATTTAAAATAACATTTTCTATTTTAATATGTTTTTAAAATGTTATTTATTCCTGTGATGAAAAGCAAATGTTTCAGTAGCCATTACACTAGTCTTCAGTGTCTTATGATCCTTCAGAAAATCATTCTAATATGCTGATTTGCTACTTGTGCTCAAGAAACATGACATGTGTTGATGCAATACAATCAATACATTGTATTGATGCACCCCACCCCCCAAAATAATTAAATAGTAAAAAAGCATCATATGACCCCTTCAAATTTGAATGAATTTTGTGAAGTTTGTGAGAAACTCCACAGAACTTGTGAGCAAAGCCATTGTGAAATTGGCTTATGAAAGGTTACAATCGCCAAATCGTGTGTACAGTGTCAATTTACATTTGTTCAGAGCTTTCATCTGCAAAAATAAAAAATTAATATCATGATGAAACGTCAGTATCTGATTCAACCACTAAGGTACTGTAGGTTCTTAACGACATTGATTGAAATGACTGCTCCGCACAGAGGAAAAAAAAGATCCCTTTGTTGTGTCACACACTCACTGGATTTTGCTGGCTTACCTGTGCTCAATAAGATTAAGTGCTATCGAATCATCTGTGTGATTGCACTGAAATGTCAAACTCCTTTAACTCTAGATCTCTAGATTAAGACGTCAGCGCAGTGACACAAGGACGCTCTCTTTAGTGCACTGAGCATCTGCGACAAGACCTCCAAGGGAGTAATTTGCCAAAGATGCATTATTTTACCTTTTCCTCCTCCTTTCTGACAGAAAAAGTAGTTCAGTTCAGGTCCATCCATCACTGCTGCAATCCTTCCTCTGATGGGGAGGATCTCAGTGTTTGTGCTGGCAGTCTGCATACTTACCTGACCTCTCTGTCACCTTCACGTGTTTACTTGGCGAGTGGGCGGCACCCCCTGCCTGTCACTTCCTGTCTGTAATTACTGCCTTATTTACAGTCATCGCTCATTTCTATCCAACTGATGTCCAGTTTCTCATTACATTCATACATCCTGTCATTCCCGCATTGTTTCGTTCCTCTAAATTCATACCTTGGGGGTCACCACTAACCAAGTGATGTTCTCCAATGGGGTCCAGTTGAACAGTTAATCAAAAAAAGCTTATTTCTAGACAGATGGACCTAATGAAGTGGCTTTCATAGATACAGTTAGTGGTGCACCGATATTTAAATTCTGACTGATATGGATAGACCAATAATTATTTGTTATTTGATATACAGTATTCATTACCGTTCAAGAGTTCAGTATGATATTTGAAAAGTAAAACATTAATATTGTGAAATATTATTACAATTTAAAATTGCTCTTTTCTATTCTAATATATTACAAGAAATTGAGAGCTACTGTTTTTCGGAAACCCACGGAGACAAACAATTCTCGCAGCCAATAGTTACCACCCTCCTTTGTTAAAAAAAAGGTTTGCCATTTAGTCAATTTCATCGATTATGTAGAGTCTGTGTTTCGGAGGAAAGTTGAGTAACAATCATGTATCTGTCAGGGAAAAAACACGGATTCAGTTGCAGGTAACAATATTTATTTTGCTCTCAAAATGAGCCCAGGAAAAAAACAGGAACACAAAAGAAAAGAGGGAGTCCAAATAAAAGTCCATTGGGCCAGGAGAGCACTTCTCAAAAAGGAACACATTATAGCGTCAGTGTCCAAGTCACACTGAATTCCCCAGAAGGTGATGAGCACACAGTGAGGGACTGGGGTGGTACATCCAAGTCCCAACAGAGGATAACACCTGGGCAGGCAGTAGAGGAAACCAGGCCTGGCAGGATGAGTGGGAGACAGTGAAAGCAGGACAAAAAAAATCAAAAACAAAACCACACTTGGAGTCTGAGGTAGCACGGCAAGGCAGGCAAGACAAGGCTGAGTTGGTCACAAGAACAGCATTACACACAATAACGGTCTGACAAAGGACTGAACACAAGAGGATCTAAAATAGGGGAGAAAATTAGGGATACATTGAGGTGTGAAGAGAACAAGGATAGTTAAGGATAACAAGTGGGAGGGGAGATGCCACAATGACAGCGAACTGGCGAGCTGTCAAAACAAAACACATGTGCTCAAAAGACAACAAGGCACACAGAGAGAAGACAAAAAACACAGCAGATCAGACCGAAGTCATGACAGATATCCCGAGCCGGAACCCAACTCCTCTCTTCCGGACCGTAGCCCTCCCAGTCCACCAAATACTGGAAACCCCGACCACGGCGTCTAACATCCAAAAGCTTTCTCACAGTGTACACTGGAGTACCATCTACAAGGGGGGGTGTCGGGGAAAAAAACAACAGGATTAAGGGGGGACCGAAACAGGCTTGACCCTGGACACATGAAAGACAGGGTGAACCCAACCAAGAGTATGAGGAAGCTTGAGCCGTACTGCTGCCGGACTCAGGACCTTGGTGATGCGATATGGCCCAATGAACCTGGGTGGCAGCTTACGAGAAGGCGCCCGGAGAGGCAGGTCCTTGGTAGATAGCTACACCTTCTGACCGCACACATATTGGGGAGCCGGAGTCCGGTGACGGTCAGCCGCCGCTTTGGTCTGTCTGGAAGCCCGGGCCAAGGCCTCCTCAGCCTTTCTCCAGGTGCGACGACACCGAAGGACAAAGGCCAAGGCAGACGGGACCGCAGCTTCGGGTTCCTGTGCAGGGAAAAGGGGCAGTTGATAACCCACAGAACATCGAAAAGGAGACATACACGTAGACGCTACCGGCAGGGTGTTGTGGGAATATTCCACCCACGATAGCTGCTGACTCCAGGAGCTCGGACTATGTGACGCCAGGCAGCGGAGAGCTCGCTCGAGATCCTGGTTGGCTCATTCGGCCTGCCCGTTGGTCTGAGGGTGAAAACCAGAAGACAGACTCGTTGAGGCCCCAATCTGTCTACAGAACTCTTTCCAAAACCGGGAGACAAATTGGGGTCCTCTGTCGGAGACCACGTCCACCGGAAGACCATGGACCATGACCAAGACCATGACCAAGTCATGACAGTATCGTGTTTAGTCAATTTAAAGCTCGGGATATCCACAAGTTTGTCTTCAATCGGCATACAATACTGCCGTGCAAAGGCAAAAGACCGTAACTTAGTTTTTGGTCGAAAATGAGTTATTTATATTTTTGGCACATTCAAGACCTCCTTAATCATGTGGATAAGTAGCTTGAGTCAAATCCGTTGTTTTTTCGAGAAAATAATGGGTTGTCTTAACCGTAACTTCCAAAAGCCCATGAGAAACCAAGGCAGAACACGGCTCTTTGGCTTTGTTTTGGAACGCTCACACTTGAGTTACGGTACTCTGCCTTTGTTTAGCCGCGCGTCAATATGAAGTTACGGTGCCGGTGTTATATCAAATAATGCTACCTACAAGATTATACGGTATTCTGCTTTTGTTTTACTCTCCATTAAAATTGTAATTACGATGTAGCTACTGTGTACAGCTGCCATCAGTCCCTGTCTTCTGATGTCCTCAGAGCTTTGTCCTGCACTAATGATCGCGAAGGATAAATGCAGAGATGACAGAAAAATGTTACACATGCCATAGCAGTTGAATACAACAAAGAACTAAAGCCCCACCTCACCCAGTTCGGATACCGGACCTGGTTGAAACAATCATGCATCTAGCTGTCAGAGTGCCAAAACTTCGCCGGCGCCTTCAGCACCGCCCTGAACACGGTCGAGCCGACGCGGGACTAATATATCGCAGGGAGCAGGCAAGGCCGTAACCAGGGTTTGAAAATTAGTGAGGTCCGGGGTGTTGTGTAAAGAATTGTGCTATAATGGTTAGGACATTGGATCCACATTCCCCCATGGACTTTAAGCTGCAACCCTTTTTTAAAAAAACTGAATTTTATTTGACATATATATATATATATATATATATATATATATATATATATATATATATATATATATATATATATATATATATATAATTATGTGTGGGGTAGTCTCTCACTAGGGGGGTCCGGGGGTATGCCCCCCCGGGATTTATTTTTGAAAAATAAACCATTAAATGGCACTTTCTGGAGAGTTTTGTGCAAAGAAATATAGAAAAAAAGTAGGTCTAGCAAGTCTTATATTTCTGTAATTCACACAGATCAAACACAAATATGCTGACTGAATAGATTGCTAGTTGAGAAACACTGCTTTACTTAATGTTTTTATGATGACTTTGTGAAAGGTTAAAACAGCATGAGCCCTCTTCCTGCTGGCCAGTAAGTTATTTGTCAAATTTCATTCTGTAACAAACAGATCTGTATTATGCTATTGTTTTTGATAGTGTTATACATTTCTTACAGATAATCATGATGATCATTGCGTTTGTCTTACCGAATGTGGTAGCTTTATGCAATTACAGTTTGTCTATAAGCTTCTTTTTAAAAATGTTGCCAGATATTGCTACGAAAAACAAGCAAAACAAAATAATAATAATAATCCGAAATAAGTTCAAAGCTTGTGTTTTGGAAATAAGATTAATATATCACTAAACCTAACATGCAACTTTCCACTTTAATAACTTCCTAAAGTGTCACATTAAATCAGAAAAACAGGTCCTGGAGACTACTGCCACCTTTCCCTTAGGTGGATCTGGCAACACGGAGGCTGCCCCCGCGCCCTCACTCACAACGCGCTCTCAAGCCCCGTTCACTGCGCTAGCTTCTCGCAGCAACATGAATTGCAAACACTCATATGAGGTGGTTTAAACACGGCTAATTAATCATTCAGAGAGCTTGACATTTTATTTTTGAATGTACATAGCTGGCTATGGGAGTAGGGGAGTAGGGCTGTCGCGGTGAAGGAATTTCCCTTGCGGTAATTTTGAGTGGCTCAATAGCGCGATATGCGGTTTTACCTTTATTTATTTATTTATTTATTTATTTATTTATTTATTTATTTATATTTGTTACTATATAAATACGTGTTATGATGTGGTCAGCATACACAAAAACAGTGTAAACAATGTAACCAATGTAACCGAAACTAAACAGCGTCTCTGCGCACTGAAAGACTGTCACTCTGCGTGCAGTTGTTACGCCAACGGACTGTCTTTGAGTGAGTCATTAAACCGTTCATTCAACGAAAACGTTCAAAAAAGCTGATTCCTTAAATAGATGTAATGAAACAAGGTGTTAATTATTTTTTAACTTTGAGCTTCACTTTTCAAGGCTCAGCTGGCCAGCAATGCTTCACTTTTGGGCAAAGCTGAAGCATAGAGACCAATGGCATTGATTCAATGCGTGACTCGCTGCTTTCCCCCCACGGCTTCCTCGCGCTGTGTAATGCTGACCAGCGCTGACGCCATTCATGGTAAATACCCTTACACGTTAAAAGGATGATAGCCTACGACAAATATTTCGCTTTCCTTGGAACCGGGACCTTTTCACGAATATACATGACTTGACTTCAAAGATAGACGCAGGTAATAGCACGCGCTCAGTCGATCACATTCACTGTCTGTTTAGGCTTAAGTCCTAATCCACGAATCCTCTGTACAAATCACCATGATAAACAGTCTTGTTATCATTATTAACTTATTTAGCATTCAATACACATGGTATGAACTACGAAGGGTGGCCTTATGAAAAAAGAAATCGCGGTTGCTGCGGTTACTTGCATTCCTCTGCGGTTGGCCTGTCAATAGCGCGGTACTGCAATATTGCGGTTATCGCGACAGCCCTAGCAGGGAGTGATAATAATGAAGCAACATGGGTAGGCTATATTGGTGCATATAACATAAGGAAGCAATACGTGCTGGTGCATACAACATCAGACCAGCTTTTACAAGCAGCAGTTCTTACAGAATCACAGCGTCCGGAATAAATCCGCGGGACGAGCAAGTGCACAAGCACAATAATAGGGCAGACAGCTGAAACCACCGCATACTGAAAAGACGCGGAACACAGAAGGTTGTGCTATAAATGCATTAGTCGTCTAGGTAGTCCAGAACACGCTCCCTACTGAGTCTCAAGGGGGAAAGCACTGCGTCGGCTACTTTTCGTGCACGGACGAGGAACGTGACACCTTCGAACACGAATCTCGGTAAGTGCCTGTGAAAGTATGCGTCTTTCAGATCCACCGCTATAGTCTCCGGGTCGAATGTGCGCGAGGATCTGTTTTATCGTGATCATTTTGAACGCATGTTTAGCAAGTCTTATGCCACGCGGTACCCAGTGTTGGGAAGGATACTTTCAAAACGTATTTCGTTACAGAATACAGAATACATGCCCAAAAATGTAATTTGTAATGTATTCCGTTACGTTACTCAATCTGAGTAACATATTCTGAATACTTGGATTACTTCCACATTGAATTGCTTTTTATAAGTGTAAGAATGCGGCCATCAAATCCGGCTTACAAAACAGGCCTATTCTGGTGGGGTGGGGGTGTGGTGGTGACGCGTTCATGTAACATGTAAGGGCGGCGCTGCCAATAAAGTATCTAAAAGCTGTCACAAAGAACCGGCAAAAGTAATGATTATGAATATGTCAAATATAGCAAGGAGATATTTTAATTGTTTATTAATAAACAAGTGTTTTCTTTGTCAGTGTCGGCTAAGATGAAGTTGACGATGCTGACTCGCGATCTTCAGTAGTGAACGCGCCAGAGAGAAATGCACATTTCATATGGATTACATAAGCAGAGAGCAGTCTGTAGTCTGTTGTCTTTCGTTTTGAATTGTTCTGTTTAAAAGTAGACATGTCTGTGAGGCAAGTAGGCTACCTTATACGCTGAGTTTCGGTTCATTTATGAGACGAGCTCCAGTTCACGCGCTGGCGCCTCCGTTTCGTGATTATCTATCGTCTGCTATATTTACTACTTATTTATTAAATCCAGGCAATTGGTTGATGAAACATTGATTAAAATTAAGATACAATTAATACAAAACGAAATTCAATTTAAAGAAAGTTTTTTGTGCTTTCTGTTGGATGTCTCTGTGAAAGTTTTAAAGCATCTTTTAGTGCCGCTTTCAGAGTGCTCATGTCCTTAACGGAGAACTGTCGCCTCCGTAACACTGTTTTTCCTCATAAATGCGAACACGAAAAATAAAATGATATAAAATGAATATTTTAAGTTCTGTGGAGACTGAGAGCCAACCCTTCTTCATCCGGTGGGTAGTAGTATTACTTTGGTTTGCGCAGTGTAATTCACAGAATTACTAAAAAATATTTTGCCACCTAAAAGTTAAATATTGTTTTGTGTCACGCATGTTTCCCTCATATTAAATATAAAACCCATGTGTAGACAAATATTTTTCTAATGTCTGGACTCCTTTATTACGGGAGTATGGATATAAACAGACGTTTCAATATATTGGTATTAAATGCATTTTCTGAGAATTTATATTTCAAGTTTTGACTGTAAATGTCACGTTTATAACGGAATTGGCCAATTTTAAAGAATTTATCTTCAACTAGTTTTGTGGTGTAGGTCTACGTATTTTATAATGTTAACTTCAAATAATACTAGTAATTTGAAGATGTGGTAGCATTGGATCTGGACGGGAAGACCCATGAAGATTAATATTGGCTCAAGATTATTTTTATGTAGATAATTTTCATTACTTAAACATCTAATTGCCAGATTTTCAGTGACCTACCTATAATTAATTTGGCGGGACAACTAAAAATCTTTAAAGTCATTTTTCTCAGTTCCACACTCTAGCCAGTTAAGGTCTTTTGCCTTTGTAGGGCAGAATACGGCTAAAGAATAAAAAAGGCAACAATAATTGAATCATGTTCACATGAAATCATTTTTGATCAAATGTGTTGACTTTTAATAAGCAGTTATATCAAATTAAGGACATCATAAAAAAATTGTTTATTTATAAAATATCCAGTAATATATATTTTGAATGGTAGAGTGCAAAGGTAAATGGATGATATTATAAATCCATACTACTTTTATAAAAACCTAAACTACTAAATATAAACTAAATAGTTGTTTTTCTACAAAGGCACTACTGGTCAATGCATCCATTACAACAGGATAATGTAATCTGTTATACACTGTAAACAAAAATCCTATTGTTTTTACAAAAAAATCCTGGCTTTAATTTGGAGTGAGAGATACAGGGGGAGTGACTTTATTGCATCTTTAGTCACAGCTGATTGGTCAGATTTTGGTCTGTGATCTCTAACCCAGAATAAAACCTGTTCCGGAGCAGGTTAACCGTGTAGCGTAAGTAACCATACCAATGAAACCTGCTAAAAACCAATCCACCTTCTTGAGCCTGAAAAAACAGAGTTTGATCAAACTAATCTTGAACTTACCTGGGTAGAAACTGAAACCGGCTTTGTGCAACAGGCCACACTATGAACTCTTAAAGGGAAAGCACTCTTTAAGAGATAGTGAATTTTTTTTTATATAATGTATCGGCGTCCCAGTTAGTGCTAGATGATTATCTAAATCTAGTCCATACTGATAAAATTAAAAGAATGCTGAGATCTGATTTTTCAAAAAAATGGGGTCTATCTAAATGTTGGTTACTGAAACAGATGTGTAAACAGCTCTGTTTATAATTGTGAACCAATTTTGCACTTGATGTATTAAATGTACTTTTTTGATGTACAGTAAAATATGTGTTCTTGTGATCTAAATGCTACTGTCCTTAAGAGAACTATGTGATAACATAAAAAAGATTTACACTTGAGGGTCCATATCTCTCTCTGCCAACTATTGTGAGCAAGTATATTTGGAAGCATCTGGTCTATAGTATGCTGCTAAGTGGCAAGGAACAGTTGAACTTTGGAAATATGAGAGAAATTCTTTTTTTTTTTTTTTTAGCTGCTATTGGTGTAGCCCAGATGGGATTTTATATGCATATAGAAATACAGACCACAAGGGGTTAATACGTTTGGGTTTAAGCTACTAACATTCACATGCTTTTATACACGCTAACTTGCTTGTACTGAAATACCTGCTTATCTTTATTTTATTATTTTCTGATTGGGTAAACTCCGACGTTGAGTATTCATGAGGGGGCGGGGTTTGGGAGATGTGCGCTGTATTTTGACGCAATGTATGGTGAAAGTGAAAGGAACTTGCAATCCGCTTAGTTCTGTTAAAATATGATAAAGTACACCCAGTTATTATGGATGACCAATCGTTGTGCTTTTCTAGGATGCTTGTCTAATTGATTGAAGGAAACGGACAGTTGTTTCTTGTACGTTGTTTATGTACGAGGATCATCTCTTCGTCAGTGGGGAAAGATATTCTTCAGTTTCTCTGATGATTCGTGGCGTTGAGTATTCTTCCCGGGAATCTGTATCAGCTAACTGCCCAGATAGCACACTTATATTTGATGTGATATTTACATCTGGAAGACGTATTTTTAAGAGTGTTTGCTCATCTGCAATACGTCTATAGGACGTTTCCTGTCAGATGTCAAATAGACGTTTAGAAGATGTCAGTTTAACATGCATTCTAAATCATTACATCTTGAAGACATCTTCTAAACGTCTATTTGACATCTGACAGGAAACGTCCTATAGACGTATTGCAGATGAGCAAACACTCTTAAAAATACGTCTTCCAGATGTAAATATCACATCAAATAGAAGTGTGCTATCTGGGTGGTAGCTGATTGAACTCGCAGCCTTGTACAGTTGTGCCTGATGTTCGTCTGCAACTGGACATCTTCTCAGGTCGTGAGTACTAACAAGCACGTGCAGTAACTATTTTGTTTGCTTTAAAAGTGAAGCGGCCGTTGTGTTTTTGGCCACCACGCTCTCAAGCTACGTCACAGGCCTGCAACGATTTATTTTGTTCAAGACTAAATGAATGAGAGAGGTGAATGAATGTGTGGACCCACTTGATTTATTGTCACTAAGGTTCTACTAACTTGATTGATTTGATTTGGGTGTCAAGTGAATTGAGGATTCATACTGGAATTGTTTTAATTTTGTGTTGCATATTATTTAACTGGTTCACTCTAAATTCAACATATTTAATCACAAAAATTGAATACTTCATTTTCATTTCAGTAAATTGTATATAATTACTCCATTCACATTTCTGTGTGTTTTGTCCCGGCAGTTTACAGTTTACACTGTTATTTGTGGGTTTAATCTGTGAGTTAAAAAACATATATTTTAGTACTATTGATGCAAGTTTGAATATCTGAGATTAATTTGAGGTAAATCAGAGTAGCCATGGCTGGCACAGCGAGGATTGAAAGGATGGCTGAACTCCGAAATTGGTGTAGAGGTGAAGGAATTGATCTGGCCCATGCAGTAATGCTATCCGGAGTGCCAGAAGAAACTGAAGTGGCACACATTGAAGAGACAATGGAGATGATCAAAGCTCTTGGTAGAGTGAGAGTAATGGCGCTTTTCCACTGCATGGTACGGTACGGTTCGGTTCGGTACGGCTCACTTGTGGTGCTTTTCCACTGCATGGTACGGTACGGCTCGCTTTGGCTCGCTTTAAATGGTACCACCTCTGTTGAGGTTCCAAGCGTACCGTACCGATACTAAAATGTGACGTGGAAGCACTGTAGATCACTGATTGGTCAGACAGACAGAATCGTCACTACCAGCGTCATTGTATTTGGGAGACATCAAACCCGCTAGATTTAAATAGCCAGTAACAGCCACCGCTGTAACATCTGTTTTAAAACTACTTGCTTGACTTGCTTGAAGAAAAAAAACTTCCAAAAAAGAAATGGCTGAATCGTGGTCAGTGGACGAGAAGCGCAGACGTTCCTCTTGTTGGTTGCCGAGGAGCGGATAAACTATAACGATCAATCATAATCCCACCCACTTTGAAGCGGTACTAACTGCAGTGGAAAAGCAACCGAGCTAAAGCGAACCGAGCCGTGCCGCGCCGAGTCGTACCACGCAGTGGAAAAGCGAAGCGAGCCGAACCGTGCCGTGCCGAGCCGAACCGTACTGAGCCGTACCGAGCCGTACCATCCAGTGGAAAAGCGCCACATGAGGGAAAGTATTTAAGCCCAACCAAAATTGCCTCAATGTGTTGTGCGAATGCCGTGAACCAGTAGATTCATCAGTACTCCCTCCTGAAGCCGCCCCCTTGAGTGGAGGTAATGCCTGGATGATAACTGTAGCCGATGAGGAAACTGAGACAAATGATCCGGATAGTTTCACAGAGAAATTGTCACGATTATTAAAAGAAGAGGGAAAGACTTGGGAGGATATTCAAGCTGTTAAAGCTTCTAACTTAACATCGGGAAATAGCCTTGAGTCTATCATTAGAGCTGTTGGGGAACTGTTAGAAAAAACAGCAAGACTCCTTCCATAGAACAGTGCTTATCGCCGTCTTCGAACCCTGTCAGGTGTAAGCCCTACTCCTGCAGGGGAAGAAACTTTAGACAGTTGGAGCAATCAGGCCAGACTCATGATAAAAAGAGTGTGACTGCTCAAACAAAGAAAAGAGAAGAAGGATAGTAGAAAGTCTAAAGGGTCCAGCTTTGGAGATCATTCAAGCTGTGAGAATGGCAAATCCAGATGAAAGTCCCATTGAATACATAGAGGCTTTAGAAAGTGCATTTGGAACAGCCGAATCGGGGGAGGATCTGTATTTCGCTTTTCGACTGCTGCGTCAGAATCCTGGTGAGCTTCTATCTGCATTTTTGAGAAGAGTGGAGCGATCGCTTACCAAGGTTTTGCAGAAAGGAGGTCTAGATTTCACATTAGCTGAGCAGCGCGTTGAGCAGCTCATCAGAGGGGCTACTGAGTCAGATATTCTGTTGTTGCGGTTAAGACTGAGGGAAAGAAAGCCATCCTCCTACCTTTTTGCAGCTCCTTAACGAAATCCGTGAGGAGGAAGAACAGGATGTAGCGAGACACAAGCTCAGTGCGCCAGTGAAGAGACCGCAAGTTAGAGCTGCGCAGATCAGTCAAGATGTAAATTCAGAACAATCAGAACTTTCTGAGTTACGCACTGAAATAAAGGATTTGCAGTTAATGGTCAGAGAGTTGTCTACCCAAGGGCGCTCTACACCAACTACTTTGGTAAGTAGTAGTAGTGTCACTGTGTCAAAGAAACCAGCTAAAGCAGATCAGAATAGTGAAGTGCAAACTCTGAGAAAGCAAGTGAAGGAGCTTCAGACTCAGTTGACCGGTATGGCAGTAAAGTCTGCGAATGAGTTGAGAGAACCCAAGGCACAATCTGTTGACACTTCAGATGGTCCATCTATACACGCAAGAAACCAGTCTTTTCAAGATACTAATGACTTCTTTTGTTATCGTTGTGGTCAAGATGGACATATTGCTACCAGATGTAGTGCGGCTGAGAACCCAACGAAAGTAATTCAGAAGTTGCTTCATGTTTTACGAAAGCTCAAAGAAGAAAAGAAATCCACACAGAGTAAGGTAATGAGAAACTGTTATGTGAAGAGGAGCACAGTTGAAACCTTGAAGCTAGAATCTAACATTCCAAAGGGACTAGTAGGGCCGTCATCTACTATAGATATTAAGATTTGTGGTCATCCCTGTGAAGCCCTGCTTGATAGTGGCTCACAAGTCACAATTATCTTTGAGAAGTGGTACTCCAAACATCTGTCAAATGTACCAATCCATTCAGTTAATGGTCTGGCCATATGGGGACTGAGTGAGTCAAGCTACCCATACAAAGGATATGTTGTGGTAGATCTAGAGTTCCCCAAAGACCTAGGTATTTCAGGGTCTTTATCAGTACTCGCCTTGGTATGTCCAGAACCTCGAACTTCAGACAAAGTTCCGGTTATCATTGTGACAAATGCCTATTTGTTCAAACGGCTAGCGGATCTTTATCATGAGATACCAGATACCAGGTCTGCTCAATGTCTTAAGCTACAGCCCATAATTTCACAAGATCTTCTTAAACAGAAACATCTGTCCGTTGTAAATGATGATGCGGTTGGACAGGTGAAATGGTTAGGCCCGGGTCCACTCACTATGGCTCAAAGAAAAGAGTGTTTGGCTACCTGCAAAGTAGAGAAATTTTCGCAGACAGAAAAAGATATCCTACTTGTTGAGGCACCTAGCTCTCCTGCCTTGCCAGCTGGTATGTTAGTACAGTCTTTTGTACTCCCTTCTTCCCAGGTGGATGAGAAAAGGTTCCCTGTTTTGATGCAGAATGAGTCTTAAAAACAAATCTCTCTGCCTGTGGGCACTGTCCTTGCTCATATGTATTCTACCGATACTGTGACAGTGGCACAGAAGGATGATACGAAGACTGCTGTTCTAGACCCCAAGCTCTTCAACTTTGCCAACTCACCCATTTCTGAGGAGTGGAAGAATAGACTGAGTCATAAGCTGGCAAAGCGACAAAATGTTTTTTCCATTCATGAATGGGACGTAGTTCTGGCTAAAGGTGTAGAACATCAGATACGGCTCAGTGATACTCGTCCTTTCAGGGAGAGATCACGTCGTTTGACCCCAACTGACATTGATGACGTACGCCGCCATATTCAAGAGCTAATGGCAGCTGGCATTGTGAAGGAGTCTCGCAGTCCATATGCCTCTCCTATTGTCATAGCACGAAAGAAAAATGGCAGTGTTTGTATGTGCGTGGATTATCGCACATTAAATAAGCGTACCATTCCTGATCAGTATACGATGCCCCGCATCGAGGATGCCCTAGAGTGCTTATCAGGAAGTAGATGGTTCACTGTCCTCGACCTCCGGAGTGGATACTACCAAATAGCAATGGCAGAAGAAGACAAGGAGAAGACAGCTTTTATATGTCCCCTTGGGTTTTATCAATTTGAGCGTATGCCGCCAGGCATTACTGGGGCCCCTGCTACGTTTCAGAGGCTTATGGATAAAGCAGTGGGGGATATGCATCTTCTTCAAGTCATTGTCTATTTGGATGACATAATCGTTTTTGGTAAGAGCTTGGAAGAACACGAAGAACGCCTTCTAAAAGTGCTTGACCGTCTGGAGGAGGTTGGCTTGAAGATTTCCATAGACAAATGTCAGCTTTGTCAACCTCAAGTGAAGTATGTAGGGCATATTGTGTCGGAAGCTGGCATTGCCACAGATCCAGAAAAGGTTGAGGCGGTAAAACACTGGAAGCAGCCCACTGATCTTAAATCTTTGAGATCCTTTCTTGGGTTTTGTGGGTATTATCGCAGATTCATTGCCAATTACTCTGCTATAGTGAGACTGTTAACAGAGCTTACCAAAGGTTACCCACCCACACAACGTAACCGAAAACCAGTTAAAGACAAGTTAACCGGTTACTTTAAGGAGTCTGAGCCTTTTGGTGAAAGGTGGGATCAGGCATGCTCTGAGGCATTTAGTAGGATACTCCACTATTTGACTAATGCTCCCGTTCTAGCTTTCGCTGACCCAACCAAACCATATATACTACATGTTGATGCGAGCAGAAATGGATTGGGAGCTGTGTTAAATCAGGAACATCCAGAAGGTTTGAGACCAGTAGCTTTTGCCAGTAGGAAGCTAAGTCCTTCGGAGCAACGGTATCATGTCCATCAGTTAGAGTTTTTGGCACTTAAATGGTCTGTGGTAGATAAATTCCACGATTTCCTCTATGGCGCCAGATTCACGGTAAGGACAGATAATAACCCTTTGACTTATGTTCTCACAACAGCAAAACTGAATGCCACTGGACATCGCTGGCTTGCTGCTCTAGCAACATATGATTTCACCATCCAGTACCGTCCGGGACGGCAAAACATTGATGCTGATCTTTTGTCTAGAAAATGTTCTACAGAGTCACTGGACGAGTGGAAGGAAATTTCTTTGTCAGGGATTAAAGCTGTGTGTCAGCAAGTCAATCTGTTGCAGCCACCTGAAGTTTCCTCACGAATGGTAGACCAGCTTGGAGTGTCATCCACCGTTATACCAGATGCATATGCATTTCCCACCAATCTGGAGTCGGGTTCTCTTGAGCATATAACACTTCTGCAGTTGAAGAACGCCCAAGATCTTGATCCTCTCATAAACCCTGTGAAGAGAGTAATAGAGTCTGGCGAACTAACTACTTAAAGTTCAAGCAGTGATCCTCACTTGTTTCTTCTGCGGCGTGAACGTGCGAAGTTGGTAATTCGGGATGGTCTGCTACACAGAGTGACCGAAATGTCCTCAGGAAAAGAAAAATCAAGCAGCTTGTCTTACCTAAAAAATACCAACCTATGGTGTTAAGATCTCTTCACGATGAATCCGGCCATCTTGGAGTCGAGAGGACTATTGATCTTGTCAAGGACCGGTTTTACTGGCCTAAAATGAGCTTGGAGATTGAACAATACATTAAAAACTGCGGAAGATGTATTTCCCGGAAGTCATTACCACAGAAATCTGGACTGAATCAGATCACAAGCAATGGTCCATTAGATCTTGTATGTATTGACTTCTTGTCTCTAGAATCTGATACTAAGGGAATTGCCAATATGTTGGTGGTAACTGACCATTTCACTCGGTATGCCCAGGCTTTCCCAACAACAAACCAAAAAGCCATCACTGTAGCCAAGGTATTGTGTGAAAAATACTTTGTGCACTATGGTTTACCAGCCAGAATACATTCCGACCAGGGCACTGATTTTGAGAGTAGATTAATCAAGGAGATATTGTCAATGCTGGGGATTAGAAAGTCTCATACAACACCTTATCATCTCCAGGGAGATCCCCAACCCGAGCGATTTAATCGTACTCTTTTATCAATGCTTGGAACCCTTGACACTTCCCAGAAGCAGAAATGGAGTCAATACATCAGTCATCTGGTACATGCATATAATTGCACGAAAAACGATGCCACTGGCTACTCCCCTTACTTCCTCATGTTTGGTAGGGAAGCTTGTTTGCCAGTTGATATCTGTTTTGGTACCTCACCTGATGGTGAAAATGAGATCCAATATCAGAGGTACGTAAGTGAGATGAGAAGAGACTTAAGGAAAGCTTATGAACTTGCGTCTGATGCTGCTAACAAGAGTCATCTGAAAAACAAAACAAGATATGACCAAAGGGTTCGGAATCAATCATTGGAGGAAGGTGATCGAGTGCTGCTCCGAAACGTGTGGAATAACGGGAAAACATAAACTGAAAAACCATTGGAAGTCGGTACCTTATGTGATTGTTGAAAAGTTACCAAACTTACTGGTGTACCGTGTCAAGCCTGAACAGGGAGCTGGTATTATCAAGACCCTTCACAGAGACCATCTGTTACCAATTGGGTACCTAGTTAGGTTGTCTACTTCTGTGGAAAAGGAGAGAGTGGCTAAGAAACCTGTCACCAGAACGCAAACCGCACAAAAGCAGACCAGGAAAAGGAAATCCGATTTGTCCAGGTCAGATGATGACAAACAAGCAGAAAGTTCGGATTCTGAAGTTGACTATACTTACCAAACTCATCGTTTCAATTTGGATGAATTTGAGAAGCAGGAGAACATCCTGAAAGAAGGTGATGGAGCGGTGGATGAGGATAAACCCAGTTCTTATCAGGAAAATGAAGATTTGGAAGAAACAACCTTTTTGGAGGGCTCTGAAATTGAAGTTACCCATCCATTTCCTGATACTGTGGTTGACACAGAGTTAGAAGAAGGAGATGTCCTTGATTCTAGTGCATCAGTAGAGGATGGTGAAGCTTCGGTTTCCCGAGTATCCAGACGAGTTGTGAAGCCAGTCATTCGTTTGACCTACGATGAACCTGGAAAACCATCAGATATGCTGTTAACTATCAGTCATAGGGGAATGATGATCCAAATCAGTTACTCTGACATTTAAGAGAATTGGAAAAGTACACAGAGAACCCATGCTACTTGTGCAGTCTGTGCCAAACAAACGAACCTTTCCGATAACAAATAGAATCACTGATTGATAAGGGTTTGATGAGGACATCAAGACTTTTAGAAGGGGGAGGGTGTAGCCCAGATGGGATTTTATATGCATATAGAAATACAGACCGCAAGGGGTTAATAAGTTTGGGTTTAAGCTACTAACATTCACATGCTTTTATACACGCTAACTTGCTTGTACTGAAATACCTGCTTATCTTTATTTTATTATTTTCTGATTGGGTAAACTCCGACGTTGATTATTCATGAGGGGGCGGGGTTTGGGAGATGTGCGCTGTATTTTGACGCAATGCATGGTGAAAGTGAAAGGAACTTGCAATCCGCTTAGTTCTGTTAAAATCTGATAAAGTACACCCAGTTATTATGGATGACCAATCGTTGTGCTTTTCTGGGATGCTTGTCTAATTGATTGAAGGAAACGGACAGTTGTTTCTTGTGGTTGTTTATGTACGAGGATCATCTCTTCGTCAGTGGGGAAAGATATTCTTCAGTTTCTCTGATGATTGAGTATTCTTCCCGGGAATCTGTATCAGCTAACTGGTAGCTGAATTGAACTCGCAGCCTTGTACAGTTGTGCCTGATGTTCGTCTGCAACTGGACATCTTCTCAGGTCGTGAGTACTAACAAGCACGTGCAGTAACTATTTTGTTTGCTTTAAAAGTGAAGCGGCCGTTGTGTTTTTGGCCACCACGCTCTCAAGCTACGTCACAGGCCTGCAACGATTTATTTTGTTCAAGACTAAATGAATGAGAGAGGTGAATGAATGTGTGGACCCACTTGATCTATTGTCACTAAGGTTCTACTAACTTGATTGATTTGATTTGGGTGTCAAGTGAATTGAGGATTCATACTGGAATTGTTTTAATTTTGTGTTGTATATTATTAAACTGTTTCACTCTAAGTTCAACATATTTAATCACAAAAATTGAATACTTCATTTTCATTTCAGTAAATTGTATATAATTACTCCATTCACATTTCTGTGTGTTTTTTCCCGGCAGTTTACAGTTTACACTGTTATTTGTGGGTTTAATCTGTGAGTTAAAAAACATACATACTTAGTAGTGTAATTTGAATTAAAGTAATAATTTACTACTAAGTGGAGGCACCGACAAAGTAAGTTTGCAAAGTTTATTTAACCAAGTAGTCATAAAATAAACCAATACCTGCGTTATTTGTTTTATTATTATTTATTTTAGAACAGACCCAGGGCCCCATCTTTGTGTTATATTTGCTAAATTGAGTTAGCTACATTCAGTATCATAATTAGCACAGAGAAAAGGGGTTACATTATATTTGGAAAAAGTGAAAAAAAAAAAAGAGTTCAAGCTATATTGCAAGCAATGTCAGTGATTTATTAGAGGTGCCAGATACTTAATAATTACTTAAATACACACACACATAGATCATGTTTACTGTATTTGTGTCAGAGACGGCGATGGAAAGGAAATGATACGTGATTGATGGTAGGAAGTGCAGGGCAGACCCGGAGGGGGAGGGCAGAGCAAGGTCTTACTTCTAAAAACATCAATCAGAGCCCTTGCAGCAGAAGTTAGAGATGGCCATGTGGACTAGAGAGGGAAAGGGCCTCTTATGGTTCTTCATGAAGATGTTAACATGAGCTGCTCTGGTATGTGTCAAGCACCACGTCCAATATGTACGATTGTGATGTGGCTGCCTTATCAGAGTTCAGTATTGGTGGATAACAAGTACATATGTGACTAAAATGATGAATGTTTTAGCTTTCGTCCTTTTCTGGTACATCCAGTAGATGCGTTGTTCGAAAAAACATGATCATCTTATAAAGGCATCAGAGTCCTAAAATGAAGACTGTTCCAGTAGACGGCAAAGTTATGCTGAAATAACTTGTTTGGCTAAAATCTATAGGCAGTATTGCAAGTATGTGTCGTGGATAACGCAGTACCAGAATGCACCCAGTATTTAAGTTTGAGGTGCATTTTTCAGATTCAATGCCTAAATTTAGAATAGCAACATGGTTGTTATTTATTTATTTCAGCAGTTATATAATTATGGATTTGAGCATAACGTATTTGAGTAATAATTAGTTACTGTACGTAAGTATCTTTTTGGCTACTTTATACTTTGAGTATCAAGGATATTAGCTTAGTATAACTTTTACTCTATACTTGACTACATTTTTGAATAAGTATATGTACTCTTTACTCAATATATTTGTGATGAGTATTGAGTAATGCAATTACTTGTTATATTTTGTGGCACCTAACTTTTTCTGCAGCAGTTTATTTCTGCTACAAAAGAAGTGCTATCACCATCTACAGGGCATTGAAGGTACTATCTTGTGTTTTGGCCTTAACTTGTCAACAAGGCTGCTTTACTTGAATGTTGTATTAGCATTAACAGGTAGAATCACGTTGTTTCATATGACATGAGGGCCTGACTGCAGGCTGAAACCAGCATGTCCAATGCAAGTTATTTATCCGTTATATTAAAGAGACTTGTTTGAAGGATATTGGTTTACTCATGACCTTTTTGAACACTTGAGCTTAACTGAGAATTGAGTGTTTGTAGACATTAAAGAGGCTGTTGTGTTGACCTTGATTAATTACAATATTGAGGTGTTCAGTTTTATTCCCATTTTAGAAAATAAACATGTGAGTGGTCTCCTCACAAATCAACTGTTTATTGTTTTTCATTGGCATGTCTCAGGTGTTGAGGACTAGTGCATCTTTGAGCCGAGTATACTGAAGAACTGTTAAAATCAGATACTCAGTCATTGGAGTAATTTTCGCTGTAAGGTATAAGGGTGGGTTTCAGGTACTCTTTACACCTTATTCCCAAAATCTACCACATGCATTGTTATTGCATAATAAATGCTAAATTTATCTTAGCAACTTTTTAACATCAGATTGAATGACTAGTTGAATGGTCATCAAAAACTTATTTATTTATTTATGCATTTTTAGCAGCAATTATTTAGTTCCCTTTCGTCCTGGGAACTCCGACGTGTCGTCGGGGGAGTTCCCTGACGAATTGGGATCATGCTAGGGAGCCAATTGCCTTCGAGAGAATTAAAAACGAGCCAATAGACATTGGCATGCAAGATTTGCATTCCGCGACCCGCCTACCAGCACGGGTATAAAGGCGGAAGTAAACATTGCGTCAATGCTTTTTGCTTCGGAGCCATCCAGTGTGTCTCTGTGTGAGCTTCTGTGTTTGCCGAAGAGAAATTTAAATATAAATACATACAACGAGTCCTCTTTGGAAGAAGAAGATCCTCTGGTGCTGGTGTGACGGCGCTTCAGCGACCATCGCTTCCTGCTGCTGGCCGTTTTCCTCTCTAAAAAAAAAAAGAGCTGTTTTTACGGCTGGTATTGGGCGAGTGCTGCACACGGGCTTGCAGTTTACTTGTGAAAAGAGTATTTTTTTTTTTTTTCTAAAAGAGCATCACGGGCGTTTCGCGTCCTTTTCAGGATGTCGTTTCACCCGTGCGTTTCTGGATGCGGTCGACTTCTCCCTCAGGAAGATGGTCATAAACACTGCCTCTCGTGTTTGGGCTTAAAGCACGCTGAGGCAGCGTTTGTGAATGAGTCATGTTCTCATTGCGGGAACATGACTCTGGCGATGCTGTGTTCAAGACTGAGAACCCTGAAACATGGGGGAGTCCCTTCAGTGAATCCCCGGTCTAGTTCGTCTGCCGGTTCAATCGGGCAGGCGGCTACTTCGGTGATTCCTGTTGGTGAGCGGATGAGGATTACAGTGAAGAACGTCCCGTCTGGTGAAAGATCCTCACGGGCTTCTCACTCCTCTAGTAGCTCGTTGCCATTGGCTATTCCGGTGGAGCTTCCCGAGCCACCTCGTTCGGTTCTGGTTGTCTCCCTCGGGGAGCCGCCTGAGGATCAGATGTCGATCGCGGCATCGGAGGAAGAGCGGTCATCTTCCGGTGACGACTCGGCGGGACTACCCCCTTTGGGTGTGGTGGCTCCTGCTGAGCAGGATCCGGAAATGGTCGAATGGGCGGCAGGGAATGTCGTGCTCACGTGGAACCCTCCACCGGGTCCGGAACCTTCGCGGCTGGATGATTGGTCTCTCGGAGTGGGACGTGTTGTTGCCCCACGGCCCGCTCCGGTACCTTTCTTCCCGGAAGTGCATGAAGAGTTGAGGAAGTCTTGGCTGGCCCCTCTGGCGACCAGACGTAGACAACCTCGCTCCTCCTCCCTCACCACTCTCGATGGCGGAGCGGCGCACGGGTACGAGGGAATCCCCCCAGTGGAGCGGTCTATAGCAATGCAATTGTGTCCTAAGACCGCTTCCTCCTGGCGGGGTGCCCCTTCACTCCCCTCCCGCGCCTGTAGGTTTTCCTCTGGTCTGACCAGGGACGCCTACATGGCGTGTGGAGACGCCGCTTCCGCCCTGCATGCTATGGTGCTGCTGCAGGTCCACCAGGCCAAGGCACTCCATGGCATGCAGGGGGGTGGTCTCGACCCAGGCTTGCTGCAGGAGCTGCGTGCGTCAACGGACCTCGCCCTCCGGGCGATGAAAGTCACCGCACGTTCCCTGGGTCGAGCGATGTCCACCTTGGTGGTCTTATGGCTTACCCTTGCGGATATGCGGGAAGCGGAGAAGAACAAATTTCTCAACTTCCCCATATCCCAAGGGGGCCTCTTCAGCGCGGCCAAAAAGCAATCGGAGGCAATACGGCACGTCCTGCACAGAAGACGGGCTGCTGAAAAAGCTGGTTCGTCTTCTGTGGCCGTAGAGCCTCCGGCTGCTCGTCGCCGAGGGCGCCCTCCCACGACTACCCCTCCTCCTGGGCAGCAGTCTTACCCTGGGCGGCGGAAGGCTGGTCGTAAGAGGGCTGTCCAGCCTGCTCCGGCACCTCTGGCCCCTTCCCGGAAGTAGAGAGGCGGGAAGCGTTCCTGAGATGGGCGACCTTGAGGAGGACCTGGATGCTGCTCACAGGGAGGGTGCCTCTGCACACCTCCTTCCCCCGGGGGAGGGCCGGGTGGAGAATCCTGTTTTGAATTTTGTTTCTAGTACCCACATTTTCAATAAAAGAGCAGTTTCTACCTCCTCCTCCAGGTCATCCACGGCCAAGACTGGTGGGCACACAGTCCCCCCCGTCCAAGAGGGCCAGAATGGCAGTGTGTGCCGCCCCCAAGCGGCAACACTCCCGTTTCCCTCTCCCCAGTTTGCGCATAGCAGTGACGCAGCCTCAGCTGGGCCCGGAGGCGCAGAGACCAGGACATGAGTCAAGGCCTCGTTCCTCGTCTCTCCCCGTCCCCTCGCCACCGGGCAGCCCGCAGCAGAATGCCCACGGGCCTTCTCTGCCGTTTGCCCCCCGGCGGAAGCAGGTTGGTGTCAAGCACACCCAGAACCTGCTCTCGGTCGCTACAACGCCACCAGAGCCGGGTCCCTGTCTTCCACCTCGCTGCCCCTCCACGAGTACGCCGGTGGTTCGGGTGGGTTCGTTGGGACGGTATCTGGAAGCCTGGCTAGCGCTTCCGGGTCCGTCCTGATGGCTCATCCGCACCATTCGGTTCGCCTATGCAATTCAGTTTGCACGTCGGCCTCCCAAGTTCAGGGGCGTCCACTTTACCCGTGTGTGGTCGGTGGACGCCCCTGTCTTGCGGAAAGAGATCGATGTCCTGCTGGTGAAGGACGCGATCGAGCCGGTCCCTCCTGCCGAGATGGTCCCTCCTGCCGTCTTTACGAAAGCCGCGGAGGCGGCCATTGTTCCCGTGAGAGAACAAGGCGTTCGCATCCTCAACTATCTCGACGACTGGCTCATTCTAGCTCACTCGCGAGATGTGTTGTGCGATCACAGGGACATGGTGCTTCGGCACCTCAGCCGGTTGGGGCTTCAGGTCAACTGGGACAAAAGCAAACTTTGCCCCGTGCAGAAGATCTCTTATCTCGTTATGGAACTGGACTCGGTCGCCCGGACCGCGCACATCACGGAGGAACGCGTCCAGTCAGTGCTCACCTGCCTCAGGTCCTTTCGAGGCAGGGCAGCGGTTCCACTGAAACAATTTCAGAGGTTTCTGGGGCATATGGCAGCCGCAGCCGCAGTAACGCCGCTCGGCCTGTTACTTATGAGACCGCTTCAGCGCTGGCTTCACGATCGAGTCCCGAGGTGGGTGTGGCACAGCGGCACGTTCCGGGTCAAAGTGACCCCGCACTGTCGCCAAACCTTCTCCCCGTGGTCGGATCCTGCGTTTCTTCGGGCCGGAGTGTCCTTAGTCCAGGTTTCTAGGCATGCTGTGGTTTTCACGGATGCCTCTGCCATAGGTTGGGGGGCCACGTACAACGGGCATGCAGTCTCGGGTCTGTGGACGGGGCCCCAGCTGCATTGGCACATCAACTGCCTAGAGTTGCAAGCAGTACGCCTAGCCTTGTGTCGCCTCAAGGGGTTTCTCAGACACAAGCACGTACTGGTCCGTACGGACAGCACTGCGACCGTTGCGTACATCAACAATCAAGGTGGTCTACACTCCCGTCGTATGTCGCGACTCGCCTCCCACCTCCTCCTATGGAGTCAGAAGCATCTGAGGTCCTTCGTGCCGTTCATGTTCCAGGGGCGCTCAACCGTGTGGCAGACGAGCTCTCACGGCAGCCTCCCCTTCCAGGAGAATGGCGACTCCATCCCCAGGCGGTTCAGCTGATTTGGAGTGTCTTTGGAGTCGCACAGGTAGACCTGTTTGCCTCTCCAGACACGACCCATTGCCAGTGGTTTTACTCCCTGACCGAGAGGACTCTCGGCACGGACGCCCTGGCTCACAGCTGGCCCCAGGATTTGCGCAAGTATGCATTTCCCCCAGTGAGCCTTCTTGCACAGACACTGTGCAAGGTCAGGGAGGACGAGGAGCAGGTCCTTCTAGTGGCGCCGTATTGGCCCACCAGGACTTGGTTCACGGAACTCATGCTACTCGCCACAGCCCCTCCTTGGGGCTTCTTTCTCAGAGATGGGGCACTCTATTGCACCTGCGTCCAGACCTCTGGAAACTCCATGTCTGGTCCCTGGATGGGACGCAGAGGTTCTAGGTGTTCTACCACAGGCAGAGGTAGAAACCATCACTTCCGCTAGAGCCCCCTCTACGAGGCGCCTCTATGCTTTGAAGTGGAACCTGTTCGTCGAATGTTCCTCCAGTCAGGAGGACCCCCGAACTTGCTCGATCAGAGTCATGCTTTCCTTCCTGCAAGATGGGTTGGAGCGAAGGCTGTCTCCCTCCACCCTCAAAGTGTATGTCGCTGCAATAGCCGCGCATCACGATGCAGTAGAAGGTAAGTCCTTGAGAAAGCACAACCTGATCATCAGATTCCTTAAGGGTGCTAGAAGGTTAAACCGACCTCGTGTTTTGCACTCTGTACCCTCTTGGGACCTAGCTCTGGTACTTAGAGCTCTTCAAAGTCCTCCTTTTGAGCCTTTGTCGACAGTAGAGCTTAATATCCTGTTTATTAAGACAGCGCTCCTGTTAGCTTTGGCCTCTTTCAAGAGGGTCGGGGATCTGCAAGCATTTTCGGTCGACCAATCGTGCCTGGAGTTCGGGCCGGCCCTTTCTCAAGTTGTATTGAGACCCCGGCTCGGATATGTGCCCAAGGTTCCTACCACTACCTTCGCGGACCAGGTGGTGAACCTGCAAGCGCTGCCCCAGGAGGAGGCAGACCCAGCCCTAGCTTATCTCTGTCCCGTCCGTGCTCTGCGGGTTTATATTGACAGAACGCAAAGCTTCAGAACCTCAGATCAGCTCTTTGTCTGTTACGGAGGCCAGCAGAAGGGGAAGGCCATCTCCAAGCAGAGGTTAGCCCACTGGTTAGTGGATGCTATTACCCGAGCGTGTGAGTCTCTGGGTGAGCCTTGTCCTCCCAGGTTGCGCGCTCACTCTACTAGAGGTGTTGCCGCTTCCTGGGCTTTGGCTCAAAGACATCTGTAGAGCTGCGGGCTGGGCGACACCAAACACATTCGCTAGGTTCTATAGCCTTCGTGTGGAACCTGTTTCCTCCCGAGTTCTGGCTACGGCAGTGGGTCGCGGGAATAGGTTGTGTCGGCTTGCTACGCCACTCTGCCTTGCAGCGGATACATGCGTTCTTTGCTCCGTATGGCACCCAACGTCGGTGAGCCTCGTGAGTTCCTCCATCACCCCTCCGGTGCTGGGCGCGGCGGACCGCCCGGCGCCAGGTCTGCTACCTCTAGTAGGGAGTTGATAGTAGACTGGGTGTTTCCAGTGGTCTCTACTGTGACCCATGATGCCACGTGCAGTTCAGCCGGGTCTTCCCCTTGACGGACTCGTTCTTCGTCCCTGTTGAGTACGCTCTCACTTCCCTCGGATTGGGACCACCTCAGGGACTGCCATATGTTTCACTATCCCATTGGGCTAGTACATATGTGTATTCCAGGCCTTCCTCAGGCTGAGTACAGGGAACGGAGATGTCGTCCCTTCGCCATGTTGCTGTACCTTCGCGGAGGACTAGACACTGTTCGGCTCCTCAGCGAAAAGCATTGACGCAATGTTTACTTCCGCCTTTATACCCGCGCTGGTAGGCGTGTCGCGGAATGCAAATCTTGCATGCCAATGTCTATTGGCTCGTTTTTAATTCTCTCGAAGGCAATTGGCTCCCTAGCGTGATCCCAATTCGGCAGGGAACTCCCCCGACGACACGTCTCCGTTCCCTGTACTCAGGGAACGAGGGTTACATATGTAACCGAGACGTTATGGGTCATAAATGTCAAATTTATGAAAACAAATATAGATATATTCTGAATCATTGTTAGTTGAACAGATACATAATTAAATAAAATAAATATAAAATTTAATTGTAGATAACAATTTGTGGTGAATATAATGATACATATGAATATATTTATGACTGCAAATATAGAATTTCTGATAACTGACATATTCTCAATGGTATCAAAGTCAGAATTATGAATCATGTTGTAGAGCAATAACTGTTGCTGGCGTGTTGACAGTGCTGATCACATTTATGTTATACATCTCACAAAGGAAACTTGTAATAATAATTCCTTTGTAAATTCAAGGAATACCCAGGGGTCCTGTGCAAAGAAAGAGTATTCTTGCTTGCATGTTTGCCGTCCTAATTTATTTAGGTGGAAAAAAGCATGCAGCAGGCAATTCATATGAGAAATGGCCTCCTATTTACAAACAGTGATATTTCTTAAACTAATTAGGTTACCTGGAGATGTCATCTTACTCTTTTTATAAAGGGGATTAAAGTATCTTTTTTTTATGCTTCCAAAGAGTTTTGTAATGAGTGAGTTTGTTTCTATAGAAAAGCACTGAAAGGCAAATTTTCCTGTTTCTTTCTGAGGTTTAGCAGGTGTGAGAAAGTGGAGGAGGAGGAGGGGATGTGCAAATGAACATTCATGTTTTAATTAACTTAAAGTTAAAATGGCGTGAAATTGAATGTGATTGTTGCCCAAGTAAATATACCTAATTAGGATATAAGGACCGCCAGTTAAAAATTAGATAACCTTTTTTTTATTTGCAGGTGTGCATCATCTGGATTGAATATAAATGTGAGTGACTGAACTTTGTTGTGTATCATGTAGAATTTGCACAGATTTTTTAATTACTTTAACCCTGCGGTACAATATTACATTGTAGGTTTGTCCTTTACACCAGCACTATTATTGAAACAATTTTCATCTTTGATCCTGAGCAGCAAAAACTTTTTATTTTTTATTTTTTTTTAAGCACTGACCAGTGTAGAGTTATCTCTACCTGTGACGTAAGCCAGAGAACGTATCACTGTTTGTAAAACAGACGATATCTGCACTGCCGGATATGCAAATGTGTTGTTATGCAGACTTAATGAGATTTACGCAGATCAGAAACACATACTTTTCTAAATCTTCTGCAAAGCAGTTCAAAGATTGGTTTGTTTACTGACGTCATGAAGGCAGTGCAGCAGATCAAATGGAAGAACTTGGTGACGGTGTAAAGAAGGATCTGTCATTGTATGATGAATGTGCCTGTCAGATAAAGGACAATTTGATCATGTTCACTGGCTCTAGTTTCAATCTCACTGATTACATCATGGCATGTGGTTCAGATCAGAACGTGTGTTTCTGGAATAGTTACTATCCTGCACTATTGAATGTTTATTTTTTAAAACAACAAACTTTGTTGTCATACAGTAATTACAAGCTTTCTGATTTGATATATATATATTTCAAATCTTCTTCACTTGGTCACATTTAAGGCTGTTCGATTATGATGAAAATCATATTCATTTTGGTCAATATTGTAATCACGATATTTTAATATTGTTATAAGGTGATATGACCCAAACCTTATATGATTAATTTTATTTCACAATGGCGATATAATATATCTGGTATATTTTGCTGTATTATTTTATATATATGTATATATATATATATATAGAGAGAGAGAGAGAGAGAGAGATCATCAAAATTCTCTTTCTTAATATTTTGATATCCCAGCGGAATAGAAGGTACACTACTACAAAGTTTAGTATCAAAGGTTTTTGAAATAAGCCTTTTAATGCATTTATTTAAATAAAAATGCAGTAAAATGTTAATATTTTGAAAATATTATTACAATTTAAAGTAACTGTTTTGTATTTGAATATATTTTAAAATGTAATTTATTCCTGTGATGGTAAAGCTGAATTTTCAGCATCATTACTCCAGTCTTCAGTGTCACATGATCCTTCGGAAATAACTCTGATATGCTGATTTGAAAACTGTTACGTGTGGGTTTTTGTTGTGTCTTGTATATCATGTGATTCCTTGTTTGTCATGTGACCCTGCCATGTGTCTTGTCTTTTGTTTGTTGTTGCTCAGTGTCCACAGGTGTTCCTCGTCCATGTTTATTAGTCTCCCCAGGTGTTTCTTATCAACCACGCCCCCTTGTTATCTTGTTTAGCTTGTTTGTCTGTGTATTTAAACCCCTGTGTTTCAGTTGTTGGCTGTCGGTTGTTGTTTAATGTTACTTCTGTCCAGTTCCCTGGGTTACCTGTGTGTTTCTGTTTATTAAATGTGCTTGCGATTGGATTCGCTCTCCGTCTCGTTCCTGACTGGTTGTAACAGAACAACCGACCCAAAAAATGAATCCAGCAGCACGGATCTCGCCTGATCTTCCCAGCATGAGCTTGGACTTCGCTGGAAAGACCGCGGCCTTAGCCCTGAGGAGCCCTGATTTGTTTCAGTTCACCTGGGGGTTTGCCTCACTTGCTGCCTCCTGCTCTCTAGAGGATGAGGCGATAAAATTATGTTACCGGCTGGCGGCTAAGGAGGTCAATCCTAGGGAGCTCCCCGATCTCTCCGGTCTGGGCTGGAGAGAGGCGCTCTCCAAATGTTTGGAGAGCTTCATCCCGTGTCACGCCCGGCCTTCACCGCTGGTTCCGGTTCCAGTGGTCCCGAGTCCAGTGGTCCGGAGACGGAGGAGGAGGAGAGGAATGGCCTCCTCAACGACGTGTCCGGTGGCTCCTAAGCAAGAGACCATCCAGCCAGAGACCGTCCAGCCAGAGCTTCACGTCAGCCACGTCCAGCCAGAGCTTCACGTCAGCCACGTCCAGCCAGAGCTTCACGTCAGCCACGTCCAGCCAGAGCTTCACGTCAGCCACGTCCAGCCAGAGCCAGTCCTCGAGCAAGAGCCAGAGCCAGTCTTCGAGCAAGAACCAGAGCCAGTCTTCGAGCAAAAGCCAGAGCTTCCTTCGCCGCTGACGCCGTCCTGCCCAGAGCCCTCGCCGCTGACGCCGTCCAGCACAGAGCCCTCACCGCTGGTCCCGTCCAGCCCAGCGCCCTCTCGCTCTCGGAGACGGAGGAGGAAGAGGACTTCTCGCGTCCCGCAATACCTGGAAGTCCTCCCTGTACTTCCTGTCAGCCCAGAGTCCTCGCCGCTGGTCCCGGCCGATCCAGAGACTGTTCAAGTCACGTCTGCCGATCCAGAGACTGTTCAAGTCACGTCTGCCGATCAAGTCACGTCTGCCGATCCAGAGACTGTTCAAGTCACGTCTGCCGATCCAGAGACTGTTCAAGTCACGTCTGCCGATCCAGAGACGGTTCAAGTCTCGTCTGCCGATCCAGAGACTGTTCAAGTCACGTCTGCCGATCCAGAGACTGTTCATGTCACTTCCTCCGAGCCAGAGACGCTTCACATCACTTCTACAGAGCCAGTGTCTACAGACAAGATGGCCGATCCAGAGTCGGTTCACGTCACTTCCTCCGAGCCAGTGTCTACGGAAAAGATGGCCACCTTCGAGCCAGTGTCTACGGACAAGATGGCCGCCTTCGAGCCAGTGTCTACGGACAAGATGGCCGATCCAGAGACTGTTCACGTCACTTCCTCCAAGCCAGTGTCTACGGACAAGATGGCCGAACCAGAGACTGTTCACGTCACTTCTGCTGATCCAGAGACTGTTCACGTCACTTCCTCCGAGCCAGTGTCTACGGACAAGATGGCCGCCTCCGAGCCAGTGTCTACGGACAAGATAGCCGCCTCCGAGCCAGTGTCTACGGACAATATGGCCGCCTCCGAGCCAGTGTCTACGGACAAGATGGCCGCCTCCGAGCCAGTGTCTACGGACAAGATGGCCGGCCCAGAGTCTGTTCCTGTTCCCGAGCCAGAGTCTGTTCCTGTTCCCGAGCCAGAGTCTGTTCCTGTTCCCGAGCCAGAGTCTGTTCCTGTTCCCGAGCCAGAGTCTGTTCCTGTTCCCGAGCCAGAGTCTGTTCCTGTTCCCGAGCCAGAGTCTGTTCCTGTTCCCGAGCCAGAGTCTGTTCCTGTTCCCGAGCCAGAGTCTGTTCCTGTTCCCGAGCCAGAGTCTGTTCCTGTTCCCGAGCCAGAGTCTGTGTTGTCTGTTCCCGAGCCAGAGTCTGTGTTGTCTGTTCCCGAGCCAGTGTGTGTGATGTCTGTTCCCGAGCCAGTGTGTGTGATGTCTGTTCCCGAGCCAGTGTGTGTGATGTCTGTTCCCGAGCCAGAGTCTGTGTTGTCTGTTCCCGAGCCAGAGTCTGTGTTGTCTGTTCCCGAGCCAGTGTGTGTGTTGTCTGTTCCCGAGCCAGTGTGTGTGATGTCTGTTCCCGAGCCAGTGTGTGTGATGTCTGTTCCCGAGCCAGTGTGTGTGATGTCTGTTCCCGCGCCAGTGTGTGTGTTGTCTGTTCCCGAGCCAGTGTGTGTGTTGTCTGTTCCCGAGCCAGTGTGTGTGATGTCTGTTCCCGAGCCAGTGTGTGTGTTGTCTGTTCCCGAGCCAGTGTGTGTGATGTCTGTTCCCGAGCCAGTGTGTGTGTTGTCTGCTCCCGAGCCAGAGTCTGTGTTGTCTGTTTTGAGTTCCCTGGATTACCTGTGTGTTTCTGTTTATTAAATGTGCTTGCGATTGCATTCGCTCTCCGTCTCGTTCCTGACTGGTTGTAACAAAAACAATGTGGAAACTGCGATTACTTTTTTTTGGATTCTTTGAGTAGAGAGTTCAAAAGAAAATAATTTCTTTGACATAGAAGTCTTTTGTAACATTATATATGTCTTTAATGTAACTTTTGATCAATTTAATGCATTGCTGCTGAATTAAAGTATTCATTTCTTAACATTACTGATCCTTAACTTTCAAATGATAATGTATACAGTGCAACTTCAATGTCAGCCTTCATTATGAAGAACTGCACTTAACGTAGGGTCTCAGACAGCCTAATTGTGGCAGAAATTCCTCTCATCCCCTATTACTGAAAAGCACCAAAAAGACTTTTAGAGAGTTCTAGTCCTTTCTGAGAGCCTGTTAGTAGCTATACATGCAGACTTGTCTTTCCAGGCAGGTCTATTATTTTCAGAACACTGCATAATACAACTTTAGTGCAATGTAGTTTTGCATAAAAGGTGCTTTTTATGAGTGCTGTGTCGTTTATTTGAATTAATATTTACATTTATATTCTGGTCACTTGTCAGGCTTTGTTTTATGAATGTTTCTATTTTTCCCCATCACATTTAAGGCTCATGATCATTATTAATCACAGAAATAACACAAACATGTGAAAATGACCTTGTTTGGTAAACTGTCTGCGTGAGGTTTCAGTTTGGAAACACATCAAGTCCTGAAAGATTTGGCCGCCATTCAGTATCCCGGGGTCTGACAGCTCCTCTAATGTGGCTTTTAAGTTCTACTTTATAATGAACACACTGTGCCGCTTTGGGAAAGAGGCACAACATTAAATAATGTAAAATGAAAGTTACAACGTTCCTAGCAGCGTGTTGCAGTGCTATTGGGAAAATGATAACATTTCTCCCAGCAGCATGTTGGTCTCTACACAGCATTAATGGTATCAATCTATCCATATGTCTTTGTAATCCAATGCTTCTGTTTTCCTGTGCTTTATGTTGAAGCGTGATGTTAATGTTGTTTATGTTTTATTTATGCTCATGTTTCTCAAAATATGCGCACGTTTGAACTAAGAGCCCCAACGGACACTGTCTAGTGCATGTATGGGACAGATAAACCAGAGAAGATGTGACTGACTTCATATGAGTGATGATTATTTTGCACTCCTGACATAAATTAAGAAATTAATGTCACTGCAACCTAGTTTTATCATAAAGTATTTCGAATATCAAATATCGAAGACTTTAATCTTTCTAATAATGCTTAATTTGTCCAGATCAAGCAAGTAGTGTGATGTTTTAACGGGCAGTGAATGTTGAACAACAATAATCTGGGTCCGTTGGCGATCTTTGAACCTAAAGGGGTTAATGTTGTGGGACAATTTTTCTGTTGGAGGTCCTGGACATCTTTATCAGATACATGGTATCATGGATTCTAGCAAATGCCAACAGATAAAAAATCAAAACCTGACCGCTTCTGCTAGAAATCTATTGGACAATGGTTGGATCTTCCATCAGGACAATGATCCAAAACAAACATCAAAATCAACACAAAATTTTGTTACTGAACAAAAATGAAGCTTCTGCTATGGCAGACCC
Organism: Gila orcuttii; assembly: GCA_026230005.1. Classification (NCBI taxonomy): domain Eukaryota; kingdom Metazoa; phylum Chordata; class Actinopteri; order Cypriniformes; family Leuciscidae; genus Gila; species Gila orcuttii. Next base: position 25,995,574 of record JAPDVR010000007.1, on the reverse strand, counting down.
AGTTCCCTAACCTGAACCCTATAGAAAGTGAGTGGGGTGAACTGAAGAGGAGAAGCACCATCATGGATCTGGGAATCTGAAGGTTCTGGAGAGATTCTGTATGAAGGAATGGCCTCTGATCTCTTGTCAGTTGTTCTTCAAACTCATCAGGCATTATAGAAGACGACTCAGAGCTGTTACATTTATTTCACAATGTGAGTTTTCCCCTCACTTTAAATTGTTTTACTTCAACGAAAGTTTAAAATTTTGTGAATTTTTTTAATGAAAGATCAAAAGGATCAACAGATTTATTTTTACAGCCGTGCTGCGTTAATTGACCTATGGCTAAGCCACGCCCCCAAACACGATGTGCCAATCACAGTGCGCATAGCTATCCCATACACTCGGACATTCTCTGCTTCCTCGTCCATTGAAATACATTACACTTAGTCAGTTTTCATTCATGTTTTTTCTTGTCATTTTAAGTTTAAAATGGTCAAACGGTGCATGGAGTACATGCAACTCCGACACTAGGTATCCCGAGAGGCTGGGCGACGGTGGGTATTTTTTACCCTTTCCCAAGCCACATCTCAACCGAGATAATTGTCTGGATTAAGTTATGCGGTAGACCACAGCACCAACTAAACGTGGATAAATTAAACAAGGATGTCTACATCTGTTCTAAGATAAGTCAACAACGTATTTGAACGTTATCTTTAACATCTCTAACGTAACGTTAGCCTAACATTAGAAAACGTTAACATTAGCTTCTAGCTGCGTTGTACACCATGCCACTTAGCTTCATTAACCTATCTGTAAATAACCGAGATAACAAATGTTAGCAATGTTGTGCTGAATGATTCATGTAAATACTGCAGCACCAAACTAATGGAGAGGTACTCTTGGTAAAGATGGTAAAAAGGCTTGTCCTGGAAACGTATGCAACTTAGACCTATACATATTTAATTTGATCATTAACCATTAATTATATATTAAAGCACAATATTTTAGACAACTTTATACCAAAATATATATCTATATAATCTTTCTGTCTCCAAAAATCATCAATTGCCTCCTGAGAAATGTCTCCTAGTGACAGCTGCCATAGCGCCTGTCACTGAATGTTGACTGTTCCCTTTCGAAGGGAACTCAACAATACGTCAACGACGTTATGGGGGAACGCCTCAGGCGTGACCGGTGTCTGAAATCACTATCAAATCACGTCAATCATATTGACCGGCGACAGCCCGTGAATCATTAGCGTGAATGATTAACGTGCGACCTGGAAGTATAAAAGGGTGCCTTGCAAACATGACAAATCATCTCATCGTCTTCAGGGACTGTCTGTTTGAAAACGCTACTCAATGAAACGGTAAGAAAATTAAATGTACAGCACACGAGTGTGCTTTTTCTGCCTAGGAGAAGAGCGCGCACGGGAGGTTCTCGAGGGAATCACTGTGTGAACTGTGAGCGTTTTTCTCTAAAAAGCTCCGCTCTCGTCTGGCCCTCTTCTCGAGTGAAGGGGGTTCAACGTCTGGTCCTCGTGGTCCCGCTCGTGCCGAGGCAGAGCGGCGACTTGCATCATGGGCGTCCAGATAGAGCTCGTCGATCACCTTGAGAGTGCTGTAAACCTCTCAGATGATTCGACGGCTGACGAGGGCGAACTGCAGGTCGATGATGAGGATTTTTCACCGACAGTTTCCTGCAGTTGCTGCTCTTCAGGACGAGCAGGAGATGGCTTAGGAGGTTTATATAAAAAAAAAAAAAATCAGGTAGATCCTGAACCCTCTCAGCCACCCTGCCCCGTGTATGCAGGTCTGGTGGATGTTGTGGAGCGCGCCGCCAACAGGCTATAGCTGCCATGGCAACGCGCTAGAGGAGAGACCGCTCGCGGTAGGCTCGGCGATCGGTTTCTCCCCGGCCATACACCACCAGCTCAGGTGAGCCTTCCATTCCTTCCTGATCTTCACACAGAGATCTAGAGGGCATGGAAGATTCCATACTCTGCCCGTATTCACTGACATCAGCGGGTTAATTTCGCTGATGTTGAGGGGATCGCAGAGCATGGGTATGTGTCGATGCCGCCCATTTGACGAGTCGTTTGCAAACTATCTCGTGTCTGGGCAGGCGTCGACACTGAGAGCTCCATTTCTGCACCTGCATACCGCTGAGATCCGGTTCCACGCCCAGGGAGGCGCGAGGGCCTGGCCCTTCACGGTCTGAGGACCGTACACAAGGCCAGAGAGCCAGTGTCGCCTCTCGTGCGCCCGCTCCGTGGAGGAACAGGGCGCAGAAAAGGCGTGACTCCCGCAAGAAGAGGGATCTGAGGGAGGTTATCCAGCACAAGCGCATACAGCGTCGCTGATGGATAATCTCCCCGGAGGGCTTCATTAAAAAGAAATCCAGCCCTCTCCTCTCTTCTGACTCCCCAGACGTTCATTACATCAGGCCTGGGGCTGGGCCTGTGATAAGAACGATGTTCCAATGGCCCGCCTAGGCTTGGTTAGTAGAAACGCCTCTTTCAGGCATGTAAAGTGGTGGATCCCAGGTTCATAAAGAACTATCTGGCGAGTCTTCACTCCGCACGCCGCAGGTGAGCTGACTGGTCTTTTCAAGAGTAAATTTTTGTGAATTAAAATTCCGAAATGTATCTCTCTACAGACCTCGTTCCCTGTATAGAGCTATGGGGTCATGTCATTTGCCATGTCATCAGGTAATAAGGTAAGAGAAGTTTCCTGGATTATTAGGGCCCTGAAGTTCCCCATTAGGTGGCCAGAACGATAACTATGTTAGCCTTCGGGTTTTTTAGCCACCTCAGGGTAGAGTAGTTGGTCTCTCTCTTAGAATTTGTTACTTAGAGTGTTGACTGACGCTAGAGCTTCAGATAGATCTTATGTCCGGCCCACGGGTCCGTTTGACTTCGACTGAGTATTTCGCCCCTTGAGCTCTGTTTGGGTTTTCATTAGGCTGAGCGATCTACAGCCTTTGTATGGAATAATACAGACTATATTCTTTAGTAAGGCTGTGGCTCCTCCGAGCCCTCAGATAGATCTATGCCTGCAGGCTGGCCCTCACCAGGGCCGCCTCTGTAGCTGGCCTAGGCTGTGCCAGGGATAATAAAGGCGCTCTGCTAAAAATTTAGCATTGCTTCCTCTGAACCTTCACTTTGTGAATGTAGGTTTCTAGCATCCCTGTATAAACAGCCTCCTCCCATGGGAGTCGTTAGGCCAAGGCCCGCCCCCTTCTCTGCATTCTGGGGAGACTAGAGTAATGCAGCGTGGTGCAGAGGATGGTTTGTAAGGACATGGTAGGCCTCAAACAGGCCTCCGTGGTATTTATGTCTTTATTGAGCAGGGTTAGGCCGTCTTTCGCTTCACGAAGAAGACTGGGTTTCCTGCCCGACCCTGCCATGCAGAACTGGCCTACGAATTTAGGCCGCCAGTTTAGGCTTCACTCACCTCGCTGAGCTACTGCTCGAGCACTAGGTTGTAGGTGGTTGGCTTTCATTCAAGCCCCACTCCCCTAGGTTGGGCACAGATACATTTCTGTCACCCTAGAGCCGCTGGCAGGCCCGCACCCTGGTAACCTCAGGGTGAGGTGTGAGTATTCCCCTGTGATTCAGGGTAGGTCTGAGCGCTTCACTCCCAGTTCTGTTTTTATCCTACCTCGCACCACTATGGCTCGGGTCGAGTATGAAGTAAGCTTCACTTCTTCTTTGGTCGAAGTACGATCCCCTGAAGCCAGAGCATTGCCCTGAGCTGACGCCCATGCATAGATGGTAGGCCCCTGACTGATTGGGGCCTCCGTTGAGGCAGAGTGGTGTATGTTGTACTCCCCTTGTTTTTAAGGGTGCTAGCTTTCTTGCGGAGTACACTGCCATGGGCAAAGTGATTAGGCACCAGGATGCTGTAGGCGCTGTGTAAACAGCTTTTCTGCCAACGAAGGCTGCGCCATTAGGTAGTAGGCCTCAGCAGGCCTCCTTGATTGGACAGCCCCCTAGAGGGCACCGTAGGCCAGCTCACTTTACGTGGTTGGCCTTGGTGGTTCGGGCAGTTGACTCACTGATGGGTAGTAGGCCTTTAAACAGGCCGCCTCGGAGGTGAGTCCCAACATTGTGGGACAGCTTGTGTAGTATGGTTCCCAACAGTGTACTTTATGGCAGAATATGACTTGCTATTAGCTAGTAGGCCCGACCAGGCCTCCCTGATAGGCAAGTCCCCAGCTGGCTGGCCTAGTAGGCCACCTTATACTATCACCCGGACTCAGGGCTCAAAGCTACCAGTGGTTATCAGGTAGTAGGCCACTCAGGCCTCCCTGAAGGTGAATTACCACTTAAGATGGTTCTCAGGTAGTAGGCCTCACCCGGCCGCCCTGAAGGCAAATTCCCACTTATGTTGGCTATCAGGTAGTAGGCCGCTCTGGGCCTCCCTGAATGTGAGCTCCCAAATATTTTGGCTGTCAGGTAGTAGGCCTCACCAGGCCTCCCTGAAGGTGAGTTCCCACATGCTGTGATTACCAGGTAGTAGGCTCCTCCAGGCCTCCTTGAATGAGAACGGTCAGGTAGTAGGCCTCACCAGGCCTCCCTGAAGGTGAGTTCCCACATGCTGTGATTATCAGGTAGTAGGCTCCTCCAGGCCTCCTTGAATGAGTACGGTCAGGTAGTAGGCCTCACCAGGCCTCCCTGAAGGTGAGCTCCCCACATACTGTGGTTGTAAGGTAGCAGGCCTCACAGGGCCTCCCTGAAGTTGAGTTCCCACGTACTGTGGTTATCAGGTAGTAGGCCTCTCTTGGCCTCTCTGAAGGTGAGCACCCCACATACTGTGGTTTTCAGGTAGTAGGCCTCTCTGGGCCTCCCTGAAGGTGAGCACCCCACTTACTGTGGTTATCAGGTAGTAGGCCTCACGGGCCTTCCTGTAGGTGAATTCCCACTTACGTTGGCTATCAGGTAGTAGGCCTCTCCGGGCCTCCCTGTAACGTTCCCTAGTGGTGCTGGGTTTATGAAGCTAGTGGTCTCTTGCTATCAGTTTCAGCTAGCCTTAATAGGCAGCTGCTGAAGGCGAGCTTGCGCCCTGGCTCGCTAAAGTGTTCATTCTCTGCTATTGGTTCCCTCTCGGAACTTTTTCTGCCTACAGCCTGGTTCGCCTACCAGGCAGACCTGTGCTCCCCTCACCGAGGGTCTCTATGAGCATGCGGCTTCCTGAGTCTGGTCAGACGGTCGTAGGCCTCTCGTGAGGCCTCCCAGTTAGATCAGCCCTTAGGCCTTCACAGGCCTCCTCAGTGGTTTGAAACACAGACACTGGGTTGATCCGTGGATCGAGTAGAGAAACTCCCCTCGCTAGCAAGGTTTGGAAAGCACTATGCTGAGTCATACTCTCCGGGATATCCCGTCTGTGAGATCCGGGCCGAGTGGTTCACTGCCAGCTTTGCAGTCCCTCGGGTTGGATGCCTTACTTAAGGCTTTGTTGTCCAGAGGCTCTGTCTTCAGACAGACAGGATTTGGCCAGACTAAGTGTCTATGTACTGACGCCAGGTCAGGCCGTCCTGGTGGCATTTCGGGGTGAGTACGTTCCCCTGAATAGTGACTGGCTGGGGTTCCTTCGGGTTCCCTAGCCACATTCCCTAGAAGGGACCCCTTCTAATTGGAAGCTGTGGTTCCAGGCCCGGAGCCTTCCCAGGTAGACCTTTCATTTAACCATGTTTATGAAGGTTTTTCTGTGAGGCTGTAGCTTGGGCTATGACCGTAGGGAATGCTGTCACTGACAGCCCAGTGTGACCTGAGGGTGAGTGGTTCTAGCGTTTCATTTGAAGTTGCTGGTTCTGACAGTTGTCACTGCCACTTGGCATGCACTCCCCTTAGCATGGCGGAGTTGGTATATCGTTCCCCATAACGTCGTTGACGTATTGTTGAGTTCCCTTCGAAAGGGAACGTCTCAGGTTACGACTGTAACCTATGTTCCCTGAGAACAGGGAACGAGACAATACGTCTCCCTGCCATGCCTCGGGGCTTGCCTACCGTACAGTCCCTTCAGACGATAAGGTGATTTGTCATGTTTGCAAGGCACCCTTTTATACTTCCAGGTCGCACGTTAATCATTCACGCTAATGATTCACGGGCTGTCGCCGGTCAATATGATTGACGTGATTTGATAGTGATTTCAGACACCGGTCACGCCTGAGGCGTTCCCCCATAACGTCGTTGACGTATTGTCTCGTTCCCTGTTCTCAGGGAACATAGGTTACAGTCGTAACCTGAGACGTTTGTCTGAGTGAGTGGAGGGGGCGTGGCTTAGCCATAGGTCAATTGTTATATTTGAGTAAAAAGGACCAAATTTATTTAGGACAATTTGAATCAACAAGATAGGATAAAACACCCTTTATGCTGTTAACAGAACAGCTTGGGTGCTTCCATTGAACAACCTTGCCAGTGTTTTCTCTCTCTCTCTTTATTTTAATGTTCTTTGTGTGCTTTTTGTCTGTGTTTCATGTGTATTGTATTGTGTTTTTCTAGCCAAGATGGAAATTCATCAGGGACTTTCAAAGCCTAAACTCTTAATTATCTTTTAGCAACTGAGGAAAAACAGGGAAAACACAATTATATTTTCAGTTTTTCACAATGTACTGTTCAGACACTGTTATTATTTATTTAAACACCAGTTAAAGCACAGCTAAAACACGCATTCCAACAAGTTCATTGTTCTCAGTTGGTTTGTGACTATATTTTCCTTTTTGTTTTATTAGTTAGGAGTGAATTAAATGAGGGAATAAAAATGTCGCACATCCTACCCTAAAATGCGTTCACATTCCCAACCCCCCTTTTTTTCATATTTAGCTATGAATCAAGCCTGTTTTTAGCCAAATTGTAATGCTCTCAAAAACTAGGAATCCAGATACTCTTACCATTTTTTCCCTTCATAGCTCAGATGTAAGCAAAAATGTTTTTGTTAGTGACCAAATCAGATAAGTTAAAATGTAGTGCTCTTTTATGTAGAAGGCATGTGCTTAACCCAACAGAAGCCCCATTCTTGATGGCCTGTTCAGGTCAGATGGCTTTCTGCTTAATGCATCTATTGGCATTCATCACACTTTTCAACACGACTATGCCTTAAGCTAGCACACGTTCACATGGCAACATCACGCACTTGAACATGAAGAGAGTGAATGACAGACGCATGAGATCTGCTTGCTGTAATAAGCCATTCAACTTCATCCTAAGATCCAGAACTCTGTGAGATTTGTTGAAGCCTGGTGCTGTTGCCTGCAAACTTAAACCTGCAGTGTCTGAATGAGGGGGTATTAGTTCAGCTTATCTTTCACTTCTTTATCTGTGAAATTATTCAATTAGGTTGATCTCCATAACAGAAACATCAGTTCTGATTAGACATTACAGTTTTTTAGAACCTTGTGAAGTGAAGTGAGAAGCGCAATATGAAATTTTGTGAATGCTGATATGAGGACATCATCTGAATAAACCCTCGGAACGGTCCCTTCAGCCATCTGTTTTCATATGCTAACAGGAAGATGTGCATGCGGAAAAGTGCTTTTCTTCATTTCTGCTCCCCTGACAGTATTCACAGCTACTCCCCGTCCATATGATTGTTAGTTTAGCACCTGATGGGCTGGTTCAATCCATTGTCACTGACATATTACGAGGGAAGAAATCAATTATTATTTAAATAGACACTGCTTGCAATAACCAGGGATCAATAAAGGACAAGCATTACAAAGCAGGTGTTGTTTGCTACATGGAGAAGCTCTGGCTTTAGTACAAGGACAAACTAAATTTCTGAAAACTAACGTCTGGACTGTTACATGACCTAAGGTCTGCTGAAAAAGTAGTTGTACGTTAAAGAGAGCACCTAAAACAAAATTTCCGTCTTTCTTTCTATCTATCTTTCTATCATTCCATTGTTCCATCTATCTTACCATCTATTGTTCTTCTTCTATCGTTCTACAGTATCTTTCTACCTATCTAGTTTTTTTCTATCTTTCCATCTATCTAGAATTTTGTCTTTCTAGAATTTTGTCTTCCTATTTCTCCATCTATCTATCGTTCTATCTTTCTGTAATTTTGTCTCTCTATGTTTCCATATATCTATAGTTCTGTTTCTCTTTCCATCTGTCTATTTTCATCTATATATTGTTCTTTCTTTTTTCTATTGTTTTCATGTATATCATTTATTTTTCTATCATTCTGTCTATCTATCATTCTATCTTTGTACCATTTTATCTTCCTATATTTCGATCCATCTATAGTTGTATTTATCTTTCCATCAATCTATTTTTCTATCTTTTCATCATCCATCATCCATCCATCCATCATCCATTATTTTATCTTTCCATCTATCAATAGTTGCATTTCTCTTTCCATCCATCCATCCATCTTTGTACCATTCTATCTTGCTATCTTTCAATCTTTGTAAAATTCTATCTTGCTATCTTTCCATATAGCTATAGTTGTATTTGTCTTTCTATTGATCTATTTTCTATCTTTCCATCCATTATCCATCATTCCATCTTTGTACCATTCTATCTTGCTAACTTTCCATCTACTGTATTTATAGTTTTATATGTCTTTCCATCAATCCATCATCCATCCATCCATTGTTCTATCTTTCTATCATTCCATCTATCTATCATTCCATCTTTGTACCATATTCTATCTTGCTATCTTTCCATCTATAGTTGTATTTGTCTTTCCATCTATCTATTTTTCCATCCATCCATCCATCCACCCACCCATCTGTACGTCCGTCCGTCCGTCCGTCCATACGTCCATACGTCCATACATACATATATATGCCAGCAGCAATATCACCCTGTTGCCCAAGACTGGTTGCCCACTGAAGCTAAGCAGGGTTAAGCCTGGTTAGTACCTGGGTGGGAGACCTCCTGGGAAAACCAGGTTGCTGCTGGAGGAGGTGTTAGTGAGGCCAGTAGGGGGTGCTCACCCTCTGGTCTGTGTGGGTCCTAACGCCCCAGTATATAGTGATGGGGACACTATACTGTCAAAGAGAACCGTCCTTCAGATGAGACGTTAAACCGTTGTCATGACTCTCTGTGGTCATTAAAAATCCCAGGATGTCCTTAGAAAAAGAGTAGGGGTGTAACCCCGGCATCCTGGCCATATTTCCCCATTGGCCTCTATCCATCATGGCCTCCTAATCATCCCCATATTGACTGATTGGCTTCATCACTCTGTCTCCTCTCCCCCAATAAGCTGGTGTGTTGTGGGCATTCTGGCGCAAAATGGCTGCCGTCGCATCATCCAGTTGGATGCTGCACATTGGTGGTGGTTGAGGAGATTCCCCCTTCCATGTAAAGCGCTTTGAGTACCCAGAAAAGCGCTATATAAATGTGACAAATTATTATTATTATTATATATAGTTCTATTTGTCCATCCATCCATCCTATTCCTTCCTTCATAAACTTGAGCAAGCTCAGGAAGTTGACATGTCATGTAAGAAGTTTAATACAGGCTATTATCCAAAGCAACTTACAGTACACTTCTAACAGTGACCGTCTCTCTGTAGTGACCTGGGCTTAAGTTCCTTGCTCAAGGGCACTATGGTGATTGTTCATTCCTTGCGGCTATCAAACCAGTAGTCTTCTGATTACAAGCCCCGGGCTTAAACAGTCATGCCCCCAGTGAATTAACTCATTATCACCCACCAATTCAAAAAGTCCTCTCCCCAAGAACACACTTCAGTGATCCACGACAGAAGTCCTAATGTTCCACATCATGTGTGTTCAGCACTTTGTTAACTGTGATTTATGATGTTGTCTGACTCGTGTTGACTAAGATGCACTAATAATATCCTTAGTTTCTGCTTTAGTAAGACGTTAATGTTCATGAGCATCAAATCTTTTATGTATAGCAATTTTTCCTATGAGAGAAGCATTTTTTAATATGGTCCAACATTTTCGCTTGCTCGGCATGTTATTTCCTCTCTGCTTGATTTATACAGGTACTTTCTTCCTCACATCATCCTGCCTGAAGATGACAAGGTCATCTTTGATATTGTGCAGAGTGCAGACACAGGTTTCGATCGTATATGCATCAGCAGAGACTTGGCTATGCGGATATTAGTGGTTTTACTACAAAAAGAAGCAAAAGATGGGAAAATAGCTGGCAAATTTAACATGACTCCAGCACTTTGGGTCAGTGCCGAGGTGTCAGAGGTGATAGAAGAGATGGCAGATGTGCTGTTGACAGATACAGTATAGGCACTGATGGAGAATGAGACCCAGTAGGCTCCGGTTGATTGTTTCCGTCTCTTTCCACACTCCCCTAAGCACAACACGAACTATATTTCCATTATGTATCAGTCAATTTTGACAACATGTTGTGAATTCCTTAAGTCCGCCATTTCCTTCGCTTTGCTTTAGATTTGTATTTGTTTGTATATGAACATGAAAAACGGTTTTCCTTTCAGCCCTCATTCGCGCTAGGCTTTCACAGGTGCGTGTTTGATGATAAAATTGCATGAAGGTTTTTTCAGGGATAAGTGCACCTCTGGGTTGCGGGGAAGTGCAGTGGCAGAGAAATTAAACTCCTCTTCAGCACATGGCTTTTATACACAATCTTTTGCCTGGAAGAAAACATTGCGTGCATAGCTTCACATGCGGTCGTGTTTATAAAAAGAGATATCACGTTTTTTCCTGAATATGACATTTAACAAACTGAGATCTTCCAAACATTGCACAGATAAAGGCTGGAAACTTAAATTAGCCAAATTGTGTGGAAACAAAACACTCTTTTACCAGTAATTGTAACACAGAAGATTACTCTACAGTCTCCCAGATCAGAATGAATGAGCCGCAGCCATATGATTCACTCTTCAGAGGGTTTTCACACACACGTCTGCCTATCTACCTGTCTCCTGTCTGAACTGTCAATCAAAGCGTGAGACGGGTCTTTGATTAGATTTGAAATGCAAAACAGCACGAGAATGTGGCTGATGAGCCAGCGCCTTCACCTTATTTTGCGTAGACCTTCCTGCATCAACAGCAACTTATTAGATTTTCTTGAACGCTCACCTGCCCGTTCAATGCTGCTCTCTGTTGAGGAGGAACCCCCGGCTCCTTCTCCTCTTCCAATTAGAATGCACCCAGTAATGCAATTAATTACCCCGTCCAAATGAGCTTTGCCATAAAGGGGTCTTCTCTCTCTCTCTGGTGCTCAACTAAGATATGAAAGAAGATAAACTTCAGCGCGTGTGTGATTCGTGTCTCAGATCCCATATTCTACCTTGAAATTGTACTGTAGCTATTCATTTTAAGTGGTTAAACTATAGTCAAGCTACCCTTGCTTAGTAGCTACGCTAAGCTACTAAATAAGAATTCACATCACAGCTGTCAGAGGTTCTGTTGGTCCCCCATATTACACAATGCTAAATCCAGCTTGGTGCTGGAAATCTACACTATTTTTGAAACAACAAAAAAAATGTTAAGTTTGTAGGATTTTTGTTGCTTTAACTCAGATCAAATGCTATATAGATGAGAGCAAACAGGACTTGAGAGGCTCAGAGAGAGAGCAATGCAGAAAGGGAAAGGTGTATGTTTACCTGCTACTGCTGGGTCTGAGCTTGTAAACCACATTGAAAAGCAGCAGGTAGACAGTCAGAGAAAACAGGACACATGACGCACCCTGCATAAGAATGAATGGAACGGAGGCTCTGAAGCTATTAGGGTGATGATACTATAAATCAGAGTTAATGGGGCAGGTTGCAAGAGAATCTATATGCTGTAGACCTGAGGGCTTCCCTTAATGTTCAGACAATTAAAGCATTTCTTGGTTTGTGTAGGATCTTCATTTGCAAATGAAGGTAGGGTTATGTCTGTGTTTTAATTTTTTTGCTGAGCTGAGCTGTCTCTATAAACTATAATTGCTAGTCCTTTTTGTGCTTCTTTGTAGCATTTTATTTTTCTCTGAAGTTCACTTTAAAGTTAAGCAAGTTTTCTTTAAGTAAAAACCAAAGGCACGTGCCCCCTCAGATTTCTGAGACAAATTTGATTTGAATGCAACTTCCAAAAGTAAAAAAATAAAAAATAAATTAATAATCATGTTTTTTTCATTATGATTATACAAAATCAATAGTGCCCCAAAGTTGTTGCCATTTGGTGAACTACTTGCATTTTGGAATCCAAATGGTCATTTAGCCTATACTGTATGAGATTTGTGTAGAACCAATGAGTTTTTGGGGTGGTGTGGTTGGGGAACTTTTTGGAAAAAACAGAAGACTTTTAGCTTGTAATGATATATGTGTTATATATCCATTTAAATGTCAGCCTTTTGTGGAAATAACTTTTACCAATCTGCCAAACTCAGCGCATTATTACTATTATTATATGACTATTAATGTTTTGTTATAGTAGTTTTTATATACAATCATACATTATGCATACGTGCATAATTAAAAAAAAAATTATTAGGGAAAAAGTGATAATTTTTTCCCCCATAAATCATGTAGCCCTAATGCCATATGTAAATGAGCTCATAGTTGTGATGTCATAACCATGACAGTTCTAAAATGACCTGTTTTTGCAGCTTATTTTCCATAAATGGTCTGACTGAACTTAGAAGCTTTGTTGTGAATATTGAAGTATGCCTTCATAGTGCACCAAAGTTTATAATTTCAAAAGAGCAAAGAAGAACATGTTTTTCGTGACATTGACCCATTTAAATCAGCTACAGGAACATTTCTAAGAGTTAAAAAAAACACTAGCGTTGCGTTTCATTCATTGTAAGAATAACAAGCCTGCACATGACAATACCTCTCACACACTGAAGAGACACTCAGAGAAAGCATGTTACCCTTTCGTGCTCACTTGACGATGTAGAGGCTCTATAGCAGTTGTGATAATGGAGTAGAAGCATGTAAATAGTCTTTAAGTACTCCATACGTTCACAGAGAGTCAACAGAGTGTGCTTGGACTACAGAAGTACACTAAGCTCCTCTCTACCTCATCCACATCTGAACCCCACACCTGGAGCTCAGTGGTGGTTCTTTCTCAGGTGTGTGTTTAGCTGAGGAGTCGCTGTACCATAAACAGCTGGGAAAAGGTTAATCCTCTCAAAGAGGAAGCTAAAATTTGTATCTATACAGCTGCCATTCCCACAGTCTTAACCAGCTCACCGGTGCTTGCTTTCATTGTCTAATATGAGCCTCACAGTGAGTAATGATACTGTGTGAAGTATTGTTCTCATACTGAACCACTAAGAGCTTTGACACATACAGATTTTCTGTATGTTTAATGACTTTTTTATGTTTAGAGGTCATGTGTGATGAGAACTTGTTTAAGAAATGATGTGCAAACAAAGCCCTTGTAACATTTATGTAACGGTTCAAGCTTGTGAATATTATTTATTATTTTATTATGTGTCCTTTAGATGGTGACAACATAACCCTTGAAAATAAGTAGTAATATAAATTAGATCTACATAGATTGTTGTTAAAATGTTGTGTATATGTGTGATTCATGAGACATGATATAATTAATAATAATATTATTATTTATTTATTATTATATATATATATATATATATAGGTGTGTGTGTACAGTACATATGTATATATATATATATATATATAGCCACTGTTTTCCAACTATTTATTTGGGATTTAGAAAGTTGGCATAGTTTGTCCCATTTAATGTGGGTCGATGTTTGTGTGTGTGTTTGTGACATCATAAAATATTATAATTATTAATTTGTATTTTTTTTAAAATAAATATATTAATTTATATTCATGTAGGCTAAATTCTCCATATATTTGGGTTTTGGAAAGTTGGAAACTCTGCAGGAATCTTCCATATCTAATACAATTTCATGCGTTTTATGTGTTTATTGTTTAAGGTTTTGCTGGTACGACACAAAGACTGCATCCTTACAAATGTGTACTGTCATGCCATCATAACATCAAAATAAATTTTGAAAAATGTCTTGAGGTAACATTTTCCTGTTTAGTACTTAAAGCACTTGCATTTACTTGCTAAATGTTACTAACATCAATTCTAAAGTATATTATTGAATATATAGTTCATTAAGACATGATGGTTCTTTCTGCTACACAGCCTTTCTGCTACATATGCTTTCTTTCTTTCTGCTACATATGGACTTTCCCAATGCTAGTAATTATCCATAAGCCTTTATCTTCTATTTAGACCGTGTTGATTCGGGTGTACTTATCGGGGCATTTATTTAGAGTTAATCTGCTAATGATTTTCAATGTTATTATTTAGGCTATGTGTAAGTGTATGCGTGAACTTTCCAGGAAAGACAAACTGGAAGTGTGGAACAGGAAGAGAGAATCAGCATCACTATCACTGGGTAAAATTCTTGAAAATAACAGTTAAGATAACATCTTCAAACTGAATTCGATTGAATCATATTCTAGTAGTTACATATACACAAAAACATATAGTTCTGTATCTACATTTTTGTTTACAACATTTTGCTGTAGTACAGCTCCTACAGTATATGTTGAAACTACATGGCAATAGTATGGTATTTTGTTTTAAGTGTTACTGTCTTTTGGATTTTGGTCAGTGCAGATTTCTGCTAAAACAAACCAGCCTAAGCTGGTTTTAATAGTTTTCAATATGTTTTCTTCCATATTGTTATGTGCTGTCCAAGTGAAACGGCTTCTCGAACATGTAGAGAGGGATAATGATTTTGTCCATCAGGAATTGATTGTACCATTGGATCACTGTGGTTTGTACAATTGCTGTGATGTCATATGAGTGACAGGTTGTCCCGCCCTCGTGTCAGTAAACATAATATTAGAGAAGAGAAGAGATATCGCTGCAAAAGGGAGGGTAAGTTATTTTGATTAAAGAATATGAGGGCACATTCATTTTTAAGAATAAATCATAAAATAATATTCCAAATTCCATATCCCACCCCCCAAAAAAGATTTGTACATTTTGATTTCATTGTAAGTTTAACCTGGTCTTAGCTGGTCTGTGAACTATCACTCATTTTACGACACTAAGCTCATTTCTTGAGATATCAACCTCACATTTGAAACACAACTTGTTTTGTTATATATATATATACATATTTTTTTTCTTTTTCTTTTTTCTCCCTAGCAGTTTTTGATTGCATGCATGTTCTGAAAAATAAATGTTATATAAAAGTTAAAAAGTAGTGCTATGTATTTTACATTTTCCTAAACTTGGATAACATTTGTTTTATGCCATTCTTTTATGACTTTTCTGTCACTTTTTAACTTCAACAATGAGTCAATTATCTTCTTAAGTCTGTGATCCAAAGCATTCAAGATTTACAACCAATTAGGCCGGAAATGTCATTATCAGCTCAATGTTAAAATGGGACTGACAGTTATTAGGTTAAGAAGCCTGCTGATCAGAAAAGTGCCACCAAACCAGCCTGGGAGATCAACTAAGACCAGCAAACCAGTTTAGGCTGGTTTAAGATTTGTTTTTTGTTTTCCAGCAAGGGCGACAGCGACATACTACTTTCTTCTTCCCCTCTCAGTCTTTCATTCTCTCACCTTCACAGTGGCTGGGTCAAGGGCTGTGGGTGTCAGAGTGAATTAATAGGGAATGTGGAGGAGAGTGACGCTGAGCTGATCTCTGTGATGACGACGCCTTATTGCTTTCCATGAACACTGCGGCTTCATGCATATTTATGAGCGGAAATTTCGGTTTAACAACAGTCCTGTCTGCACACACCTTATTTCAGGACTAATGCTTGTTTCAGTGCACCGCCAGAATCCTGACAATGAGCTTTATACCCTTTATATTAACTGTAAACGAAATCTCAGAGAAATGGCAGTGGCATTCTGACCCCGCTGCTGCAAGGCAGAAATAAAAAAAACCTCAACACAACAGCACCTGTACAGTATGTATAAATCTTTCCCACTGCGGTTTTTGTTGATGTCAGCAATTTACACACACGCCATTGCTTGACCACCAGTTGAGTAAATGTGGAGTAATTGGTTGAACAGATCAATTTGTGACGCTACACTTGTATGTGTTAAATATTAATAGCCATCAATTCCCATGGAACAGGCTTGGAATTTAAAGGGCAGCTCTCACATGGTCGTTTACTTGATTAATAATGGCTTCTAATGCAGCTCCATCATCTTGTGAAGAGTCACCTATCTATCCATATATCAACTCTATGAGTCTGATTTTAATGCTATTGGTACTCAAAAACTTTACCAAGCAGCTGAAAACTAGATAATTAATTCATTTTGTCTCTTGTTTTATGATTGTGTTGATAGATTTCAATATTGCAGAGAGCCAGGCAAGGTTAGAAATTCATGGTATGTAATGTATAGCACTAGTTTTGCTAGTCTCAAAAGCCAAACTATCGACCAAGTCTGGTCACCTTTGTAGATCATTCTGACCAAGAACTGCCCACATTTAACAAGAAGAGGCAATAATCCTGGTAAGTTTTTATTAATGCAATGTTTTGGGGCAGGTTGATTTTTATGATACTATAGCCTAGTAATATAGGATTTCTTATTTATTTAGGATGTTTGAGGATTTCTTTGTGGTACTTAAAACCAATCATTTTTATTGCGTCATTTAACAGTGATAGTCAGTGATACACATCACCAAATAGTAATTAGGCTTGTTAGTACATAAAAGTATTAAAAATTGTATAAAACCTTATAGATTTATAATTCTCCATATCACAGCATAACAAATTAATAATTTCAATTTACAACTATAAGTATATTCACAATTTTATTCACATACATAGTACATCCACACAATCACACAATATAGCTATATACTATATAGAAAATCTCAACTGCTTGATTGTAGTGATCAACAGATATTGTTTTTTTGATGACCGATGCCGATATCTTAGAGAGCAGGGTGGCCGATATAAAGCCAATATTTTTATATATATATATATGTATACTTTATATTTATTTTAATCAATATTTAATAAATTAGAAAACAAATCTTTAAAATAAACATGCACTTTAGATGGCAACTTCTTGAATCTGCAATCCTATTACAGTTTTTTTCACAAATTAATTGTTTTAAAATATATGAATATGTGAATAAAAAGGAAGAAAACACTGTAACAGTGCACTCAGTAATCTGGCAATTTTATGCGCACTGATAATCACATTTTTTCAAATAAAGACAAGGTAACATACTTGGTTACTAACGTAACCTCGGTTCCCTGAGAGTATCCGGAACGAGTATTGCGTAGCTATACGCAGTGGGAAAACTCCTTTTCTCGAGAATATTGAAGCCATTATTTTAAAATGCAGTGCGTTCTAGCTGATACGCGCGAACCAATCGGATCACTTCGCACCCAGTGCGCGTCAGAACCCGCCAGAATGGGTGTGGCTTATGCCTATATAAGCAGACCATTTCGCCATAGAATCAGGTTAAATCGAAGCGACAGCACCTGAGCTAAGCGTAATAGCACGGCCGGCTACGCAATACTCGCTCCCTGCTCTCAGGGAACCGAGGTTATGTTAGTAACCAAGTACGTTCCCTTTCGAGAACGTTCACTTCGTATTGCGTAGCTATACACAGTGGGAACCCATTTTAAAACGCTGTGCTATTGGCTGGCGACTTCGCCCTGAACCAAGTGGCTAAGTGGCCCGAGGTCAACAGTAGAGTTTGAAAGTCACAATTCCCCCCAGGGCTGGACAAAAGTCGGGCCCCTTATTAAGGTATAATGTCTCATAGGCTCGGAGCCCTCGGGGCCGAGACCTTCATAAAGAAAGTACCCGTGCCTGCAAAGCAGGGACCTCTAGTTTGTAAAATCTCACAAACGTGGACAGTGAGGACCAGCCTGCTGCCGCACAGATGTCTTTGATTGGTACACCACTGGACCAAACCCATGAGGAGGCTATGGTTCTAGTGGAATGAGCTCTAACACCCATGGGGCATTGAAGGCCCATGGAGGTGTAGGCTAGAGAGATAGCGTCTACTATTCATCTAGATAATCTCTGTTTTGTGACCGGTAGACCTTTAGTGCGGCCAGCGAAACACACAAAGAGCTGTTCCGACTGTCTGAATGTGGCGGAGTGCTCCAGATAGATTCTGAGAGCCCTGATGGGGCAGATCAGATTTAAGTTATTATCATCTTCCGATGGGGGAAGAGCTGATAGCGATATCACCTGGGCTCTGAACGGGGTTGAGAGCACCTTAGGAACATAGCCGTGTCTTGGTCTGAGCATGACTCGAGTCGCCAGGCCCAAACTCAAGGCATGCAGCGCGTATGGAAAGCGTTTGCAGGTCGCTTACTCTTTTGACCGACACCAGCGCTAGCAGGAGTGCGGTTTTGAGTGAAAGCGGTTCAAGGTCAGCCATCTGGAGCAGCTCAAACGGGGGTCCCCTAAGGGCCTTGATGACCGTAGATAGGTCCCAGGCGGGGACAGAGGGGGGCTGAGGCGGGTCGAGCCTCCTGGCCCCTTTGATGACACGAATGACCAGGTGTTTCAGCCAGCGCTGCAGGGGACGCATGTGCAGTAGGCCTAGTCGGAGTACTGATGACGCGAAGGCCATAAGGCCCAAAACCCTCTGAAACGTTCTGAGTGGCCTGTGAGAGCCCGCTTTGAACGACGACACTAGTGACTGATTTTTGAACATTTACAGCCGCCCGTACTGTAAGGGGGGCTGTTGGGAAAACACGCGCCTTACAGCGGGCCCATTGACTGCAGTTATCAGGGGGGTTGATAGAAAAGTGCTCTTTTTGTGCTTTATTAGGGTTGCTGTTAAAACAGCGTTTGTTTGCAGGGGTACATGTTAGCAACTCGTCTGTGTCCATCAGCTTCATGCAGAGGAGCTCTGCATGAAGTATATCTGGAGCGCGGCATTTGCAACAACGGCGTTAGAAATTTGCTCTTTTCTTTCAGCTTCTAGAGTGTCGCGACGGCGAACACACAGAAGTAGCAAAAAGGATATGTGGCTTCTTTCGCCGGATAGCCGCAGGTTAACGACGATTCACGGCAAGGTGGCGCCGAGTTGAAGGTGCCGTCTCCGCTGATCAGGTCGCTCATTCCGCTGCAGAGGCTTGTCGACGGCGAAGGCTCGAAGCTCAGCAAAGAAGGTGTTCGCTGAAGAAGATTAAATCTGATTCTATGGCGAAATGGTCTGCTTATATAGGCTTGAGCCACGCACCCTGGGCGCAAAGCGACCCAATTGTTTCGTGCATCTCAGCCGCCTCGCCATAGGTTCATGCAGTTGCTGCAGCACAGCCAATGAGCGAGCTAGACGCTCTGCTCTGTGCTCCCTGTGCAGCTGCACTGCGTTTTAAAATAATTCCTTCAATATTCTCGAGAAAAGGAGTTTTCCCACTGCGTATCGCTACGCAATACGAAGTGAATGTTCTCGAAAAGGAACGCTACAGCACACAGTGAAAACGATATGAATATGACACAGTGGGCAACTGGATATAGCACAGCATATTTTAAAATGAAGGATCACATCTCCTGTGAAGCTGATCTTCTGTTTGCATTCACTCACTGCGCACATCCCGAAAGTCACACGCAGTAACTTGTTTATGCAGGCTACAAATGCAAACTTAACAAGATATCATAGCTGGATTCGATTAAATCTGCAAGGTTTGTGAAATTAAATGTTTATTAGATGTTCAGATATTTGTTTAAATGATGTAGATGCGCATTTGCTTAATGTTGACGGTAAATGAGAAAGTATTTTAGCCTGATCGTTTGCCGTTGTTTCTGTTACAAATAATATAAAAGCAAACACTTTACGTTTTCGCATACCATTTACTTTCTTTGTTTATCAGTTCTGTCTAACAAAGTATTAGATATGACTGACAGAGATCGTAAATTAATGAAGACGGAGAATGTGAGTCAAGTCAAGTCAAGTCACATTTATTTATATAGCACTTTTTACGATTGTTTCAAAGCAGCTTTACAGAGATAACAGGAAAATAATGCAAAAAAGTTTGTTTCCAGGAGAAAATAGTGTCACAGTCCAGCTTAAGTAAGTTCAGTGATGTTTCATTTTTGTTAAAAAAGTTATTAATTTATTATTAATTATAAAAAATATATATATATATATATATATATATATATAATAGCCGCTTTGGAGTAAACCGTGATGTTATCGTCCAGCCCAGTTCTTGTATAATAGTGTCAATGCAGGCAGATCAATATTATTGTTGAATATTAGATTAAATGTTAAATTTAATGTCCCCACCTAAGTAAGCCAAGCCAATGGCAACAAAGGTGAAAAGGCAAGTGAGCACTGGTTGATCAGGCGCTGTCGTTCTCTTCTCAGGCGCTGGTGTTCTCAGCACCGCTCGTCAAAATAAAAGTCCCGCTTCCAACACATCGGCCAATCAGAAAAACTGATCGGCCGATGGCGATATTTTAAAAATGCCAAATCGACCACTACTTGATTGTTTATATCAATTCATCATCACATGTAAACTATACTATTGCCCAGCTCTAAACTGCAGTAAACTCTGTAAAGCTGCTTTAAAACCATGTGAATTTTGAAAAGCTGTACAAATAAATTAACTGTAATTGATTTGACTTGACTTTATAAGTCCTTTAAATAAATTCTGAGTAGCTTTAGAAGATTCTAACACAAACCTTGCAAACTTGTTGACACAAACCTTGCATACTTCCACTAGGCAAATTCAGCAATTAGTTCTTGTGAAGTGCTCATTAGCTACAGTATGTTTCCATCCAAAGTTGCGAAATTTAACTTGTGCGCAAATTTGGAATAGCGCATAAAACATTTGTGAATAAAACATTTGTTTCCATCCAGTGATTTGAAGAGAACAAAATCGTCACTTCCTGATAAACTGGTTCTATATCAGAAGAAAGATGGTTGCTGCAGTATGTTGCTGCGCATATTTTAACATTAATTAATGCATTTGATTTTGGAATTAGGTTATAATGACATTATGCTATTGTTGCTATAATTATGGCTATTTCAATAGAAACAAACAAAAAAAGGCCATAGTGTTTTGTTTTGTTTTGTTTTTTTACAATGAATTGGGGGTCCAATATAATTTTGGTCTCCTTTGACTTTCATTGCATGGGCACATTCTTTAAAATATCTTCTTTTGTGTTCCAGAGTCATACAGGTTTGGAACAACATGAGAGTGAATTTGAGGGTGAACTGTCCTTTTAGTTAATGTTGATTTAAATAACTTGAAATATAATAATATATGTAAAAATTTACAATTGCAGTTAATAAATGCTTGCAAAGGTATTCTTCATAGTTAATGCATTACTGTATCATGAACTAACAAGTCTTAACAAATTTTACCTTACCGTGTAGTATTACCACTTCGTTTCTTTTTACGTCCAATTTGTGTGCAATATGTGTCAAAAAAGTCAATGAACACTCTATGAGCGTGCCATCAAAGGCTGAGAGTGTATATTTTACATGTGTTTTTTAAATGTATCTGTAATGTCTATTTCATGAATGGGAGCTGACTAGAGTCCCAGCAATGTCAATAAAGATCAGGCACTTCCATTGCTCTGTGCTGCCCGCAGCGTCAGTAATCAGGGGACTGATGTGGCTGTTTCTCAAGGCTGTGTCTTGTTTTCTAGCTGCTCTGAACAGTACACACGCCACCACACAAGAGCCGAGCTTTGACCTCCTTCCCATAACACTATGACTTCGGGCTCCTGGAGGTCTCTCGTCCCTTGAAGAGGAGCATGGAGGTGTATTTAGTCAACCCTCGCTGCACACACATTTTAAAATGTCTCATAAATCTTCTCTCCCAGAGCCAGGTCTCTCAGCTAAGTGTATTTGATTTGTCAAATATTAAAATTAATTTAGGGTCACACGGCAGAAGCACGAGGTGCCCCCCTTCTGCTCGCTCGGTTTTCACCACAGGGATGCAATCCGTTAAATACATTAAAAACCTAATCTGGGCACCAAAGTGGGAATAAATCATTCTGCCAGCGCGGTTTAAGGACTGTCTGATTATTCTATGCTCTGACTCCAAGCCAGGACATTATTTAAAGGCTGTGCCTGGGGAAATAGCCTCCAATGTGTTGCTCATTGATAACTAAACATTTGTTTTTACCGAATGATTCCACAGTGAGTAGAAGACAACAGCCATAATGATAAAATTACTCCATGTGTGATAGTAATGAAGTCAGAAGCTACAAATGTTGTATGTGTGTGCGGGTTGTGCTGTGGTTTTCATGACGTTCACAGGTGTACCTACTGTTGGTATTATAGTACAGTTTATGGGCTACTGCAGCATTGAGTTTATAACCTTTATTGTATTTGTTTTGGTCTCCTTGTTTTTTCCACTAAAAATTCAATTCAACAGAAACATTAGTTTGTATTTTCAGAGAACCTGTTAAAATGTCCATAGCATCTTATAAAATAAAGTTTTGTAGTAACTCTTTCCAAATTGTTTGTTTTGCAGACTGCATGCCCACAAAACCTCCCACCGTATGGGATGGAAAAGTCGGCATGAAATATTGTAACAATATTTTCTTCCCTATTGTGACATATTACTGCGTGAAACGGCTTCTCGAACAAGAAAAATGTAGGGAGGGACTTGATTTTGTCTATGAGGAATTGTTTGGAGAAGAGAGGAGTAGGCCTATAGATAAAAGAATAGATGTCGCTACATGAGGATGTTGATTAAAGAAATTATGAGGGCACATGATCTTTTTTTTTCAAATAATGATGTGCACGGATAAATCATTTATAATAAATAGTGCAATATTCCATGAGAATTGTCCATAAGAATTAAAAAAATAATAAGAAAAAGAAATGTCAATGTTGATTTCATGGTGACTTTAACAGATCCGGAAAAAAGGCAAGAAATGTCTGAAATCTGATTTGCTGCCATTTTGTAATGGCCACAGGTTGTTATCAATCTGATGGTGTTGTGCTACTTTGTATCGCCTGGTAGAATAATTTCCCCTAGGACCCCAACAGGTTATGCCCTCTCAAACACATTATCACAATATCTTCTTATTAATAATTTAGCCTTTACAGCTATTGTTTTGTAGCTGTGTTAGCTTCTATTAAAGTTAAATTGTGATAGTATGTTTGTGCATATTTTAAGATAGTAGGTTAGCAGTATGTTAAGCTAGCAGGCTAAGCAGGGTAGTTGGATGGCAAAGTTAGTATGGTAACTGGTAATCTTGCGATCTGAGAAAACGTGAAATTGATCTGAGAAAACGAGTGATAAATGTCAATGTGATCATTTATAATATAGTATGTGAAATAACATGAAAAACGTAAATTAATTTGCATAGTTACAAAGATCATGTCATACAGCAATTTTGTAGGATTTCTAACCAGACACAGAATAGAGTACCCATTCTTTCAGCAAGTAGAATCAGTTTAGAGTTCAAAGGAGATATAATTCTGTTCTACAATTTGACAAACGAGCTAAAGAAAAGGTAGTAAAGTGCTTCCACTGGGTCTAAATTTGACAAAGTTTCCAAGGTTCACTGCTTAAAATCTTTGAATGGCCATGAGCACATTTTTTTATTTTTATTTTTTTTACATCTCTCCATCCTTTAACTGCCTTGAACTGAATGAGTTTGAGGTGTTGCACCCAGAAAAGAACAACCATAATTTCTTTATTTTCTTTCCATTTTCTTGTTTGTTACCCAAGGCTATGCTGAATGAGCTTTACCGAAGTCTCCTAATTTAATCTACCATTTATGGCCTTTGAGGTGCTGGACAACAATAGCTGAAATGTTTTGTGATTGGATAGAAAAAGTAACCTAGGAAACAGCAGAGCCATTCTTGCTGCAATTTTGCCCTAAACCTATTATAAGCCACCTCAGATCGTGATATTGATGAGTAAACATGATCAATCAGCAATAAAGGCAGAATTGAAGTGAAGTGCACACATTACCTCTTTTTCAACGGGCCTCTTTTGTTTGACACTTGCTATTTAAAACACAGCAGACATAATGGCAAGTGTATTTTATGGAAATTTGGCAAATAATTAAGAACAGGGCTTTCAATGGTCTCCTCATAAATAATGTTAATTCGCCTCTAAATGTGCCCTGCCGGTTGTGCTTGCTCTGCACAATCTGAGAGGCATAGTAGGCTGAGCTTTCTCCCTGGTCTCAGGTACACTCCTGAGTCCCATAAATTGACAGGCGTGGGAGACACCACAGAATAAATGGGTGGCATGAATGAGGAATGCTCCCCGTTAATAATGGCTTCAATCTGAGCTCTTTCAACCAGGGCAGGGAGTAGATTGATTAATTAGCATGTGTCAAATTTGGCATTCCACAGTATTCTTCATCTTTGACTGTGTCAGCAAACAAAAACAACAACAAAAAAAAACATTTAAAGCATCTTTACTTATTGGGTATAGAACCTCTAATGTACTTGAATAAGAGCCGTATGAGGCCGTGTGATGTAAATGTAATAATGGCCACATGGCCTGCAAGCCTTTAACCATTGCTATACAGTATTTGCATTATAGCAAGGTTTTTAAACTGTTTTTAAATTGTTACTACATATACTGTTATTCAAAAAAATGGGGTAAGTTTTTTTTTTTTTTTTTACAGCAAGGATGCATTACATTGATCAAAAGTAACAGTAAAGACATTTGTAATGTTACAAAAGACTTCTACTGTATTTCAAATAAACGCTGTTCTTTCAAACTTTTTGTTCATCAAAGAATCATGAAAATAAATGTATCACTATTTCCACAAAAATATTAAGCAGCACAACTGTTTTCAACATTGGTAATAACTAGAAATGTTTCTTGAGCAGCAAATCAGCATATTAGAATTATTTCTGAAGGATCATGAGTCATGGCAGTTGTGTAAATGTAATAATATTTGGCAGTTTTACTGTTTGACTGTATTTTTAATCAAATAAATGCTGTGAAATAAATGGTGAGAATAAAACATAAAAAAAAAAACTTTTACGACTTTAAAACGTTTTAATGGTGGAAATATTAAAGTAAACATATCACTTTGACTATAATGCATGATGTTTTGATGAGAAGCCCCCCAAAAAACTAACAAATTCTTACAGGCCAATATGCATTTTATTATGTCCATCGCCAATATTTACAGAGTAGGGTGCCAATGACTGAAATAATGCAGATAAAATACAATTTAGTTATAGCAAATTTCTGTTATTAGCCATTGACAAGACTCTCAGTATATTTTAGAAGTATTATATTTTGGATTTTGCCCATATATCGGCCTACCACTATAAATGCAGTTTCTGTGTGCATTCGGTTGAAGCACATATATGCATTATAGCAGCTTCTAATGTACTTGCATTGCTGCTTTAGCTTGCTTTCTTATCTGTCCAACCCTTTCGGAGGCCTAAAAACAGGTGTGCCTCAACCGTTTCCAGTCTTTTTAAAGTGCACTGGTATTTCTAAGAGCCAGGCCAATCGCAAACTGGATCAGGCAGGGGAATGTCAATGGCTCTGAATGCATTTGGGCAAGACTTAAATAAAATGTTTTGCTTTGGAAATTGTGCATGCCTCGTTTTGCTGTTTTTGTTTCTTGCATTAATCACTGTCAGGTGTCTTGCTGCACTCTCTCCCCACATCCTATGATTCCAGCAACATGGCAGCAGTCACGGAGGATTAGGCCTCCAGCTAAAGAAATGCTGTAATGTCTAATTTCTTCCCCAGAGAGCTGGTTCCGCAGCGGGGCCTGTGACGGATGGGGTGATGTCTCTGCCCTAGATCTCAGGGACTGGGTCCCCTTTGATATTGCCTGACTTTTTGAGCTCTCTAAATGATGAAGCCAAGGTCATTTCCACACAGTGGACAGATGTCTCTTGAGTATTATGATTACACAAAATCTTTGTGACTTGAGGTAATGATAAACAGTGCATTGTTTGGGAGAGTGTGATGAGGGGGTTGAGAAACAAGAGAACTGACGCATTAGCTGCTTTCATCAAGCTCTTCAGGATCAATAGGTGCAATGAAATTGGTCTAAAATGATTTGTCTGTCATCAAATCCAGAGCTGAAAATGAAAATTCTGACAAGCTTTGGTATGTCAGATATCTGTGATCCAAAGTAATTAGATTTATGGTTATGTTTTCTCAGTGCTTCTGTGTGGCATGTATGACTAGTATTCAGTTAGTTTCCAAAGGGAGATGAGGCTACATTGTTAACTTTATTTCACAAAATGCTCGGGGGAGTGTACAGTAAACAGATTGATTTAGCCAAGCATGAGAACAATTTTGCCCCTAGACAGTCTGCCTTTTTTAATTTGTGTTTTTAATTGAGTAGTTTTATGTGTTGACCCTAGAGAATGGAATCAATTGGACTATTAAGGTTAGTCAATAACAACATAAAATGCAGTGGAGTTTATTTTATCAGATGAGTTGAATGGCACTAGTCAATTTGCATGCACTCCCTAATGCTAAAAACGTGATGAACTACTGTCCTTTCAGCTTCAACTGACAATGTAAACAAACCAAATGTAAGTTTAATCATGCCTTAAAGTGTTAAGTATAATTGAATTAGTGACAAAATTACATCTTTTACTTAAAGGTACACTATGTAACTTTTTTTGTTCAAAATTAACAAAGTTTAAGTACTGAGTCAATACATCATCAATCCTTCTCCAAAAACGTGTTTTTGTCTTACCCTGATTTACTATGGTGGTAAGCCTATTATAAGTGTTTTATATTTTAGACCAGACAGTAGGGATGTGACGGTGAGAACATTTTCCCACCGGTTCATCAAAATGTGACAATACCGGTAACACCGACAGTCTGCCAGTCTGCTGGCAAAAAGAGAACGCAACAGAACTCGTAATAAAACAAGAATCAACATTGGCTTGGCTTTTCGGAGATGGCCAGGGAGAACTGTGGGATTTGAAATGTTGTAAAATGATGCAGATATGCCGTTTTGTATTACTCAACAGGTGAGTAAGGTATTTTATTGAACAGATAAATTGCCATAACAGAGTATCTGTTAGTAGCATTTCACGTTATGTCTAAGTCTGACACTTGAGATCTGTAGAAAAATGGCCAACGGAATTGGTGAGAGGAATTTGCATGCCAAGCCACTCCCCCATGTATATATATATATATATATATATATATATATATATATATATATATATATATGCTGTCAAACGATTAAAATATTTAATCACGATTAATCGCATTAATGTCATAGGTAACTCGCAATTAATCGCAATTAATCACACATTTTTATCTATTCTAAATGTCCCTTGATTTCTTTTTGTCCCATTATTTTTTCTAATTTTAATGTGCTTCTCACTATTATAACATAAAAGCAAGCAGCTACTGCGTGCATGGTTTGGCATGACTTAATAATTCCAAAAAAGCGGACATCAGTTCATCGCGATCTCACACATCCCTGTTATTATCAATGAAGCTGACTGCACAATGAATCTTTCAAACACTTTGTTTGTTATAATTAGAGGATTTGCCAGCATACAGAATTCAGCTCTGAACAAAAAGTCAGTTTTGAGCAGTGAGGGGATTCTATCTTAAATGCTTCTGATTGGCCATTGCGTTCAAGAAATCAACACATATGTCTGTGATTGGCTACATCGCTCAACGCTGCAAACATGTTATAAAAAGAAACTCTGGCCTGTAAATCGTTTCTATTTTGTTTTAGTTGTTCTTGTCCTTGTCTTGTTGTTCTTTTCTGCAACATATGAATAAAAATGTATTAGTTTTTATGTTTTATTCATAGATATTTCTAGTTTGCGGGAGTCCCACGAATCGTTTAATTCTCCCGCAACCCGCACACACAGAGTGAGTGCATTACCGCCCGCGCTCGCACTCGTCCATAAAATCTAGTCCCACGCCGCACTCTATTGTGTTGGGAGTGCACGTCTCTAGATCAAAGGCATCCATTTCGGCGTCTCGCGCTCGCCATCCACTCAAAACGTAACGTTAGCCTACTACTCTTTGGCCGGCGCGCAAGCCCAAACAAGTGTGTGCCTGTTGTTTTGTTTCCGGTCTAGCTATCCGGTGTGGTGTTGTAGTTTTTCTAACGTTACTAGTTGTTGCAACAGCATGTGAAAAAAACGACAAAGTTTGCTAGGCCAAAAAGAAAGTTAATCTCACGATAAAAAAAATTAACACCGTTAAAATGGGATTGCGTTAATGCCGTTAATAACACGTTTAACTGACAGCACTAATATATTTATATGTATATGTATATATATATATATATATATATATATATATATATATATATATATAAGATGGCGGCATCCACTCATTCAGATTTCTGCTTCAGAGCCAAGTGGTCAGTACAGTACAGCAATCATGCTTTTCCAATCACCTCACAAAGAGCATTTCCTGTTTCTAAAAGGGCCTGCAATTGAGAGGAGATCTCTCTTGCTGGAGAGAAGGCGCATTCAGCGGTGTTTCGCCTTCGAGTTCAGGGCACAGTTAAAGGAGAACTCCGGGCAATTTTAAGTCAATCTTGATCGTTACACCTTTGTGAGTAATGTCTATAGAAAAAAAAAAACGAACCGGATTGGTGCTTGCAACACGGAGCTGTTCCCGCAAATGGCCAGAGCTCCCACTCAGCTAAAACGGCAGTTATGGGGGCATATACATAAAGAGTGTCTTTGTGCCTCATAACAGACACAAAATGCAATTAAAATGTCTGTCCAACATGAACAGGCCCCGTATGTGAACAAGATGCGTTTAGCAACTTAGCCATTGTTTAAATTCACCTAAATAGTGTTTTAGACGGCTAGCTGTAGTCTCGCGCTGAAGTCCCGTGGGAACTCAGTTGTAGCCGGAAAAAGGTAAATACCAGTGTGCAGGTGGGAGTATATTATATATATAAATATAATTGAAGACCTAGAAGCTAGTGAAATAATTAAAGGTTTGACAAATAAGACTCCTCAAGCCGTGTGTGCCCAAATGGAAGGATAAATAAAGTTTACATTACCTCCACGGTGGTTGCACCCGTCTTCGTCCACGGAATGGCTTTTTTCTTCAACCGGCCCTGCTGTGTTGTGTCTGTGTAGTCATCCTTGCAACTTAGCCATTGTTTAAATTCACCTAAATAGTGTTTTAGACGGCTAGCTGTAGTCTCGCGCTGAAGTCCCGTGGGAACTCAGTTGTAGCCGGAAAAAAGTAAACAGTGTGCACGTGGGAGGAGCGTAGTGTGTGAAGAGTGATGATCGGAGTTGCTCACAAGTGAAGAAGAAATGGTTCGCGTTTGTGTCGTTCCGAATTTTGGCAACAGAATGCGAAAATACAAGAACTTACATTTTCATCGTCTTCCTTTCCATGACCTCGAGATTCTGCAGTTGTGGCTAGTTGTACTTCAACTTAATGTGCAAACTCCCATTCAAGTAATACGCGCTAAAGATTACCGCATTTGCAGCGAACACTTTGACAAGGATGACTACACAGACACAACACAGCGGGCCCGGTTGAAGAAAAAAATCCATTCCGTGGACGAAGACGGGTGCAACCACTGTAGGTAATGTAAACTTTATTTATCCTTCCATTTGGGCACACACGGCTTGAGATGTGCAATAATATGTTTTTGTAGTCTTATTTGCGAAACTTTAATTATTTCACTAGCTTCTATGTCTTCAATTATATTTATATATATAATATACTCCCACCTGCACACTATTTACCTTTTTCCGGCTAACTGAGTTCCCACGGGACTTCTGCGCGAGACTACAGCTAGCCGTCTAAAACACTATTTAGGTGAATTTAAACAATGGCTAAGTTGCTAAACGCATCTTGTTCACATACGGGGCCTGTTCATGTTGGACAGACATTTTAATTGCATTTTGTGTCTGTTATGAGGCACAAAGACACTCTTTATGTATATGCCCCCATAACTGCCGTTTTAGCTGAGTGGGAGCTCTGGCCATTTGCGGGAACAGCTCCGTGTTGCAAGCACCAATCCAGTTCGTTTCTTTTTTCTATAGACATTACTCACAAAGGTATAACGATCAAGATTAACTTAAAAATTGCCCGGAGTTCTCCTTTAAGTGCAGCGATTCCCTAATGGCGCTTCAGTGCAAATAAGTAGATTTCCCTAAAAGAGTAAGCACAGGCGGCAAGCGTCTTTTTAAAAGTGTGTTTCTTGATGAGGTCGTTTCCTGTACTTATCTGACGGCCACGGTCGCTGTCTCACATGTCTGGGCCGCCAGCATGCTGAGATGGAGTTCATGTGAGAGCATGACCCTGTCGGCATTGCAGTCGCCACTCTCCCTCTCTGTGAAGGCACGATTCCCCTCTGCTCTTACCCAGCCCATTGCCTCTGCTCAAGGCAGAACTGTGTATCTGGTTAACACTCTGGGAGACCTGAGTTCACAGTGGGAGCGCTTCCGCTGGGCCAGTCCCCATGGACCTCCCACTCCTCCAGCATGCCATGTGCCATTGAGCTGACGGTTGATGCCGCAGGTCCTTCTCATGTCATTCGGCGCTCCGGATGAGGATCAGATGTCGATAGCTACATCGGAAAATAGGCTACTGTACTCTGGAGAGGAAGACACCACTGTCCTGCGTGGGGAAATTGCAGTCCTGTTGGCTAAGGACACAATAGAGCAATAGTGCATTGGCCTATTTATAAAAGATTGGTTTGCAGCGATAGACCTGAAGGACGCATGCTTTCATGTCTTGATTTTACCTCAACACAGACCGTTTCTTTGGTTTGCTTTTGGGGTCAGGCAGACCAATACAATGTCCTCCCCTTTGGGCTGTCCCTGTCTCCCCGCGTCTTTACCAAAGTCACAGAAGTTGCCCTTGCCCCGCTAAAGGAAGTAGGCATTCACATTCTGAACTATCTTGATGACTGGCTTATTTGAGCTCACTCTCGAGATTTGTTGTGCGAACACAGGAACCTGGTGCTCAGGCACCCCAGCCATCTGGAGTACCCTTAGGTACTTAATCCTTAAGTGTCCAGGCACGTTGTTGTTACAACAGATGCCTCCAGAATGGGGCGCTGTGTGCAACTGGCATGCAGCGAGCACCTCCTTTGCTCTTCAGGTTAGTTCTCCACTTGGCGAACCCTGGAGTAAGTTTCCTCCAAGCATCCTTCAGCAGTCAGATGTGGCCGAGGCTTCCGACGCCAGGCCTAGTACTCGAGTGCATGCCCGGTCAGCCTATGTACTGGGCTAGATGCCCCATATGATGTCATTCCCCCTTGGTAATCTCATATGTGTCTTCTTCCACTGTGCAGTTTCCCTGTCAGTAAACCTGTGTCTTTCCCTGGGAAAATTCTGCTCTGCCCCGTCTCTGCGTCTCTGTAGTAGTTACATCCCTCGGGTCAGTCCATATGTGTATTTCCACATGGTCCTCACTATGGATATGATGTGGCCACCGTATCATCCCTATCCATTGGACTAGGTACACTTCCCCAGCATTAACAAAACTGATCGTGGGAATGGAGAAAAGAGAACTGAAGCACTCCTGTAAATTAACATACAAAAGGAACAGCAGCTACAACCATCTCCATGGGAAGCCTTGTCCCTTCCACCCTGTTGGCATGGAGGACTATTTTTCTTGGACTTACGTGGGGCCTCATATTCATCCACAGTCCCGCAGAGCCTAAGCACAATCCAAAAAAATTATTTCACAAAATGCATGCAGTTTTGTTTTTCAATATACTATTATTGGCTCCTGTTTAAGCCAATAATATTATGTTAATTTCATGATTTCAGTATTCTGTGAACCTAAAAGTTTATATTATAAAAAGTTATATATATATATACACATTTATAAATATGTGTCTGTCTCTGAAGTTGTTCATACATAAATACTTACGTTGAAGATATGGATTCTTTTGATGGCTGACATAGAACCAACATCAATTTGAAGATGGTAAATATAATAATACATGCTGCAATTAAATTGATAGTTATTTTACACAGCAATTACAAAATTAGTAAATTAACAAAATAATTTGAAAATGAATCAAAATAAAACTGTAAGATAAACAGATTAAAAATAAAAGTGTCGGCACTGTTAATATACAAATACGATATATATATACAATATAATATATATGACACTTACACTTCGGTCAAACAGAACTTAATAAAACAACAAAAAAACTACAAAAACAAATAAAAACCAAATCCAATTTTTGATATATATATATATATATATATATATATATATATATATATAGACTTTGGTGATATATTGGTTGGCCACTAACTCTATGCTGTCATACAGTATGTTAATAACATACAGTACATTTCAATGTCTATGCAAACATACAAAAATGTATGTGTGCTACAACCACACTTTATATGCAAATACCTCCAAGGCAATTACTAATGAGATAATTGAGCATAATGATCAAAACATTGTTACATTGTCATGATATCTGTTTTCATGTAGTATTAAATTAATTTATCTTAATAACAATACTTTACAAGAAGCCAAATGTGTTTCACTTTGCATAGGAACCATTACACCATGATTGTCCTCACCATCCTTACGTTACCATAATCTGTTTGTTGTCAGATACCTTGGGAATTGCTTGCAGGCTGGAGACTCCAAGCTGTCTCTACCCTGTCATCATGTAGCCATTTTAAAGCCCTTGTTCCTCTGAGAGGGCCACCTCTCTTTACCTGTCACCGTGTATTCAAGTGGAAACAGGTGTCTCATTCCATATGCCCTGTGCCTTCCTTTTATATATTTATTTTATTGTTTTCGCCTGATGGCTTCTCTTTACAAATTGAGTTATTCTTTGCTCCACGTGTGCTCTTCAAGTGCTTGACAGCTCTCTGCAGGGCCTGGGAGATGCCTCTCACGTGAAGAACGGAGAAAATGTATCCTCATGTTGACAGTTGTTCTCTCTGGGTCAGTCTTCATTACATTTTCCCCACAGAGATGGATATGTCTGGAAAAATGACTTCAATGTTTGTTTAATGATAAGGATGATGCCTTGCTCGATGTTTGTGAATGATCAGGTTCATTTCTCATAATTTAGAAAGTGAATCTCAGAATGACACCACACTGTCAAATTTAATTACTGTATCAGCTTATTTGGTAAAATGTGTTGTCAGTTATCACAAGTTAACTTGATGGCCAACTAATGTGAATACAAGTGTTCTGGTAGTTGTAACTTATCTAGTTTGGAGGACCTGTACATTTGTTACAGTATGTATTATTCTTTGTTAATGTTAGTTAATAAAAAAACAGCTGTTAATTTTTGTTCATGTTAGTTCACTGTGCATTAACTAATGTTAACAAATACAACATTTGATTTTAATCATGTATTAGTAATTGTTGAAATTAACATTAACTAAGATTAATAAATGCTGTAGAATTATTGTTCATTCTTAGTTCATGTTAACTAAAATAGTTAATTAATGGTAACTAATGAAATCTTATTGTAAATATTGCCGACATAACAATAACTGTTTTTTATTTTCTAGAAGTCTAGAATTTCATAATTTTAATGTGGCTTTTTGTCTTCATTGTTGTATCAAAATATTTGTAACATTTTTTACTCGATGCCCCCCAAAACTTGAATGAATTTTAAATTAAATTAAAGACATGCTTAATCATAGAAGATGTGTTTAAGTTATTGTATGTGAGAATTGCATTTTTATGTGTTTTTAAAGGGGTGGTATAATGCCCTTTTCACAAGATGTAAAATAAGTCTTTGATGTCCCTAGAGTGTGTATGTGAAGTTTTAGCTCAAAATATACCCACAGATATTTTTATATAGCATGTTAAAATTGTTACTTTTTGAGGGTGAGCAAAAACACAACGTTTTTGTGTGTCCCTTTAAATGCAAATGAGCTGCTTCTCCTGGCACAGAGGGAGGAGCTTCAAGAGCTCTTGTGTGTTTGCAGCTTCAATTACTATGGAAGAATTAATTGGACTTTAATATTTGTAACCCACAGAAGACAATCTACAAATGTGTACAATGATGTGCCAATATTTCACTATCTGCAAATGTGTATATTTACATTTGTGATACGTAAAATCATATCCACAAAAATACAGGGTGATGTGTGTACAACACAAAACTGTTTTTACACATTTGCAGATTACTTCCTGTGAATTTGTGGGTCACGTTACATTTGTAAGTTCCTTTTTACACATTTGTGGAATTTTGTCCAATGTGTACTGCGGAGATCTGTAAATAAACATATACACAAATATCTCACGATTTGCAAATACACACAATTAAATCTGTACAAATATCTTTTTATTTCCCGTACAAATTGTGATTTACGCATTTGTGGATCCATTTCTACACACAAAACTGTTTTTACACATTTGCAAATTACTTCATGTGAATTTGTGGGTCACGTTACATTTGTAAGTTCCTTTTTACACATTTGTGGAATTTTGTCCAATGTGTACTGCAGAGATCTGTAAATAAACATATACACAAATATCTCACAACCTAAAACATGTATTTTTACATTTGTGTTATGTAAAATCATATTCACAAAAATAATGTGTGATTTGTAAATACACACAATTTAATCTGTACAAATATCTTTTTATGTCACATACAAAGTGTGATTTACGCTTTTGTGGATCCATTTCTACACACAAAACTGTTTTTACGCATTTGTGGATTGCTTCCGGGTAATTTGCAGGTCACGTGACATTTGCAACTCCCTTTTGACACATTTGTGGATTTTTGTCCACTCTGTCCCGCTGCGATCTGCAAAAAGAGATTTGTAAGGCGTACGTGTGAGAGCAGTTAATTAGCCACACCAGCAGGTGGCGGTGCAAGCCCGTCCGTGTACGTTTTGATAGTTTGTTTTCCAATTTGAAACGAAATAAGCAGAAACGGGAAAAACGGCGCCTTTATTCGTTTTTTCGTTTAAAAAAAAAAAACGAAAAAACGAGATTTCGGCTTGATTTTTCGTTTTTTAGTTCACAGGCAAAAAACGAATAAATGACTTCAAAATTCGTTTTCCATATGTGGGCGGTCATGAGACGCCCCTTTCAGCCAATTGGTCAAGCAAATCTGAGCCTGTGACGTCATCAGTAATTCCCCAAGTCTTTTCAACAAAATAATAGTCCTATGGCTCTGCGTACCGCTTCTTAAACTGTACAGGGCTGTGCAACTTAACGCGTTTCACAGAAATATTTATTTCAGAAATATATTAAATATTAATCTGCACCCAGACGGTTTTATTTAGCTGTGCAGAGTTAAATCTGTGTAGTGCTGCACTAGACCGCGCATAGCGGGTGAAGCACAGACCAATGTTCTGTCAAGTGTAAATACCTTTTTTACAGTCTATGGTAAATACGCAGCAGTCATAACTCTAATTTTAGACAATACGCTCAGTTTTGGACAAGGGGTGGTCATTGCAAATACTGTAATGCAAAACTGCTGATGGTGGTGGTGGGTACCGATGATGGTAAATTAACTAATCATAACCGCGAGAGTGAGACAGCGAGATGATTGACAGGACGATAGCGGAGGAAAAAACTCAAGATAACCTAACATGTGTTGGTAAAAAAATATTTATTTCTTTAATATATAAGTGAGTTTGTATCTGAAAACAACAACAACATCGAAACAATCAAATAACAGCGTGAACCACAAACTGAGCGTTCATTTTAAAGGGACATTTCCAAATAGGCCTATCTCTTATTTATTTTGTTATAATGTTGTTGTTTTATGAATTCCGTCTTAATCGTTTTGTTAATAAAAGTTTAATAGGCCCACAACGCTGGAGTTTTTTATAGTAGCTTACTATTTTATTGTAGGCTATACCGAGGCACTTCATAAACCCAATTAGAAAGCTAAACAGTTCTAAGCATGAACTCTAGCAAGATCAATTAAGATGTTCATTTGGGTTTATGAAGTGCCTCGGTAAATATACATAGGCTACACATTACTTTATTTATGGGTATAGAGTTCATGGTAGCCTACTAATTGCATAAGCTCCAGTGGTTTTGATGCAATACATTTTATTGACGCATGCATGTTTCTCATTTTTATTTTTTGATTATACAGCCATGATTATGATGGGCCGACAGTAATGCCACCAAATTTAAAGAAACTGAGACCAATGCAACTGAGTTAATGTATCGTATTTTCATGATATAATTATGTAATTGGCTTATGGCTGATTTGGCGCCACCTGCTGGTGGTCTTTCATATTGAAAGTATTGTTACATGTAACTTCATATTTTTCACTGTGGCATTTAATAGTCTCTTAGTATGCAATTGAAATTGATATGTAAATGCACTACTGTGCCACATTTGAGCTGCATAAAACTGTGTAAATACATCTAAATTCCATGTCAGATACAGATTTCATCAGACAGCCTATATATTAGGCTACTGCAATTTGTGTTGAGTAAATATTAAGAAAGTGATGACATTTACAGGTTTAAAAAAAACAATTCTACATTTGCTTACAACATTTTTCTTACAAAAACCCAATTTCGCTGGACAATGTCTATTACAGTATACAACATAGACATAAGGGTGCTAATAGAGTGATACAACACTCTTTAAGAAACATTTATTTTCATCACACTTTAAAGTGATTTAGAGGAAAATAAATTAAAAAGTTCAAATTCCAAAGATTTAAACTCTGTATGCAACACAGCATACTGTACATTAGTTGGTACCGCGGGAAGTAGGGGTGCTGAGGGTGACCCCTGGCATAGAGTCCAGGGAAAACATATGCTGCCAATAAAGCACATAAAATCTGTCACAAAGAACCGGCAAAAGAAATGATTATTAATACGTCAAATACAGCAAGAAGACATTTGAATTGTGTATTAATAAGCAAGTGTTTTTTTGTGTCAGTGTCGGCTGCAAAGATGAAGTTGACGATGCTGACTCGCGATCTTCACAGTAGTTAAAGCGCCAGAGAGAAATGCACATTTCACACTACATAAGCAGAGAGTCTGTTTTCTTTCGTTTTGAATTGTCCTGTTTAAAAGTAGACATTTCAATATAGATATATTTCTCAGGTCTGTGAGGCAAGTACGCTACCATATATGCTGAGTTTCGGTTCATTTATGAGACGAGCTGCAGTTCACGCGCCGGCGCCTCCTGGTCGTGATTATCTATTGTCTGCTATATTCACTTCTTATTTATTAAATCCAGGTAAATGGTTGATGAAACATTGATTAAAATTAAGATACAATTAATACAAAACGAAATTCACTTTAAAGAAAGGCTTTGTGCTTTCTGTTTGAGGTCTGTTTGTGAACGTTTTAAAGTCGCTTTCAGAGCGGTCGCGTCCGTAACGGAGAACTGTCACGTCCGTAACATTGTTTTTTCCTCATAAATGCGAACACGAAAAATTAAATAAAATGAATATTTTATGTTCTGTGGAGAGCCAACCCTTCTTCATCCGGTGGGTAGTATTGCGCATTGTAAATCACAGAATTACTAAAACATATTTTGCCACCTAAAAGTTAAAGATTTTTGTGTCACGTCCCACATGTGTATTTCACTCATATTAAATATAAAACGCATGTGTATTTCCCTCATATTAAATATAAAACGCATGTACTGATATTTTTCTAATGTCTGGACTCCTTTATTAAGGAGTAATAAAGTAATAAACATTTTTTGTTTTGTTTTATTTGTAGGCTTCTACAAAGAGTGCATATATTTGTTATTTCTTTTTGGTGCTTAACAAGCATAATTTAATTTTGCCCAGTTGTGGTCTGTTTAGGGGCAATAGATATCAAATGTCTCAAAACATCTATTGTGTTATTTGTATCGATCCACTATATAAACATAATATCTACATGGCATTTGATTGGAGGCTAGTCTCACTTTGTCCCACGGCAACATTAAAATAGTTTAGATTTGTGTACATTGTTTCTGTTAATAATGTATTGAATTAAGTGTCCATTTCATTATAATATTCAGGTTTATTGTTAATAATTGAACATGCACATGTATTTTAAGTTCCGTTAAAGAGGGGTGGAGGTGGGGTTACATTTGAGCATTTAAAAATGTACTTGAAAGTAACACAATAGTTACTTTCTGAATTAACTTGTTACTTTTATAATTTGTAACTGAGTAACTAATTTAGTTACTTTTTGGAAGTAGTGACTAGTAACTGTAAGTAATTACTTTTTTAAAGTAACTTGCCCAACACTGATCATAACAAATAAATAAAAGATATTTGGAAATGTCCCTTTAAAATGAACGCACAGCTCAGTTTGTGGTCCACACTGTTATTTGATTGTTTCTTTGTTGTTGTTGTTTTCAAATACAAACTCACTTATATTAAACAAATAAATATTTTTTTACTAACACGTTAGGCTATCTTGAATTTTTTCCTCCGCTATCGTCCTGTCAATCATCTCGCTGTCTCACTCTCGCGGCTATGATTAGTTACATTTTAATTTAATATCATCGGTAGGTAGCCTACCCACCACCACCATCATCAGTTTTGCATTACAGTATTTGCAATGACCAACCCTTGTCCAAAACTGAGCGTATTGTCAAGAAGAGTTATTATGACTGCTGCGTATTTACACTTGACAGAACATTGGTCTGTGCTTCACCCGCTATGCACGGTCTAGTGCAGCACTACACAGATTTAACTCTGCACAGCTAAATAAAACCGTCTGGGTGCAGATTAATATTTAATATTTCTGAAATAAATATTCCTGTGAAACGCGTTAAGTTGCACAGCCCTGTACAGTTTAAGAAGCGGTACGCAGAGCCATAGGACTATTATTTTGTTGAAAATACCTGGGGAATTACTGATGACGTCACATGCTCAGATTTGCTTGACCAATCGGCTGAAAGGGGCGTCTCATGAACGCCCAAGTGTGCAAAACGAATTTTGAAGTAATTTATTCGTTTTTTGCCTGTGAACTAAAAAACGAAAAATCAAGCCGAAATCTCGTTTTTTTCGTTTTTTTTTTTAAAAACGAAAAAACAAATAAAGGCCCGTTTTCTCGTTTCTGCTTGTTTCGTTTCAAATTGGAAAACAAACTATCAAAACGTACACGGACGGGCTTGCACCGCCACCTGCTGGTGTGGCTAATTAACTGCTCTCACACGTACGCCTTACAAATCTCTTTTTGCAGATTGCAGCGGGACAGAGTTAGCCTGGGAAAACCCAGACAACTTCCGGCAAATTTAGATTTGCTCTGAAAGTTAGTCTGGCAAAGAGCTCATTCAAGCCCATTTCCAAATCCGTCGAAATCGAGGCACCAATCAGAAACGTTGGGGCGGGCTTTACACGATGACGACAGCGCTAGCTGAATCGACTGCAGGGCGGGATTTCCACTGAAGTGGTTTGGGGGAAAAATCACACGCTGGCTGCGCAGCGACGGTGAAGCAGATTTTGTTGCCTAGCTGCTACATTACAAAGATGGATGCCGCCGTGGATCATCACTCGTCCGAATCAGCTATCACGTCTGTTTTAAGCGATTTGAACGTTTCCTTTTTGTTAAAAACCGAGCAAAGAATAACACTCGAAGATGTATCTCCTTCACTCTGCATACGTCATCTCCTTCTGATTGGTTGTAGGTCTAACCAGAGAAATTTGAGCGACGTCCGTTGGTGACGCCCCTCTGGAAATTATTTTTCTACGAAGCTTTGCCAGACCCTTACTCAGTTACAACTGAGAATGGTCTGGTTTTAACCAGGCTAGGACAGAGTGGACAAAAATCCACAAATGTGTAAAAAGGAGTTGCAAATGTCACGTGACCTGCAAATTGCCCGGAAGCAATCCACAAATGCGTAAAAACAGTTTTGTGTGTAGAAATGGATCCACAAAAGCGTAAATCACACTTTGTATGTGAAATAAAAAGATATTTGTACAGATTAAATTGTGTGTATTTACAAATCACACATTATTTTTGTGAATATGATTTTACATAACACAAATGTAAAAATACATGTTTTAGGTTGTGAGATATTTGTGTATATGTTTATTTACAGATCTCTGCAGTACACATTGGACAAAATTCCACAAATGTGTAAAAAGGAACTTACAAATGTAACGTGACCCACATATTCACAGGAAGTAATTTGCAAATGTGTAAAAACAGTTTTGTGTGTAGAAATGGATCCACAAATGCGTAAATCACAATTTGTACGGGAAATAAAAATATATTTGTACAGATTTAATTGTGTGTATTTGCAAATCGTGAGATATTTGTGTATATGTTTATTTACAGATCTCCGCAGTACACATTGGACAAAATTCCACAAATGTGTAAAAAGGAACTTACAAATGTAACATGACCCACAAATTCACAGGAAGTAATCTGCAAATGTGTAAAAACAGTTTTGTGTTGTACACACATCACCCTGTATTTTTGTGGATATGATTTTACGTATCACAAATGTAAATATACACATTTGCAGATAGTGAAATATTTGCGCATCATTCTACACATTTGTAGATTGTCTTCGGTGGGTTACAAATATTAAAGTCCAATTAATTCTTCCATAAATTACCTCACACAGACACACACTGAACATTTCAAAAACTTTTAGCCTTTTATGTTCAAACTGGAGTAAGACAATGATTGAGAGCCTCAAGAAGAAGTGACAAGATGTAGACAACATGTCTGAATGGTTAGTTGATGAATTTATCTAGTTTATGTGTAGTTATCTTCTAGTCATTGATTAGCATATACTGTCATGATAATCTCTAAATCTCGTTCCCGGGGGCGGGGTTTATGTACATTTTAGGGTTAGTGATGTCACTAACCTGGGAGGAATGTCGTGTAGTCCCTACGAGCCGTTTATTAGTCCTTAAAAAGCAATTTCTTTAAAAGAAAATATCTCCCTTTGCTTTGAACTTTATTCTCGTAACTTTGCGGATGTTGTTTATTCTCAAACAGCAACATTACACACTAACTAAAGTTAGAAAAGTGAAATCATAATCAACCGCCCCTTTAAATAAATTAATAGATAGGAAAAAGACATATACATCTTTGACATATATTGTTAGCAATTATCATGAGTCAATAACAGCTGAGTGTTTTAATTATACCCCATGTCAAGGGAAACAGAAAGCAAATAATGCTGCAAATCACACACACACACACACACACACACACACACACACACACACACACACTGTGCTGAGGGATAAATCAAAGATGTACAAAATGGTAAGAGTCTTGCTCAAGTATTCTATAAAGTTCTACTTTAGCCAAAAGCTCTTTAAAGTTCATTGTCATTGTGAATTTTATGGTATTACTCACACACTTCTCGCAGATATAAAGTCTTACAGCACCATATAACAGAGTATAAAACAGCTTGACCTTTAATTGCAAAACTTTCAAGACGAGAAATCATCCTTTTAGTTAAGCTGACATTTTTAAATACCGGGTGTCCTTCTGAATTGCTTTTTGTGGCCATTGCTCTGTTGCCTGGTCTGACTGTATTAGTCCATTAGTTCAGAACCGTAAGCATTGGCGCTCGCTCATGACAGGGCCATAGAAGTAAACAATGCTGAGGGGTTTTAGTGTCACCCATGTATGTAGAGGACAAAACCGTTACCCGGGGCTCATGACCGAGCCTATCAGTCAGAGTGGAGATGGAAAGCACCGATAAAGATGGTAGTCTCCCCTGGCCCTATGTTTGTGTACCCTGGACAAGAAATCAATAGTGGTGGCTTCGGGGGCTGTTTTACAGTCAGGGCACCTCTCGGCTTAAATGTTTGTCTGTTTTAGTCAATGACACTTCTCTGCAAACTATTACCCACCGGGAATGAAGAACAAATGCGAAACAAATAAACTAGCCAGCAACCCATCTTGCCATTGTTTGCGCTTACAGATGGAATCCTGATAGCGTGGAAATTTTCTTTACACGGCGTCAAAGAAAAATCTATCACAGCCGTGATCCAGGCCATTATATTACTGCCTCGGAGGAAATATTGCATCTCTCTCTGGCTTGTTTTATCCTGATCTGTTTTGTACGCCCATCATCAGATGGATCTGAAGGCAGCTCAAGAAAGCCATTGCTTTCTTTGTGCTGCGATAAAGGAGGATTTCCTGACCACTATGTATAGAAGGTTATCACTACCTGTGTAATACCTTAAAACTGTCGAGCAACAACATCCAAAACAACACCGCTGCTCGTCCTAAAATCAAAAAGATTGAATTTACCTCTCTAAATCACTAGCACAATGCGGATGTGATCATAATTCTATTACAACCTCATTTTTATGATATAGTTCATTCAAATTTTTATGGATACCCAGGGAAATTCTTCCTGAAGGACTGTTTTTATGGTAAAGACGTGAATTGAAATAATTAGTGACCCTGTGTATGTGCGAATGGCAAAAAAAATGGCTTTCTCATTCCAATCAAACAATGCATGTAATTGTTTGCTTGTTAAACTGACTGCTCAAGCTGAAAGGTGTCCCGCAGTTCCCGTGTTCTCATTGTAGCAAATACAACGTTATACTGGCAATTGTTAACCTTTTTCTTCAGTC
Source organism: Gila orcuttii (assembly GCA_026230005.1). Taxonomy (NCBI): domain Eukaryota; kingdom Metazoa; phylum Chordata; class Actinopteri; order Cypriniformes; family Leuciscidae; genus Gila; species Gila orcuttii. Next base: position 25,953,283 of record JAPDVR010000007.1, on the reverse strand, counting down.
AGCCACATTAGATTCAAATTTGATTCAATTGTATTCTCGCTTCTGAATGTGCCCTATACAAACCAAAATGCTCCAGCAGCTTTTAAGCAAATTATTTTTGCTTGTGGAACTTCTGTAATAATGCTTCTTGTTCCTGACAAAATATCACATTTGTCAGTTCACTGTTTGAGAGTTGCACGGAAAAAAAGGAAAGCAGAGTTTGAAGTTTACTAGAACAGACATGCTACAGCTTCACATCGCTCAGACGATTTTAGGCAGGATGGAAATAGAAAAGAAAGCAGCCGCTCTCTCTTTGTAAATGTTGCTTTGTTCCCCCATCCCCCCATTACCACCATAAATCTGAACCCCTCTGCCTGTCTCTCAAGGGAATTCTCCAATCATGGACGGGTGTATCTTCCCATTTAAGCAGGGCATCCTGTGAGATTGGGATTGGCTTTTGCAGACACCAAACAGTGCTAAGTTAACTGGCTTGTCAATCAACGTCTTTCATTGCCACTTTCAATAATACTAAGTATTTTATTTTCTGGTATTTGTTCTGAGGGCTTGTGAGTGTATCACATTTATTTAGGTTAGGTTGTCTTTTGTGTTCAAACATGCAAATAAAATGCAAATAACCAATTGAAACTTTACTGACTCCATTGCCCTTTTCCCAAACCAAGTGAGCTTCCTCCGTATGCAGCATTTTAAGCTGCACCATAGCCTCCCTCTGGACGTGAAAGTTGTTCTGAAAGTTAGGCATCTTAATTTCTCTGCCTCATATGACTGGAAAGTAGCATCTCATTTATCCTTTGTGGAGAAGGCACACCCAGAATGCATTGCTTCGAGCTATGTGAAAAAGTAAATCCAACATGGTGAATTAGGGAGAAAAATGTTACACTGTAAAAGCTCAGTGTACTTATAAATTGATTATTTTACTTAAAGGGATTGTTCATCCAAAAATGTGTGTTTCACAAAAGAAAGAAACTCATGCAGGTTTGGAATGACATGAGGGTAAGTAAATAATGACAGAATTTGCATGAACTAAGCCTGCATTATTTGTGTGCAACCCAGGCTCATTGGAAAAACTGACAAAGAAAAAACAGAAACATTCTGGTTGACATATGATGGCTTTTCGAAAAGGCTATCCAGCGTGTGGCGCTAAAGTTATATGCTCTATTGCATTTGGAAATATTGTACCAATAGTGTTAACAAAAGCAAACGTGAGATAAAAATGCGCTTGCTGAAGCAACCATGCCATTTTAGCTGCTCCTACATGTTTTAGTGCTCTTTTATCATTACCCGTGTTTCACAGGACTCGTAGCTGAGCACTTCACATCGCAAGTGCAACGCTGTACCAGGTGAGTTCCCAGGCAAATTTACTACCCTAGAACATGGAGCTGGTTATGTGATGTGATCGTCAAAATGTATTTGTTTACAAATCATGAGCTAAAGTAAATGTGTTGTGAGGTAACATAGTCTTGCGCAAGGAACCACATGAAAATAATTCTTTATTAGGGCCGTGACACACCAAGCTGACGGTCGACCATTAGTGAGCGTCTGTCGGGCTAGTTTTTGCGGTGTGTTCCACGTCAGCAGCAGTTCACCCGATTCAGCATGTTGAATCTGCGTCGGGACCGTCAGTGAGAGACTCTGATTGGCTGTTCAGTTTAGCGAGAATCGTTACACGAGAATAAAAGCGAGAGTGATGAAAGTGAGCAAAGAAGTCAAGATGGCACAGACCTGGCACAGAAGACCTCAATAATTTTACCTCATCTTTCCTGAGCATTCCAGTACTCAAATATTTTCATGACAACATGAGCTGCCTGGAATGAAGAAAGTAATCAACATGATTGATATTAAAAATGGGAAGCAAGCAAGCTCTGCTTTGTTTACAGTTTATATACAGTCAAACCAAAAATTATTCAGACACCAGATATGACTTAATATTTTTTTTACTAGTGGGTGCAGGACACTATAGTTAATTTATAATTTGTATTTATTTATTATTTATTAATTTATATTTACTGGACTACCTGTAAAATTTATAAAACATTTGTGACCAAAAATTATTCAGACACCATGCTTTGCTTAGGTTTTTTTTTTCCCTTTAATTGCTAATGCAACCTTTTTTACACCACATAGGCCTACAACAAAATTAAGCATTGCTTGGTAATTGGTTGACCTTAATTGGTATTATCTAATTGTGTACTTAATTTTAACAGCTGAAAGCTGACAGCTATTCAACCTAATTCATTTGTAAGATAGTCTGACAGAAGGATGGCCAAAACCAGTGAAATATCAACTGATTTGATAACTCTTGTCATAATTTATTACCATTTTCTAAACTTTAGCGAATAAACTGTGATAATGTGAGAAATGTTGAAGGTGTCTAAATGAATTTAGGTTTGACTGTATCTGCAGCTAGTTTCAGTTTCTCTTTTTTGAATAAGGAATATAGATTATTAATTCCTGCTGATATAGCCTAGACAGTTATTTTCTTACACACAGGCGCAGAAGGCACATGCTAGTTGACAGTCATCTGTAGTCTTTACAATGTGTTCAAGCCCAGACACAGCTGATGCGAAGCAACAAACCACAGTTAACTTTCGTTGCCGCTATGTCTTTGACGTTGGCTTGGTGTGTCACGGCCTTTATTCACTAATCTCTCCAGTCATCCCTGTAATCATAATTTGTGTGTAAAGGAATAAAAGTTGTATTAATGCCACTAGTGTTAATTTCAACTGCAGTGAATTGTACATATAGGTACATACGCTTATGGGGTTTGCAAAAATGCAGGTAGAGGCACTTTTTTCCAATGAGTCTTAAGTGCATTAGCTTAGAAACATGCTAATGCTAAACTCTTTGACTTGATCTATTTTATCGTGCAAATCAAGTCCATTGTGGAGTGATGAGCATTCAAAATCAGTCATGAGATTCTGTGAAGTTTCTGCCTTAGAAATCTGCTTATGTTGACAGTAGGTAGCAAAGCAGCTCACTGGGTTTTAAAGCAGAGCTCATGTCACACTGTCTGGGTACTGTGACACTGAGCAGAAGATGAGTAAACCGAGAAACCTACTATCATGAGAGGTTGCTCCTCTGCAGGAGATTGATTGATTGGCCATTCACAGGATCTCATGTGTCCTTCAGACCTGAGCAGAGAAGGACAGGCTGTGAAATACAGAGATAGGCTCTGGGCTGACATGCTCTACCTATATAAAAAAGTTCTGAGTTTGTGCCACAATACAATATATGCCTACTGCAACAGTCAAATACCCATTCAGAATCTTCATAGACAAATTGATGAAAGGATAAACCTTTGGAGACAGACGTACCATGAGGTTTTTAAATGATGGTTTATTAAACGGATAGTTCCAACTGTAAATTCTGATTAGATGAGTCACGTTCAAATCTGAGCTGTAAAATTACTATAAACTCACACCTGTGCCTGCACATTCTATATTAATGTGCCAAGTTAGTGTGTTGCTTGGTAACTGTAAATGGCATGCAGCTAGAATAATTAATTATTTTACATGGAAGAACTGTTTATTCCAATAATTATTCATAATAAATTTAAAATAATATAATTAATGACATTTGGCCTCATGTGGCTTATTGATTTAATGTGTTTCTGTATAAGTATTTTACTGTAAAATATGTATTTACTCTTATGAAAACATTTTGTTCATATATAATTGAAATAAAATAAAAGTTTTATTTCACTTTCGTCCATTTTTATGGTTTTGAAAGTGCTTTATAAATAAAAGTTGAGTTGATATAATGCCTAACCAGCAAAAGGGAGCTCTCACCAGAGTACTGACTGTGATCCACGCCCTCTGCTTCCTCTACACTCATTTCCTGTTTGCATACTTTATAACCAGAGACCATGCTTGCACACATTGCGAAGTATTGCCAGTTTACCTGCCTTAACAAGCGTCTTGATTATTCTCCATTGCCTGCCTACCTGTGTATGATCTTGCCTGATTCTCTGTTTGTCGATCCTTGGAGTATCCTTTTGTTTTGGTTGCCTGTTCGGACTGATGTTTCTGTTTGGACTCCTTGCCTACCTACTCACTTATGCCTTTTGGAATTCCCCACTGGATGTTGACTGATCTGACTGCTACCTTGGTTTTGACCCACTGCCTGCCTTCTCGTATTTGTTTGTGGTGACTATCTTTAATAAACTTCCGCACATGGATTCTCACTCTGCCTCTGCATCCTCATTACAGTTGAGTTGATTTTAAATATATTATTTACTTATTAATAAACATTTCAGGACAATTTGCCCAATTAACTGCTAAACACCAGAAGTGAGATTCACCAATCAGAGAAGTAACTGTTACTGAGCCTCAGACGTTGGCTGAACATCTGTATGATGTACACTCACCTAAAGGATTATTAGGAACACCATACTAATACTGTGTTTGACCCCCTTTCGCCTTCAGAACTGCCTTAATTCTACGTGGCATTGATTCAACAAGGTGCTGAAAGCATTCTTTAGAAATGTTGTCCCATATTGATAGGATAGCATCTTGCAGTTGATGGAGATTTGTGGGATGACATCCAGGGCACAAAGCTCACGTTCCACCACATCCCAAAGATGCTCTATTGGGTTGAGGTCTGGTGACTGTGGGGCCCATTTTAGTACAGTGAACTCATTGTCATGTTCAAGAAACCAATTTGAAATGATTCGAGCTTTGTGACATGGTGCATTATCCTGCTGGAAGTAGCCATCAGAGGATGGGTACATGGTGGCCATAAAGGGATGGACAGGGTCAGAAACAATGCTCAGGTAGGCCGTGGCATTTAAACGATGCCCAATTGGCACTTAGGGGCCTTAAGTGTGCCAAGAAAACATCCCCTACACCATTACACCACCACCACCAGCCTGCACAGTGGTAACAAGGCATGATGGATCCATGTTCTCATTCTGTTTACGCCAAATTCTGACTCTACCATCTGAATGTCTCAACAGAAATCGAGACTCATCAGAACAGGCAAAATTTTTCCAGTCTTCAACTGTCCAATTTTGGTGAGCTCTTGCAAATTGTAGCCTCTTTTTCCTATTTGTAGTGGAGATGAGTGGTACCCAGTGGGGTCTTCTGCTGTTGTAGCCCATCCGCCTCAAGGTTGTGCGTGTTGTGGCTTCACAAATGCTTTGCTGCATACCTCGGTTGTAATGAGTGGTTATTTCAGTCAAAGTTGCTCGTCTATCAGCTTGAATCAGTCGGCCCATTCTCCTCTGACCTCTAGCATCAACAAGGCATTTTCGCCCACAGGACTGCCGCATACTGGATGTTTTTCCCTTTTCACACCATTCTTTGTAAACCCTAGAAATGGTTGTGCGTGAAAATCCCAGTAACTGAGCAGATTGTGAAATACTCAGACCGGCCCGTCTGGCACCAACAACCATGCCACGCTCAAAATTGCTTAAATCACCTTTCTTTCCCATTCTGACATTCAGTTTGGAGTTCAGGAGATTGTCTTGACCAGGACCACACCCCTAAATGCATTGAAGCAACTGCCATGTGAGTGGTTGATTAGATAATTGCATTAATGAGAAATTGAACAGGTGTTCCTAATAATCCTTTAGGTGAGTGTATATTGCAATGTTATGATGAACTAAATGCCTTTCTCCAGTGACGTTCTGATTTGTTCAAAGTGTTTCTGATGCTTGTTAGAAGGCAGACTAAGATGGCAAACGGGAACATGGTTTGTGTAACATTAGCAACACATTATTAGCTGTTTGATAACATAGTAATACAAAAGGCTAATCATATTAATAGCCGTTATGTGTCCGACACTGTAAAAAGTGATACCATTGTGCAGCGTTTACCTCAGTAAGTTGACTGCGTGAATGGAGACAGGGCTAATTAGCATAATGGCTCCGCGTATACTAAATGAAGGAAGGGTGTAGTTGCATTCAAGCTATTTTAAGGCATGAAGAATTTGTTTTCACGGGAAAAAAACTTTTAAATATGTAATTTTGGTGATCAAAGATGAGTTTTAAGGGATAAAAGGGGGACTTTAAATACATGGTAAATGAGGGAAATGAAAAACACCTGTGCTTTTCTACTAACTAAGACGAAAACAGCATCCAAACTGAACAGAACTGTGACAGTGACGTGTGTCACATTCTTTAACCCTTGTGTTCTGTTCGATTTTTGTGTACTCCCCTTATGGACCGGGTCAAATTGACCCAGATTGGATTCAATACAATTCCTCAAAAATCACACTATGAAAAACAACAGAGATTTAGATACAAACTGTAAACTTTTAATATCAACATTTGTCAAACATTACAAAAACATTATATCTGAAAATATGATTTATGAAAATGTTTTTAAACCATTTTTTAAAACAGTTTTGTTTTGACAAAATTGGAAAATAAACAGTATACTGATTTTTTTTGCATATACTTTTTTTTTTTTTTTTTTTTACTTTTTATGCTTTGAACATCGTAACTGAACAAAAAAAAATTGCTGTATAATGAAAATTTTTCATTTTCCTAAGTTAACTTTCCCTAGTTTCCTAAGACCTATTTTCCTAGTTTCATTATTCACTCACTGGGAAGTGAGAAACCAAACATAACAAAAACATACATCAAATAAATATTTTTTATTTATTTTTTGGCTCTGTGAAGCTGCCTTTGAAAATCCTACATAAAAGTTTTGGTTAAAATGTAGGTATTTTAGATATCTTGAATATTGAAATAAGAGCTTATTTTACTATCTGTGTCTGACAAAGATTTTCATCTGTAATTTGCAAATAATTCTGAACACTGTAATTTTAGCTTTTTCAAGTGTGTTTGGTTAGGGTTAGAGCACTTTTAGATGCACTTGCACGTTAGAACTGGAGTGGAAGTGCCCTGACATACAGAAAATAAATGTTTTTAATTTGTGTCTGTACAGTTGCTTTTGAATGGCTGTCTATGATTGGGTCAAATTGACCCGCAACATCACGAACGTAACAGTAATTTTGTTTGTATATGTCAAAACACATCAGCATGTTGAAACTTTGCATGCATGTTCATCATGATAAATGAGAAAAAGTCACAAAATGTCAAGAAAAAAAACAAAGGTTAACCAGTATTTCCAACAACTTGAAAATCGAAACGGGTCAAATTGACCCGCAACATAACACAAGGGTTAACAGTCCGCCAAACCCCCTTGTGTAAGAAGAAAGCCATCGTGTTTACAACTGTGAAAATGAGCGCTTATCAGGATCAACTAAACACTGGATTTTTAAATGTATGTGAAGTTCACAGCACCATTATTGCAGTAAACTTGCACAATGTTCTTGAGTAAATAATATATTAGATCCAGGCCAGTCTGTTATTGTAGGGACATTGACTTTATAATTTTCACGCCCCTGAAGACTCTGAACAAAACAAACTGTGATTGGTTGCTTGGGCTGCCTCTAGGGCAGTCCTTGGCCAATGAAAGCTGCTGTGGAGTCCAGACCTTTTACTGTCACTCTGGAAATGGCAATACTGTAGGCCCATGCTATGTTTTTGCAGGCTAGCTAGATGGCATTAGCTTCAGTAACATTATTGAGCTACCCTCAAAATATCTTTAACCCTTATTTTTTTTCTTCCTGATTTTAATATATATTTGCTTCAAATGTTGTAATGTGTTTAATCTCAGCAATTTTTTGTTTGGTTCAAGGTTCAGAACCCTAATAATAATTCTTTACATTTATGTAGCGCTTTCCTTGGTACTCAAAGCGCTCACATAGAAGGGGGAATCTCCTCAACCACCACCAATGTGCAGCATCCACCTGGATGATGCAACGGCAGCCATATTGCACAAGAACTCCCACCACACACCAGCTTATTGATGGAGAGGAGACAGAGAAAAAAGTACTTTGGGAAACAAGTTAAAACATGATGTACCCTATTGTAATGTCTTTAATAGTTTTGCATGAAAGAAAATCCAAAATCATTAATTTGTATTAATTTCTGTGAGAACACTGCTGTGGATTTTCTGTATCGTTTGAATGGCTGCTTCGTAAGCTAGTCTTTGCAGTGTCCCTATTAGTTTTTTTATCCTGTATTTTCTCTCTAATCTACATTGTGTTTGTTGGACACAAATGTGTAGCAGACAGCACAGGACTGAACAGTTTGAGAGCATCAGCTAACAAACTGTTGCTCAAATCTTGTCCTCTCTCAGATGGATGCGGTTCAGACAGACTTTGTTTGGGGAACTTCAGACAGAGCGACTGAAATTTCAAATATAAATGGTTGAAATTAATTCACAATGTGCCCATTGAGACAACGGGACTTTCCTGACCCGGCCTTTCGTTCTTATTGTCCGGAATTTGTCAAATATTTGCTAAGTCTCACAGCACACAGGGGCCCGTGGCATCACTGCCATCTTCAATGAGCTGACTCTCATTTTAAATGTTAATTGCCTTCCCTGAGCCTTCTCATTACACCCCCAGTAAATGATATGCTGCAGCCTCAGTGAAAGAGCTCTCATTTATCCTCAGAATGTGATAAAAGATCCATGCAGGTTTACCCTGATCTCCAATTTGGCAATGAAATGAAGGGAAATGCTCTGTATAATTGTAAACTCTATGCACATATGCAGATATACATATAGGCCTATAGATATATACTGTACATATATATATATATATCTTTTAACTCTGTAAGGTGGATTTCATGTAATGAAAGGACAGAATTTGCTTTCTTGATGTTTCTGTTGCCCTTATTAACGTAGAACGCCTGTCATTTTTATCTACTGATTCGGACTGAATTATGATCACTGTAGTTTTTTCTGAGGTGTGAGTGTGTGTTGGTCTGTATAATCATATGTGGTTAATATTATAGGAAGCCAGCTTTATTTATTTTATTTGGTCACAAATGTATTTTGGTGTATTGTTTGAATGTTTTGTTCCTGTCCTGTATACACAATCATTATTGTACTTTATTGCAAAAGAAATGAGACTTTATTGCAAAATGTTTTTACTCCATTTATACACTGCAGAAACCAATATTTATCACTTGCACGTCTTCCAGGTGAATTAAATGTTTTTACTCCATTTACACTCTGCAGAAACCAATATTTATCACTTGCATGTCTTCCAGGTGAATTCTTCCTGAAAGTTCTTTTCACCAGGGAACTCATGCATTTTTCATTTCATCCTGAGCCTCTGAATCCAACACAAAACCCGACAGACACGTGGGGTCTTAAAAGTGTCAATTTTTTTTTCAGCTTTTGTTTACATTGTCCATACTATAGCAATATACCTCAGTTGTTAAAATAGTTATTCAGGACTTGTTATAGAAATAACACACATATTTACAATCCTTCCTTTGAATGCTATGTCTGTGAGATACAGTCTGTTTCTCAAATCCTCCGGGAGATTGTTGGAGATGTACACTATTATGTAATCACAAGATTGTTTTGTGAATGCAGATGCATATTTTGACAATGTAACTATGAACTCTTGAATTCCTGCATTTGGTGTCTTGATTTGCTCTGTATATTTTAGGTCACTTAAACTTCTGCAGTGACTTTGGAGACAGATTTGTTATTCGCTGTGTGTGTTGTTACATAAGCATTTTTCTGTGCAGATCTGTTTGGGATGAGGAAGGGGCATAATGTCAAATTCATTGCATGGAGAGAGATGAGTATGCCAATCGTCAGAGCCTGAGGCTATGCACCTCCATCGTCAGCTTGGCTCCAAACACCACACACTGTAATGCCATCTGGCAGAAAGGTCAAAATAGACTGATCCAGAATCAGCACTCTGGTTTTACTAAGCTGGGCTCGGTCCTTACGTAAATTCATAGCATTTTATCTCTTAGACATACAGAATCATTCCTCAAAGTCTCTGTGTAATGTATGTTGAGAGTTCTATATGAGACAGCATCCTTAAGTTGAAGGCTGTAAAAACAGACTAAATTTCACATTAAAAAATATTATTATTATTATTATTATTATTATTATTTATTTTAATATTATTCAATATAATAATAATAATAATTGGTATTATTATTATTATTAATAATAATAATAATAATAATAATAATAATACCACAATTTAAATATCAATCTTTTGTATAAAGATTCATATTTAAAAAAAATATTCTCTATATTAATGATAATAATAATAGTAATAATATTACAATAATATACAGTAATAATAATTATACTGAATATTAAAATAATAATGATAATTTTTATATTCAATATTCAATAAAATAAAAATAATTATTGTAATATCCAATATTATTATTATTATTATTATTATTATTATTATTTCTGTTATTATAGTGAATATTACAATTATTTGTATAAGAGATTCATATTTAATAATAATAATAATAATACCTATTATAATTATTTATTACTACTACTACCACATTGAAAAGTTAATAATAATAATAATAATGATGTCATATTATTATTATTATAACTACAGTGAATATTACAATTATTATTTATTATTATTATTACTACACTGAAATGTTAATGATCATAATCATCATTATTATTTGTATTACAGTATTTTTTTACGTGTTATAAAAATTCACTTTCACATTGCACTGCAATTTGGTTAAACCCTTGAATCTTAATTTTCACAGAGAACTGAAGGTATTGTTCTACCAAAACTTTCAGTTGTAGTTTTGTCTGCAATACCAAACTAAACAATAGTATGGCATCTTTGAATTTGTTGTCCCATGCTTCTACAATTAATTGGCTTGTGTTCCTGCACTTCCATTTGGAAAATTACTGTGATGCCACCAGTATTTTGAGACTTGAGCAGCATCATAATGATCAAAACTATAAGCAATAGTTATTGTTTGAACTGAAAGTCAGTGCCTCCATAACTCTCAGCTTCTCCTTGTTTGGATGCATTTGATTCTCTTGCACATTATTCCTCCATTTTGCATCATACACCATTTCTCGGTCTGTTTGGGATGAGAGGGCTGCTTTCTCAGATGCCTGAAGGTGAACCGTGTGACACCCCACCAAGTGACAAAAAAGAAGTTGTCACTGAGTGGCGCCTTTTTAAGATCCCAAGTGTGCTGCAAGACTAGACCTCAAAGAGTTCATGTTAGCATGTGAATGTTTAAAGTGGGTTGGTTTTATTTACAGCAAGCTGTGTTGTGTATATTATTTTGTGATATGAGATTGAGATGAGAAAGAAAAATGAGCGGTGTAGAGTTATTTGCATTCGCCCTCCATACATCCCTTGTCTTGTGCATAGATAAAGGGTTTCCAGTCCTTTGTCTGTGATTAACCTGGTTGAAGAACCGGTGTTATGATGCTGAACTCCCTGCAGCAACCGAATAGCGGCTGGTTGCCTTGGAAACATAGGATTTCAAGCACCATGCACTGGACTAAGTTGATGTTCAAAGGGGCATTGGTACAAGAGGGCAGCAAGAAAAAGTTAATTGCTTTTAGATATTCAACCATAACAGCACCAGGAAGAGCTTTCGCAGAGGCTGGAGAGAGGGAAAACATTTGAAAAGTTTTATAATCCTTCCCTCACCCAGAATAGCAGGTCTTTCGTGATGTTCCTGGGAATATGCTCCTCTGGTGTTGCGTGGACGCCTGGGATTGGAGCTTAAGTCTGCTTCAATATGATCGCACAATAGATGGATCTTACGTGTTGGGTACGGGGATCTACAGTGAAAAAAGCACTTACGAAACAGAAATCCTCACTACAAAGAAACGAGGTGAAAAGGCAGTAATTTAACCAGATGCCCCACTCAGCAGAGGAGGGATTAAAATGCACTGCGGCTTATCTTGCACCCTAAGACCTTGACTGTGGAATCGCAGGTTTTGCAAAAACACTGACAAGGTCACACCTTTATTAAGGTTCTTTTATGTGTTAATGAGAACGTGGGGGCGACTCAGAGAAAGGTATTCAGGTTCTCACCCTCTGTTCCTCTTACTGTACTAATGAAAGGAGGAACGGGAATTTGATGGGCATGTCCTGTTTGACAATATGCGGAGGTGAAGTGAGCGAGGACTTTATTGTGTCAGCAGCTTAGAAAGGTGAAAGCTAGAGCACATGTCCAAGACTGCCTGAACTTTCAGTGGGGGAAATTAAGTGATTTTTTTTCTGTACTTATAAGGGATTTTTATTTTATTTTATGCAGGACAGACTGTAGGCTGTAAGATTTTACCATAGTTCGTTTTGGTTCTCTAATATGATTGGACAAGCAACACTCTACTGTTGTACTCGTTGTGTTATTATTTCTATATAGGCTAGCTGGTATCAATTCTTTACAATTTAAGAAATAATACTATTATTATTATTTTAATAACAGTGAATATACAGTGAGTTGGTTATTTTTATTATTATTTGTATTTTATTTATTATTATTTTAATATTTTATTTTCCATGTGTTTTCAGTTTAGTTTAGTCTGGTTTTATTCACAGAATATTTTGCTTTAATTTTCCAAGAAGCCTATGGATTTGTAATGACATGAGTGTGTCCCGGGTTGTGTGGTGCAAGACAAACGACGAATAAGATGGATTTTAACAGGCTTTAATAATCCACAAGGCAAGTTCCAACACAGTTTGGCAATCCAGCACAACGTACTCACTGATGAGACCCGACAAATAAACTCAGACATAACTGAACTTAAGTAGTGGCAACTATGATGGGAAAGGTGCAAAACACAAACAGAGTCCATGTGGTGTGACAGTACAACTTTTTTTTCATGTTTGGGTTTCATGTTCATTTTCTTCCTTTTAAAGCCCTAATCATTTCTATTTGATAATTTTTTATTTTTTAAATTAGTTTAGTTTAGTTTAATTTTAGTTCAGTGTTTGTCAGGCTTCATTCTATCATTGTTTAGTTTGCTGTCTGTATTTTAAGAGATATTGCCTAATTATAGTATATACCATCAGTACCTGGGGCCTCATTTATAAACGTTGCGTACGCACAAAAGATGGCGTACGCCGCTCTCTACGCAATAATTGGTATTTATAAAAAGCAAACTTGACGGGAAAATGTGCGGTCCTTCACGCAAGCTCTGACCCAGGCGTACGCACAAAAACGGGTGAAATGAGAAATGGCGACACCGTCAGACGGAAGAAACACGTGAAAGTGTGTGAAACTTAGGACCGTTGTGTAAAAGAAATGACAAAACTGCCTCTCATTAAAGACTTTACAAAGCAAGTCTGACTATTAACAGCCTACACGAACACCCGTTTGATCGATCTACAGTGTATAACAAACAAAATCAAACGAAAATTACAACAGAAATGCAAATTAACACATATTTGCAAAAAGAAAAGTGAAATATGTTCTGCAATAATATTGGCATGTTATGCAATTAATCATCATAAATAATATAGTAAACAGAACGAAATAATGTACAAAACTTATTATTCTCGTCAATGTGTCCGTCTGGCGGAGCAGATATAGGCCTAGATGCAATTAGATAGACAGATAGATAGATAATTAGGGAGATATATAGATAGATAGATAAATAGATAGATGTATTATTGTCCACTGGGGAAAGTTGTTTTCATAGTAAAACATTCATTCATTCATTCATTCACACACACACACACACACACACACACACACACACACACACACACACACACACACACACACACACACACAGAAACATGATTCACATTTAAACGGTATGCTATTTTTCCGTTTACAGACACTAACGTTATTCTATATCGCGATTAGAACAAAGCACAAGCATAAAACACTTACTTCTCAGCTGAATCTGTTGCTCCTCCTCGTGGTGAAAATAAACCTGCACTTGTTCTGAGGTAGGTAAATGTCCCAGGATTGTTCCTCATATAGCCGCGCAAGACGACAGTAGATTAATCTGACTAAAAAATATAGTGTGTTTTCTGAGTTTATGGGCGTTATCGCGTCTCAATGTGTTGCTTCACATATTTGCGTTTGAACCGGGACAGGCGGATTAATGTAAGCATGAAACACGGGCTTAATTTTGGAAACGTGAAATACGGGGTGAATTCTCCTGTACGCAGGAGGTAAATTAAGGCGGACTGCCACCGGGCTAATGATCTTGGTGACAGTGAACGGGCCAATAAATTTGGGAGCAAGCTTATTAGAGACGGAGCGGAGAGGAATGTTCTTAGTAGAAAGCCACACTTTTTGACCGACGACGTATATGGGAGGCTTCGACCGGTGGCGATCGGCCTTAGCCTTGGTGCGCGCCCCCACTTGGAGTAAAGTCTCACGTGCTCTAGTCCAAGTGCGGTGACGCCTCTGGATAAAGGCGTGAGCAGAGGGGACCGCGACCTCGGATTCCAGACTGGGAAAAATTGGTGGCTGGTAACCTACACTACACTCAAACGGAGAGAGGCCCGTGGCCGACACTGGTAAGGCATTGTGGGCGTACTCCATCATGGACAGCTGTTGGCTCCATGAGGAAGGATTCTTGGATACCAAACATCGTAACACTCTCTCCAGATCTTGGTTGGCTCTCTCGGTCTGGCCATTGCTCTGAGGGTGAAACCCTGAAGACAGACTAACCGTCGCCCCCAGTAATTTACAAAATTCTTGCCAAAATTTGGACACAAATTGGGGTCCTCTGTCAGAGACCACGTCCATCGGGAGGCCATGTAAGCGAAAGACGTGGTCAACGACTGTCAACGCCGTCTCCTTAGCTGAGGGTAATTTGGGTAAGGGAATAAAGTGAGCCGCCTTCGAGAACCGGTCCACCACTGTCAAAACGACAGTGTTACCCTGGGAGGGTGGGAGGGCGGTGATAAAATCTAGAGCGATATGGGACCAGGGTCTCGAAGGGACTGGCAGCGGTTGGAGGAGCCCATCTGGGGGTCGATTGGAAGTCTTACCAGTGGCACAAACCGAGCAAGCCAAAACAAAACTGTGAATGTCACCCAGAATCGTTGCTTAACTAAAAACTTAGTACGATTAACTCCTGGATGACAAGCTATGTTGGAACAATGGCCCCACCGGATAACGTCTGACCTTAATCCCTCCGGCACAAATAAACGACTCAGTGGACATTCGGGCGGAGGCGTTACCCCTTCTAAGGCCTTCTTGACCTTCGATTCGATCTCCCATACGAGTGTGGAAACAAATAGGGTCTCCGGTAAAATGCACTCGGGAGTAGACGGGCGTTCGGAGCGATCAAAAATACGAGACAAAGAATCGGGTTTGATGTTTTTAGAACACGGGCGGTACGAGAGAGAAAAATCAAAACGACCGAAAAAAAGTGCCCACCGAGCCTGCCTGGAGTTCAATCTTTTGGCGGTTCTGATGTACTCTAAGTTCTTGTGGTCGGTCCAGACGATAAAACGTACCCCCGAACCCTCTAACCAATGTCGCCATTCTTCCAACGCTAACTTGACTGCCAACAACTCCCTGTTACCAATGTCGTAATTGCGTTCGGCTGGGGATAAACGATGAGAAAAAAACACGCAAGGATGCATCTTATCGTCTGTGGGAGAGCGCTGGGACAGAACTGCTCCTACCCCCACCTCTGACGCATCGACCTCCACCACGAACTGCCGTGAATAGTCAGGGGCAACAAGGATGGGAGCTGAAACAAAGCGGCTCTTGAGGTTAGCAAACACAGCCTTGGCTGTATCTGACCACCTGAACGGAGTTCCGGGGGAGGTCAAGGCAGTCAGAGGCGCGGCTAGCTGGCTGAAGTTGCGAATGAACCACTGATAGAAATTAGCGAATCCCAGAAACCTCTGTAGGGCCTTACGGGATTCTGGACTTGGCCATTCTACCACAGCCTTAACCTTGTCAGGGTCCACACGCATTCCCTCAGACGAGATGATGTGTCCTAGAAAAGGAACAGACTGTGCATGAAAATCGCATTTCTCCGCCTTGACAAAAAGCCCATTCTCTAACAACCTCTGAAGCACTTGTCGTACGTGTTGCACATGTTCCTGGAGAGACGAGGAAAATATCAATATGTCATCCAGGTACATATATATGAATTGATCTATCATGTCTCGTAACACGTCATTGACAAGTGCCTGGAAGACTGCTGGGGAGTTGGACAGCCCAAAAGGCATGACCAAATATTCAAAGTGACCCCTGGGGGTATTAAACGCAGTCTTCCATTCATCCCCCTCCCTGATACGGACCAAATGATAAGCATTACGCAAGTCCAATTTCGCGAAGATGGATGCTCCCTGCAACCTCTCGAAGGCTGAAGACATCAACGGCAAAGGATAAGTATTCTTTACCGTGATGTTATTCAACCCTCGGTAATCAATACAAGGTCGCAAAGATCCATCCTTCTTCCCCACAAAAAAGAACCCCGCCCCTGCTGGTGAAGAGGAAGGCCGGATGAATTTGGTTGTCAGAGAATCAGAAATATATTTCTCCATAGCCTCCCTTTCTGGAATAGAAAGCGAATATAACTTGCCTTTAGGCGGAGACTTACCTGGCATTAACTCTATGGCACAGTCATAGGGACGATGAGGAGGGAGAGAAGCAGCCCTAGACTTACTGAACACTTACTCAGGTCATGGTACTCCTTAGGCACGTTAGACAGATCCCCTGCTTCCTCCTGAAACACATAAACAGGCACAGACGGACAAGCAGACACAAGACAAGACTTATGACATTCCTTGCTCCACTCCAGTATAGCCTTGTGCTGCCAGTCCACTCGGGGGTTGTGACGGATGAGCCAGGGGTGACCAAGAACGACAGGTGCCAACGGTGAATCCAGGATATAAAAAAAAATAGTCTCAGTGTGATTGCCAGAAGTGATGAGGGTAATATCTTCAGTGGTGAATGAGATGGTGGGCAGTTCTTGGCCATTTAGTGCGTGTACAGCAATCTTCTGAGTGAGTGGTCTGAGTGGAATTTGAAACTTGTGTGCAAACATACTGTCCATGAAATTACCTTCAGCCCCAGAGTCCAGAAGTGCTTGACAGTCGTGCTGGTGAGTTGACCATCTCAGTCTTACCGGGAGGAGTGTAGATATGGCTGAGGTCTTCTCGGCGGAGATCCCACCCGATAGTAGCCTCATACTTACTATCGGGCTTGGCCTTTTACCGGGCAGTTGTACGCGAAATGTCCCAACCTCCACAATATAGGCAAAGGCCCTGGGACCTCCGCCTCTCCCTCTCCTCCCGGGAAAGCCGAGCTCGACCCACCTGCATGGGTTCGTGATCGAAGACGGGGCTGACCACGTCCCTGCCGCTGGACCGTTGCCCCTCAATCCCTCCAGGAGGACGGTTAGATGCCACTCTGCCCCCGACTCGGGAAAGTCGCGCATCTACCCGTAGGGCCAGCTCGATGAGTCCGTTCAATGACGTGGGTAGGTCCAGGGCGTAGATCTCTCGTTGGACGCGGTCAGCCAACCCATGCAGGAACATGTCCCACTGCGCCTCCTCGTTCCAATGACATTCGGCCGCCAGGGTTCGGAACTCGATGGAAAAGTCCGGGACCGACCTCTCCCCCTGACGAAGGTCGGTCAGCACCCTGGCGGCCTCTCTCCCCGTGACGGCTCTGTCAAAACTCGTTTCATCTCTGCGGAGAGAGTTTGGAACGAGGCGCAGCAAGGGTCTTGATTCTCCCACACCGCCGTTCCCCATAACGCCGCCTTTCCGGTCAGTAACGTGATGTCAAAAGCCACCTTGGCTTGTTCACTCTGGAACGTTCTGGGCTGTAGGGCGAAATGCATGGAACATCTTGTCAAAAACGCTCGACAGTAAGCAGACTCACCCCCATAGGGCTCCGGAACCGGTAGGCGTGGCTCAGATGGCGCGGGGAAGTCCGGTGGTGTGGAGGGAACGGCTGGTGTGGGCGGCGCAGTGGGAGCACGAAGAAGTTGGACCTGCTGGGTGAGCTCGGACACCTGCGTTACCAAAGCTTGAATCGCACGACCCGTGTCATTGATGTTCCTCTCGTGAGAGTCCATTCTTATGACGTTGTGGTGGACGAACTCATCCAGCGAGGTAGGTGTCTCTCCTGCTGCTTCCCTGGAACGGTCAGATCGTTCTGTCATGATCGGTAAAGAGAACAGGAAGCAATTGCAGTACTCAGAATTTATTGGAATAGATACAGGCTCAGGATAAGACACGGGTGTGGACAGGTAACGCAGGGACTTCGATGGTCAGAGTGCGGTGAATCCTCGTGAAGTGAAGTGCCAAGACGAGACGAAACAATCCAACACCGAGACGACAATCCACAGGAACACGATGACGGGAAAACCAGGAAACAAGACTCAACACCGACACCCAGGACATCAAACAACGATCTGACAAAGGGAATTTGATAACGGTGAGTATTTAAGCAGTGAGGGAGATTAACTGCAGCTGGTGATGAATGATGATGATCAGCTGGAGCAGATCAAGGAATGACAACACAATCACGCCCACTACACACGTGCTTTCATACCACAACACAAACACGAGACGAGAAGGAAACATTGGATCAGTATACCGTGACATATAAGGTTTCTTTTTAAATTCAGTACTGACGGATTAAAAGCATCACTTTCAATTCGTTGCTGGTGAATCTCAACTGGATATTTTAGCTCAATACACTGGACGATTGAGATTCTTAATGTGACATATGTTCCTGTCCTGTTTCATGTGTGTTCCATATTGTGGACTTTTCTTCCACTTCATTTATTCACTCTGTTCTCTGCTCTGGAGTTAAAGAACCTTCAGGTCTCTATTGTCGGGAAGGACATCTATGATGACTGACTCTCCTGCAGTGTAATGGGGCCTAGACCTACTCTCTTAACTATGTGGAAGCTGATTGGAGTCCTATGGACATGCAGGGTCAAATCAGAGCTCCATTCATATCACATCCATAATGCAATTCAATGGATTTATACCTGAACTCAAATCCTGGTTCTATTTAGATTGAAGGTCCCTGTCACTGCGACTAGACTTCAATAGGACTATGAAGACTTTCACTTAGAGAAAACAATAGATGTTTAAGTATGTACATGTATTCCAATAGTCCACTTTAGACATTCTACTAACTAAAAGTAACTTTGTAATTACATGTCATTTTGTGAATAAAAAATCCATACCTCTAAGGACAGATGCTAAAAATACCTATGCTGTTGGATAACCCTAAACCTGACCCAAAAAAGAAAATGCTCGCCATCATTTCATTAAAAAAACATTTTCAGTTTATTATGTAAAGACTCAGGGGCGGATCTAATCCGTGGGGGATTTGCATATCATAATTAATAATTGGTAATTAATAATTATTCATACATGTTTGGATTAGATCAGTCTTACATGTTAATAAATCTCCTGATAAGGGATGATATGTCATTTTACCTGCATGCATGCATGTGTATCCTTGCAATTAACCACAAGTTGATTGTAATTAATTACACGGACCACGTCCTACAAAACAGGCAAAATTAATTAGCTCAATTGTCAGAATAATATTTGTGGGGATCCACAATATCATCCTACTTTATAGGATTTCAGGAAAAGCAATTCTGTGGCCACAAGAATTGGGTTTCCTGCCCTATAAGCAAATACTCTGTAAAGTATCTTTAATTTGTAAGCTTGTAAGCTCTTTTGGCACTTAAGGGACTTGAAAGTGAGCAAAAAGCAGTACATCAATCAAATGAATATAATGAATTTAATAAGGCAGAACTCCTTATGTATTCACTACGGTTATATGGGATATATGTATTTACAAACATAATAAACAAACAAAACACGATAAGGCATCGATGAACGAGAAATGCATAGAGTTTGGACAATGGAAACACGTGTGTGAGAGGGGGAGAGGGAGTGAGAGGGAGAGAGAGAGCATTGGCAACATTCACCCTGACAGTCACCTGTCTGTAACAACACGAAAACATCATCTTAATGCTTCTTAGAAGCTCTATAAAGAGATATACTTGCACAAATTTCTGGGTCTCTCTGTGTCGCGGCATTCCTGCGCGAGCGGAGTCCTTTAGGAAGCGTCACGTGGTGCTGCTTGGCGCGCGTGTTGAACGGAGGTTCAAAGTCTTTGGGGTAACATTACCAAAGGAAAATAGTTCGGCTAAGTTCGTTTCACTTCGTGGAAGTGAACAGAGTCGACTACGGAAAACAAAACTTTGACTAACAAAGAAAAGAAATAAAGATCTCTACGGGGAAATCACGCGGAGTTAACGTTACATCTTTGCATGGCTGGTGAAGAAGCTCGCGTGCGTCTCTCGGTCCGGCGCGTCACGTGGTCACGTGCGAGTGTTTCTCCTTCAAAGCGAGCGCGCGCTCGTTTGAAGGTCCCTTGTAGATGGATTTGCTGAGGAGATATGTCATGCGGTGTTTTCACTTGACGATTGGAATTCAACACGGAGGCTTATCTAAGACTGAAAAACACAAACTAAACTAGAAACAAATAAAAGAAAGGCGAAGACCTCGCCGGAGGCGAGACGTTACATTATGAAACAAGGACGAGAGGGGTAGGAGAAAGAGCGGAGTGGGGAAGCGTTATTTATCACCTTGGAGAAATTCGGCCTCTTCCTGTTGGCTTGCTGGATTGCTGATCCTGATCGATTGCTCCTGTCTGCCTAGCTGCCTGCTGTGTTTTGTTTGCTTCGAGGCTGTAAGCTCCGTCTAAGCCTCGTATTAGCTTTGTATTTCTTTCTGTTTTGAACCATAATTTACTACCATTTCTAGTTGTTTATACTACTAAATACAGCTTAGACAACATCTCAGATTAACCTGACATCGCTAGCTTCCGTTATTGTTAGCACAACACGCTAGTAACTCGCTAGCCTGTTAACGCGTCACCCGTGCGCTCAGTTATTTATTTATTTTTCTCTCGCGCGCCCGCGCCTCTGAGTTCATAAAAAGCCCAGGTGAGTAAGAATCAGTCAACAAACACGGTGAGTAATGTCTTGTCCTGTTATTGTCACCTGCACTTCATGTTACATGTTTAGCATAGCCTTCCCCGTCGGCAATATAGGGTTTATATGTCATAAATGCAAGGAGACAGTCAGGCTGACGGAGAAGATTTCAGAATTGGAAACACGCATCCAAACTTTAATTGAGGATAGTCAGTGTGCTAGAGCTTTAGATACTATTTTGGATGCGCCTAGCATAGTGAACTCTTTACATGATTCGGTTCCGGCTGAATTATTGCCTGTGCAGCAAGGCAAATGGGTGACAGTGAGAGATCGCTCTAGTCGCGGATCAAAAAACCACTCTTCCGTTCCGATTGCCATAACAAATCGATTTGCCCCGCTCAGTGAAACACCCACTGAGAATTCTGTTGATTGTGCCCTGGTAATTGGTGATTCGATCACACGGAATGTGAAAATAGGGACACCAGCCAACATAGTCACATGTTTGCCGGGAGCCAGAGCGCTTGACATCAAAGCAAATTTAAAAGTGCTGGCTAATGCTAATCGTAAATTCTCTAAGATTGTTATTCACGTCGGCACTAATGATGTTCGACTCCACCAGTCGGAGATCACCAAAATTAATATTAAAGAGGTGTTTGAACTCGCAAGTACGATGTCAGGCACTGTAATCTGCTCTGGCCCCCTTCCTGTTCAAAGGAGTGATGAGATAGTTAGCAGATTGTCATCACTCAATGGCTGGCTGTCTAAGTGGTGTCCGAAAAATAATATAGAATTCATAGACAATTGGAAAAGTTTTTGGGGCAAACCTGACCTGTTGAAAAGAGATGCTATTCATCCCTCCTGGGATGGTGCTGCTCTTCTCTCTAGTAATTTGGCTCATAGTCTTAGAGACAAAACATGACAATCTGGGGCTCAGGTCAGGAAGCAGACAAACTGGCTAAACCGACCGTCTGCTAGCGGCCTCGCGTCACCAAGGTCAGATAAATCCCATCACATAGAGCCTCTTTCACCTAGATATCATCATATAGAGACTGTGTCTGTTCCCCGAATTTGGAAATCCAAAAAACGTCCAAACCGATCTAAGGTTAAAAATGTAATTGATATTCAACAAATAAAAAATAGATATAATACAGATGAGCAAACGATAAAGCTTGGGTTGCTGAATATTCGATCCCTTACTTCAAAAGCGCTCATAGTTAATGATATGATTTCAGATTATAACCTAGATGTGCTGTGTATGACAGAAACCTGGCTAAAACCAAACGATTACATTACTTTAAATGAGTCCACCCCCCATGATTACTGTTATAAACATGAACCTCACCTGAAAGGCAAAGGGGGGAGGTGTTGCTGTAATTTATAGTAATATTTTCAAAACCACTAAAAAATCTAGTTTTAAATATACTTCTTTTGAAGTGTTGGTGCTTAATGTAAAAATATATAATGTAAACGATAAATCAAGTTTGAGAATTCTGCTGGCAACTGTATACAGGCCACCAGGGCACCATAAAGACTTTATCAAAGAATTTGCTGACTTTCTATCAGAAGTAGTATTGGCTGCAGATAAAGTTCTAATTGTTGGTGATTTTAATATACATGTAGATAATGAAAAATATGCATTGGGATTGGCATTTAAAGACATTCTTAACTCTATTGGAGTTAGACAACATGTGTCAGGACCTACTCATTGTCGTAATCATACTCTAGATCTAATATTATCACATGGAATAGATGTTGATGCTGTTGAAATTCTGCAGCAGAGCGACGACATCTCAGATCATTATCTAGTCTCATGTAAATTACATTTAGCCAAGGCTGCAAAGCCGACTCCATGTTACAAGTATGTTAGACCTATCACTTCTGCCACTAAAGATTGCTTTATCAATAATCTTCCTAATCAGTTTCATCATCTCAGCATCCCAGATAGCTTAGCAGAACTAGATATTGCAATAGAAACTTTTAACTCTCTCCTTTCCAGCACTTTAGACACAGTTGCTCCGTTGCGCTTAAAGAAGATTAAAGAAAATAGTCCAACGCCGTGGTACAACGAGCACACCCGGGCCCTTAAGAGAGCAGCCAGAAAAATGGAGCGCAACTGGAAGAAAACAAAACTAGAGGTATTCGGATTGCATGGAAGGAGAGCTCGATTGCTTACAGAGAGGCTTTAAAAGCTGCTTTAAAAATCTGCTTATTTTTCAACCCTATTAGAAGAAAATAAACATAATCCTAGGTATTTATTTGAAAAAGTGGCTACACTAACGAAAAAGAAAGCTTCAAGCCCAGAAGTTTCCAAGAAACACAGCAGTAATGACTTTATGAACTACTTCACTTATAAGATTGATAATATTAGGGACAAAATTATAACTATGCAACCGTCTACTACAGTATCGCATCAGACAGTGCAGTGTAGTCTCCCTGAGGAAAAATTTGATTCATTTGTTGCTATAGGAGAGGAAGAATTTTGCAAACTCGTTAAATCATCTAAATCGACAACATGTGTGTTAGACCCTATACCGACTAAACTATTGAAAGAGATGCTTCCAGAAGTCATAGATCCTCTTCTTAACATCATTAATTCGTCTTTGTCTCTAGGATACGTACCAAAAACCTTTAAGCTGGCTATGATTAAACCGCTTGTTAAAAAAAACGCAACTTGATCCTACAGAATTAGTCAGTTACAGGCCGATCTCAAATCTACCTTTTCTATCAAAGATATTAGAAAAAGCAGTATCCTCCCAGCTGTGTTCCTTTCTTGAAAGAAATGATATCTGCGAGGATTTCCAGTCAGGATTTAGACCACACCATAGCACTGAGACGGCTCTCATTAGAGTCACAAATGATTTGCTCTTATCATCCGATCGTGGTTGTATCTCTCTATTAGTGTTACTTGATCTTAGTGCTGCATTTGACACCATTGACCACAACATTGTCTTAGATAGACTAGAAAACTATGTTGGCATTAGTGGAATTGCATTAGCATGGTTTAAATCATATTTATCTGACCGCTATCAGTTTGTAGCAGTAAATGGGTGGGTGGTGATGGCGCAGTGGATAAGACACATGCCTTTGGTGTGAGAGACCCGGGTTCTAATCCACTGTGAGACACCATTGTGTCCCTGAGCAAGACACTTAACCCCTAGTTGCTCCAGAGGCGTGCGACCTCTGACATATATAGCAATTGTAAGTCGCTTTGGATAAAAGCGTCAGCTAAATGAATAAATGTAAATGTAAATGAAGAGATGTCTTATCGATCACAAGTTCAGTATGGCGTACCACAAGGCTCAGTTCTCGGACCGCTGCTTTTTACTCTGTATATGCTACCTTTAGGAGATATCATTAGGAAACATGGAATTAGCTTTCACTGTTATGCTGATGATACTCAGCTCTATATTTCGTCCAAACCTAATGAACCTCACCAATTCACAAAATTATCGGAATGCATAGTTGATATGAAAAATTGGATGACTAGTAATTTCCTACTACTAAATTCAGAAAAAACAGAGATTCTAATTATTGGACAAAAAGCTTCCACACGTAATAACCTAGAATACGTCTAACACTTGATGGCTGCTCTGTTAAGTCCTCGTCGTCGGTTAGGAACCTGGGTGTGCTCTTGGATACCAATCTTTCATTTGAAAGTCACGTGTCTAGTGTCTGTAAAACCGCATTTTTCCATCTTAAAAATATATCTAAATTACGGCATATGCTCTCATTGACAAATGCGGAACAATTAGTTCATGCGTTCATGACATCAAGGCTAGATTATTGTAATGCTCTGCTAGGTGGTTGCCCTGCACGCTTAATGAACAAACTACAGCTAGTTCAAAACGCAGCCGCTAGACTTCTTACCAGAACCAGGAAATACGACCATATTAGCCCTGTTCTGTCAACACTGCATTGGCTCCCTATTAAACATTGTATAAATTTTAAAATATTGCTGATTACTTACAAAGCACTAAATGGTTTAGCTCCGCCGTACTTGAGCGAGCTCTTAACGCATTATACTCCTTCACGTCTATTGCGATCTCAAAATTCTGGCCAGTTGATAATACCTAGAATATCTAAATCGACTTCTGGCGGTAGATCCTTTTCCTATTTAGCACCAAAACTTTGGAACAATCTTCCTAACATTGTCCGGGAAGCAGACACAGTCTGTCAGTTCAAAGCTAGACTAAAAACACATCTTTTTGACCTAGCATTCACATAACACTCTATAGACTTTTATAATTCAATATTAGGCTGCTTAGATTAGGTCAGCCGGAACTGGGAACACTTCCCTTAAATCCTGATGTACTCGTTACATCATAAGAAGAATGGCATCTACGCTAATTTTAGTGTCTTTGTTTATCCCGAGGTTTTGCCGCAGCCTGCCGGATCCAGGCCGTTTCCAGATCTGACGAAGGACCTTCGCCTGGACCCGATGACAATGGAGTGCTGAAGTGCCAACTAGCCTCTCCCTATGGAGGATCCCTATACCACTCTACAGATAAAGCCTAGTGGAATTTTTCGGTTCGCGTACCTACCCGAAGTGATAAGATAAAATAAAATTCTGCATCAAAATTTATAGACATGTAGTTTGTGTAGGCATGGTTTGTAAGGAATTCCAAACCTGCGCACATATCAAACGTACATAACTATAGAATCAGTTCTTAATGCGCATGTGAACGCCATCAGCGTCTATCACAGGTTTACGTTTTAAAATCTGTTTAGAGAGAACGGTGTCGTCTTAGCGGCCCTTAATTAAATAACAAATGATCATTTAGACGGAAGTGAATCAATCAAATCTAACTTTAGCTGGATAAAACATTATTCAAGAACCACTATTAAACTAAACCAATCTTTGTTACCTTAAATTATATGTTTATCTCTGTAAAGCTGCTTTGAAACAATCTGCGTTGTTAAAGGCGCTATATAAATGAGGATGACTTGACTTGACTTGACTTGGCTTGGCCAATAAGAGGGTTGGAATTCACAGGCGGGACTTTGGTTTTTATTGCTATTTGTCTAAGAGAGAGAGCTCCTTGCGTGCATGCGGGGGGGGGGGGGGGGGGGGGTAGATGCTGGGGTTGTCAATTCTTTGAAGAAACTATGAAACATGCTTTTACTGTTAATATGTTGTTGTTTCCGACATATCGTGTATACAGTCACGTCGATCTTCAAAGTACCAGGTTTTAGAGACCAAATATGTCACACATCTGATTCTGGTTAAGTATAGTGTGAACAGTCTGGAATAGTAAGTATTAGAGTTTACATGAAACAAACCACATAAAAGGACACATCATGAGATTGGAACATTAGATACATGGTTATGCATTTCTCACATGGTAATATATATATATATAGAGAGAATATATATGATTGAAAAGGTTTCATTTCTCCTTCTCAGCAAGAATTAAATCCATGCACATTCTTTTGGGTCATAAACCCGTAACAGGACACTGACTTCGGCCAGTGTTAGCAGAGCAAAGTTTCACAGACTTTGTTAGGATAGTGAGTTTGCTGGATTATTCAGTAAAAATGCATAATACAGGCATTTGTCGTTCGCTTAGAACTACAATACACTCACACGTATTTTCATAGGCCCTGGGCACTCGGACCCATATAACACATATGAAATATATCTCATTAAAATGTCTTTAATGGGGAAATACGTTAAAAGTTATTATGTGTGTGTGTGTGTGGACGGAGAGGTCCTGCATGCAGGCCACCTGAGTTTGCCTGCAGTGGGGGAAGTTTGTGAGTTGTTCGGGGACACATCACAGAGTCGTAAATGTTTCAGAAACAGTCTCATCTAGGCATTCTCATGCCAATGTCCATAATTTACATTCATTCTAAAAGACCTTGGGTTTTAGGAAGAATGTGCTTCATTTGTTTCAGAGGGACTGAGTCAATGATTCACCCAAATACCCTACACTTATATTGAACACTAATAGAGATAATGCTCTTTTCCATATAATGAAAATGGATGCCAATTCAAGTCCCCAAAAGGACAGAAAAATAAAGATGTTATTCTTTGAAAATGAAAAACATGGATTTGCAATGACACATGGGTGAGTACATGATAACTTCTTTTAATGTTTGGGTGAACTATCTTACTAAATATCCCAACTAAATTTTGTACAACCATGTCTAATTCATTTGCTTGGGTTGTTTCTTTGAACAATAGATTAACAAACCAGAATATGTCTGTTGTTAATAGTCATTTTAACTAGAGGGGCAATATCACAATTGTTGAGTGTAAGTTCTGATAAATGAGCCAAGCTGATTTTAAAAGATGATCAATTAACACTGTGAACACCCAGCCTTGAACAAAGAGGGAGAAAGCGATGACATGTTCTTCCTTTTAAAGACCAAATAATTTCTGTTTGTTAATTTGTCATTTTCATGCATGTACAGTATCCTGTTGTTTCATGCAAAGGTCTAGCGCACAAAGACACTCTAAACATAAGGACAGCATAAACATCAAAGCTTTACAGTGGTACTAAGAGAGATTAGTATTCTCTTCACTCATACAATTGGCTGTAAGCAATAGGCTCTGAATTATGGCCAAGGTTTATGCTCTAGGCAAAACTCCGAACCACATTTATCTTTCATGTTCTGTCAATATGTTCTGATAGAGGAAGGCCAAAACAGATGCTTGTTAAAAGAGCAGAGAATGAAGACTGTGGACGAATTTGACATTCCAGTTGATTTGGATTGTGAAAAAAAGATTCATTTGTCCACAAAAAATATTTCAAGATTTCAACTGGGCGAATGAAAAGTCTTAAAACCTTGGTTATGAAATATATATGCCTGTGTGTATTTTCTATATTATAATATTGTGTCAATAAGTTGTCCGAAAGAGTTGTCAGTAAGGGGTGAAAACCCTTGGGCTTTTAGAAATGATGAATTGGAGTAATGCATGAGCCCATTTTATAGCTAAAAATTGATAAAGCAATAGATAAATAATAAAAAAAAAAAACCTGTCAGATCACTTCTCAATATACTGCAGAAATTACGACTGCTAAATGTGGAATACATTCAGGTTTCACCACAAAAGTGAATGTTACATTTCATTTGGGCCTTTAAATCGAGGCGTTAATCAATATTGAAGAAAAGGGAAAAGGACTCTCTAAATTTTTTTTTCAAAATCTACTTCCTCAAACATTTTGTTAAACTCTCAAAGGCCTGAAAGTGTTTCATTTGAGTGGGAGGTGAGAGAGTGGGTTGTTTTCATGAAGCCATCAAAGAGAATGATTGGTAAAATAATCCACAATTACAGTGTTTCCATCCTGCAAAACAGAGCAAAAATGAATGCAGTGTTTCAGTGGAGGGAAAAAAAAGAAATTGGCGTAATGTTGAAGCCAGGCTTGCTAAAATGCTCCTGACTCGCTTTTTAAATGCCACTGTGTCTGAAGTCTCAATGCAAAACTGGCTGTCAGCCTCTACAGAGTGTGTCAGGACTGTTTTTCGTGTGTTTTGTTACCACCTCAGTGCGCCATTCTCTTCTGTGACCTCAGGTAGGGTGTCTGGTTAGTACAAGGATACATTTTCTTGTCACTCTACTAACCAAAGAAAGTCATGGGAGAAAATCTTGATAATTTGAAACAGAGGCACATGCAGGAGATGTTGTTCTATGTTTTGGGCTACAGGCATGGTGTGCTGGTTTAGGGAAAAAAAAAAGAAAAAGAAAAAAAAATTATATATATATATATTGATACCTTAATTATTTAAAATAACGGTAATTTAATGGTTCTTCAACACCTTAGCTTCAACAAGACCCATCTTTCTCTGCATAAAGTTTTTAAAGGAATAGTTCACCCAAAAATAAAAAAATCGGTCATCATTTACTCACTTTTATGTTGCTTAACATCTATGACTTTTTTTCTTCTGTGGATCTTTCTTGTCATCTTGAAAATGTATTTATTGTCAGAGCCATAGCCTCGTGGGCAGCGCTCCGACATATAGCGCAGTTGCACTCTGGGCGTCCCGAGTTCGAGTCCCAGCTCATGGACCTTTCCCTTATCCGTCCCCCTCTTTCTCTCCAACTGCGCTTCCTGTCAACTAACATCATAATAAAGGCAAAAACACCAAAAATAAATATATATATAAAAAATGAAATTTATTGAAATAATGAAATAATGCACACCTGCCTTATATAGCAATCACATTGTGATTTAGTCCTTCAACAGTACTGTACATTTTCCGGGTACATTCTGAACCGTTCCTCACTTTGCGATTGTCATCTATCAGATATTTTCTTTGAATTCTGTTCTTGATATTTTCCATCCTGCTTTACGATTCTCAATGGATTCCAGAGCCGAATAGTTGCACTCATAACTTTTAACTCGTTGGACATGCATCAGTGTAAAACCTTGGGAATAGTATCATGCTCTGAATATTCACAGCATTTGGGTGATAGTTTACTTTGCTTAGCAGCATAAACGGCAATGCCCCCTTGCCCCCCTCCAAACCACTTAAGATTGCTGAACGCCCACATCACATTTAAATCCAAGAACACACTCATTCAGCCCTAGCGTTTCCTTCCGTTTTTCAAGACCACTGCACAGGAGGGAGTCCATGCAGAAGGGATTTATTAAATTCGGCTATTGTACCTGCTGTAAGTGATAGATTTGGAGAGAACTAGCAAAACGGCACAAAAATAATAATCTCCCAAGCATGAGACATGACAAGTGAACAGCTATGAAAAAAAAAGAAACGGGGACAGGAGAAAATTGGATTTTCAAGAATGCCTTGTTTCACAAAAAAGAAAAAAAAAATGACCAGTCAGAAGGTGTTAGTGAAGCAGACTGACTTTCATTAGTTGAGTCATTTAGCACTATTGAACCATGAAGATGGCTCAGTGATATTATGTTAACCTCCTGTTTCGCATGCAGACCGCAGATTAAATGTAATTAAAGGGCTTTTGTACATTCCGCACGGCTTCCGGATAATTAATGAGTGGCAGGAAATATTCAGTGCTTTTTGTTGCGTGTGACATTTATGTCCCAGTGTCTGAGCATGTCTTTGCTTTACAGTACTTCAGAAAGTCGATACTGTAGACTGTCTCTTTGTGACGCCGACGTCATTCACTTTGCATTGGGATTGTGGAAAAAAATAGCCATTGGTATGTGACATCAGTATTAGTGTGTACTTTTGCTTTGCGCTTTTAGATCAATAAGGCTAGTGCTGTAAATTGAAAGGAAAGGGAAGAAAAAAGAGGCTTGGTGACAGATGTCATCCCAAGTGTATTTGATAGATGAATGATCATGTTTGTTGCTCCATCCGTTTGGTTGGCCCACTGATCTGTTCATCAGGGGTTCACCGCCTAGTGCATTCACAGAATGCCATGAGGA
Source organism: Gila orcuttii (assembly GCA_026230005.1). NCBI lineage: Eukaryota > Metazoa > Chordata > Actinopteri > Cypriniformes > Leuciscidae > Gila > Gila orcuttii. The sequence continues at coordinate 25,923,186 of JAPDVR010000007.1, read as the reverse complement.
GCCATGAAAACTCTTTTAAAAATGCATCACGTATATAAACACGCAGTCTGGAAATAAAGCGATATGCAATTACGTAAAACACTCTTTAATGTCTGTTTGAAAAGTGAGAATGAAACTCAATCTTGATGCTGGAATATGTGTATATGTGGGGTTATAGTCCCTGCTGTTTTTTGGATGGTTTCACCCCTGTCGTTTCTTGTGCTCGAATTCTATTCAGGTCCAAGCATTTGTAAGCCACTGTGAAGTTTCAGAGAAATCTTCAGCACTCCAGCGGCGCATTCAATGTTTCTTTGTACGTTTCTGAAAGACAGAGAGACAGGGGCAGCCCTAGAAGTTCAGGACCATCATATCCCCCCTGGTAACTCACTCACCTCTGAATGCATCATCATTCCCACCCTGCTGAAAGCACTGGATCTGAGCAGAAAGCTCCCTGCTGGGTGGGTGAGTGAGTAGGCAATAGAGTGGACACGATTGACTCTCCTCTACTCTCTCGTCCCCCTGCTGCAGTCCGAAAGACAAGGAGAGACCTCTGTCTGCATTCCCTGCTCCTGTGCTAATTAAGGACTATTATCTGACACAGCAGGTAGTACCTGCAAAATAATTGTCTACAGCGACAACTAAATGTCCCAATCTGGAGGCTAAAGCACTGGTGGTGGTAAAGGTCATCTGGTATTATATAGTCCGTTCATCTAATTAAAGCAAGCAGCCGCTGCAAGGCATGTGTTCATAATCAGGGTTTTTAGTGGTTAATTTTTGAGGTTTTGCATTACTTATGACACTTATTTTCCAACACATTTTGAACTTGAATCTGGTTCACCAAAGCTTAAAGGCAAGGTCACCTAGAAATGAAAATTCTGTCGTTGTTTAATCACCCTCGTGTTGTTTCAGATCTGTATCACTTTCAAGGATAAATTAGAATAAAATTACTCTTTTTCCATGCAGTACCAATAAATGGGGACTGGAGCTTTTAAACTCATAAAATGGTCACAAAAGTACCATAAAAATACCATAAGAGTAGTGAAATTTACTCATCTTACAAGCACTATGTTTTATGTCTTCTGAAGCCATGCAGTTTTAGGTTTTGGTTCACTGAGCATGTTGCACTAGTGGGCTGTTAATTGTTGTGTCTCGATTCTCAAATCAATCAGAGTGGTTGAATCAATTGATTCATTAAGAAAGTTAGACTCAACAGAATGATTTGTCTCTAATCATGAACATGCCAAGGAGAACCAGTAAATGCTGAATTAAAATGTCTGTGTTCCCCTACAAAGATGGGGTGTTTCTTCAGAAGACTTGCAATATAGAGCACAACTGTATTGATCTCTTGTGATACAATTAATGATGGTGCTTTTTGTAGTTTTGGAGCTTGATGTCTCAGTCTTCATTCACTTCATTTACATCTGAAAAAGAGTAACCAGGATGTTCTTCAAATGTTCATCATGAGGTAGAGTAAATACTTTTGGGTGAACTATCAAATACTATTATTTAGAAAACACAAAACAGCATTGTCCCTATGGAGGGGTAAAAAACCGCTTTATTTTCCTATAGTCATTTTCTTCTGCAGTGGAACAGAATTGACTTAAGAGGTTTGTTTTGTCTTGTTTTTTTTTTTGTTTGTGTTTTAAAAAAAAAGAAGTATTTCACATTTATTTCACATCTGATATTTGTCTTATATTTCTGATGTAGAACAATGTGTAAATCATTCAGTTAATTCTATATCTTTACCTATCATTTTATTTATTGCTTTTCTTTACAACATACCAAGTTGTAATAAGTGACACAATGAGCTGTAGCTTAATTGACTTGGCTTGGCCTGAGCTATTCATCTGTTTAATTTTTGTTTCAGATAATGAAAGACAACTTCTTCACCAAGTGTGTGTTTTTAGAATAATAATTGTCATTGTCTCCTTGTTGATGAAGAAACAACCTATTATGTGCCACATAAAACACCACCCGCTCTTTGCCAACTACTATCTGCTGTATTCAGCTGAGACTGGAGTACTGCCACTTTTTCTTTTCATTGTTTTAGTTGAACAGATATAAATGTACTGCATGTCTGTATAAATACACATCCACATGTCAGTCACACATTAAATGCATTTCATTAAAAATTTCACGTCTATTTATTAATTTACTTTGGTAAGTAACCATTGTAAGAGGCTTACATGTAGCATGTGTAACATGCAGACTATATAGCGAGGCAAATCTGTCTTTTTATAAACCTGTGAAAGCTCATTTGATGTAATTGAAGTGGTGTTGTGTGTTTGGCCATACGGTCAACCACTCACTTGTTCATGCTAATATGCTCCAGGTGCATATTCTCCTTCCTCTACGATGTCATGAGTTGAGACAGACTTATTGATCTGGCAAGATTGATCTGGACATAGGTGATACAGCAACATTACGTGATTTATTCAAGTACTAATATCTTGAGGCAGGTCAGTCCCAGCAGACACTGTTCCATTAGCATGTCATTCTTTAATCATTGAGGATATCAGAGGATCGTTAAAAAGTACCAAATCTTCTTCTCTAGTTATCAAAAGGTAGCCGCTGTACATTTCACTTATACTAATTTGTGCATGTGATGTCAACGTTGAACTTCACTGATCTATTCACAATGTGTTAAATTATGCGCATGCAATTTACAGGTAGTATCTACATATATTGAACCCGATACAAAGTCTTACATCAGGATCTTAGTTTGTGGATTTGTTCTTGTCTCAAATCTCTTCATCCAAATTTCAGATCACATAGATATACTTTTCAAAAAACATTTCATTTTGGACAGTACCATCTGATCAACCCTGTTCTTCCACCAGGACACTCAGCATCTGCTCTCTGTGCAGTGATTGAGAGATTGCTCAAACTGAGCTGTTTCCATTGCTCTGTTCCAAAACCTAGTGAACTGCATGTGGAGGTGGCGTTTAAAGACATCATAGACACTGTTGCAGAGCGAAAACTGTTCCAAAAGGTAGGCAACTTAATTATACTGCCACCTAAAATACCTAATTTTAGACAAATGTTATTTTTTTTTTATATTTTGTGTCTTCCAAATTTATATAAATCTCATTACATTGTATTTACAGTACATTCCATTCCTTTCCATAGACACAATGTTTTTTCTTTTTCATTTTTGTGCTTTTGTTCTTCCACATATTAATTGAAAAAAAACAAACAAAAAAAACAAGCTAGATGGATGAATGAACAGACAGACAGAGATAGACATATTGATACTTAGTTACTTTTTATGGAAAGTAATGTTACATTACTTTTGCCTTACTTTTTATCACCTGGGATGGGCTTGCTTGTTTGTTTTAAATAAAAAATAAAAGTTAATAAAAGTTTTCTTGCAAATGTAAAGGCCCTTTCACACCAAAAGTGAAACGAATAAGCCTCAGGCTGAAGGAAATGCAAATTCACGCCTTTACAGAGTGTAATATTCTGACTTTGCTTTTCACTGTTTTTATTTTGAGATGAGTAAATGCCTGTTCACATGCAGTCTAGAATCGTCATGTTTACACAGCACACACAATGCCTCAGCACTTACTCCGGTGGACATGGGGACAGAAGAGGTGTCAGTCAATAAATGGGAAAACAAACTAACTTGCGTTACTTATTTGAAAAAGTAACTCAGCTATTTTGTTGTCAATTTAAAAGTAATGCTTTACTTTACTAGTTACTTGAAAAGTAATCTGATTATGTAAATTACTTTACTTGTAATGCGTTACCCTCAGTGCTTAATTTGTAAATAAATATTTGCCCGATCAAAAACAGCAATTTAAAGCCACTGTGACCGTCACTGACCATACAACGTAAGTTTTCCCGGAACGTACAATGACGTCACTAAACAGTGAAGGCACAACTGTAAGAGCATCGTTCACAAGTTTCTGCACAGCCCTAACTACAGCCTAGTGTATTATTCTGTCACGTATATAGCTACGTTGAGACCAAAAATCATTCAGTTAATCAATGATATTCTCTCACCGATGACATTGTTGCCTTTTCCATTAGGCCTACATCAATTTATGATTCTGACTGATCTAACTCCCGTTGCTCGTGTCTCCCGATATCCTTATTAGCAGTGTCATGCCGCTTGAAATGCGTTTCTACTTTGTTTCAGTAGTTAAGTGTGGTTTGTTTATATTCGTAACCATAGTAACGCAGTACCCGTGCATGTAGGGAAACAGGAAGTTTCTCACGGTCTGTGAGTATTATCATTGTTTAACATTAGGTTATTGCTTATTTTAATTTTGTAAGATTATTGAGAAGGCTAAGTTAGCTTTGTTTATTGCTGCTGGTTGTTTTTTACTGGCTCGATTGTGTTTATCATATAGGCTACACTGCTATGTTAGTTAAGCTGTGCTATTTACACTGATACTGTATATCTGGGTTTGATTAATAATATTGACATCTCATTGTACTGTATTGCAGTTTCACAAAATTCCCAGTAAACCTCTTGGAAATGAATCAGCTGTGTCCTGGAGTTTCTTGGGAGTGTTTAAGCTGAATGGAACACAGTCCATGACAGTGAAAAGACGGCAACACAGCTAACAAGGGACACAAGGATTGCCATCCTACGGAGCAACTCAAGATATAAGCAGCTAACTCTACAGCTCACTGTCAGCTACTCACTAGCTTCCTTCTCCTATATTGAAAACGCGGTGAGTCACAATGTCACAACGTAGCAACAGTAAAAAAGGAAATGGAGATAACCAGTCTGAGACTGTGCACTCAAGAAGCAGTCGCTCATCTGGTACATCGTCCAGCTCGAAGATTAGCATGGCCGTCGCAATGGCAAAGGCAAAGGCTGAAGCAGCGCAAGCTAGAGCGGCACATGCGCTAAAAGAAATTCAACTTAAAGTGGAGCAGGCACAAGTTCAAGCTAATCTTGATGCATTAAATGATGAAAAAGAAAAGGATGCTGCCATAGCAGAGGCAAATGCTCTCGTGGCTGGTTTACAAGATATGGGCTTTGAAGTATGCAGTAAGGCTAACAGTCCGGTCTCCCAATCGGTCAAAGACCAGCAAGTCGCCGCCTACGTGTCGCTCAAGCCAGCCTATGCTCTATCAGAAGAGGGAGTGACTATGTTTCGCCAACGCTTCATTCTCCACACCCTCAACCAATCAATGTTATCCCTTCAACACCCCACCCACTCAATGCAAGTCAAACCCAAGCTGCTGCTTCTGCTGACATTATGCCACACCAGGTCCCTCAGGGCCCTCAGACCAGTTCGGCACCGCCACGACAAAGCTTCAATCAGCCTCTCAACTCCGCTCCAGCTCCTCAGCTTGGAGGGAATCGTCCGCAACATTACTTCAAACTGGATTTCTCATCCCCTACACACCCACCTGCTCACAGGACGCCTTATGGAGCTAGCTATGACCACTCTACGTCCACTGGAGACCTTATCAAATACCTTGCTCGCAGCCGCCTGGTGACTTCAGGCCTCACCACATATGATGACCAGCCAATGAACTATTGAGCCTGGAAAACATCGTTCCTGAACGCTATCGCTGATCTAGACCTGTCTGCTGCAGGAGAACTCGACCTCCTCACCAAGTATCTGGGAAAAGAGTCATCAGAACAAGTAAGGAGAATAAAAACGGTTAACATTAAGGATCCAACAACTGGACTGCGCATGGCGTGGGGGCGCCTCGACGAAATATATGGCTCGCCAGAGGCCGTCGAGCAGGCTCTGTTCAAAAAAATAGAAAACTTTCCAAAGGTCACAACAAAGGATCCACAGAGACTCAGGGATCTAGCCAACCTGTTGTCAGAGCTACAAGCCGCCAAGGAAGACGGCTACCTTGCAGGCTTGTCGTACTTGGATACCTCCAGAGGAATTAAGCCTATCATTGAGAAACTCCCATACAACATGCAAGAAAAGTGGCTTTACTTTGGTACAAGATACAAACAGGATCATTTCGTTAGCTTCTCACCCTTCTCTGTGTTCGTAAATTTCATCGCCACAGAGGCAGGGGCTCGCAGCGACCCAAGCTTTAACCTCCTCACGCAAGCTCCAACAGAGAGAAAGTGTAAGTGGGAGAGGCCTACAAAGACATCTGTTTATGTTCACAAGACGCAGGTCTCAGGAACTACCAAGGCTGAGTGTAGAGAAAGTACGGAATGAATTGATCCAAATAAACATTGCCCTCTGCATAAAAAGCCCCACCCTCTGAGGAAATGCAGAGGCTTCCGTAGAAAGGGCATAAATGATCGCAAACAGCTTTTGAAAGAGCATTACACCTGCTTTCGCTGTTGCTCATCCACAGAGCATCTTGCAAAGAACTGCACAGCTGAGATAAAATGTACAGAGTGTGAGAGCACTGCTCACGTGACAGCACTTCACCCCTGCCCGCCTACCTGGAAATCAAAGTCGTTCCCTTCCACTTCAGAGGACGGCGGGGAGGAGGACAGAGCAGAAATCCAGGAGGTCAAGTCGACGTGCACTCAGGTATGTGGTGAAGGATTAAGTTACAGAGCATGTGCTAAAATCTGCCTTGTCAGTGTGTTCCCAAACGGATGCAGGGAGGAGTCCAAGAGAATGTATGCCATACTGGACGAGCAAAGCAACCGCTCCCTGGCGCGGTCAGAGTTCTTTGAGGTTTTTAAGATCTCCGGAAGTTCATACTCATATACGCTCAAGACCTGTGCGGGGCATTTAGAGACACCGGGGAGGAGAGCCAGCGGTTACACTGTGGAGCCGGTGGACAAGAAACTGAGCATTCCTCTGCCTACACTCCTCGAGTGCAACCAAATCCCTAACGTTCGTGCTGAGATTCCTACGCCGGAAGCAGCCTACCATCATGCACACCTGAAGCACATCGCCAATAAGATTCCACCACTGGATCCGAACGCCAAAATACTCCTCTTACTGGGCAGAGACATCATACAGGCACACAAGGTCCGAGAGCAGATAAGTGGCCCAGGAGATGCACCGTTTGCCCAAAGGCTTGACCTAGGATGGGTTGTCGTCGGTGATGTGTGCCTAGGAGGCGCTCACAGACCACATGAGGTGAGAAGTTACAAAACAGCCATCTTAGAGAACGGTCGCACGAGTTATCTTCAGCCATGCAACAACCAGATCAGAGTGAAAGAGGTATTTGGTCAAGTGCCTAAACCTACCACCAACCTCCACCCGTGACTCAATGATACGCAGTGGAGACTGCTTGGGGAAGACTGTCTTCGCTCGTACTCCAGACGACCACAGACTCGCTCCATCCATGGAGGATCTAGAGTTTCTGAAGATAATGGAAGCTGAGTGCCATCAGGACAGCTCCAAAAGTTGGGTTGCACCTTTACCCTTTCGGATGCCGAGACAGCGGCTGTCTAACAACAGGAAACAGGCTTTCGACCGTCTCGTCTCACTCCGGCGCTCATTGGAAAAACGACCACAGATTAAATCCGATTTCCTAGAGTTTATGGAGAAGATGCTCCAGAAGGCACACACAGAAGTTGCTCCGCCGGTGCAGCCTGGACAAGAGTGTTGGTACCTGCCCCTGTTCGCCGTGTACCATACTAGGAAGCCAGATAAGATCCGCGTGGTCTTCGACAGCAGCGCGTCATGTGAAGGAGTGTCGCTCAACGATGTCTTGCTCACTGGCCCTGACCTTAATAATAGCCTGCTAGGTGTTCTTATGAGGTTCAAGAAGGAACAGGTGGCGATCACCGCCGACATCGAGCACATGTTCCACTGCTTTGTCATTAAGGAGGAACACCTTGAATTTCTCCGCTTCCTGTGGTATAGGAATAACGACCCTACCTCCGACATCGTGGACTACAGAATGCGGGTCCACCTTTTCGGGAACAGTCCCTCACCTGCCGTCGCAGTGTATGGTATGCGACGGGCAGCTAAGGAAGCAGAAGCTGACTATGGCAGTGATGCAAGAAGATTCATTGAGCGCGAGTTCTACGTTGACGATGCTTTAAAGTCTTTCGCCACCGAGGAAGAGGCCATCAGCGTCCTCGGGCGAGCAGAGAAGATGCTTGCAGCTTCTATCCTCAGGCTGCACAAAATTGCTTCAAATCGACCGGCAGTCATCGAAGCATTTCCATCCGAAGATCGCACCAAGGACGTCAACAGCCTAGATCTCTTTGTTGATGATCTGCCCATCCAACATAGTCTTGGATTGTTCTGGAACATGCGCACAGACACCTTCATGTTTCAGATCAAAGATGACCAGAAGCCATTCACTCGCAGAGGGGTACTCTCAACTGTGAACAGCCTCTATGATCCTCTAGGGTTTCTTGCACCCATCACGGTTCATGGAAGACTGATACTCAGGGAACTCACCACGCAAGCAGAGGGGACTAACCTCTTCCCAAAGACATGGAGATTGAGTGGACTAGATGGAAACAGTCACTCCAAGACCTAGAGGGGCTCCAGATACCACGCCCTTACACGTCTTTCTCCACCGCAGGCGCTCTAAGAAGAGAACTTTGTGTCTTTGCAGACGCATCAGTCAAGGCAATAGCAGCCGTAGCCTACGTCAAGGTGACAAGCCACCAAGAACAGATTGAGATTGGCTTTGTCTTCGGGAAAGCAAAGTTGGCCCCCCAGCCTGGCTTAACTATACCAAGACTTGAGCTCTGTGCGGCTGTACTCGCCATCGAGATCGCCGAGATGGTAGTCACAGAGATGGACACAACATTTGACAACATCACCTACTACACGGATAGCAAGGTTGTATTGGGGTACATCCAGAACCAGTCAAGGAGATTCTATGTCTACGTACACAACAGGGTCCAAAGAATCCATCAATCACCTTGTTCCGGCCAGTGGAAGTACATCCCAACGCATCTCAACCCAGCTGACATTGGGTCAAGAACTGTGACACCAGCCTTGCTTAGCAGCACAACTTGGCTCAAAGGACCAGCCTTTCTCCATGATGCGCCTTCGCATTCACCTGAGTTTCAAGAGACTTATAACCTTATCGATCCTGACACTGACTCTGAAGTGCGTCCCCAGGTGGTGACAAGTCTCACACATGTTACCAGAGATGTGGTACACCCACATCGCTTTGAACGTTTCTCCAAGTTCAGCACTCTCCTCACAGCCATAGCACACCTCATCCACGTGGCTCGTTCCTTTGCCCACTCCACCCAGAATGAATGTCAGGGGTGGCACATCTGTCGCTCTACTGAGGAAGAGTTGCTGAGGGCCAAAGTGTGCATTGTGAAGAGTGTCCAGAACGAGTGCTATTCAGACGAACTTAAGTGTGTAAACTCAGGATCCAACATCCTATCTTCCAGCAGCCTGTGGAAATTGCGCCCTATCATGGACAAAATCGACTTCTTAGAGTGGGAGGTCGGATTGGACAGTCAGATCTGAGCATGAACGAGACTCACCCCATCATCATTCCTGGCCGGCATCATCTCGCAACCCTGCTTGTCTCTCACTATCATGAAGCAGTAAAACACCAAGGAAGACATCTGACCGAAGGTGCCATTCGAGCGGCAGGTTTCTGGCTGGTGGGAGCTAAACGCTGCATCAGCAGTCTGCTTCACAGATGTATCACATGTAGAAGGCTGAGGGGAAAGACAGAACATCAGCAGATGGCAGCTCTGCCACCGGAACGGCTACAAGTAGCACCTCCTTTCACCAATGTAGGTGTTGACGTCTTTGGACCATGGGACATTGTCTAACGCCGCACAAGAGGAGGAGTCTCCAATTCTAAACGATGGGCTGTGATGTTCTCATGCATGTGTTCAAGGGCAGTTCACATCGAGGTAATTGAAGCAATGAGTTCCAGCAGCTTCATCAACGCCTTGAGAAGGTTCTTTGCAGTCAGGGGCCCCGCAAAGCAGATCCGCTCCGACTGCGGAACTAACTTCATCGGCGCCTCTCGTGAGCTGGAGATGGACAAGACTAATCCGGGCTTCAACAGTGTGGAAGAGTTACTGCACACACAGAGCTGCACCTGGGTATTCAATCCGCCCCACGCGTCTCATATGGGTGGCGCGTGGGAACGCATGATTGGCATTGCTCGCCGGATTTTGGACTGCATGCTGCTTGAGCAGAGGAGGTCTCACCTTACACATGAAGTTCTGACTACACTCATGGCTGAGGTAGCTGCAATCATGAATGCTAGACCGCTCATCCCAGTGTCATCGGATCCGGAATCGCTTCTCATCCTCACCCCAGCAATGCTCTCTTAAGACTGGCTCTGCACCTCCTCCTCCGTTAGGAAGCTTTGAGGAAGCGCATCTCGTCAGAGAGGAGTGGAAGCGGGTTCAGGGCCTTGCAGACATGTTTTGGAACAGGTGGAAACATGAATACCTCAAAACATTGCAGCTTCGGCACAAGTGGCAAGGGAAAAGGCTGAACCTTCAAGAAGGAGACATAGTTCTCTTGAAAGACAATCAGGCAAAGAGAAATGAATGGCCTACGGGCATTATCACAAAAACCCTTCCAGGAGAAGATGGATTGGTTCGGAAGCTTCAAGTCGAAGTTGTCGAGGATGGAACCAGAAAGACTTTTTCTCAGCCCATTACAGAAGTGGTTCTGCTTCTCTCTCCAAAGACTGATTCTGTTAATTAATGTGGGCTCTTTAAAGATACCAAGCGGGGAGTGTCATGCCGCTTCAAATGCGTTTATACTTTGTTTCAGTAGTTCAGTGTGGTTTGTTTATATTCGTAATCATAGTAACACAGTACCCGTGCATGTAGGGAAACAGGAAGAAAAAATTGCCATGCGGTAATCAGCTACAGGAATGTGTGAGCTCTATCAGTCGTCAGTTTTCTGAATCGATCCCTTTTCCTTCTCCCTTTTTGCTAAGGCAAAGTCTGTGAGTATTATCATTGTTTAACATTAGGTTATTGCTTATTTTAATTTTGTAAGATTATTGAGAAGGCTAAGTTAGCTTTGTTTATTGCTGCTGGTTGTTTTTTACTAGCTCGATTGTGTTTATCATATAGGCTACACTGCTATGTTAGTTAAGCTGTGCTATTTACACTGATACTGTATATCTGGGTTTGATTAATAATATTGACATCTCATTGTACTGTATTGCAGTTTCACAAAATTCCCAGTAAACCTCTTGGAAATGAATCAGCTGTGTCCTGGAGTTTCTTGGGAGTGTTTAAGCTGAATGGAACACAGTCCATGACAAGCAGTTCCATCTTCGGGATCTCTTTTTGTCAGAAAACACCATCAGCTTTACTTGTGGATATGGAAAATGAAAATATGCTTGACTGACTTTTTGGCGACATTATCTTATTTATATTTTAATAATTAATCAGGTATATACACTCTCTCCAAACTTGATGCTACTCTCCAAACTTTACTGCGTGCAAAACAATAAGCAGTAAGCACCAACCAATAAGAGTGATTTTGAACAAAAATCAAGCGTAACGTTAGTTATGGCAGGTCACGTTGGTCAAGCTCTCATCAGCTGACTCTCAGCTGATCCACGTCTACCTATAAGAATACGACGCCTATCACAGCATCCATACATAAGCTCCTTCGGTATTATCAACAGCTTTCGCGTTTCTCAGGAGCTAATTAAATGGCGAAATTCCACAGGCAAAACTACATCATCTCACTAGGAATCGTGCAATCGGGAATTTAGCGAGAGGAATTCGTTCCCCACACAGATTTCACCTCAGATTCATTTAAGTTTGTGAACTTGAGCATGTGAATTTGCTGTATTGATCATAACTGCCTGATTTGGAAGTGACCTGAGTTAGCATTGCTTCTCGCATCACTGCATTATTGACATAGGACTTGCTGAAGTTACTCCACGCATGAAGAAGGATATCAAGAGATGATTAAGCATCCACGTCACAGTTGGCCATAATTCACTCTCCATTCATCTCTGAATGTCTTCACGAAGCTAAGCTAAGTTCCTTTTCAATGCTCATCGCTAAAAGCTATCAGGGTATGACAACATGCTTGTTGCTAATGCTATCCATGTTGCTTAGGCAATCTAATTGATTTCATTTGTGCTAGGCTTATGCGATCATATTGGTAATGTGCGTTACTCATCTGTTGTCATTGGCAACTGCTTGTCGCTGGACATGCTATGTTTAAATCTATTAAGTTGGGTCGCCTTTATTTTTATGGCGATATGCAGCACATATTTAAGCAGCTTGTGGTTATAGATAGGAAATAACGATTCATGGTGCAAACTGAATAATTTCTGCTATGGCGCAGCTCTAAAAAGACTATGCAAACAGTCACTATTCAGTTGAGTCAGTTCAGCATTGATTCTGTTGGGTATCGGACATGCATATATCTAGATGTTCTTGCAAACATGCCGTTTTTAAAGCTATAGTGTAACTTTTTGGAAATTTGCTTGCTCTAAAGGCTATCTAACCTAGATGTTATTGAAACATGCTTGTTCTAAGGCTGAGTTGTTATTGAAAACATGCTTGTTCTTAGGCTATCTGGTTGCTATTGGAAACAAGCTTGTTCTAATGGCTATCTAACCTAGATGTTATTGAAACACGCTTGTTCTAAGGCAGAGTTGTTATTGAAAATATGCTTGCTCTAATGGCTATCTGGCTGCTATCAAAGACATGCTTGCTTCAAAAGCTGTCTAGTTGTTATTGGAAACATGCTTGTTCTTAAGGCTATCTAACCTAGATGTTATTGAAGCATGCTTGTTCTAATGGCTACCTGGTTGCTATTGGAAACATGCCTGTGTTTTAGGCTTATCTAGTGTCATTGCCAACATGCTGTGCTAAGCTTATCCAGGTATCATCAACATGGTTGTCGTTGTTCAGCAACATTGCTTATCGGTAATGTACTTGTTGCTTTAGGCAAATGTTTTCGAATAAAATGCTTGTACTTAGGGCTTCTAGTATTATTGGCACATACTGTACTAAGTGACATGCCGTGGTAATTAAAGCGTTGTTTAAGGCTATCTGGTTGCATTGTAAAAAATGCTTGTTTCTTTATGCTATCCGATTATATTGCAACATGCCGTGTTAAAGTTAGCATATGCTTGTGGCTTAAAGCTTATCTAGATTATCGATAACATGCTTGTACTAAATACTCAGTAGTTAAGTTTCACCGCAGAGGCCTGTGATTCAACACTAACAACATCGTAGTTTGATGATCCCGTGAAGGAGTGTGGAATCATGTGAGTCGTCATCTTCACAGCGATGGAATCATCCCAACGGGAGCAGGAATCATGTTCATGAATGAGGAATCACTGTATTTCATTGCTTAGCAGCGCACTGCATCTAACTCAAAGGTATTGCTGCAGGGTGTATGCTTCCCCGACTGGAATACACTAGTTTTTGTACTAGTTCTGTGATTATACAACATGCTTGTTGTATCAGATTTTGCTACCGCTAGGGGGTGTAAGCTTCCCCCAACAGATCCCTTACAAATGTTAATTGGCTGCAGCAACACACTTGTTGCAAATATGTCCTTTCTTGCTCCAGCTTGGGGTGATAAGATTGGATCTATAGTGCTCAACATTTGACGCTAACATCATGATGTATTAACCATTTTATCAGCATATGTTGTGTTGGGAGTATTTAGAAAAAAAAGGAAAACAGTATTTTATTGTTTTTTACAGGAGTAAAACGACAACTAAGCATAACAAGGATATGACGTCATTGACAGGTGACAGTGTACGCAGTACACATCAACAAATATAACTTGTGATTTGGAATTCATGCAAATCTACATATTCGTGCCTAAATATATCGAGGTATCAGCATCACGCTGGTTGCGTTAAACCATCCAGCTGTAATTGGTGACGTGTTGCTTAAGTCTGCGCGAACCGGAAGTTGCCACCGAAATGACTTCAGTATTGTGACGTATTTCCAAATGAAGAGGATAATTGAAGAGCAGTTGTCTGTTGCAGTGGAACAGTTAAGGATGTTTTGCCCAAGTGGTCAACTGACGTATCAGAGAAGGAACACCATTCCAGAAGGGAAGCCATCATCATATTTTGAGCAAATATTATTAAAAGACAATTTGTACTAAGGGAGGTTTACCACAAGATTACTGCAACAAGCATGCACATCTGCTTCTGCATGAGATGAATAACTGTCATCACCAGCAGGTGGCAGTAGCATTTATCATTTAAAAGGACTGGAAATTGGCCAGGCGGATATACAAACCACAAGCAAGTAGCTGATTAATTTTGATAACTTAATCTTAACTTTCTTCATTCCAGACGGCATACCATTTCATGGGAATATGCTTGTTTACTGCTTGAGCAATCGGGTATTAACAACATGCTTGTTGCTATGGCTTATGCGGGTATTGGCAACATACTCGTTTAGGTCATCTGGGTTGTTGACAGATTAGAAAGTCCCTGTGAAAACAGGAACAATTGAGAAGACAGGAGCAAACGTGTCAGCGTCGCACATAATCCCCTATTTATTCAATGTTTTTTTTTCACATTGTTTTCAAATAATAAGTGTCATTCTTTCATTTTCTCTATTGAAACAACAATGCACATTTCACATTTACCCTTTTTTTTCTCCACATAAAATTATAAATTACAGCTTTTCGAATTGCTCCTTTAATCTACTCAGAATGAGCCAAAGGGTATTTTATGCATATAAAATCAACACATGACTAAACATGTAAGGCCTAGAAACCAGAGAAATATATGTAAACCATACATTAACATTCCAGTTACTGATTTTATAATCAGCACTGCCATCACGTTACATTAATATTCATTTTTTACCTCTGCATTGGGAAATAGAACAGCATTACATTCGTTTGCACTGAAATGGCTGTTTGAAACAATTGGCTGGAGAAGTGCATTGATATTTATACATACATGAACTCTTATAAACCAAACACAAATTTAATACAAGTAAACTAAATGAACGATATACCTGGTAACTGGAGCCTGTATGAATCAAATTAAATGCATTCCAGGAGCAAATTATGTCACAGCATCCACAAAGTGGTGGACGATTTACACATATTAACTATCTTCACAAACCAGAACATTTTTACACAAAATATCGGCAACTGAACACACACATAGTGTTACATCGTTAAACGATGATCGTGCACTGCTTGAGTGATGACACTGACACGAGCATTTTCACATGACAGCGTTTACTGACTCGTTCACTATACAGATGACACACTGAGTTGTTCTGTGCATGTACAATACAACAGGGAACAAGTACGGAGTGTCGTAAGGACCAAACATGAAACGTTTAGAATGCAATACACAACATATTCCTCCCCTTTTACTTTTAACGTCAACCTCAACAAATAAATGCTTTTGACATCATACATACGGTTGTCTTTAGTTTAGGAACATTTATTTTAATTTTTTTTATAAACACTTTATAAAACTGTTCTAACTCTAGGGAAAGAGGGTAGACTGCCTCATTTCCCAGGCTGAACCCTAGGGATTATTCTTCCCCAACGTCGTGGGTTAGCCACTAAACTAGAGATCCAACCTCCGTGGTGGTTTTCGCACTCTAGTCGGATAACGATAAAGAACAGGCACAGGTGGTGTTTCTACTAGAGTGTCTGTAACAGTCACTGGAGAGGGAGATGTATTCTCAGAGGGAACGCTTACCCAAGGTTCACTTGCAAATGGTGTGGGTAAGGTTTCTGGTACCACATCCCAACCAGAGTTGATGTGAGATACGTGTTGTTGTGTCTCCAAATCACAGGGATCATCACTGGAGATTGTCAAGGACAACAACTGGTCAACATGTCTCCTCCATGGCAAATTTTCCTTTGTTTCAACAATGTTGCTCCTTTTTCATAATTACGAGCAAGTATGCTGTCACCTCTGTTGAAACTTTGCTTTGGATCGCCTCTCCACCTGCACCTGCATGTTGGTCTCAGAAGATGCTGCGTTGTTGTCGTTTAAGCAATGCTGTAGCTGGGGAGACTTTTGTGACTGCATGAGGTGTGTTTCTATAAGACAATAGAAATGTGTTCAGTCTTTGGTTTAGGGAGCCCTTACCCTGAGATGTCTTTAAAGCCTTCTTCAATGTCTGAATAAATCGTTCAGCCAGGCCATTTGTGGATGGATGATAAGGAGCAGACCTGATGTGCTGAATACCATTTACCCTCAGAAAGGACTGGAACTCTTCAGACACCAGCTGGGGGCCATTATCACTTACAAGCTGTTGTGGCAGCCCAAAACGACTGAAAACAGTTCTAAGCTCCTCAATGGTTTTCTCAGAGAGTGTGTTATGCATGACTGCAACCTCAGGCCATTTGCTGTGAGCATCCACAATCACCAGAAACATGTGGTTCTCCAGTGGTCCTGCAAAGTCTATATGTATTTTTTGCCATGGCACCTCTGGAAAATCCCATGGATGTAAGGGGGCTGTCTGGGGCATGTTCCTCACAATCTGGCACTCTGAACAACCTTTTGCTTCCTCTTCGATCTCTGAATCTAAGCCAGGATACCAGAAGTAGCTGCGTGCCATCTCTTTCATCCTCACTATTCCCAAATGACCAGCGTGAAGTTCTTTTAGCAAAAGGCTCCTCAGGGGCAGGGGTATAATGACACAATAACCCCAAAGTAAGCAATCTGACTGAACTGTCAATTCATTTCGTCGAATCAGATAAGGTTTGAATTTGTCTGTCATCTTTCCTCTCCAGCCATGAGATATCCAGGCCAGAACTTCTGACAAAACTGGGTCAGTTCTTGTGAATCGTTTCACTTGGGCAGCAGTTACCGGAGCACTTTGCACTTCTTTGAAGTAGAAGATGTCGACTTGAGGGCATTCTGGTTTTGTGTCTGGAAGAGGCAGCCTGGACAGTCCATCTGCATTGCAATGCTGCTCAGACCTCTTATATTTTATGTCGTATTGGTGAGCCGACAGCAACAGAGCCCAACGCTGCATGCGATTCGCTGCCAGAGAGGGAATGCGAGTTTGGGGACCAAAAATGGAGGTAAGTGGTCTGTGGTCTGTGAGCAGGGTAAATCTGCGCCCAAACAGGTCCTGGTGAAATTTCTTTACACTAAATCCGATTGCTAAAGCTTCTCGCTCAACTTGAGCGTAATTACTCTCTGCTGAGTTCAGAGTCCTTGACGCCAAGGCGATTGGCCTTTCTTCAACGGATGGCATTACATGTGAAAGTACCGCACCGACACCATACGGTGAAGCATCACATGCCAACTGTATCGGTATCGGTACCTGTATCGGTGTAGGGTTGTAATGTGTGAGGACCTCCGATTGTGTTAATGTGCATTTCACATCCCTGAATGCCTTCTCACATTTGTCAGATCATTTCCATTGTTTGGACTTGTTTTACAGTTCATTTAGTGGACGAAGTTTACTGGAAAGGTTTGGCATGAACTTTGCATAGTATGTTAACAATCCTAGGAATGATCGCAGCTGGCTTATGTTCTTTGGAGATGGCACATCCACGATAGCTTTTACCTTGACTACCAGCGCTGTCAATTACGTGTCCTAGATACTCAATGGTGGGCTGGAAGAAGTCACATTTGTCTTTCTTCACCCGAAAGCCATACTCTTTTAGTCTTTGTAGTGTTGCATTCAGGTTCCCGAGATGATCCTCATCATCTTTTCCTGTGATTAACAGATCATCGAGATAACACTGTACTCCATTCAATCCACTCAGAATCTGGTCTATGGCACGCTGGAGGCGAAGTTATGCCGAAAGGAAGCCTCTGATATCTGTACAGGCCCTTGTGTGTCACGATGGTCAGCAGCTCTTGGGAAACAGGATCGAGTTGCATTTGGAGGTAAGCTTGACATAAGTCTATCTTGCTGAATTTCTGGCCGCCTGCTAATCCAGCAAAAAGATCTTCAATTAGCGGCAAGGGGTATTGTTCTACAGTTAAAACAGGTTTGACAGTAACCTTGAAATTGCCACAAATTCTGACTGATCCATCCTTTTTCAATACAGGAACAATTGGGGTGGCCCACTCGCTAACACTCACTTTCTTCAGTACGCCAGTTTCCTCCAGACGGTCTAGTTCAGTTTCGACCTTAGTCTTTATTGCGTAAGGAATGGGTGGAGCTTTTAAGCACTTAGGTTTACTATCAGAATTAATGGCCAGCTTTACAGTGATGTCTTTCATGTTTCCCAATTCATCTCCAAACACTTGTGCATGCTTCCTCAGGATGTGTTGTAGGCTGGTAGACTCTTTCGCCACTAAATGTACTTCCTCCCAATTTAGCTTTATTTTCTCTAGCCATGATTGGCCTATCAGAGCTGTGTGACTACTGCCTTTCACAATATACAGTGGTAAGTTTACCTTCTGTTTGTTTAGCTCTACAGTCACATCCACGACTCCCGAAAGAGGTACAAGCTCACCTGTGTATGTTTTCAAGGTCAGCTTCGCTTCCTTGTTACAGAGGTATGGCCACTTCTCTTGGTAAGTTGACTCCGTCATGAGCGATACAGCGGCTCCTGTGTCCACTTGCATGGGAACAGCCTTTCCATCTAGCATTGGCGTCACCCAGTAGCCATCAGAGTTTGAAGACACAGACATTACATGTGAATATTCATTTTCATCAGATTCATCCTCTTGTTGTTTCCCTGTATATTCCACCTGATTTATGTTTTTCTTTTTGAATTTTCTGACATAGCTTTTCTTAAACTAAAGGTTTAGCTGGATTTACTTTCTCATTTTGCTTTTTGCTTTGGCATACACGTTCAATATGCCCTATTTTCCCACAGTTTCTGCAGTCTTTGTCTTTGAACCAGCATTCCTGTGCCAGATGACCACTCTTTCCACAGTGGTGACATGCTATACCATCATGTTTCATTCTTTCACTGTACACTTTGTGGACTTGACTGGATGTGCTTAACTCTTGTGCATCTTTTGCAGCCATTTCCATGGATACACCGTTTTCCACCGCTCGCTCTAGAGTTAGATTACTTTCGCATAAGAGTCCCTTTTGAATGGTCTCACTACGCAACCCGCACACAAATCGGTCTCTTATAGTGTCACTCAGTGTTGTGCCGAACTCACAGTGTTCTGACAGACGCTTCAATACAGCAACAAATTTTGCGATCGATTCTCCCTCTAGCTGATTGCGTTTATGAAAGCGGAATCTTTCAGCGATGATGAGGGGTTTTGGTGCATAATGTTCCTGAAACATTTGTGGCGAGTAGGTGCAGTTGAGACACAAGCTCAAGTTGATTTATTAATAAGAGAAGTCCGACTACGCCACCCTAGGAGTTAACACAGGTTCGGTTCCCTCAAAGTTAGACTAGAGCCGCGAGTACCATACAAAAGTACAAATGTTTATTAATACAAAAATGATTAAAAATGGACACTAAGACCCACATCAAACACTAACAACCCCACTTCACATCAAAGAAACAACACACACAACCCAATATAGCAATGATGTATATCTGTAAAGCAAATACCAAATAATAACAGCAGGGCTGAGGCTCCCAATGACAGGAACCACTGTGGAGTTCGGTTTCACGGGGCACACGTTCACGCGCACACACACCCGTGCAGTTGAATCACACCATCACACACTCAAAGTGTACACTGCACACGATAAAGAAGAACCACCACCACAAGGAAGAAGAGCACTCCGGCCGTGGGACCCCAGCTCCTGCAGTAGAAAATAAGAACAAAAAGCAACTATTCAAATGAACATAGAAATGGCAATAAAGACATTACCAATAAAGCAAAAATAAGAAAAAGGAAAACCAATAACCTAAAAGGATCAAAGAGTTGGTCTTGAGATTATTACAAAGCAATCCAAACTCAGTAGATGTTCACACACCCAAATGGGATGACATTAATCGCAAATCACATGCATCCAGATAACCACTTCATTGGTTTTTTTAAATAAAGCAAAAGAAAAGAAAAAGTTAAAATCAAAAGGAACAAAACAAGAAAACACTAAAACGACACGATAAGAGAATCAAACGAGCAGTCCCCTTGTTATAGTGATGATCGCATCAGCGCGGCTGGATCAACCGCAGCGCGTTAACAGCGTGAGAGCAGCAACAAACGAATCACGGCAGAGAACGAGCAATCCCTTCTTGTTATAGTGATGATCGTGTCAGCGCGGCTGTATCAACCGCAGCGCGTTAACAGCGTGAGAGCAGTGCTGCTCAACTGCTGTTTGTTGCTCAACAAACGAATCACGTCAGAGAACGAGAGATCCCCTTTCTTGTTATAGAACGAGAGATCCCCTTCTTATGGAACGAGAGGGAGAATCCTAAAACGACATAAAAGAAAATGTTACCAATCATCATACTATCACAGTCCCAGTCATGGTTGCGTTTAAACACTTACCATCAGGATATCACGTAAGATCGCACGCTTTATAGCCACAGATTGGTCACAGTCATGTCCATCGATAGCACAATGGGATACAGGGAATCACGCCTATTTAGTATGCGAAAAGAAGTGTTAAACCCACACAGCCACACCAGCACTATATAACGAGCGCTTAATAAACATACCTGCAAGGCGAACAATAAGCACATCCGGCCAGACAGCGCGAATGGGCAACAGCACCAACACAAAGCTGCACTATGAAACATAGCACGCTTACCTACAGCCACCGTCGACACGTGCAAACAAACAGGGAAAACGGACGTGACGCATCACGGATAACAACCAATCAGCCTTTAAATGGAAAGTACCGCTTGCTGATAGGCCAATATTGATCTCAATCACCTAATCCCGTTACACATTGTTACAATGTCCTTGAATGAGCTATCACCAGGTTTATTAGGCTGGACCAGACTACGCAGTAGATTATATGTCTTACTGCCCCTTACACTGAGAAAAGTTGGTACTAGAACCTAATCTTTTATCCCGTTAGCTTTGAGAAAATAATCAAATCACTTCGTATACGAGCTCCACTGCTCGAAAGTTTCATCATATGGTCCGATTTGCCCCACTAGACCCACCATTTTGGTTTGTCAGTGTACTTTACCACTCACTCTTCTTTTGTACCGGTCTCTTTTCCCTCCCGTGCCGTTTTGCATCGTCTTCGTGATGTGCAGCTGCCGTTTCTTTCTCTGTTTGCGCTGAACATAAACAATGCCACTGAACTGAACGGACTTGCATATTTAGCTGATTATTGCTGCTAAAAAATTGTCGTGTTTTGGTCGATACTAATTGGTCGCACCGGGAAAAAACATTTTGAGTTCTATAGAATGACAAACGTTAAAGAGAAGAGTGCAAAAAACAGATGAAAGAAGGCGTTTGTGGTTGAGAGAGGCACAACATTAGCCACATGTGTAAATGAAGCATTGACTATGGCTAAAATGTTGACTTAAAGTAGTTAACTATGGCTACAGTCACACTGTCAGTCCAAATCCGATTATCTTTGTATTCGATTGGAATCTGATCTAAAATTATGTCCACACTGTGTATCGCAACTGTTCAGATCCGATTTGTGTGTTCATGCACCTCTTTGGCAATATGGCAATGATGTTGCGTTGATGGAGGGGTTTGCATTTGCAATAGAGATGTTGTCTTATTTAAATTTTACAACATTGAAACGCGTAGCCGCCACGCTGGACTACTGCGTCTTGAGCCTGCTGCAGAACTGTAAGAGGCTGGTATGCACAACTTTTTTTCCACGCTCTTATCTGTGCCGGTTTCAAAATATGTTTAAAAAATAATAATTTTCTGCTTGTTCGGCACTTTGCAACAACACAGCCTTGTTTCGGCAGCGATTTTCAGCATGTTCCCTAATAACAACGTCTGACGTTTACATTTTACGTGGCGTGAGAAAGTCACATATCACGCGAAATCCGATCAGAGTGTTCGGACTGAAGTGGATTTCCTGATATGTGATTTGAATAGGATTTCAAACCACATATGGATGTAGCTTGAAACGGATTTCATGTGCTTTTTTTGGACTGACAATCTGAACATAGCCTATGTCGGGATAAGAAATAGAAGGAAGAATAGCAGTAAGGGCTAGAGAAGCTAGCTCGTTCAGGTCTTTACCACATATTAACTTTAGTTTATCAAAATTCCGCACTCTTTCCTGCTTAAAAGTCCTTCTCTATATGATTTTGCATCTTCCATGTGTTTTTTCTGTAGTTTAGATATCATAAATTAGTGTAACAATGTGTTCAGTAGCACATAAACAGTGCAATCCATGCTGTTGTTTATATCCGAGTATCTCCATTATGGCCGCGCATCCTCAAATCGTGACGTAGGCGCAAACCCTCTATACAACTCCTACAAGTCCTTGGCTCACTTTCAAAATAAAAGTCCCGATCTCACAGACACAAACAATGCTGTATGGCATAGAGTCTATGCCAAAGTATCACTTCTCTATTAACTTAACAAATTAAAGAAAATAATTGTTTTCACACATAATCACAAAATGGACATACTTTAGATTGTCACATTGGCACCACACTGTTGCTCAAGATTTTCAGGTATTGGCAACATGCTTATTGCCTTAGCTCACTCAGTTACATTTAAAAATAAAAAAATAAAACTCATCCAGATTGTCGCTGTCAGTTTGTGTTTAGGGGATTTTGGCATATGCTTTTGTTTTGGGAGGTTATTGCTGCTCTCCCTGTTCTTATCCATGCTAGGCTGCATGGATGTGCAGGGGAGTTATTGCCCAGAACAGAACCATACCGCCAATCCAAACTGTATGCTAACTGTCAATCGTATTTGATGATAGTGGTCCTGACAGAAATATATATGCTGAGCGCCAGTGTTCATGCTGAGTCACCATGTAATGCAGTAGTTTCTGCCAGATCGTTTAAAAACAATGCCGGAATGCAAACATTCTAAATCTGACATTTTCCGGTACAGGATTCGGCTCAAATTAAGCACTGGTTACCCCCAACACTCTAATGGTTACCCCCAACACTCTAAATAAGTAACTAAGAATGTTTGATGTTTAAGTGTGTGCAGTTTACGTTGCAGAACGTATGCAGAACGTATAAACATCAAGTTATGTTTACTGCAGACCTTATTTTTACTCATAAATTGAAAGCCCCATTATAAAACCCAATTGGAAAATCACTGGCGAATTAGTCTTCTGGGTTTTGGTGTCATCCCTTCACCACTCTATTAGGTTCTACAACAGTTAGGAATGCTGCTTATGTTGGTGGTATATATGTAGTGCAACAAGGCAGCTCTCTAGGTTTTGGAACAGCGCTAATGACTCAGTGACAGTGGCACCAGTATTTTAGCAAGGTTTCTTGTGAAAATGAATCTAACACTCTGAGATTTGAGGGCGGTGGCTGTTTGTGCTGATGATGGTCAGTGGTTCCTCTCGGGCTGCGGTCTGCAAACCCATCTGTCCAGAAATTGACAGCCAGTGAGCACAGGAGCAACACAGCAGCTGTCCGATAATGAGCGCCCCCCAACCCCCTCTGCATCAAGACATCAAACACTAACAGATAGATAATTGAACTGGGAATAGATGTGAAATTAGCCTTTTAAGGTACTTCTCTTAGTCACCGTCTCTCTTGATGTGCACATTAAATGAAATCCTCACATCTCTGTGAGCTTTATATGGGTATATGCATAAATACTTGTGTTTAGTCGTTTTGTCAATATATTATTGACTGAATAAAATGTGTCTGCTTTAAAAATCTCTTGGTGGTGCATGACCTGTTTGTTTGTGTGTTGTCTTTGTGCTATCCTGCCTGGTTGGAGAAGGATTGATATTATTGCCGCAGGAGGTGAAGTGAAGGGACACAAACAAAGGTCCCTGGCTTTGCTCCCAGAGGGATGCAGGGCAAAACCACTTCAGTTCACACTGGGCCACAATGACTTCCAGTGAACCCAGAATGGAAAGGACTTTTTATTAAGAAGAGCTCCAAAAGAGTAGTTCATTTATTATTTACACGGCAGCTGTGTGTTGTAAAAATGTGCATGAATGAGTTTTCTTTGGGTTTCTTTATTATAAAAAAAAGAGAAAAAAAAAAAAGGAAAAGAAATTCAGCCTGTGACATTTAGGTTGTGTTCCAGTTGAGAGTGCCTTTCTTTCCCATTCGAGGTCTTGGAAGGACAAAGTGAAATGAAATGAAACAAAGGGGGAAAACAATAATTCTTACTATCCGAAGACCGGAGAAGAAAGGTTACTCTCAAATTTGTTTTGCTCTTGCTGTATCCTTGTGGAAAATAGAACTCAGATTTGATCACAGAGAGTATTGTCAAAGCAGAGAAGTCTGTTATTAATTGTTATGGGCAGAATACTTTTGGTTTTGTTCAGTCAGTCAGTAATATAACAAAACTTGATAGAGGTTGACATTGAACAATTGGGGAAAGATACTGTTGTAGTTGACACTGAAGTTTTAAAAGTTCTTATTAGAGTAGCAATTACGTATTACTATACGGTTTATATATATAAAAAAAAAGACGTACGACTGACTGTACATTATCATGCTTATATTACAAAGTAAATAAAGATGCATAAAATAAATTTTGATTTGAATTTGAATTATTTTAGATGTTTTACCTATCCCTTACAAAACAATCAGCCTAGCAAAAACACTGAAACAATATTACAGTAATATTGATATTGAAGCTCCCTGATGTATTTTTTTTCAGTACTACAATCATTTGTAGTTGCGTTTGTATGAACAAGAGAGTGAGACTAGTATAAGAGACATAAATGGAGAATAGTAGTGAATACATAAAATGTATATATATATATATATATATATGTGTGTGTATTTTTATTAAGCAAGGATGCTTTAAGTTGATCAGAAGTGACAGTAAAGACATTTATAATGTTACAACATTTCTATTTTAAATAAATGCTGTTCTTTTGACATTTTTATTTATCAAAGAATCTTATAAAAAAAGTATCATGGTTTCCACAAAACTATTAAGCAGCACAACCATTTTAAAACATTGTTAATGGGATAATTCCCCCAAAAATGAAAATTCTGTCATTAATTACTCACTCACTCTCTTATAGTTCCAAACCCGTAAGAATTTTGTTCATCTTCACAAATGAAGATATCTTTAACGAAATCTGAGAGATTTCAGCTACGCAATTACCACTTTAATGCTTCAAATAGTTAATTAAGAGATCGTAAAACTAATGCATATGAATTGAGCGGTTTAGTACAACATTTTCTGAAGAGACTCAATCGCTTTATATAATGAACAGACTGAGGGTGTATTCACACCTGCCTTGTTTGGTTCGATTGAATCGAACTCTAGTTCGTTTCCCCCCTTGGTGCGGACCTTTTGGGCAGGTGTGAATACAGCAATCGAACTCGGGTGCGGACCAAACAACCGAACCGAGACCCAGCTGAAGAGGTGGTCTCGGTACGGTTCCAAACGAACTCTGGTACGGTTCGTTTACGGTGTGAACATGAACCGACCCAATTGCAAGAAAGCACTGCGCCTTTGAGTTAACAGGCTTCCGTAGTCGGAGTTGCGGAAAGTGATCTGTTGTAGCCTACTACATTACATCTGTTGCGCGTCTTTCTGCACGTCGTGTGTGCATCATTGGAATGGAATGAATGAATGAGTGTGTGCATCAGGACATTCACATACAGAGCATTCTCTTTAGTCTAATCGCGCATAGATGCAAAAAAAAAGCATTTGCAGTTCATATAATGTAACGATAGTTAGCCTACAATACAAGGATGATGCTGCGTTCATTTACGTTAAGCCTTTTTTGCACTTCCTGATTTCCCTACTTGAGAATCCTTGTCCAATGAATGGACGACCTTAGCACACGTGTGGTTTTGTTCACAAATTTTGGTTCACTTGCAAAAAGAGCAGTGTGAATGCGAACCGTACCAAAAAAACCAGAGCAAGTGAACTATCGGACTTTCCTGGTGTGAATACACCCTGAATTTCGGCTTTTATTTGCATATTAACATTCTGTTCTGAAGATAAACGGAAGTCTTACTGGTTTGGAACTCCATGAGGGTGATTAATTAATGACAGAATTTTCATTTCTGGGTGAACTATCGCTTTAATAATTAGAATGTTTTCTTGAGCACCAAATCATCAAATCAGAATGATTTCTGAAGGATCATGTGACACTGAAGACTGGAATAATGATTCTGAAAATACCATCAAAGGAATAAATTACATTTTAAAATATATTCCAATAGAAAAAAGCAGCAAGATTATTTTACAATTTTACTGTATTTTAGATCAAATGACTGCTAAGCATGTGACTTCTTTCAAAAACATAAAATCTTGCTGACTCCAAACTTTTGAATTGAAGTATGTCACCACTGGATACTGCAATTGATCCAAATCTGGTATTCCAGAGATCTCTGCAAGAAATGAAATTAATACGTTTTCAGTAGTGGTATTTGTGATATTACTTGTCATCATGGACATACTTTGTGCTGGAGTAACGGAATTAAATCTTGCAACAACGTAAAATGTGTATTCAAGAATTCTGAATAGTCTTTGATAAGACAACCACTAGACACATGTGCAAAGTTTTTTTTTTTCCTTTAGGACTGCCATTACCTCTGACTGGACTCCTCTTTACATGACTGCCAGAGAGATAAATGCTTGGCTATATTTCAAGAGCCACTCCAAGCTTTTCCCATTTGATGACCTTTCACCTCCCGGCCATCACAAATCAAACGAGTCGGAAAGCGTGAAAGAGCCAAATGAAGTTGTTCTGCTGGACATGAAACACTAATCACATTTTGATATATTGAGTGGTTTCAGTGCACTTCAATAAAACATTATTCTTAGGGTCAGAAGGGTCCCAGCAGAGAAAAAAAAATGAACCTTGACCCTTCCTCTGAAGTTCACAGAGCGAGTCCTTTTGTCAGTCAACTAAAACTCTCTCTGCTCTTCAGGGCAATGCATTTACACATGGTGCAAAGTGAGTTTTTATACTTGATGTGAAAACGGGCTCAGCCTGTCAATGAAAGCTCTTATTATGCATTGAAACATCAGAAGATCATGCAAGGTTACAGCACCAGAGCAGTGCTCTCAAATCTAGCACAACCGCTTTAGTACATCAAAAATAGCGGGAAGAAGCAACGGCATCTGAACATGAAATAAAAATGCAGTTTTGAAGTTTTCACCGGAAGGTCTATCTGCTTACACATAAAATGATCATTAGATTTAGTTACTGATACACAATGACTGCAGTGATCTTTTGTCCCCTTTTCACTCATCCGGTGTTCTGTGTGTCTACCACTTCAAAGGCAGTTCTGCGGAGTGGAAAAATCAGCTCCACATCGCCCCCTAAGACATTCATGGTTGGATCCAACCAAGCACCAGCTCTGATCCAAGAACCATCACCACTTTTGTGGAAAAGGTGCATTAGATGAGAAATATCCAGCTCTTCTCCCCTTTTTGCTCTGCTTATCTGTGCTGACACCTCATGGAACCGCCAATCCAACAAATCCCAAAATAAATTGTATGTTTTCAACTTAATGACTGGAGTGTACCAGAGCTGGTTATTTATTTGTTTATTTATTTTTATTTTTGGTGGAGGCAGGAAATAAACCTGTTTGGCTAAGGCTGTTTTCTATCTTGCACTGTAAATGCCCTTTCTAGACATTTCTCTAATATTATTTTTGAGTGACGGAGTGATATGATTTGTCATTCTGAAGTCATCTGTCATCGGTTTGTCCATTGCTTGATTTATGCATTTGTTCATTCATTAATTCATTTAGCATTTCACCAGGGCTGCAGACAAAAGGTCAGCCTCTCAAAGAATATGGTAAATATTGTATTAATACCATCAGAGATTCCTCTTCAGTGTTATTTTAGTATTTTAGTATTTAGTTATTTATTATAAATACTTTTAAGTGTAAATCTTCATTTTAGTTTTTGTAATTTTATGTGTTTTTGTCATTTTTATTAGCTATTTCAGTTTTAGTCATTTTAGTACTAAAATTTTATTTCAGTTAGTTGCCAATGCAGCATTTTAAATTTTTGTGTACGTTTTTTAAGTGGAAATTTTTCATCTAAAATATATACTTTATTTTATTTCAGATTGATTTCAATAAACAAAATGTTTTTTTTTTTAACAGTTTTGTTTAACACTGTTCCTCTGTATTTAGCATGATTCACTTGATATTCACATGATGTCATTCTGCTGTTTTTCTTTAAATTGGGGAAAAGACTTACGTTCTCTCCTCTATAACATCATTGAAGACAAATCTATAGCAGAAATGTGCTATCCAAGATAATGTCCGTGTAAGCCGTGACAGAAGTGGTATTCAAGAGGTATTCCTGACACTTCCGGAATGAATATCCCTCACAGTAGATTTTTCTCTCCCTCACACCGTTCCAAACTTACTGCTCCTGATAATATCTCACCTTGGGATCCTGGTGCAGAATAGAAATGCTCAAGCAACTTTTACCATAATAACAGTCACAAATATCTATAAAATAAGTTGCATGCACAACTGAATTTGGCTCACTGTATACTAATTATATACATTGGTACTGTTATTGGTCAGTGGTTTATTGCAGCTGCTGTCAGTTTTAGTTTAACCTTATGGTAGAATCCTGCCGATACAATACTGTACAGTATATATTGCAAAGTCGTAAAAATAGATAGCTGCAAATATTTATAAGAAGTGAACCGTTCTCACTGGCACATCAGGCTCATGTCCATGTTTTGCACCAAACGCAGCATTACTCGCTTTTAGGAGATTTCCTATGCCATATGACAGATGTGTCCTCTGAGCATGTTGCTGTCTCATATCACTGGAACAAGGTTAGGATCCATTCCTCACCCTGTCCTCCCTCCCCCCGCAGTGCATCCACCACAACACAATCTCAAGCCCCATTTTGTTTGCAACATGTAACTGAAAACAGTCTCCTCTGGGAAAGACTTTTGGAAAGACAACAAATTTTTGCTCACACATGAGGTTTAAAATGAAAACCTGTGTTAGGTTATGAGGTATGTACAGAGTATGACTGACTGAGCATTCTATGTTTGACGGACTGGAGCATTAGGTGGCTAATAGATGCATACATAATGTTTTAATAGCTATGGAGAACATTGCCACTCAGGGATAAAGAGAAACCCAGAGGCTCCAGCAAGCTCTAGAGGCTCACCATCAAGTGACTGTTGTATAACGTGTTGCATAGATACTGTAAGTACACGTAAAAAAAAAAAAAAAATTGTGTCAAAACCTAGACGCAGGGGCAATTCTAGTGCCAGTTTGAAATTCAGGGCTTAACCCAGACCTCTGCGTATGTTTATCGGGGGAATCCTTTGAAGTGGAATATTAGAATATCATACACTCTTTTAAATAAACACCGAAATATTACCAGTGAGGAGTCATTTTGTGTGAAATAAATCTGTCAATATTACTGGAGCTAAAAATAAAAGGTCCCACTAACACTTCAAAGAAAACATGACCTGGCATGGAAACCAAAAAACACAAGACTGGAGAGAACTTTAGATAAAAACAGCTTTCTTCTGCTTTAGAGTAATCCTACCGGTGTTGAGGAAAATACACATTTCCTCATGCACATGATCAGCATGCATTATGTATTTGGGCTGTAGGACACACTAGTGGGAAACACTATGTTGTCCCATTTATTTGTCTTTGTTGTCCCAATAAAGCCCCTCATAATTAACTGATGACACAGAGTAATTTCTTTACAATTAAACAAACACATTTGAATTTGTCATAGAAGTAACAGCGCTCCTTCAAAATCCCACACAGTTGTAATGTAATGTGAGGTAAGCTTGTTTATTTATGGATAGTTAAGATAGATAGAAGTTTTCACAGTAAGGGGTGTCCTTCCACATAGAGTAAATCTATCTACCTATATATATAATAAATATTATCCATTTACAGAGAACAATATTGAAAATATAACGGGGAAACTTATTATACACAGATATAATGCATATATAATGCACTCCAGATATCATGGGATATATTCATGTAGATGGGGCTTAAAAGGATAGTTCACCCAAAAATTACAATTCTGTCATTTACTCACCCTCATGTCATTCCAAGCCTGTATTTTTTTCCCCTGAACTTTCCCCTGAACTTTCCCTTTAAATGTCTATGCTATCTTAGTGGGCTCCAGTTTGTATTTGAAATTGACAACATCTAATGTTTGATTATTATTATTATACATAATCATAATATGTCAAGCTCAACAGGGTCTTCTTTCCCCGCTGATTCTGCCAAGCACGTTCCCTTGGCTGTGGTTTGGCTAGATAGCAGGTAGGGACAGTGGGAATCTCGTTCATCCATTCATGCGCGTCACTAATTAGATGACGAGGCATTTGGCTACTTTTGAGCCGAGTCATAGTTACTCCCGCCGTTTACCCGCGCTTCATTGAATATCCTTATATTATACATCAATATATAATTTACATGATTGGTCAGACTGAGTTCTAGAAATAAATAATTTGTTATAACTTGTATATATATATATATATATATATATATATATATATATATATATATATATATATATATATATATATCATGACAACTCTTTGAATAGTTTTAGCATGTTATTGAATATGGCAATGTTAATTTATTTAGTCTTGGAGGTCTAAATCGTATATTGTGCTGCTGTTGATTATTGCTACTGCTAATAGATACACTGACTCGCTGCGGTGAGCATGTAAGATCTGCTGCTGCATAAATAGAACATGCATAAATGCCATAGCAGATCTAAACAGGTGGAGTTGGGGTGGGGAGGGGTTCAGTGGAACTAGCTCACAGCAAACAATGGGCCTCATTCAAGAAACATGAGCAGAACTAACTGTAAATGGTTTGTAAATCTGTTCTAATGCAAATTTTCGGATTCATGAAAATCCTATTTTCAAAATGTTAGTTGGTAAGAAAGAAATGTACACGTGCTCCCTACCACACGTAAATAGTTCGTAAAACATTTGAACATTATGTGTTCTTTTAGGCAAACTGATGACACATTATGTACTGTAATAATATTTAAAAAGTTCATTTGCCCTGTCTTTTTTTCTTTTCTTTTTGTAGCTGTTCAACTTTGTGTAAAACACAGTTCTTGTCACATTTTACCAAGCCCTCCAATCACAGAACAACGACTGAACAACAATGAAAAAGTAAATATGGTTACTGCATTTTTATATTCAGTAATATTCGTCAAAATTAGATACTAGTAACACGTTACTATCATGGATATTCCAAATCATAGCAACCAAAACATCTCAGCTAGAAAAAACATCTCGGTTACGTTTGTAACCCTCGTTCCCTCAATAGGGAACGGAGACGTTCCGTCGTGACGACGAATGGGGTTTCGCTTATTGCAAAACGAGCCAATGGCAAAGAAATGCCATGGGTCTGCATAATTTGCATCGCATGTCTACGCCCCACCTCGTGGATCTAAAAGGAGGCCACGGGCAACATTCAGATATGTTTCTTCGCTGAGGAGCCAAGACTGAACTCAGGCGATCCCCGTGGTACAACGGAAGTGGCAGGAAGACGGAACGTCTCCATTCCCTACTCAGGGAACGAGGGTTACATAAGTAACCGAGACGTTCCCTTTTGTAGTCACTACGAGTTCCGTTGTGACGACGAATCGAGTTCCAGTCTAATCACGCCACCTTCTGGGCTGTCTTCCAGTGGCCTGCGTAAGTCTGAGGTCCCTGTCGTGAGACTGGCACGGACGAAGGACTCCTACTTAACACAGGAATACCAAAGTACACTGGGACCATATCTCAGTGGAAATATGCAAATAGTGCCAACCCGAAGGGGGGGGGGGGGGGGGGGACTTAGGGAATACACGTATGACCCGGAGGGGGCTGCATACGGAGAACACTGGGGTGTCCAGCCCCCAAGGTGGAATGTTTAAACCCCAGGGGTGGCAAGGTGGCTTGCCGAGGGAAAGAAACATGCTCAAAGAGGCTTACAGTGGAAATACACATGTGGGGGTCGCCCAGAGGGTGGACCCAGGTGCCCAGCCTGCAGCTCTGCAGATGTCTGTAAGCGAGGCGCCATACGCTAGAGCTCAAGAGGAAGTCACACTCCGTGTGGAGTGGGCTTTCACACCAAGGGGACACGGTCGACCTTGCTGCTGGTATGCCAAAGCAATGGCGTCTACTATCCAGTGAGACAACCTTTGCTTGGAGAGAGCCTTTCCCTTCAGCTTCCCACCATAACAGACAAAGAGCTGGTCTGAGGTCCTGAAACACGGCGTTCTGTCTACGTAGGCACGGAGAGCGCGTACTGGACAGAGCAGTGCCAAGGCTGGGTCTGCCTCCTCCAAGGGCAGCGCTTGCAGGTTCACCACCTGATCCCGAAAGGGAGTGGTGGGAAGCTAGGGCACATATCCAGGCCGGGGTCTCAGGATCACGTGAGAGTAGGCCAGCCCGAATTCCAGGCACACTACGTCAAACGGAAAATGCATGCAGGTCCCCTACCCTCTTGATAGAGGCCAATGCAACCAGGAGCGCTGTCTTAACCCCCTGGAGTCGGCTATCGCGCCGGCGCGATAGTCTCGCTTTTTTTCTTATCGGTGCAAAAGAAACTAAAATAACTCCGTCGATTTTTGTCATACAGGCAAGTGTTATACATCTTCAAAAACTGTTAAATGTCTTCTGTTTTTGTGTGCATTAATAATAAAAACAAAAAGTTGTGTTTTTCGTAAAATAAAGAAAAAAAACATGATGCACGTTCTGTCTTCTCTCTCAATGTGAAGTTCATTCTGAAACGCGACAAAAAATGATCTGTAACTCAGACAATACTTGCCACCCACACATGAAAGTAATGTCTTTACAAAGCTTGAAGTCTCCTTTTTTAAATAAAGTAAATCATATCAAAAACAAAATATTCTCGGTTTAAGAAATCCGTATGAAAGCAACGACATGTACAGTTTCTCCAGCCCGGGCTAATTAACTTTAATGTGACCACACCCCCACGCACGCAGCTGTTCTCATTCAAATGATCCACGTGAAGGAACGCAGAGCTGTTAACACCCTCATCAGCTCCAAACAAAGAATCAGAGACTCCAGTATTTCTCTACATTTCATCAGTTTGGAAGACTGTTTGTGCTGTGGATTTACCTTGGATTTACCTCAGAAGAAGACGTTTTGATTATGAGGACAATTTTTAAGGTAAGAGACATAATAGTAAGTGTTTTATTGTTGCATAAACTTTACATTGTAGCTACTAAACTCAAACTGGTGCCAGCCTAAAATGTTATGAAATGAGATACAAGTAGGCCTATGCTAGTATGAGTGTTTATTCTAATATGGTGAATATTTGAATGTTTAGACCTGTGTTTACTGTTAAATACTGTGTTTGTGGATATCTGCTCAAACGTAGATGTATAATGTAACAATAATGTTTCATAGTTTGGAGCGGCTCGATCGCTGCACGCGCTGAGTTTGGGTCTGAGTCACGCTGTGTGTTTGAAAAGCAAAACACGCCACACATTAGGCTTCACGCCAAACTCATCTCATTTCATAACGAATAGAAATATTTGAAGTAACATATGATAAACAATATATGTTTGTCTAGTGTAGTGTTACTGAAAAGTGTTCATTTTTAACGATTTATAGGCTGCCTGCTATCTAGGCTATTGTTATTATTTTATGCAGCCCTACACATGCCTATATACAAGGCATAACAAACTAGGTGTTCGTATATATATATATATATATATATATATATATATATATTTACAAAATACATATACATATATACACTATCGTTCAAAAGTTTGGGGTCGGTAAGATTTTTAATGTTTTTAAAATAAGTCACTTATGCTCACCAAGGCTGTATTTATTTGATTAAAAATACTAAACAAACCCAGTAATATTGTGAAATATTATTTCAATGTAAAACAGCTGTTTTCAATGTGAATTTATAGTAAAAAGCGTAATTTATTCCTGTGATCAAAGCTGAATTTTCAGCATCATTACTCCAGTCTTCAGTGTCACATGATCCTTCAGAAATCAGGATAATATGATGATTTGATGCTCAAGAAACATTTATGATTATTATCAATGTTGAAAACAGTTGTGTACCATTTGTTTTAGGATTCTTTGATCAACAGAAAGTTAAAGACAACAGCATTTATTTGAAATAGAATCTTTTGTAACATTATAAATGTCTTTACTGTCACTTTTTATCAATAAAATGAATAAAATAAAAGTATGAATAATGAATAAAATAAAATTGATGAATAAAAGTATTGATCCGTTTTATTTATTTCCACCAAAAAATAAAATAAAAATTCTTACGGACCCCAAAGTTTTGAACGGTAGTGTTTAATGTTACAAAAGATTATTTTTCAGATAAATGCTGTTCTTTTGAACTTTCTATTCATCAAAGAATCCTGAAATAAAAATGTAAATAACTGTTTTCAACATTGATGATAATGAAAAATGTTTCTTGAGCATCAAATCATCATATTATACTGATTTCTGAAGGATCATGTGACACTGAAGACTGGAGTAATGATGCTGAAAATTCAGCTTTGATCACAGGAATAAATTACACTTTACTATACATTTACATAGAAAACAGCTGATATACATTGAAATATTATTTCACAATATTACTGGGTTTGTTTTGTATTTTTAATCAAATAAACGCAGCCTTTGTGAGCATAAGTGACTTCTTTTAAAAAACATTAAAAAACATACCGACCCCAAACTTTTGAACGGCAGTGTGTGTGTATGTGTATATATATATATATATATATATATATATATATATATATATATATATATATATATATATATATATATATATATATATGTGTGTGTGTGTGTGTGTGTGTGTGTGTGTGTGTTTGTGTGTGAGTGAAAAATCTAAAATGTATTCCCAGAATCGAGCAGCCCTATAGTTTGTCTTGATATCAACATGTTTACAGGTGTTTATTTATTTATTTTTTAGAAAGGGACCAGATGCCACTGGATGAGTCCTGCTGACTTCAAACATTCACTTGAGTCTCTGTACATGAACATGGTAAAATGAAAAGTCAAACACCTTGGACATGACAGGTATGTAGGCTACTAGGTTTCAGGAATGACACAAAGGTGTGTGACTGTTTAAGTCTTTTTCTTTAGATCAGTGTGTTTACTAATGTGCCTTTTGTCCTTTGTTGTGTATCTTTGGATTATGTTGTGTTGTAAATAAATCCAGACAATCTAAAAGCCATTCTTTTTTTAATTTCTCCTCATTCTTTGTGCAAGGCTTCTCATAATGATCGGGCCTGATAGCACCTAATAGGGCCATTAGGGGAGGGTCTTTGTCTTTCTCAGGTGTAAAATGCATTCATATTAATGAGAGATCCACGCCTCCTCGCATAAAGCTTTCTCACTCAAAAGACGTCAGACACATTTTAAATCAATATATTGTCTTATCTAAATGAGTATGCAGGATGATTTTCACATAGTTTTGGAGCAAATATTCTAGGCTACGTGATACAATTTTCAAAAGTCTTGTGAAGAAATAATCACTATGGGTTTTATGACCTGATTTCAGTGACATTTGTTTTTTGTTTTTTCACAAACCACGCATAAACATTATTATCTTAAAACTAAAAACTTTTACATACATGCTGCTGACATATTACTGTAGCAGAGTTTGTGCTGAACACAATGTAATAAGACTTTAGCCATGAAAATGTCAGAAGTAACAGAAATAAGCACAAATGTCAGAGCATGTCAGAACACCTCCAGGACCCAGAAAACACCTCAGACCTCAGAGAGTTAATTGACAGGGTTAATTGACAGGAACCCTCTGGGGTCTAAGGTGCTTTTGGGGTCCTTGAGATGTTTTGACATGCCCTGACATTTGTGCTTTTTTCAGTTGCTTATAAACATATTAATGGCAAAGGTGTAATTACACTCTATTTAGCCCAAACAGGGCTACCATAATATGTGAGCAACATGTATGTAAAGCTTTGTATTTTTGAGAGAATATTGTTTATGCATCTTCGTCCTAGCGTTTATCCCGCGCAGGTGCAGGGTCCGCTTTTCGGCAGGCTGCTCTCCATTTATTCTGGTCCGTAGTGTCCTCCGGGGCGACTTGCATGTCCTTCATATCTTGCTTAATCCGGTCCATCCATCTCATCTTTGGGCGGCCACGTGGCCGGTTACCGGGTGGGTCAAGGCGCATAGCTGTCTTCACCACTGAGTTCTCATGGCTGCGTGTTACATGGCCGTACCAAGGGAGACGGGCCTCAAGCATCTTCTCCGTAATCGGCGCTATTCCCATCCGCTTCCTGATGTTGATGTTCATGACGTGATCTAGCCTTGTCAGCCCGAGTGACCAGCGGAGCATACGCATTTCCATGGCGTGTAGGAGCTGGCCATGTTTGGCAGTAGCTGGCCAACATTCGGATCCATACAGGGCGTACAACGATCTTATAGATTTTGGACTTTAGGCGGATGGGCATTCGGCGTTCGTATAGCACTCCTGTGACTTGGCGCCACTTTGACCAGGCAGCACTCACGCGTGCGCGGACATCCGGGAGGGTGTCACCGTTCATTGAGAGTATTGATCCGTGGTACTTAAAGTGTTGAACTATCTTTAGATCCGTTCCGTCAATGCCAATGGTATCATCAATCTGTAGGTCACACTCCAGGTACTCCGTCTTTGCGAGGTTAAGTCGCAAGCCATTTGCATCCAGGCGATCTTTCCACTGCTGCCCTTGGTCTTGAAGGTCTTGCCGCTCCCTGTCGGCGAGGAACACATCACCAGCATAGAGTGTGGACCATGGATGGGGCATCTGGATGTCCCGTGTCACTGTGTCCATGCATGTAATGAAAAGCAAGGGTGAAAGGGCTGATCCTTGGTGGACTCCTACGTTGATGTTGAAAGGAGATGATATCCCAGCTGTGCATCGAACCACGCTCCTGACATCTTGGTATAAGAGTTGCACCCAACTGATGTAGGTTTCGGGTACATGGTGACGTCGGAGGGAGGCCCAGATTAGATTGTGGGGAACAAGATCAAAAGCCTTCTCCAGATCCAGGAAGACCATGTGGACTATCTTGTTTTTTTCCCGGTGTTTCTCCATCAGGAGGCGGGCAGCATGGATGGCGTCTATGGTCCCTCGTCCTTTGACGAAGCCGCATTGATTTGGGCTGATTTTAATAATGCTGCGAAGGCGGCTGTCCAGAATGCGTTCAAAAATCTTCATGGAGTGGGATAGGAGTCGAATCGGCCGATAGTTCTTGCATTCATCAACGTCCCCCTTGCCCTTCATAATCGGCACCGTGGTCCTGATCGTCCAAACGTGCGGGACTTTGCCCTCAATAATTATCTTGTTGAATAAGGTGGAAAGGACCTCGGCTCCTCTGTGCCCCATCAACTTCCAGGCTTCAGCAGGGATGTCGTCTGTGCCGGTGGCTTTGCCATTCTTCATCCTCTTCAGAGCCTTCGTAACTTCAGAGACGGTAACTGGCGGTACAGGTCCAGAGATGGGATCCAAGCTGTGGATAGGTGGATGCGGGAACTCTTCGTTTGAGATGGCTGCGAAGTACTCGGTCCAGCGGGTGAGTATGGCACACGGGTCTCGCAGGGCTTGCCCATGGGCGTACTTGATGTGCATGACTCTGCCAATGGCTTGGGTCGCTTGGTGGCAGGAGTTAGCAATGCGGTAGATCATCTTTTTTCCCTCAGGTGTGCCTAGCCGCTCGTATAGATCGTCATAGTGCACGGCTTTCACCTTGGCCACTGCCCGTTTTGCGGCTGATTTGAGTGTCTGATAGTGTTGGAGATCATCTACCAGCCGTGTGCGGTGCCAGGTTATGAACGCCATTTTCTTGGCCTTGATTGCCTTTTGGACGTCCTCACTCCACCACCAGACTTGCTTGTCCATAAATCGCCGCCCTGGCTTCGTCGAGCCAAGGGCATCGGTGGCAGCATCAAGAATGCTGGAGGAGATATGAAATTGATGTCTAGTGCTTGGAGGGCCATCGCAAGTTGCTGCTTTTGTTTATTCAATTTCCACCACTTGACCCGCTCAGGCCCAGTGATTCTCGGTCTAGGTTGCCGCTGCAAATTAAGTTGGAAGTCGAGGACGAGTGGCCGATTTTGGGGGCCAATATTCTCTGAGGGGATCACCTTGGCATCAAGTGCCAGCTTCAGGTCACCACGTCGGATCATCCAGTAGTCGATCTGGGTTCTGTGGCCGCCACTGGTGTAGGTGGCCAGGTGGCTCAATCTCTTTTTGAAGAGGGTGTTGACGACGACGAGGTCATGAGCTTCAGCGCAATCCAAGATGCAGGCTCCCTCGTCGTTGCATGTACCTAGCCCCTGTCCTCCATGAACTTGATCATATCCTCCACGGTCTTTGCCAACATGGCCGTTTAGGTCTCCTCCGACCAGGATGTATTCGTATGTGGCTATTATCTGTAGGTGAGCGCCAAGGGTTTCCCAAAACTCGTCCTTCTCTTGATCGGTGCAGCCGACTTGAGGGGCGTAGCATGAGATGACTCTGAGGGTGGTTGGGCCGGAAACAATCTTGATCGAGATTAGGCGGTCAGAGATGTTGTCGACTTCGACGATGCTGTCTCGTAGTTGTTGGCAGACGACCGCGCCTACTCAATTTCGGCTCGACGTGACACCATGATAGATGAGTTTGTACCCTTCTCCAATGTCTCTTGCCTTGCTCCCCTTCCACTTGGTCTCTTGGATACACGCAATGTCGATGCGTCTGGTCTTAAGAGTATCAGCCAATTCACGGCTACGGCCGGTGAGGGTGCCGATGTTAAGTGTGGCTAGTCGGATTCGGTGGACTATCTTCTTTGGCCTGCCCCGTCCTTGAGCAGGTAGCCCTTGTCCATTTCTCACACCATCCGGGCGTTGATGACGCGTGTCGCCTAGGGGGAACACACTAACTTGATCGGTTTCTTGGTTTGCTGCTGCCATTTGATGCGACCAAAGAGACCCAGCCGATGTGTCGCCACATCTGTCGCTGGGACCAGAGCCACCGTTTGCCGAGTCCCCAAGGGTACTCGTTTCCAGCCGACGCCACGAGGAGGAGGTGGTTGGCTTTTGAAATAAGGCCACAAAACACATACTAAATATGTGTCCACAATACTTTTGACTAATGGCTGTTGTGGCCTAGAGTTTTTGCTTCAAAATGATCTGAAAATCATCGTGCCTAATCATTCACATGAAACAATACATTGATTTAAATTTTGTAAAACACTTTTTGTTTGGAAAGGCAATATGCGTGTGGACGTGAACGGCCCAACCCCTTATCATGAATAATTCACACCTGAGAAGACAATGACTCGCATAATCAGCCTTTCATTCAGGTGTGTCACACAAGAAAGAATGTGAGGAGAAAAAAAAGAAAAAAAGAAATATATATATATATATATATATATATATATATATATATATATATATATATATATATATATATATATATATATATATATATATATATATACACACACTGCCGTTCAAAAGTTTGGGGTCGGTACGATTGTTAATGTTTTTAAAATTAGTCACTTATGCTCACCAATGCTGTATTTATTTAATTAAAAAGACAACAAAAAATCAGTAATATTGTGAAATATTATTACAATTTAAAATAACTGTTTTCGATTTTAATATATTTTAAAATATAATTTATTCCTATGATTTTAAAGTTGAATTTAAATTCAACTTCATTACTCCAGTCTTCAGTGTCACATGATCCTTCAGAAATCATTCTAATATGATGATTTGATGCTCAAGAAACATTTCTCATTATTATCAATGTTGAAAACAGTTATTTACAT
The DNA here is from genome assembly GCA_026230005.1 of Gila orcuttii. NCBI lineage: Eukaryota > Metazoa > Chordata > Actinopteri > Cypriniformes > Leuciscidae > Gila > Gila orcuttii. Next base: position 25,883,624 of record JAPDVR010000007.1, on the reverse strand, counting down.
TTTTATTTCCGGATTCTTTGATGAATAGAAAGTTCAAAAGAACAGCATTTATCTGAAATAGTATCTTTTTTAACATTAAACACTACCGTTCAAAACTTTGGGTCAGTAAGTATTTTTATTTTATTTTTTGGGGGAAATAAATAAAATAAATCAATACTTTTATTCATCAAGAAGGAATTAAATTGATCAAAAGTGACAGTAAAGACATTTATAATGTTATAAAAGATTATATTTCAAATAAATGCTGTTGTTTTTAACTTTCTGTTCATCAAAGAATCCAAAAAAATGGTACACAACTGTTTTCAACATTGATCATAATCATAAATGTTTCTTGAGCATCAAATCCTCATAATAGAATGATTTCTGAAGGATCATATGACACTGAAGACTGGAGTAATGATGCTGAAAATTCAGCTTTGATCACAGGAATAAATCATATTTTAAAATATATTAAAATCGAAAACAGTTATTTTAAATTGTAATAATATTTCACTATATTACTGTTTTTGTTGTATTTTTAATGAAATAAATACAGCATTGGTGAGCATAAGTGACTTCTTTTAAAAACATTAAAAATCGTACCGACCCCAAACTTTTAAAAGGCAGTGTATATATATAATCCAAATATAAATTAAAGTCAAAAGCACATTTTTAGTACATAGTCATACCTGGAAACAAATCCTGTTCAAATAGGCTATATGGGCCATTCTACGAATTTGTTCAAAGTTAGAGTTGGAAACATCTTGAAAAGAAAATTGTCTTTTCCCATAAATTTCTTATAAAGTATTCTTTTTAAAAGTAGGCCAATACATTTTATCATACATATTTTAAAGTTAAGGATTCATTAGTTTGATATAGCTTACATTGGAACAAACATCTTAGTTGATAAGTTTATTTTTGACGGAACATACTATATATTTAACATATGAGCAGAAACTGGCTAACAAAAGCTTATTTGATATTTTAGAATAAAAACTTTATAATCTATCCAAAACTACGAAATGTTGTCTTTCATATTTCATCTGTAACATCGTAAACATAAACAACAGCACCCATCTGTGCCGTTAATTCATTCACACACAGAAACATGATTCAAATTTAAACAGTCTTTTTGCGTTTACATACACTATTCCATATCGCGATTAGAACAAAGCACAAGAATAAAAAACTTACTATTCACAATTCTCGGCTAGATCCGTCGCTCCTCGAAATGAAAATAAACCAGCACATGTTCTGAGGTAAATGTCCCTGGATTATTCCTCACAGCCTCGCAAGACGAAATAGTACATTAATCTGATGATTACATTTGTTGTGTTATCGAGTTTATGAGGGGCGTTGACACGTTTGCATGTGTTGCTTCAGATTATTTGCGTTTGAATAGCGCGCGCTCTCTGTGGGCGTGTCACATTAGCAGAATAATGAGCTGAGAGAACAATAATGAGATCAGCTGACACCTCTCTTTTTTTATAGATTACATAAACAGAGAATATTTATTTTAGTTTTGAATTATATATTTTAAAAGTACAAACTTAAATGATTATAAAGATATATTGCTCATGCCTGGGTGAATAGTATTCGCTGAGTTTTGTTTAAGTTTAGAGACGTGCTCCAGAAAAAATGTTAACGGAGATGGAGAGACAGAAAGCACACCCTGATTATTTTTTTTATTTTACAAAAGCTCAATGTTTTATTTCGATTGTAAGTGGACACATAAAAAAGTAGACATCCAACAGTTTATTTTTTATATTTCTTAAGTCTGTATGACAAAAAATGTTAAGTCTATTTATTTGTTAAGTCTATTTTCCTGCTATGTGAAAAAATCGAGCAAAACGCGCCGACGCGTTTTGTCGACCTCAGAGGGTTAAGCTCTACTGATTGCAGAGGCTCAAAGGGAGCACTCTGCAGGTCATTTAGAATCACTGAGAGGTCCCAAGAGGGAACGAGAGGAGGTAGATGAGGATTCAGTCTCCTCACTCCTCTCAGGAACCTGATGATCAGGTCGTGCTTTCCCACGGACTTACCTTCGACTGCATCGTGATGTACGGCGATAGCGGCAACATACACTTTCATGGTGGAGGGAGACAGCCTTCTCTCCAACCCATCTTGCAGGAAGGAAAGCATGACACTGATCGGGCATTTCCTGGGGTTTTCTCGGTGAGAAGAGCACCAGTTGACAAAGAGGTTCCACTTAAACGCGTAGGCATGTCTCGTGGACGATGTTCTAGCGGAAGTGATGGTAGCCTAGCCTGGCTAACGTCAGACCGAGTCTCATTGAGACGTGGGTCTGTGAACCACATGTTCATTTTCTCGTATTTGAGGTGTGGTTTACGAATGCCCAGAGACGTTTATTGGGTGCTACGAATGTCTATCAAATGAGCCTTTACGTAGCTCATAGCCAATCGTTTCAATTATACCAGATGACGTATGTAGAGTGACAGAAATTAGACAAGGAAGACGACGATGGGTCAGAGATTTAACTATACTACTTAGAACAAGGCTGCATCGAAAGGTAACTTCGCGTCTGATGCCATGTTGGATCCATAGGTATAAACAAACTGCTTCAGTGTGTCGCATAGACGTCATCATCGTCTTGCTGCTCCCTCCCCATTCTGTGCTTTGTCCCCTCGCTGAGGTGAAAATCTGGTCCATGGAATCCAGGCTGCCTAGCAGCGTGAATAAAATCACGCTGCGCGAAAGGCAGCATGGGGAAACCCGGGCTAATGGTAGCCACCACCGCTGGTGGTAGGGTACTCAAACCTGCCTCGTCTTGTCCAGGAGCCACACATGGAGGTTCCAAAGATCGGGACGAGGGTGCCATAGGGTGCCCCGTCCCTGAGAAAGAAGATCATTCCTCAGAGGAATTGGCCAGGGAGATGCTGTCGTGAGGGGTACAAGTTCGGAGAACCAGGTCCGGGTGGGCCAGTGAGGCGCAACCAAGATGACCTGCTCCTCGTCCTCTCTGATCTTGCACAAGGTCTGTGCAAGAAGGCTCACTGGGGGAAACGCATATTTGCGGAGGCCCCGCGGCCAGCTGTGTGCCAGTGCATCCGTGCCGAGCGTGCCCTCGGTCAGGGAGTAATACAGGTTGCAATGGGACAAGTCGTGGGAGGCAAACAGGTCAACCTGAGCGTCCCCGAACTGATCCCAAATCAGCTGGACCGACTGGGGGTGGAGTCGCCATTATCCAGGAAGAGGCTGAAGCCGTGACAGCTCGTTGGCTGCACAGTTTAGGGTTCCCAGAATATAAATGGCTCGAAGTGACGTCAGATGCTTCTAACTCCATAAGAGGAGGTGGCAGGCGAGCTGCGACATACGGCGGGAGCGCAGACCACCTTGTCGGTTGATGTACGCTACTGTCGTGGTATTGTCTGAGCAGACTAGTACGTGTTGACCCTTAAGCAACACAAGGAAGCGGTGCAGAGCAAGGCGTACTGCCAGCAACTCGAGGCAATTGACATGCCAAAGGCGCTGGGGTCCTGTCCAGGAGCCCGCGGCAGCATGTCGATTGCACATGGTGCCCCAGCCCATGGTGGAGGCATCTGTCGAGACAACAACATGCCTGGAAACTCATTCCAGGGGCACTCTGGCCCGTAGAAAGCTGAGGTTTAACAATGGGGTGTAGGAATTGAGGGTGAACCAAACACAAATGATTCTTCCAGGTGATTCGTTCAAACATAATGCCACACAAAACTCAACATTCCAGAACCGTAAAGATCCCGGCTCCAGCTAGTCTACAAAGCGACTTTATAGCCCTGCAAGCTTCAAAGAGATGAGCCTAAATAGTGGAAGAACTGGTCAAAGTTAGATAATTTGGAAAAGACTGATTGGTTCAGTGATGGCACGGCTCAGGACCCACCAAGATAACAGCAGAGATTGTTTGATCCCAAGACAGAGGATTGAAAACAGACCTCCTCCTCTGAATGACCCCGGTGGAAATATCTTAAAACTACAGAGACTGAGACTTTAAAAACACATAAAATCATCCCAAAACAATTATTGACGGACTTCTAATCAAACATTGTTCAACTGCATAATCCTATATTGTATCGACAACCTCTGTATGCGTCTATTATGCTTAGATCACATCCAAGTCATGTAATTGTTCTAACTATTAGATGTTTGAATGAAAGTGTGTCTTGTTTCCTATCAGTACGATCATATGTTTTTAATTCAGAATATGGCTTGATTGAAATTTGTGTAAAATGTTTCGTGTTCTTATAATAGGAATGTCTAAACTGTTCCCTCCGAACTCTCTGCTAGAGCTGGAGAGTAAGGAGATCACAGATAACGCATGATTTATGATGAGAGGTGAAGAAAATGCCACCTCTAAAATAAAGACAGTGCCTAATTGGTCAGAACTCATCCAAAGAGGCTGGACAAACAGCTGAGTTTAAAATCTTAGGACCCAAACAGAGTTCGAACAGTTCGGTCAATAGAAGATTTTGTTAAGTTGGGTTGAGGTTTAGTTTGTGAATTTGTTCGCTAGAGCAAATTTACAGAAGTCATGGAGAAGCCATGACTGGTAACCAGACAGCCGAGTAACCATGTAGACCAGCAGACAAAAGAACCCAAACAAGATCAGAAGAACATCCATGGGTTAAACAGCTTCATTCAAGCCATCTATAACTACTCTCGTCTCACTTTTCGTTCTGTTTCTTAGAATCGAGACTCTCAACGGAAAAGAAAAATAAAGCTAAGTTAAGATTTGCTGCAAAGTTTCATTTAAGCGATTCGACTGTTAAGCCCGCTTTCCAACACCTAAGACTTTCATCCATCGCCAACACACCACGTGATTAGCTGCCCAGAGACATCTATTCAGGCACGAGGACCCGCCAGTCAACGAACCCGGGAAACACCCTTTTATGCCGACAAAAGGAATCCCAAAGAAACGCACAGACAAACGCAAGTATACCTCAAGACTCTTAGCTGAACTGGTGCATTGAGATAAAATTGAATAACCCGCCTAAGAAACGATAGAAGGGTTAAATTAATGATTGATGCTTCGTTTAGGTCATGTCTTATAAGTGCATATAGAAACTTGGGATTTCACTATCTCACTCTTGAACTCATTTTTCTTTCCTCACTCTCTTTCTTTCTGCAACTCGTATGAATGTGTGTGTGTGCGTGGGTTTGTGTTAGATATTAATTTTATGTTTTAGAATAATTAATAAAGTCTTGTTTATATTTTAAAGATAATTGTCTTATAGTTTGGATATTTATATCCGTTTTAGAGCTGATAGTTACGGCCCGTTCAAATGAACGCTGGACGAGTCATTTGCGAGCCGTTTATCCCTATAAATTAATTAATAATTCCTTTTGAGCTAAATTGATTTGATATTTACTTACTTAGTTCCTTACAGGGGTGAAGGTCTGACGGCAGGTCGGAGTCACTGGAACTCGGAGCGTGCTGTGTTGCCATGCCCACCCCAGGATTCGGTCGCGAAGCCAGAGCTGAAGCGGTCTCATATGAAGCAATCCGAGCGGCGTTGCTGCGGCTGCGGATGCCATATGCCCCAGGAGCCTCTGAAATAACTTCAGTGGAACCGCACTCTTTCCCTCGATTTGTCTCACGCAAGTCAGCAATGACTGCGCTCGCTTGCTCGTAAGCTGAGAGGACATGGCGACTGAGTCGATTTCCATACCGAGAAAAGAGATGCTCAGCACGTGGCAAAGTTTGCTCTTTTCCCAGTTGACCCGAAGGCCCAGATGAGCTAGGTGCCGGAGCACTAGATCCCTGTGTTCGCAAACCTGGTCTCGAGAGTGAGCTAAGATCAGCCAGTCATCGTGATAGTTCAGGATGTGAACCCTGTGTTCCCGTAGTGGAACAAGGGCTGACTCGACGACCTTCGCGACGATGCAAGAGACAGGGCTAGCCCAAATGGGAGAACCGCGTACTGATATGCCTGCCTCTCGAAAGCAAACCGCAGGAACGGTCTGTGTCGAGGGAAAATGGAGACATGGAAGTAGGCGTCCTTAAGGTCGATCGCTGCAAACCAATCCTGCGGCCTCACACACTAGAAAATGCGTTTGGCCGTGAGCATCTTGAACGGCAGCCTGTGAAGGGAGCGGTTCAAGACACGCAGGTCCAGGATTGGTCGTAACCCACCGGATTTCTTCGGGACAATGAAATAGGGGCTGTAAAACCCGGACCTCATTTCGGCTGGAGGGACAGTCTTGATCGCACCCTTCGCCAGTAGGGTGGCAACCTCCACTCTCATGCCACCGACCATAGTGGAGCGCCCCCCCCCCCCCCCCCCGAAGCAGGGAGGAGACAGTGCGAACTGAATCTCATAGCCGAGCCTGATAGTTCGGTTGACACAGCGGGACAGGTTGGGAAGCTCTAGCCAGGCTCCCAAGAACTGTGCCAGCGGGGTCATGCGAACTACAGACGTCCTCTTGGTGGTGCAGCAAAGGGGAATGACCAGCCCGGACGTGGGTGGCATAGAGTCCTGGTGTGGGGGCACGGTTATTAACCGCATCCTGACAGAGGAGGCCAGGGAAGTACCAGCGTTCCATGGGGGCCTGCTCTGCCAGGGGTCTGGCGACAGAGGGGGACAAGAGTGGTGCGGCCCGGGGGCAGCACACACTGTCGTCCGAGAACACTGTGACAGAGGGGGACGAGGTTGGCGAGGCTCGTGGGCGGCGCGCACTGTCATCCAAGAACTCTGTGTGCTCAGAGACGGGAGAGTCAGTTCTTTCAGAGAACAAAGGATTCTCCCATGGCCCTCCACCGGGGGAAGGAGTGGCCCTGCTACCACCTCCTGGAAAGAACTGAGTCCCATCTCTGAGCAGCCCGTCTCAGGAGCGCTGCTTATCCCGGCGTTTAGTGGGGGGTGGGGCTGGAGAGGGCTGTGGTGCCTTCCTGTGGCTTCCTCCACGACACGGCTCGGGTGAAGGCTGCTGCTGGGGCTGTGCAGGAGGGGTGGGAGCCGCGGGAGGGCGCCCTCGTGGTGGGCAGACTTAGGAATCTGAGCTGACGGCAGGGTGGATGCAGCAGCGGGCCGTCGGGGCAGCATATACTGAATAGCCTCAGTCTGCTCCTGTCGAGCAGACGAGTTCGGTCAGCACCCCGCATATCGGCCAGGTTAAGCCACAGGTGTCGCTCCTGGACCACATTGGTGGACATCACCTGACCCAGGGAGTGTATGGCCACTTTCGTCGCTCGGAGAACAAGGTCAGTGGTGGCACGCAGCTCATCAAAGAGCCCTGGGTCAGTCCTACCCTTGTGCATGTCCCTGAGCATCTGGGCCTGGTAGACCTGCAGAATGGCCATGGCATGCAGTGAGGCGGCTGCCTGTCCAGCGGCTCTATAGGATCTCGCCACAAGCGTAGACAAGAACCTTCAGGCCTTGGACGGGTGCTTAGGGTCGCCCCGAGAAGCACTCTGAGTACACAGTTGAATTGCAACAGAAAGTTCAACCGGGGGAACCCCAGTGTACCCATGGGCAGTGGCCCTGTCGAGGGGAGGAAAGGCGGAGGAGATCAACGAGGGATCGCGGGAAGATATGGGGGTCTTTCAGGATTTCTAGATCTCCTCATGCACATCCGGGAGAAAGGTGTTGGGGTTGGACGCCGACGGGTGTCAGCGGCCGCACCCAAAAACCAATCGTCTTGCAGCGAGTGCTCAGGACAGGGTGGAGGGTTCCGCTCTAACCTGATGCTCGCTGCGGCCCGGGAAAGCATGCCGTCATCCCAGGATCCGACTCTACAAATGCCATATGCACACCCGGCAGGTGGCAGCACTGCCGAATCTTCACTTCCTGAAGATTCTTGCCCGCCCTGTGATGATGCGATGGACATCAGATCCTCCTCTGGAACATCAAAGGAAACCCGCGGGGCATCCGAAGACAAGCCCTCGGGCATCCTCTGATCGTTCACAGGATGCGTCACTGAAGAGGGGGCCGTGGGCCGAGGACGAATCGTCTGCGTTTTGTTACACACCATCACCCTCAGATCACCTTGGCCACCAGCCAAAGTACCACCTCTCGTGGAGGCTATAGATTGGGGTGTAGATGAGGGGACTCTCTCTCTAGCGAGATCATTGAGTCTCGACCGTAATGACGCGATGGTCATGTTCCCGCAGAGAGAACATGAGTCATCCACAAATGCCGCTCTTGCATGATCAATGCCCAAACACGCAGAGCAGAGAATGTGCCCATCAGAGTGGGAAATGTGTCGACCGAAACCAGAAGTGCAAGGGCGAAGTATCTTTAAAAAGACGTGCCGCGTCCAAAGCTCTTTTGTGAGAGGAAAAAACTCTGCAGATGTTGAAGCGACCAGAGAGAAACACACTCACTGGCAGATCACTGCACAGATCAGCAGGCAGTGTGAACTCGCTGGAGATCGCCGTCACACCAACACCGGAGAGTCGCTTGTCTCGTAGAGTGAAGTCAGAAATGGCTGTGGAGTGAAGAGATCCTCTTGGCTCCGAAGCGAAAACATATCTGCATGTTGCCCGCGTCCTCCTTTTATACCCACGAGGTGGGGCGGAGACACGCAATGCAAATTCTGCAGACCCATGGCATTTCTTTGCCATTGGCTCGTTTTGTAATACTCAAAGTCGATAGGCTTTCTAAGCGAAACCCCATTCGTCATCACGACGGGACTCGTAGTGACTACGAAAGGGAACAATGCGGTTCCTAAGTGCTCTTAAGTGCCCCCAGCTGGCCATTTTAAGAAGAGCCCCTGCCATTTTTTTAGCTGGCTAAAAACATTTGGTGGACACACATTAAACGAAATGTTTGTTGTTAAACTTAAAAAGGGAGTGCAGAAGATTCCACAGCGTTCCCGGACAGGTAATTTGTGTAGTTGTAATTCATAGGTGGTATTATGCTAATTGTGAATGAGTGTGCACACACACCCGATCTATAAATGATTGGAATTCATTAACATACACACGTTTAACAATAAAATCTGATGTTTACGAAGCATTTGTGAACCTGGTGGAGAGTTTTCTGAAAGGTCCGTTTTATGCGCAAATTACTCCGAATTTAGACTTATACACAATGAACCAGACTACTTAAATGTTGAGCAAGCAATCTCATTGGCTGCAGGATCACCAAAGACCAATCAGCTTGTGCCATCTATCTATCTATCTATCTACCTATCTATCTATCTATCTATCTATCTATCTATCTATCTATCTATCTATAGGTAACACTTTACAATAAGGTTCATTAGTTAACATTAGTTAATGCATTAACTAATATGAACTAACAATAATCAATACATTTGTTACTGTATTAGTTCATCTTTGTTAATGTTAGTTAATACAAATACAGCTGTTCATTGTTTATTCATGTTAGTCACAGAGCATTAACTAATGTTAACAAATACAACCTTTGATTTAAATAATGTATTAGTAAATGTTGGAATTAATATTAACTAAGATTAATAAATGCTGTAGAAGAATGTTCATTCTTAGTTCATGTTAACTAAGGTAGTTAACTAATGTTAACTAATGAACCTTATTGTAAAGTGTTATATATATATATATATATATATATATATATATATATATATATATATATATATATATATATATATATATATATATATATATATATATATATATCAGTATGGTACAGTATATATACGTAGCCTACTGTACAATTATTTTATTTAACATTTATTTAATTTTATTCAGTACAGTATATACATACATTTATTTTATTTTACATTTATTTTGTTATGCATCCTTTTTATGTAACATACATACATTTATGTATACTGTTGTACACTGTATGTGTATGAATCTTGTACAATTATTTTATTTAACATTTATTTAATTTTATTCAGTACAGTATATACATACATTTATTTTATTTTACATTTATTTTGTTATGCATCATTTTTATGTAACATACATACATTTATGTATACTGTTGTACACTGTATGTGTATGAATCTTGTTGTACATGCTTAATACTAATCAGTACTAAGTAAGAGAGATCAAAAAGTTTGTTTTGGTTCTAGAATTTGTTATGCCTTTCGATAAGCCTAAAAACACTGCTTTTCTCCAAACGTTTCATCCCACAGAGATGTGACCTGTTAAGCTAATTGCATTTATAGAAGAAAACTATGCATTAGGGAGATGCATTTTACATAATTTTGTTTGGCAATAGAAAAACACTATTAACAGCACAAGGGTGCTCGCCTATGAAAGAAGCTAAAAAGTGTGAAAGTAGGGTCAAGATCAATACGTTATTTCTGCATCATCTGTGTCATCCGATCCTAGATCGGGAGACAGGCACTAATTTAAATTCGTGCCGTAGCCCGGTGATGCTACCATTAATTCCTGATAAGAAAGGACCGTTGTACTGCTTTCCTTAATCTTTGACTGATGCTTCTGCACAATCAATATCCTTTCTTTCTCTTTTTCCCTTTTTCTTTGGTTTTTTCTCTTGAAGATTGATTGTTCAGAGTTGTGAGCTGTTTATGCTCACTCCTCACGCCTCATTATTGTCGCAATTAGGATGTCTTCTGGGACTAAGGTGGGAGTGGATGGGTGGGGGGCCGACATTAAAATCCACTGACCCTCCTGACGTTCTCATCTTGTCCGGGATGTTCAGCGAAGCAGCCTTCGATGGCAACTTATTCTGGTCAAGGGGTAAGAAAGCATCTCAAACAAGTGGATTAAGTGAGAGAGCGAGTGAACGAGAGGGGGCTGCGAGTGTATATGTACGCGTATATGTGTGTGTGTGAGAGAGAGAGAGAGAGAGAGAGAGAGAGAGAGCGGGAGACGGAGAGAGAAAGCGAGAGGACTGAGAGCGTGGGGGGTGTTTGAGTTGCCGCTGCTTGTGCCGGTGAAGAGGAAATAATCCCAGTGTTGCTTCCTCATGAATTATTAAGAAGCCCCCCCAGCCTCTTTTAGATTGAGCCAAAATGCTGCATTTTCATCTGTGTCTATAAAGCAAAGAAGAGGTTTGGTATATGCTTTTTTGTTGTTTTTGTTGTTTGTTTTCCTAGGTGTATCACAGCTGGTAAGCAGGACTCGTAAGCGTGCTGAACAAGTGCTCAGATGAGCAGTCCGAGCACAGCACCACGATCATCAGCACTGAAGAGCTGGAACTGAGAGACAGAGGCAATTCCCTCCACTGCACGCGACTGCAACAGCCGCCCTCGCTCTCGCTCTGCATGCCTTTTTTTCCCTTCCTTTCTTTCTGGAGTTGAGATCTTGTTCGTCAGAGCATCGGGAGTTAGTGGAAACTGGGGCTCCAAGCTGTTATCCAAGCATCCCAAACGCAGACCTGGCTGCCCACATGCCGATCGAATTTGTTTGCAAAATAAAATTTGCAGAGGAGGATGAGAAGCAAAAAGGCAACCAGGATGGGGACAAAGAGAGCCTGATCGAGGAGAGCTGCAGCCCCCCAGTCAAGGACCTGGCCGGCTTTGCCAGTGCTAGCTCTCTCCATGGAATTAACCACATCTTTGTGTCGGGCCGGCTGGGCGTCAGACAGACCCTCTGGGCTCTTGCGTTTCTGGTGTCCCTGGCTCTCTTTCTGTACCAGGCGGCAAAGTGTGCCATCTCCTACCTGGAGCATCCTCACGTCACTGCGCTGAACGAGGAGGCCACCCCGGAGATGGTGTTCCCCGCCGTGACCATCTGCAACATCAACCGTTTCCGCTTTTCCGCTCTTACCGACGCCGACATCTACCACCTGGCCAACCTGACCGGCTTGCCCCCAAAAAACAAGGACGGCCACAAGCCCACCGATTTGGAGTATCCGGCACCGGACATGCAGGACATCTTTAACCGGACCGGTCACCAGCTGGAAGAGATGCTGAAGAGCTGCAACTTCAGTGGGCAGAACTGCTCGGCTGGAAACTTTACAGTGGTAAGCTTGAGGAAAGTTTCTGATAGCGGTTTTAAAAGTTGCACTTTTGCTTTAGGAAGTTAACTTTAGAGGATAAGGAAATGACAAAAAACACTTTTGGCCATTTATTATTAGAATCAAGAACATTATGGAGCTGTAATGAGCTATAAATGTCCATATTCCTGTATCATATTGCAGGAATAGTGAGTTTATTTGAACTTTAGGACTGAATGTTCTGTTCTCAGTTAAAACTTAGGAGTCTGCAGGTGTTGCAAACAAAGTCAATTTATCTTTACAAGAGAAAACAGTTTCTGTCAGCGGTGAGGTGAATAGATATGCTTTCTTCTCTGGTTTCCCCTTTAGTGACTATTCATTTGGACATAGTCTTTGTAAATAGGGCACAGACTGGGCTTGCTACCCTCATTGTGTTCACAGGAGGGATCCTGTTTCCCTGTACTCATGATTTCTTATAATGTACCGACAACAGCGGGGGATTCAGCTGTTCTGCTCAAGGGAGAAGAGCAGGGTGCATTTGTATATTTACTTTTCTGATGTTTGATACCATCACCAGTGTAAGTTGCTGAAAGTGCGCATGGCAACAGTATTGCTTTGTAAAAACTCTCGCTCACTTTTCATCCCGTCTATGCCAAGAGTGAAGTTTCCTCAATGTTGTATTTCAATCCTGTCACTGTTGGAATTAAATATTTATAGTCTGAAATCATACATGATTTTTGCATTAGCTAAATTGGTTAAAACGAATAAAACAAATTCCATAAGTCCCTCAAGTGCACTCTAGAAGGTCTTATATGTGTCCATCATGCCATATTTATTAAAGTTATGTGTACTGATGGATGAATGAATATTGCTTTGGTAATGGCAAAGAACATTTGTTAAGTCATAATAGGATGTGTTGGACATACATAGCCTTATCTTCCAGAGACAGATACATTCTCCGTCTTATCCTGATGATAACATGGAGTGACCCTTTGATGTGTCGTAGAGCTTTAGTCTTCTGTTCTACTCAAGGTTCCTCTCTCAGGTAGATACATATATATTTGATCATAAGTACCATTTATGATACAAGAAATTGAAAGTGACAGTTGAGACTCTCTCGGCTTCTCTCTTCCACTGCTACTTTCTTTCACCTCTTCTGTATGGTTTCTCTCCCCATTGGCCACGGCAGGGAAAGTACTGTTCTGCAGAAAAATAAAAGCAATGCTGAGAAGGGAAAGCGGTAAAACATGTGACAGGCAAATGTGAAGTGTTGTCCTCACTGTTGTTTGTGCTTACTGCATCAGACATTAAAAGACACATTTTCTCACTGTCATGTCGTTCCAAAGCTGTATGACTTTTTTCTTTCTTTCTGTGGAGCCCACTGGAGAAATTCTTGAAAATGTATTTTAGTCCAGTATCACTGAATTGGGACTGAAGCTTTCAAGCTTCAAAATGAATGCAAAAGCACCCTAAAAGTCTCATAAAAGTAGCATTATGACTTTAGCATTAAATATGCAAGTCTTCTGTAGCCACATAATAGCTTTGTGAGATAAATAGTTGAGGAACAGACCAGAATTTAAGTCGTTATTGAATTAAAATCATCTGGCCTTGGCCTCTTTGATATGTTCTCAGGAGATAATGAGAGAAGTAATGTATGATTGATAAACAAATTATTCTTTTGAGTGATATCTTTTTATTAAATCGGTTGGTCTGATGATTCATTCGCAAACCAGGTCAGATTTAGTTCTTCTGACTCATGACTCTCCTGTTCCATTAGCAGTGATTAATAGCTATTGGAGGGAAGTATTATCACTGAATATAAACTTAAATTCCTTACTAAAAGTTATTTTATTATTTCAAAAGACTTAAGGTGTGGTCCATTAGCAAAATTTCGCAGACAAAAGAAGGTCCATTGTCAATAGTGTAGCAATGTATGAAGCACAGCTTAAGAAGTTCGAATAGCTATCCGTTGGTCAGTCTGGTGAGTCCACTTGACAAACCTGAACACAATACAAAGTCTGCATGGTTAAATTCGCAGTCACGTGGATTCCTATTGAAATGACTGGATTCTGTCTGCAAAAATTCGCTGAACTTACTAAATGAAAGCCTCAATTACCATTCATTGTAACTGCATGACAAAACAACAACAACAACAAAAAAAAACATCAGTGCATTCTTCATAATTTCCCCATTTGTCTTTCACTGCAGAAAGAAAGTTCTACAGGTTTGGAACAAAATGAGGTTTAGTAAATGAGGACAGAATTTTCTAGAATTATCTTAAGAAGTATTTGTTTCTGAAGATGAGATGGGCTATCCCATGTCAGGCACGGGCCTCTCATGAGCCACATAAGTACTTCTTTATAAATTAATCTGCTTGGAAAGTTCCCTGCTCCACCATTCTCTCCCATCAGCCCTGTGATCTGTGTCTGAGAGGCTGTCAGTTAGATTAGTTACAGGCATCTTGCTGTCTCCACGCATGACGAGACACTTCCTCCATCCCACGGGCTGCGCAACCCAGGCAGAAAAACAAGGAGCAATTTTGAGAAGCATCTCTTTAGCCTTTCCTGTGTGACAAGATTGCAGATGTAAGAGTAAACGGGATCACTGCGACCATCCCGGAAGCTTCGTATTAACAGCAGACGACTGATATTTTTAGCATGATGCGTGAGAGATGACCTTAGCTGAGCTCGTTGGCCTCTGGGTGCGTGCGGATCACTAGCCTGAGGAAAAGAGCACACGGCGTGCTCGTGTCTAGCCGATTCCAGATGCTGTGTTTACTTAATGACTGCATCAGCAGGGAAAGCAGTATATTTTCAATCAATCACATCCCTGGCATTTAGCCCCAATACTTGGTTTCCGCAATTGCACTCATAATATGAGCCGTTCATTTGTCATTCCCACGCCCTGTGTCCTAGAGCTCTTCCCGTTCAGAAACATTGCGACAATAATCATTTTACAAAAAGAAGAGAGGTACTTTTGAAAGTCTGCATCTTGGATCATCAGATGGTTTCATAATCAAACAAAAGGGCCAAAAATCAAAGAGAAATTTTCAAATTGGATGTGCTTATTCATTTCATATTCATTTGTTGCCAAGCACAAATGTTTAATTTATGGTCTTTGATTTATGCTGATGTTAATAAAAATAGCATTTCCATTTTGCCTCATTGAGGTAAATGAATTATGTAACTGCATTCAATTTAATGTAGCATTTTGTCTCTCTTGTGGATACAAGAATTTCCTCTTCCTAGAAAGCTTATTGCAGTTGACATGCATAGCACATTTAAAATTTTACAAACAGCACATCAGTCTGGAATGTTCATAAAGTTTGTATTTATGTCAAATGAATAGGTCTTTGAATTACTGACATTGTCAGAAGGGTCTTAATCATTTCAAGGTAAGGCTGCACGATAAAAAAAATTTTTAACCATCCATGATCATGATTTCCGCTTATTTTGATTAATTCAGCATAATCATGTGATATTGGCTCTCTGGTTATTTATCCTGAAGAATTTTTTTTTTGTCTTCTTCTATTGACATTTCTGTTAACTTGCATTGATAACAAGCCTCCACAAGCTTTCTGGTTTGCCAGATTTCAAAGAGATTTTCTCGGATACATTTTCTACCTAGTGTTTTACTTAATCATAATCTTTAGTGTTTTATACACACTCTTTGTGCACTGCGAATAAACAGGCATCAACGCTGATGATCTGAAAACACAGACAAACAATAGTAACCTCAACTGAGATATTCTGCTCAAATGAGAGTGTAATAGAGTCAGTGTGTTCCTTTACAAGGCCACTTGAGCTATTTGCTGTTACAAAATCTGTGAGCAAAAATTCTTATTGACAAACTGCCATAAATCCATACATGAATATTGTTTGCGATTGTGGTTGCTGAATAAATGTACTTTCACAACCTCTGAGCTTCAATACAACATTTTTGTTGCTGTTGTTGTTGTTGTTGTTGTTGTTGTTTTAATAGAAAAACATTAACATAATTTGAAATTATTGGAATTAATATTCAATGTTTTAGCTTTTCAGAAAAGCTTCTTAAGGTTTTACTGTTTTTTTTATAGTGTCAAGATTGTGTTAATGTATATTATAAATAATATAAATAAATAAAACTAAATCAGGAAACTATATAAAATTAACCCTGTGTATGAGTTGACATTCTCTTGATTTGTGCTTATGTGAAAATGCCAAAACTGATTAATTGTAAAAAGACTTTTTTTAAATGAATTTCTAAATGAATTGCAATTATAATATTTGAGCAAAATCGTGCAGCCCTAATTCAAGGAGTCTAAATCAGTGAGAGTTAGGGTTAGGGGATATAAAATACCATTCATTCAGTGTAAAAACAATAGAGGTCATTGATAAGTTCTCACCATGATAGAAAAACGTGTGTGTGTGCGTGCGTGTGTGTGTGTGCGTGTGTGTGTGTGTGCGTGTGTGTGTGTGTGTGTGTGTGTGCGTGTGTGTGTGTGTGTGTGTGTGTGTGTGTGTGTGTGTGTGTGTGTGCGTGTGTGTGTGTGTGTGTGTGTGAGAGAGAGATTTGCAGCATTATTTGCTTTCTGTTTCCCTCAACATGGGGTATAATTAAAACACTCAGCTGTTATTGACTCACAATAGATATCATAATAAGATGTTTAGACATAATTGAATATAAATAGCTTCGCTTCAATGTTCCTTTCCACCTAACTGTCAGCTCTTGGTGGTGAAGGGGATTGTGTGCTTTAGCTTAGTCCACCACATAGGTAGAGGTCTTTGGTTCTTTTAGCCTGCTCCACCGTGTGTGTTTGCTCTCCCGCTTGCTCTGTTTGCAAATGCATTTTCCGATTTTGTTTTAAGCAAGGACAGATCCCTTGTGCATATATTCCAATGGATAACCGAGTGACACTGACCTAGATTGATCAAAAGCCCAGGGTAAGGACATATATTATTATAGGGCATTTGTCAGGTCAGTTTGGAACAGGAGTGTTGAGAAGCACATGCATTAATAGATTTACTCGAACTGAATATGTGTGCCAATGGCTCCTGGGGTATGGTGACATATCTTTAATAAAACAAGTCACTTCAGAGTTTTCAAATGTCAGGTGTCTTGTCTTGTGCATTTTGCAGCATTGCACAACTAATCTTTCTTTCATGTGGTTAGAACTGTGACCTAGTTATTAGCACATGTTCCAGACCAAGGGGTCAAGATTTATCTGGTTAGTGTTGGTAGATGACATAACTTGGATGCCATCATCTGGAAGCAAAAAGGCATCTTTCTCCATTGACAGTTATCAACTGTTTTCTATTCTAATGTGTTTTAAAATGTTCTTTATTCCTGTGTGGGCAAAGCTGAATTGTCAGCATCATTACTCCAGTCTTCAGTGTTACATGATCCTTTAGAAATCATTCTAATATGCTGCTCAATAAACATTTCTTATTATTATCATTGTTAAAAACAGTGCTGCTTAAATTATTTTGGAAACTGTGATACATTTTTTTTATTACAATTTATAAATAGAAAGTTCTAAAGAACAGTATTTTAAATATAAATCTCTTGTAACATTATTAGCGTAAAACTTCAAATAATAGCCGAGTCCCAAATAGACGCCTGTCTCTTTTACACGCCTGGTTTGGCGACAGGTTTGGGTAAATAAAGGCCGGTCTCAAATAGAGGCCGGGACTGTTTTTTAGTTTCGGGTTGTATTTAAACTTCTAAAACCCGCCAAAGCAAACTTGTGTCTCGCCAAAGCCTTTTTTGATCGGTGAGTGATGTATTAGAATGACTGCTGCGCTTGACAGGAGCAAACGAGCAGAGAGAGATATAGAGCGCCCCGGCCGCGCGCGCGCACTCTCACGTCTTCAAACAACACGAGCGCAGTCTTGCTCTCTCTCCCTCGTGCATATTAATCAAAATCAATTGACACGATAGTAAAAGGTCGGAAGACCGCAGTTTCACGTGGAGCATTTGGAGATTTTTAGAGATTAGAGACTCTAGGAACAACATCTCAATGAACAACATCTCAACACTAAATTATAAAGGCCTGTCTCATATAGACGCCTGTCTCAAATACAAGCCGGTGCAGTTCGACGATTTGGGAAAATAAAAGCCCGGGCTATTATTTGAAGTTTTACGGTAATGTCTTTACTATCACTTTTGACCAACGTGTTCTTGCTAAATAAAAGTATTAATTTCTTTAAAAAATCTTGGTTGCACTTAAAATTACAGTCGTGCACTTACATCTATTTACAGCTTACTTACCTAAGAAAGTAGCTACTACGTAATATAAGGTAACTTCAGGGTTAGTACCTAGATATTACAAAGATATTGTAATTACAACAATAAGTTCATAGTATTTACATGCAGAACAGGACTGTAAAATGAAGTGCTATCAAAAACTTACTGACCCAAAACTTGTTAATGTATTTTGGAAAAAAAAGTATATGTATATATATAATTTTTTTTTAAATCACTATTTTTTTTTAAATCACTACAGTATATATATATATGAATTTTTTTTTTTTAATCACAAATAGTATATATTTTTGAGGGCTCTTAAAAGTGTGAAATTGTTTTTGTTTTGCTGACTTTCATATCCCAATTCAGGATAGTTGCTAATGAAGAGTTTGAGAGTCTTGGCATGGGAACTGAAACATGGCACTTCTATGCAACCCAGGCCCGGCGTCAAGGGGGGGCTTGGGGGGGCTTAGCACCCCTAGCGGTGATCTGAATGATGATTATGTGACTGAGCGTTCGTGCAGGGTTTTTCTAAACACTTATGAATAAGATAACTATAAAGGAGAACCGTCTGAACTGTTCTCGACTTTACCCCTTTTGTACACTGCACACGTCTGCAGTGCATTACGGCTCCGACAAGATTTTATTCCGTCCTCCACGCGGTGCCAATTCACACCAGGAGCATTTCAGAAGCAACGCGACTGGATGCGCGAGACCATGTGATTTGCCTGTCCGATGTGATTTTTCTTGATTTTTGGGTTTCTACATTACAGTCTATGGTTTCTACCAAGGATATATTGGTGTGCAATACAATTGGGAGTCCTTACAGGGTGTTTATTTTAAAATTTACAGTGTTTTTTACTTTTATTTTGTATTTACGGTGCGGCTTGGACGCGGCGTCCGTTGAAAATAGACTTAGCACCTATCTTTAGTGAAGCGGTGCGGAGAGCCACTTCTGGGATGCTTCTGAAACGCGCGTCGCGGTTGGTGTAAACACAAGCATTGACTAGAGTGGGCGCGATGAGCTCCGCAGCCGTAGCGCTCCAATAGCATCCAGCTGCAGCCCCGCAGACTAGTGTTAACTAGTTTAACACTAAATAATTCTCTTTTTTTTTCAATATGGGGCACGAGAGAAACAGTAGACCCCCCCCCCCCCCAAAGAATTGTAAAATCCCCCCCAAGTCGTTTGTCCTGGCGCCGGGACTGATGCAACCGTAGGCCTACTGAGCAAGTGTCATTGAGATGAATAGGTATCTAAATGGATAGCTTTTTCAATAATTATAAACCTCCTTGCTCCAGACACATTGAGCCATGGTGCTTGTGTGACAAACATAGGTTCAAATCGAGCTTGCATGGTGTCCTAATCCCACAATTTTCTTTTCATCTGTCTACTTTACTAAAATGTAAAAAAAAAAAAAATTGTTCAGTTGTACAAAAGCTGCAGAAGCAGCCAAAAGTTCTGGAGATAGAGCGGTGTCATGTGTGCTTTAGGTACGAGACATGTGAAGGATTTTGGCAGTAACAGGTGTTTCACATTGTGTTAGAGAGGAAATGGCACTCTTCGCTCCTGAGGTAGGATGTCTTTCTCTCCGAGAGCTCTGTGCTGTGTGAGTGACATCAGGTCCCCCTGCGGGCTCAACGTCTGGCTCTTCTCCGCGTTCCCCCCACTCCTCCTTCCGTCTTCCTGACAGAAACACAGGACTGAGGGAGCGTGAAAGTGACCGCAATCCCGTGGCTCTGTCCAAACAGCCGTCAATTAGCCACCCAGTTCCGCTGTCGCAGGTCTCCACAGATTATTGAACCGCTGAACTGACGATACATAAAAATCCCCCACTCAAAGCTTCAGCCTTAAACTGCCTGTATAACAGTTTATCTCTCCTTCAGCACGCGAGAGACGCAATTGTATGTGAGAGGCATAGCTGTAAACATGCTTATCCTCAAGGCATTCCTGCTTTTAGGGGACGTTGGAACTATTGTGAGTGTTTATGTTTGTGTGAAGGAGACAAGGGCAGACGGAGCAAACACACATAGACACACAACCAATCACAGCAGGGCTATTCGAATCCCCGGCAAATAGATCAGCGCTCTTTAGGCTAAACACATCAGCAGCATCATTCCATAAGACAACCCACACCTGAGACTGATCGCTGTATTATGAATGCAGAGGCTGCGTTTCACTCAGAGAGTTTTTTTCCCTGTGTTACCATTCCTCTCATCATCCTCCGATTTAGCCAGCCGACTACATCCAAAAAGTCTACAGCTCAAGGGATAGCTTTAAACTTGGTGAAAAAAGCAGGGCCCTAATGTTTGGAGGCTGTAAACTCCCTCCAGAGTCCACAGAGACATTAGTTCCCACTTACATTTGTCTCTTTCTGACAAGCTGTCCGGCGAGCTGTTGGAACGAGTGTATGTGAGCGAGCGCGCATACGTGCTTCATCATATACTGATAGACTTGGAGGAGAAGATTGATAGTAACCCCTAACTTCGGCTGTTTGCTTCACCCTCCCTCCTAAATCAATATATTCCTCTGTCAGATTGCTTCCCAGGCCCTAGCCCGGCATGACTAATTATCTTTTTCTTCTGGTTTTGGCGGGAAGTCTGCTGTGTTTGATAATGAGGAGAAACTTATCCGTATGGAAACATTTGCACTTCAGCATATAGCTAAATGCATGTGTGCCAATAAAATAATGTAGTGCACTTTTCTAATGCAGCAAGATGGATATACTCTCTGGCATGCTGTTTACACATGCCGCAAGAAATTCTGTTTGAGCTTATTTTCATTCAGAAGTTCCTCTTCCCCGTGGCTTAGAGGCAATAAGAAAGTGATAAGCCCTGAAGAGGAGCACAGCAGTCGTCTGTCTTTAGTATCTGACTAGATTTTAATCGGGGCGCAAGATGATATTCTGCGTCCAGTTTCCAAGCTACGTCAAATATGTCACCACAAATCATAGCTGTTGCTAGGCCCCATCTTTCATCTTAGCCTCTCTTAAAGTCTAGATGTCAGCATCCTTTAAATAATTAAATGATTTAACAAAAGTAGTGTATTTTGAAATATATATATTTTAATTAATAGTTACTTTTATTCAGCTAGGATGCATTAAATTGATCCAAAGTGACAGTAAAGA
This sequence comes from Gila orcuttii, assembly GCA_026230005.1. Taxonomy (NCBI): domain Eukaryota; kingdom Metazoa; phylum Chordata; class Actinopteri; order Cypriniformes; family Leuciscidae; genus Gila; species Gila orcuttii. The sequence continues at coordinate 25,862,464 of JAPDVR010000007.1, read as the reverse complement.
CTTTTAATGATCACAAAAGATTAATATTTTAATTAAATACAAAGTTCTGCCATGAAACTCTAGATGGCGCAGGCTAATATGTCCTAAACTTAATCTGCTTGCAATCACATCATTCTCTATAGGGTGTAGCTGATTGGTTACTGCTGTATCAATAGCAAAATTAGCTCACTGCTCAACCGTGGTTAGCATTTGCTGTAGCAATACAGCACGCTTTTCAGAAAGCCTCAGAAATTTCAGAAAATAAGAAATTATATAATAATACCAAATGTTTCTGAGGACCAAATCAGCATATTAGAAAATTTCTGAAGGATCATGTTATACTGAAGACTGGATTAATGGTGATGAAAATTCAGCTTTGCCATCCCAGGAATAAATTACATGTTTAAAAATATTCAAATAGAAAACTCTTATTTTAAATTGTAATAATTGTTCACAATATTGTATTTTTGATCAAATAAATGTAGTCTTTAAGAGACTTTAAAAACATGAAAAAAAATAAAGATTCCAAACTTTTGAACTATATTGTATGTAGAAATTAAAAAAATTAAATTAACCACGATTGATTAATTCTGTAAAAGTTTTGTTTTCTGATACAGTACCTAATGCCTTAACTAAGTCATGTTTTAAAATGTAATGTTATTGTAAAGTGTTCGCAAAACTTTAAAGTTTCTTGCACATCATATATTTTTCTTCCAAAACCACTGCCATTATTGATTTAAATCAACTGACCAAACTGAGACGCTTTAATTTGCTAATTTTGTAGTCAAGCAAGATTAACATTTTCTCAGGATGGAGCTTGAATCTCCTCTAGACTAAAATCCTAGAATAAAACCAGCTACAAATACATGTTAAAAATTAATCAGGCTTTGCGAACGGGCAGGTCCGGGTAATGGATGTAGGCTACGTTTCTCCTCTGTCTTCACTGCCACGGTTTAATTACTGCGTGAAAAAGCAGCATATGCTTAAATATCAAATGAAACGCACAAGTGAAAATCTTTGTTCGGTTTAGTGTGGAGAGGGTAAGGCAACATTAAAGTGGAAAATAAAAGAACATAAATGTCACTCAGTGTATTCTGGTCTGCGGTCTAGCAGAGCATGAAGGGCTGGCATGTCTGCTTGGTTGGACGACTACCCTGTGCTCTGAATTATGTCGAATGTCACACACTTGGCACTGCCTTTTGCTGATCTTTGGGGTTTGTTTGTACACTTGCACACATTACGGAGCAGAGTGTACTGTTTCGTAAAATATGTGTTGATACCTCGAACTCCGTGTGCAAACAGGTCGTGTCACGATCCACACTCAAGGAGACAGAGAAGATCCAAGCGCAGTATATTTATTAAGGGCCAATCCGTTACATCATAATCCAGTCCATGCAGAGGTCAAAATCCAAAGAAGCAATCCAACACAAGAACAAAACAAGACACAGTCAACAACCGACCTAAGAAGTGGTGTGATACAAACAAGGACTCCGTAACAAACACTAAACAGGCAGGGTATATATAACACAGAACTAACAATGATAATGGGGAACAGCTGAGTGCAATGATGATGGGGAACAGCTGAGTGCAATGAACTGATGAGTGACAGTGACAGACAGAATGCTGGGAAATGAAGTCAATGGTGAAGGACACCGTGAGAATGAGGACCTCTAGTGATAAACAAGGGAACACAACCAGACACTGTGACATAACCCCCCCTCTACGGAGCGGCTACCAGACGCTCCACGACAACACTGAAACGCGACACATGAGTTCAGGAGGGAGGTGGAATGGTGGAGGGATGGTGGGCCAAGTCCATGAAGGGGAACAAAAACGGGAAACAACAATTTAGCCGGCGACCAGGGCGAAGTAGACAGTCCATCGGACGGCCAGGGCGAAGCAGACAGTCCATCGGACGGCCAGGGCGAAGCAGACAGTCCATCGGGCGGCAAGGGCCAAGCAGACAGTCCATCGGGCGGCCAGGGCGGAGAAGACCCCTCGGGCGGCCAGGGCGGAGAAGACCCCTCGGGCGGCCAGGGCGGAGAAGACCCCTCGGGCGGTCAGGGCGGAGAAGACCCCTCGGGCGGCCAGGGCGGAGAAGACCCCTCGGGCGACAAGGGCGGAGAAGACCCCTCGGGCGACAAGGGCGGAGAAGACCCCTCGGGCGACAAGGGCGGAGAAGACCCCTCGGGCGACAAGGGCGGAGAAGACCCCTCGGGCGACAAGGGCGGAGAAGACCCCTCGGGCGACCAGGGCGGAGAAGACCGCTCGGGCGGCCAGGGCGGAGAAGACCGCTCGGGCGGCCAGGGCGGAGAAGACCCCTCGGGCGGCCAGGGCAGAGAAGACCCCTCGGGCGGCCAGGGCGGAGAAGACCCCTCGGGCGGCCAGGGCGGAGAAGACCCCTCGGGCGGCCAGGGCGGAGAAGACCCCTCGGGCGGCCAGGGCGGTGAAGACCCCTCGGGCGGCCAGGGCGGTGAAGACCCCTCGGGCGGCCAGGGCGGTGAAGACCCCTCGGGCGGCCAGGGCGGTGAAGACCCCTCGGGCGGCCAGGGCGGTGAAGACCCCTCGGGCGGCCAGGGCGGCTCCGGCTCAGGAACAGACACTGGCTCCGGCTCAGGAACAGACACTGGCTCCGGCTCAGGAACAGACACTGGCTCCGGCTCAGGAACAGACACTGGCTCCGGCTCAGGAACAGACACTGGCTCCGGCTCAGGAACAGACACTGGCTCCGGCTCAGGAACAGACACTGGCTCCGGCTCAGGAACAGACACTGGCTCCGGCTCAGGAACAGACACTGGCTCCGGCTCAGGAACAGACACTGGCTCCGGCTCAGGAACAGACACTGGCTCCGGCTCAGGAACAGACACTGGCTCCGGCTCAGGAACAGACACTGGCTCCGGCTCAGGCTCAGGAGCAGTCACTGGCTCTGGCTCAGGAGCAGTCACTGGCTCTGGCTCAGGAGCAGTCACTGGCTCCGGCTCAGGAGCAGTCACTGGCTCCGGCTCAGGAGCAGTCACTGGCACAGGATCAGGAACAGACACTGGCACAGGCTCAGGAACAGACACTGGCACAGGCTCAGGAACAGACACTGGCACAGGCTCAGGAACAGACACCAAAACTGAAACAGCCACAATAACAGACACAAACACAGAAACAAACACTGGTTCAGGGACAGATGCTGGCTCCGGCTCAGGTACAGCAGACACTGGCTCCGGCTCTGGAACAGCAGACACTGGCTCCGGCTCTTGAACAGGCACTGGCTCTGGTTCCGGCTCTGGAACAGGCACAGGCTCTGCCTCCGGCTCTGGAACAGGCACTGGCTCTGCCTCCGGCTCTGGAACAGGCACTGGCTCTGCCTCCGGCTCTGGAACAGGCACTGGCTCTGCCTCCGGCTCTGGAACAGGCACTGGCTCTGCCTCCGGCTCTGGAACAGCAGACACTCGCTCCGGCTCTGGAACAGCAGATACGGGCATGTCCAGGATCCGAGCCAGACGCTCCAGATAGTCCAGATCCAAGAAGGCAGACGGCACTGGCTCTGCCTCCGGCTCTGGAACGGGTACTGGGTCTGCCTCCGGCTCTGGAACAGGCATTGGCTCTGCCTCCGGCTCTGGAACGGGCACTGGCTCTGCCTCCGGCTCTGGAACGGGCACTGGCTCTGCCCTGCGGCTCTGGAACGGGCACTGGCTCTACCTCCGGCTCTGGAACGGTCACTGGCTCTGCCTCCGGCTCTGGAACAGCAGACACTGGCTCCGGCTCTGGAACAGCAGACACTGGCTCCGGCTCTGGAACAGCAGACACGGGCATGTCCTGGATCCGCGCCAGACGCTCCAGATAGTCCAGGTCCAGGAAGGCGGACGGAATGTGAATAGTCTCTGACTGGGCAGACGGGATGTGACCATTCTCTGACTGGGCAGACGGGACGTGAACAGTCTCTGACTGGGCAGACGGGACGTGAACAGTCTCTGACTGGGCAGACGGGACGTGAACAGTCTCTCGACCACCTCCTCCACTGCGACCTCCACGGGTCCCGCGAAACTTGATTAATCGGAAACTTGATTAACTCCCTTCTCTCCCGCTCGGTGGCTGGGGAAGAGATATTGAGAAACATACCGCTGGATCTTGTGACGACGGAGTCCTTCTCAAGGAGACAGAGAAGATCCAAGCGCAGTATATTTATTAAGGGCCAATCCGTTACATCATAATCCAGTCCATGCAGAGGTCAAAATCCAAAGACGCAATCCAACACAAGAACAAAACAAGACACAGTCAACAACCGACCTAAGAAGTGGTGTGATACAAACAAGGACTCCGTAACAAACACTAAACAGGCAGGGTATATATAACACAGAACTAACAATGATAATGGGGAACAGCTGAGTGCAATGATGATGGGGAACAGCTGAGTGCAATGAACTGATGAGTGACAGTGACAGACAGAATGCTGGGAAATGAAGTCAATAGTGAAGGACACCGTGAGAATGAGGACCTCTAGTGATAAACAAGGGAACACAACCAGACACTGTGACAGGTCGCATACAAATAGCACATTTAGCATCAGCATCTCCAATTCTCATCGGATTGCAATGACAACATTAATTCAGAATTTGTATTCATGTATTTATTTGTTTGTTTATAATGTTTTGTTTCTTTTTGATTGATTGATTGTTGAATAGTTCCTGAAAAAAAACTTGAGCTCTCACAATTCTTAGCTTTGTGTGTCAACTGTCAGGTTTCTGAAATGAATACTAATAGATAACTGCTGCTGTTGTGCGGTGGCTTTCTTCAATATAATGTGAGAAAATAAAATCGTCAAACTGCTATAAAACTGTGAACACAGTATCAACTGTTTGTCAAAAATCGCCATACAACCTGTAGGCTACTCAAACTGTGAGCATCACGTGGTCGCACAATGAATCTAAATCTTAGTAAAAACAAAGAGCGAATATGTTCGTCTCTGTTTTGAGCAACAAACCCTTTTTCTTTAATCCTTCCCTCAGGAGACAGACACAGAACCTCCCTCTCTTCAGCGCAGATAGCAGAGCTGAAGGCTCTTGAACACAAGCTTCCAGAGGGGAATGCCATTTTGTTTTTGTTTTTTTCTACGAGCAGCAGTGAATTGGATATACTGTTTGGATTAACAAAAATGCTTCCAGCTAATTTTTATTCATTTAATTCTTTATGGACTTTTATTGGTCCATTGGTAGAACTGTTTTTATTTGACATTTGATGGAGCTTATGGAAGTTTTTCAGGGCCCTTAGCTTGTAAATTCAAGTATGTTTAGTGTGGGTATTGTAAGTTTAGCTGCATCCAGCTCACTGAAAATAATCTCAGTAACTCTCTAGTAATTTTATTCAGCATGTTTATTTGTTAGAACTAATAAGCCGCATTGCGTGTGGTAAATGATACTGAAAATGGTCCTGTGTGACTGTAATTATCTTGCAACAAACGAGTCTTAACGAGGAGCTTAGAATGGGCCACTTTGGACAACTAACTATCTACAGTACAAAGGCCCTAGGCACACGTAAACGCACACAAAATGATTATTTCCTCAACATTAGAGCTGCACGATTCTTAATAAATTGAGAATAACATTTTTCACGATTCTCCCACGATTCTGAACAGACAGCTTAACAAAAAACAACAACATGTTATTTACTTGAGGTTTTGACAAAATGATAATTGATGCAGTCTATTTAAAAAAATTTAAATCACTTGAATGAATAATTATTAAAAATCTGTTTGAATGAATGATTCAATGACTCACCCAGAAATACTATTTTGGCCGTTACCAAACAGATCAGTGTTTGTATCTGAACTATAAACTTTTATCCCAGTACTTCTGTGATAATTTGAATATTTGTAACACAGAAGTAATGATACTATGGGGTTAAAAAGACTGTTTGTGAAGCTGTTTAATACCTATATATGACAACTGCTCTCTCTGGGTCAGCGGAAGCATGAACACAGATTTGAATCATCCAGTGTGGTTTTGTCAAAGGTTAAAAAGACACAGACGGATTACTGTCATTTAGGAATAAGATCACGTGGGTGTTTGAATCGAGATCGCTTTTAACTCTTTCCCTGTTTTTGAAAAAAATTGCCAGCCTCCGCCAGCATTTTTGAGCATTTTCACAAAAGTTTCATGACCCGCATAATATTTTGTTGTATGAATATCTGAATATACAATATATCAAAATAAAAGAAAACAACGTTTTATTCTAGCTTCATGCATTCCTTTTTCATCAACACGTGAATTTGAGTACGTTTAATTAAAAAAGCAACATTTTGATCAAAAAACAGTGTGAATACAACAAACCTTATGTGGCTGACAATGCCGTAACAATGACGTTCACAGTGAGGTACGCAGCACATTAGCCAGTCATTCATCTCAAGGTTTCATCGATGTTGACAAACCACTCGACCTTCAGATGCATGGAAATGTCATCTAATTCATCAAGCTCTTGCTTGATTCGCCACCCCTCATTTTCCCATCCAAGTACATTTCAGTTATGAAGTGTCTTGAAGAACACATTACACTGTAATGAAGCCACTAGAAAGGACAAAATTACTTTGCATCATGCCACAGAGTGAAATGGGATGCAGCATCTATTTCAGCTGTGTTCTTTAAAGACCCATTGTATGAAAAATGCACGACTCTGCATTGGAAATGACCTTGTGGCGTATAATTATTTTGTAATTTAGCAGAGGGTACGTATGCTAACTCTTAAACTTTTTTATGTTTGCAGATTAAGTTCATGTTTGCAATGAGGCAAGTTATGATTTCAGTTAGTAAACTGAGTGGTCGTATAAAGCACCTTCAGGAGAAATTTGGGCGAGTTTTCTGCAGCCGGCAGGATTTCAGTGTTGATAATCAGGGTGCTGACATACTGAGTGAAATTTTTCTGACACCTTTGGAGCACTAATGGCTGAGGCTGTTTACTACAGTAAGCTGTAGTCGCACACATGCTGTAGGCTAAAGCTGTTTGTGGTCACAGAACCAGCCAAAACACAGCCCTGACGTAAATATGTAAATCATAATTGTGGCTACCTACCCTGTCCCATTTTCTTCTTTTAGCATTCACCCAATTTAAACAGAGTTTGAAGGACAGAAAGAAAAATTTAGCTTTTTTTGTTGTTGTTACCAAATAACTTTTATTATAATACATTTTTACTCCCAGACAGAAAGTATGTAGCTCAGTCTTCTTGTAAAAAAGGTTTCCTGCATTTTCCCTCAGCTCAGAGAGTACTGTCAGTTCGGCGCCTGTGTCTGAAGTCTGTTGCTTTTGATGTAAAATTTGCTCTGTGTGATTCAAGGCCATGTCGGACATTTGCAGTATAAGAACTGCTGGCAGCAGCTGGGACCCACTAAACGGCCACCCAGTGTTCTTGACACGTTCATAACCAACAGAAGGAACACATTTCAGTGTTCGATATTCAGCTGGATTTTTTTTAGACACGAAGATCTATATGCATGGGTTACAACAGTCTGAGACCAATAATGGAAATGTTTAAATTTTACATTTTTCTTGCTAAATAATACTACTTTTCACTTGGATGTAATATACATTACTATTTAAAGTTCAGGGTCAGTAATTTCTTTCTTATGCTCATTATTATTATTTCTTTACTAATTACAATTTTTATTACATCATCACAATAAAAAAAAAAAATCACCAACTGCTCTGAGACTTGGGTTGAAGATGCAAATTCAGCTTTATTGGGACAATCCAGAATCGTAACCCATGTAACAAACAAAGGGCCATACAATCCAAATAAGCAACAGGGCAGAAAACACAGGCAAAAGGGTAATCCGGAACAACGGGCACTATATCTATCAAGGCCTTTTCGCAATGCAAGCGCCGATCTAAACGGTGTGTCTAACATGCCGTCTTTCTGTGCAGCCAGACCACCAAAGCTGCCCGGTCTTCCGCAAGGTGATGCCATCGGTCAGGGTTGATGTTAAAAACATTCATGTCCCGCTTGACGACGTCCTTAAAGCGGATCTTGGGTCGGCCACGAGGGCGTTGTATTATTGTCCCACACCTAACTCCCCATGGAAGGTGGACTTTGGGAGGATGGACTTTGGGACTTTCATCTGGCATACGGCGTACTTGGCGATCCATCTGAGACGCCTCCGGAACGCGGTGTAAATGTCACTGCTGTTAGTGAGCTTCAACACAGTGGTGTTCGGGACCTGATATTGCCATGACAGGCCAGGATCTGTCATAGGCAACGGAAGTGAAAAGCTTTAAGCTTGTTCTCCTGCCGCCGGTATGTAGGCCACGTTTCGCTTCCATATAGCAGGACTGAGAGCACACAGGACTCATAAACGCGCACCTTTACTTTGAGAGAACGGTAGCTGTTGTTCTAGATGCGAGACTGAAGCTGCCCAAAGTTGTTGAGGCCCGACCAATCCTGGTATTCAGTTCAGCATCAAGGCTGTTGTTTGCTGTCAAGGTTGAGCCGAGATAGACCAATTTCTCGACAACCGACAACAGCACTGTGCCGTTGATGGTGACGTGAGGGGAAGCAGGAATGTTCTGAGCCATTCCCACTGTCTTACTGAGGCTTATGGTAAGTCCGAACTCTGTGCAGGCAGCGGCAAAAGAATTGCACATCTCGTGAATTTCTTGTTCAGTGTGAGCCACGAAGGCAGTGTCGTCTGCGTAGAGCAACTCAAGCAACAGCAACTCGTAGAGCGCACAAGGACGCTCTTTACCCTGGTTCTGGCCCTCAGGCGAGCCAAGCTGAAGAAGTTGCCATCATACCTGGTATGCAGCAGAACCCCAACCGGATCAGGAAACGCCTGTCGCAGCACAGCCGAGAAATAGATGCCAAGCAAGATGGGAGCGAGGACACACCCTTGCTTTACTCCGCAGCAGACATCAAACTTGTTTGATTTGACCTCACTCGTACAAATTCGTTTGATTCTTGCTAAATCGTACATATTTTACGAGTTGCCCAATTCGTATGAATTCGTACAAATGGCCTACCCCTAACCCCGCCCCTAAACCTACCCATCACTGGGGTTTAGAGAAATCGTACGAATTCGTACGAGTGTGGTAACACATACAAGACTTCACCAAGAATGACAGAACATAGAGGGCTTATATAGGCAGAGTTAACAAAGTAATGCGACACCGTTAAAATAATCGAGCATAATGAGTCCAGACAGTGAGATATGGGAAATGTAGTTCATGGTGAGATAATGTAGATAGAAGGAGGGCTTATTATTATGCAAAATCTTATTACATTCTTTTTAATTTTGAAATGTTGAGATCTCAGACTTTTGGACCCCTCTATATGCTTAGACATTAGCATTATACTTGTGTTTGCTTTTAAAGATAGACGTATGGTCATTTTTTAATAGAAAGTTGGTTAAACTACAGAACCCTATTGAAAAAGCAGTATCATACCAAACTCAACTGGATATTATCCATTTATTTTCTTGCAGCCCAGGTTGTGACCTCTTTCAATCATAGTGTTGTCCTTTCACCTGACAGTGCTCACAAAGATTAATTCTGTTTGTCCTAATGTATGGTAATGAGAAAGTTGTGTGGATTTGATTGTCAATAACTTGAAATACGTCCCTGCTCCCTAAATGCTTGTGCCGTTCAATAACCTATTAAAGTTGAATCACAGATAAGTTGGCGTGCATCAGGAAAGCAATCTGAAATTTGTGCTGACATTGATCCAGCAGGAAAGGACCTGATGGCTCCGATTAACACTTGTGTCCCGGGAGAGGCAGGGAGAGAGAGATGCTGGGCTGTTAATATCGTGTCATGTCCATGGCTTTTCCCGGCAGAATGAGCTCCGTTTATGAGCTCCATATAAAATGTAAAAGCAAACAATTCTATGACTCGCCGCAGAATTGTATAAATAATTTGTTCATGCTTTCTGTAGCATGCAGCAGATCAAATTGACTGATTTCTTTTTGGTAAGTGTTACACCTGTTCACTTTAAAATGGGGAATTATTCCAAACAAAAGTAGTCTAGTCCTCATTCATTCATTTCAAATTAGCTTCATAACGTGACTCCTGAGCTCTAAGATTTTCGCTTGGTGCCGCTTTTGGAGAGAACTCTGCATTAAAGCAACTTTAATTTTAGTGGATTTTGCACAAATAGCCACATTAAGTGGTCAGAACAGAAGTCGCCCTCATCCATGTTGCATATTTCCCAAAACGCATTTCCAAAACTGAAAATGTCAATGAGATCTGCAAAAGTAAAAATAATGCCTCATCCTTCTTTTGTATTTTAATTAATTTGGTTACGCAGCCAATGATAAGGGCATCATTTAGAGTAAATACATCTATTAATGAGGGATAGAACTCTTGACATTGTCCTTGACATTCTCGTCGGGATTAAAGAACAGCTAATGGAGCACCTCAGGAAGGATCCGTTAAGACCAGGAATAAATGTCACAGCTGTTCAGTCACAAATCACAGTGCAATTTTTCCCCTCTTTTCATCCTTCTTGACCTTCATGCCCTGTTCTTGAGAAAATGAAGAACGTTAACATTTAGTTTATGCATAAGTCTCATGAAAGAAGCTCAGAATACCATTTGCCTAATAGAGAGTGAATGTATGTTGTCTGAAGGTGATATTACAATACAAACATCATTATTCTACAGTGTGAGCCGGACAGTCAGGAGTAGGTTCTTGCCATCCAAACTCGACAGCTAACAAAGAGCAATGCTGAGTGAAGGACCTTAGAAACTATAGTTATAATTTATAAGCTTCAACTGTATTTGAAAGGCATTTTGTAAAATTTTTCTTAATCAGCATTTTTGTCTTGTTTATTAGTAAAAAAAAACAAAAAAATCTTTTACTTAAAAAGCAACATTTGATATGCTATTAAAGTAGTCCTATTATGCTTTTTCACTTTATCAACTTTAGTTAGTTTAGTAATGTTGCTGTTTGAGCATAAAAAAATATCTGCAAGTTTACAAGGCTCAAAGTCCACTACATGGAGATATTCTCTTTAACAGAAAACACTTCAAGAATTACAACACTCAGTTTGTTGGGACTACAATACTCTACAATACTCATTTAAATAATCCCTACCCACAAAATATGCACAGAAGGGGGTGAGGCCTGGTTGAGAAAACAAGTACCTGCTTTAGTAGCATGTTGTTGCTCTTTGTTACCCCTTTGTTTGGCCTTCCTAAGGTGGACAAACTTAGAAAACAGTGGTTGAAATGTATTACTATTATTTTTAACTCTGTTCCTGAACCCCAGTGTGCTACACATTCTATGGAGGACAGCTTCAAGAACCTAAGAGAGTACAATGCCGGCTGTGATGGCCAGGATTTATGCCACACAATTCTTATACATTCATCTTTGCATTGATCAATAAATAAATAAAAGGACATTACAATTGTCACAAGATGAAGACGAAGGTAGACAGAATCCAATACGAAGTGATTTTAATATTACAACAAACACAGGAACAGACATAAGGTTCAACTGTGCATGTGTGAAACATGGGGTAAACACAACACGCAAACATACCGACCACCAAAGACTGAAAACAGGAACTAAACACACAGAGATAATGAAATGATAACGAACAGGTGTGATGATTAGATGATTTATCCATGACAACTGATGACTGGCAGGAAAACCCAACAAAGGAACACATGTGACTGATGAAAACAAACTGAATGTCCATGAAAACAAACTAACTGAACATAACTGTGGCAACTAACTGTATATTGGTTTGTTTTAATATCTTTATTTGTCATTGTACTGAGTCAGTGCACGGGCTTATTTATTTATTTTTTTGGGCTTAAGGTTAAACAATTAAAACCAGTTAAAAATCCTCTTTGGCTAAAATGCTATTTTAAAAACATAGCTAAAATTGTTCATTTTTTAATTAAGATGACTTGAAATGTTTAGTACCTGGTGTGTTGTGGGAATGGACCAGCCTAGTGACAAAGAAGTTCAAACAGGAACTGTTTTTATGGATATTTTAAAGGAAGTGAGAATGTACCAACTTTGATGCATTAGAGGGGACATAGGAAAATGCGATGACTTATCAATGTGACTTTTGTTTAATAGAATTCACTTTTTTTTCTTGCTTTTCAAAATTCAATAAAGACTGTCACAACTGAAGACCACTTTCCCAGCTAACAATTTATGGTTCCCAGAACGTTCTTGGTTGCGGGAACTTTCCCTTAAGGTTAGGGTTAAGGTTAGGTTTTAGTTCCCATGGCAAGTTTTCTTAATGTTCAGGGAATGTTAGTTTTTTGTTACATTGCAACCTTTAGGCAACCTTTAGGGAACCTTCCCCTAACGTTGCAACCTTTAGGTAACGTTCCCCTAATGTTCTTTTTTACATTCCCCTAACCTTTAAAAAACTTTAACAACCAATTTTATTATTACTTTAAACTGTCTGTGCATGAGCCGGAATGAATTATTATATATTAGCAGGAATTAATGAATAGGAAAACTTGATGGGATTTAAAACTTTAATATACAATATAAAATGTAAAAAATATAAAAGGCCTAAAAAAATAATACAAGAATTACAATCAGTTTTATACAGTTTTAGTTTACAACTATACAAATAACACATATCAATACAAGTACAAATGGAGTGGGATGAAGATTGCAAAGTAATAGTGCAAATGTAGTGTGCAAGATGCATATTGGAATGATAAAGGATGTAATGTGTAGGTGAATGGCCAAAGTGGCAAAAATACTTTACTTAAAAAATATAGAAAATGCAGATTGTCAGGTCCTGGAAAGCCTTCTTTGCCTTTCTGCCCTGCAGACTATACTGTTTTAGCACGTCATTGGTTGCCACTCGCCGTAGCATGCGACGGAGTCAATTGCTCCCTGTTTGTGGTTATGGTCTTTTGTTTGTGCTAATGCTCATTGCAGATCCATCACACCGGCTATGCACAAAAGTTTCTCCTGAAAGACAGAACAGATCCCACTTAGTCAGAGCTCAGGATAAGTTGTTTATGGATCAGCCTGTAAGCATGTTTTATTAATTGTTGTTATGTTTTCTGTTATAACTTTTGTTGTTGCTATATGATGTAAACAACGGGCAAGACTGTTAGCTCTGCTAGCTTTTAACATTTACAGAACATGCGCTAAGCAGTTCGCCAATCACAACACACTGTTCAGCTAACCAATCAGAGCACATTTTGTATTTCAGAAGGAGGGGCTTCAGTGAAACAGGAACAAAACAGTGTTTGAGACAGACTGGCAAGAGAGGTGCTGCAATAATGTAAAATATGTGAAAAATAATGCGTTTTTCAAAAAATCAAGCATTAAATCCTATTCTAGTACACCCTAAAAACAAAAACAAGACTGTAACAGGGCATAATAGGACTCCTTTCAAGACTGTTTTTTTGAGAGAGAGAGAGATATAATATTTTTTATATCCTTTAAGTTTCCTTACCAAAGTTATATCTCACAGCAATTCATAAGATTTCATACGAATTCATACAATCTCACTTGTAGGTTTTCATACGATTTGTTTAGACCCCAGTGAGGGGTAAATTTAGGGGCGGGGTTAGGGGTCGTCTTTCCTGGTGACTTTTTTCAAAATTCGTACGAATTCTAAGATTCAAATGGTACAAATTTGTACAAATTAGCAACATCGTAAATTATTATTATTACTATGCAATGAAGATTTTTGAATTAATTAAATATAATTTATCTCATTTATTGTTATCAGACTTAGAAGAGATAAAATGTGACCCTGGATCACAAAACCAGTCACAAGTAGCACCGGTATATTTGTGGCAATAGCCAACAATGCATTGTATGGGTCGAAATTATCGATTATTCTTTTATGCCAAAAATCATTAGGATATTAAGTAAAGATCATGTTCCATGAAGATATTTTGTAAATTTCCTACCGTAAATTTATAAAACATTTATTTTTGTGAGTGAATGCCGCACAATCACGAACATAAATGGAAACTTTAAAGGCAATTTTCTCAATGTTTCGATTTTTTTTTTAAATGTAGTGCTGCTACTCAGCAATTTTTCCCAACAGTGACATAGAGGAATCCTTGATTCTCTGTGGGATTTCTAATTGTTCTCTGAACAAACTCCAACAATCAGTGCAGATCACATAATCCTCTCCACGTTTAATTTGTAATTGAACTTAACCTGAGGCTAATGCTAGGTACTTATTTACCTCAAGGCCACTGCAAATTTCTCAGGCAGAAAATGCTGGATATTTCAGGCAGCCTTTACATGTAATGGAACCACAAAGTCCCTCTTTGACAACTTTTGAACGAAAACTGAATCCACATAGAAATGAGTCAGTGAAACTGAGTGGAAAGCTTTAGATTATACATGAAAAGGCAGCAACACAGCAGGTGTAATGAAGCTCACGACGAGGTCACCTTTCTCTCTTTCTCTTTCTCTTTTTTTATGATTGCAGCTCTTGGAGTGTGGCTTGATCTCTGTAGACAGAACATGTACTTGGATGTTGCATAAATAAAAGCATTTCCAACCCAAACAGTGGAATAACTTGCCTGGGATTAGCATTTCATTAAAATAGAAGTGTGAGGGTTTGCAGACAAAAGGTGTGAACCGCGGAGCAAGAGTGGAACCACGTCGGTCTGCCTGCTCGGAATATGTAAGAGCTCATGAACTCTGATTTGAAAAGCTCACAATGAATTAAACATGCAGCGTATTTACCTTACACTGAAACAACATTCAGGGATGTCCACAAGGTTGTTGAATCAGAAATTTAACTTTACATTAAAAGTTTGTTCTGCAGGTTTAATTAATTTTTTTTATTAGACAGTTTGTGGTTCTTGTCATTTGTCTCTTTTTATGAGAATGTTCTGTATATTTCAGTGTTGTTTTGAGTGTTTTTGTGTACATTAGCATGCGGTGGATTTCTGAAAAGCAGATGGAAATGTGGAAGGTTTTGGTTTGTAGTTACCAGTTTGACCCATTAAGGCCAGTTTATGGATCATTTTTGAAAATGAAAGGTAGTCATTAAAATCACATTGAAAGGATATTCAGCCAATCACAGTGACTTATATAATGTGATTCCCCCCACACATTTACTGTAAGCCACACCTACAGATCTTTATGAAATCAAAATGAAAGCTCAAGTCGGGCAAAAAGATGCTGATGTCGCTGTTGGACCATGCCACCTTAGAAAAATGAGTGATTTACGCATGATTTCATCTCATATTTCATAATTGTATTTATTTATTTTATTTCTGCACTGTTGATTATTTTCTCATTCAAATATTTTTTTACAGGAGGCACAGAAAATGCCCCTGACAGGGACACAAGACAGAAAAAGAGAAAGATATGGAGAGACTTAATGTAAGAAAGATTTGTATTAAATTGTACACACAGATCAAGGAAAATCTTTTTCTACAGGATGCTTAACAGAGCAAGTTAGAGGCAGACTGTTAGCAGGATAATTTGGCGAAAGGAAGAAGTCTCCCGCTGTCTGGTACTCGGCGTTTTCTGTGGCATGAAGACGCAATTACCCTTGATTTCATTTCTCGCAGATAAGTGTCCCTGCTCACCGGAGCAGCAAACGGAAGGAGTCAAGGGTCTTGTTGACAGCAGGGCATGTACAATCGCAAGAATAAAATAACCTGCCCATCATTAGGGCACAGAGCCTCATATAGCATTCGACCCTCAGAGGAGCAGATTCTGTAGACGTGACTGTCTGTAGCTTCTTTCATGCTCTCAACATCTGGTCGAATTAGTGCTGTTTTGCTAGATATAGTGAATGTTAGTCCACCCCCAGTCTCTAGTAGTCCTCTTGTCATGCTAGGCCCCTAGGTTATGCAATCGAGAGCACTCACCATGGTGCATGTAGGGAGAGTAATGATGGATATGAGATTGGCACAGTGGTAACTCTTTACCTTGACTCCAATTACTTGGGTGTGCTGCAAAATGATACTTTAGGCATAGATGATGCTGCAAACAAGCTTTGAAGTAGTCTGATTTGACCACGCAAGACATGTCTCTCACCCTTCTCATTAGCAGAAAACCCATAATTGAGGTGAGATGTCTCACTCAGTTATGCTGTTATCTGTGAGTTTCACAGGCCACACATGCCCTCCAAAGAGACTGGGTGTGTCCGAAATCTCCCACTACTCACTATATAGTGGACTATATAGTGAGCTTGCCATTTTGTAGTGCTGTCCAAATGTATAGTGATGATTATTATACCCTATATAGTCCACTCAATGTATCCCAGAATGCATTTTGAAAAGTAGTGTACAACCGATGGTCACTAACCCAAGCCCTACATACCATCATGCATTGCGCTGATCGTAAAAATGGCGAATGGACGTCAAGGAGAGCAGCGCGACAATACGAATTTGTCATACAAATGTAAGTTCTGTTCTTTCTCGTTTAACTTATGATATGTAGTAGTTCTACAATTTTGTCAGACATGTATAAAATGTATAAAACGGCCAGAAATTACTTTTAATTTTACAATTTTGGAGAAATAAGCTCAATATAATGTAATGTATTTATAAAAAAAAAATCTATTTAGCCCAGAGCTGGCTCGGCACCAGCTGACAGATGATGGCGCGTTTAAATAGTGCGACAGTAATGACGTAATCAACGGCGCCAAGAGACGATCGAGTAGTGTCCGAAAGTGGTGTTTCTATTATGCTGGTGAGCTCACTATATAGTGCTCAACTCCCTACCCCCTACATAGAGGTTAGGGAGTAGTGGTTTGAGTGGAGATTTCGGACACAGCCACTGTGTATGTGCTTTTTCCATTTGGTTGATAACATGTACAGATTGTTGTTTTTTTTAGCTGGTTATGTTCAGCCTCCACAAACCAAGTGTTGAAAGCAGAATATGTTGTGTATCTAGGTTTTAGCTATTCAAGCTAAACCTAATAAAGGTGCTGTTTTTTTATAATGAAAATGCTTAGCTATTAAAAAGTGGTAACACTTTATAATAACATTCAGTCATTTGTAAGTATTTACAAAACATTACTAGACATTCATAAATGATTAATAGGTGATATGCAAACATTTTATGAATGATTTATTCATTCAGTTAGAAGTCACTTATAAGTAATTAGTTAATGAACTAATCATTTATAAAAAAAAAAAAACATGACTATAAGTTCATAAATGATTAATAACTAACATTTTATGAAGGTTTTGTTAATGCAGTTATAAATAATTTATAAATTATTAATTGACTAAATTATTAAGAGCCATCATGGGAAACAGCATCAAAACTAAATGATGATTAAATAGTGACTGAGTGTTAATTTATTTTTTAACATTTTAAAATTCAGGCTTGTGTAAAGTGATGGAATATCTCGAAACAAGCTGAATACGGCACAAGAAATCTCACACAGAACGTACAAATAGGCCTACGCTCCTGAGATCACTTTACACACATAACTTGTAAAGAAAATCTGTAAATGCGTTTACGTGTGATGGTGAATAGTTTACACTTTCGACTAGGGGATGCAGAAAGTGTTTGTAAATGATTTATTCATGCATTTACACAGCATCTATAACAGGTGTTGAACACTTTGTAGTGTGTACTGCAGTGTAAGTGCTGGCTGGTGAGGGTATAGACAGCGATCTTCTCTGACACACATGGACTCTTTAACTGTTGTGCACCTGATGTAGGATTCATTGGAAGGTAAAACCGGTTCACATTATCATCCCACACAGAACCCAAGTCTGTGCTGATGAGTGAAAGGATTTAACATAACCCACTAGAATCCCCTGACTGTAAGTCATTTATAAATGTTTATCTGCATGAAAATAAATAAATTACTCTTCTTAAAAAATACTACTTTAGCAGACCTGCATGTTTGTGCTTTTGAACACAGACCAGCATACAACTTAACAATACATCAATAAATTATATACAGATCATTTACTAATGGTTTGTTAATGATTAATCATTGTTTGTTGATAATGATACTAAACATTTTGACATAAATACTTCAGTGATTTAAAGTGATAGATAATGTATCAACTAATAACTTATAAACCATCTCATGATTAACACAATTTTTAAGATAACTTACGATACATTTGTAAATTGTTAGCAAACCACTTATTAATGACTCATGAACGTATAGCCTAGTCATGGAAATGATTAGTTCATAATTAACTGATAATGTATAAATGACAACTGAATTAATAAAACATTCATAACATGTTAACATATAACTTACTAATCATTCACGAATGTATAGTCATGTTTTGTAAATGATTAGTTCATCATTAACTAATAACTTAAAAGTGACTTATAACTGAATGTTATTATAAAGTGTTTCCCAATAGTTTGGTAGCATCATATCATCAAAATGATTAGTTGTTCCATGGGGATTTAATGATTATCTTTCTTTTGTCTTTTGTACTTTATAAGTATGCAGAACTTATACTGTATGTGAATGTATAATGCTAATTAGTCTAGTCACTTAGAAATTTATGAACGTTTTTTTATTTTATTTTTTTTATAAAAAAACAAGCTTTCACTTCTATCAGCAAATGGATTGCAAAGCAATGTGAATATAAAACACTCTGACTGGAAAACAAGAACAGGACAAAATCTGACTCTTAGAAGAAGGTTAATATTGTCCTTGTCTGGCAGAAAAATTGTATCTCCATCTTTCGTCATTTTTACATTTTTCATGACTCATTATTATTGGTCACCTTTTACATCTATGTGTGGGTTTTGCAAATATTTAACTAATGAAAAGAAAATAACTTGTGACTAAACCTCCTAACTCCATTGGATCCTCAAACAGATGAGTGTCTCAGTCGAACATTTGTTGTCGAGTCATAGTCAGTGCTGTTTTCAGTAGGATGTGCGTAGCACTTAATTATTTCTTACACAAGATTGTGGCCAATTGACAAGAAAACAAAACAAAACTGAGCGTTCACATATAGCTACAATAAACTTTATAACTTAAGTTGAACAGCTGCACATACTGCGTTGAATGCGGACGTTCTAATGAGAGACAAAATACATGTCTGACATTCGCTGGTCAAAAACCTCATAACTCCTTATGAGCTTGATTTTGGTAAAATGTTAATAATATAATGACACGTCCAAGTGTCTGACCAAATATAAAGCAACAATATCAACTTTAACAACACAGTGCTTAATAAAAGATACAGTGTTTTTTCCATTTCCTGAAAGTAGTTTTCTATACTTTTTCATGTCTAGGTTCTGCTTTCAGTTCAGAGTCCAATCTTGTCTATTATTTTACAGAGAATGACTTTAATTGACCGGTTAACATCTCCCGGTTTGTCCCTCTGTTGAGTTATCCCTGGCTGGTTTCCTCAAATCTTTCTCAACAATGATAATTATCCTTACTCACAAGACAAGTTAAAAGAGTGTGCACTGTAACATACTGATGTTGGGATTGGAAGGAAGCACATTCCAGAGAGTCCCAAACTTTAGAATCTTTTTAATCAGTTTGCACAGCGTCTGGCTAGCCTCTATCTGTTATCAGCTCTATCATCTATCTGTTGGAAGTATATATTTGGGATTCTCCTTATATACTTAATCTTCCTGATTACAACAGGTGTCGGAGCCATCAGGCCTAGTGAGAGGCGATGTATTGGCTGGAAGGGGTGGGAGAGGGTGGGCTGGGGTTTCTGGGCTGACAGGGGAACGGTATTAATTCCTGCCCTCTGAGAAATTAGGCTCTGTGTTCCTTTCCTCACTCCTGGAGCTTTGATCAAGCCCTTTCCTGATTAGAGACTGACCCTGACATGACAGGCCCGAGAACTTGTAAAAGAAGCATGAGGAGGGAAAAAAAGGGAAAACTTTCTCTGATGTACCCAGGGAAGGCGGGAGAGAATAGAATCCGAGTTATTCTGAAGCTGTCGCTCCACCCCTGCTCGGTGTCTGGTGGGTAATAAAGATTTCATGTATTCATTTTACTCAGGCAAAAATTGCAATCTATAATGACCTGACATTTCTTTTTTAAAACTAGCCAGAAGCCTCATGATTTGAATGTTAAGCAGTGTCCCGACTGACTCAGAGCTCGACTGGAACCTGCTTTGAATTTGATCAACTCACCTGTTAGTGGTCATCTAGGCACTTGCGAGAGGCTTTATGAATGTTGTGGCTTTCTGTGAATCCACACTGAGGGGACAATGCTTGTTCAATCATTATAGTGCTGTGCAAGACAACCTGCATATAGCGACTCAAAAGAAAATTTGAATAGTGAAAGCATTCCTAGGTTGTAAAGGAAAGAAGCAAGTTTAGAAAAAAAAAAACGATAAATAAAAATTGGATGTGGAGTGGGCGCTCTGAGAGCGAAGAGCGGGATCTGTTGATCAAGACAGGCCTGTAATATATCTACCTGATTGGTGTGTTCCCATCGGAGTTTGAGTTAAATTCTTCATGTCACCCCAGACACTCCGTCTGGGGAAAAGAGATGTGCCCAAACTTCAGAGGCTGGCTCAGTCCTAGCTCAGTGTATTAAAGAGAAATCTAATACAATTTATCAGCTTTAGCGTGGAGAGTCATGGAGATTATGGAGTGTGCAGAGGCCTGATCATTTCGCATTCTCTGTAGGTTCTCAAACCATGCCTGGAGTTGCTTAAAATGCTTTAAAGCTTGTCAGAGGCGCTTTAATGTCAAGTTTTGCTTAATCACAGGGTACCTCAGCTGCTTTTACCCTTATTTGTCGATCCAGATTTTATAATCTTCAGTGCTATATGTGATCTTGAAGGTGAAGGATAATGTTTCCTATAAGACACATTTCCATGATTATACTGTGGCTATTTTAAAAGAAAACGGCAATATTCACTGGGGAGCTGTAATCTGTGTGGTGAAAAGAGAAACTTTGCCATTATACCATTGTCTGAGCATTTCAGTTCCTTACAAATTATTAGTAGAGGTTGATGTGTTTCACATGATGATTTATATTTCTGTCTTTTCAGGCCTTTGGCTTGAAATCTCTCCCTGAGAGGTTCTTATACACAAGCTCGAAGTGTTCCATATGGAGAAGCTTGTTTGTTGAACCACAAAGTCCATAAATGAAGAAAGCCAAACACAAGTAATGTTGAGTGCCTTAGCGTGGTAACTCGTTGCTGAAGTTCATGCCGCATGCTATTGATGTGCTGTACAAAAGGCCTTTCAGCAGATTAACAACCACTTCATATCTTAATTTCCTGACCCAAGCATTTTGTTATTGAATAGCCTGAAATTGATTTTTCACCAAACTTGTTTAAAAGATGAATGGAATTATATGAGCCAGTGCTGCATGTACGTGCATCAGATGGGGAAACCCATCTGTTACCCCCACTAGCCAAGGCACAAGTCCCCACAGACAGAGCTCTGGCCAGAACACAAAGATCTCTCCATAAAGGACGAGGCTGCTCTCTGGCTAATCCCATCTATTTCAGACCTGGTGGAACCCATCTGTTGCAAAACGCACCCACATAGGTATCACATCAATTATAAAATCTTGTTTCTGCATATGTTAACGTGTGCGGCATAAGCAGAAAACAATCAAGTACAGAAGTGCAGATTGCTCCTCCTGCATGCAATGAATTTCTATTAAACTTGCCATTCTCTGGTTATAATTCAAACCGGGTTTGCACTGATACTGTTACAAGTGCTGTGACTTTTTTCTTGGTATGTGCCTGGTACCTGTATTTTTATAATATAGTGAAGAATGACTGATGATTTGAGACTAGCATGTTTAGAAACATAACACACTCTTGCAAGTCCACAAATGGGAACTGTTTGTGTTTGGTGGAATAAACCTCAGTACTTAAAGGGGCAATTAAGTAACCTGAAGGTGTATGTGCAATTAAAATAGATGTGTTATTATTCAGCGGATTAACACACTATAAACATACACTGCTGTTCAAAAGTTTGGTGTTAGTAAGATTTTTTTAATGTTTTTGAAAGAAGTATCTTATGCTCACCGCTGGAGCATTTATTTGATATAAAAAAACAGTAAAAACGGTAATATTGTAAAATATTATTACAATTTAAAATAACTGTTTTTTTATTTTGATGTATATTTTAAAATGTAAATTATTCCTGTGATGGCAAAGCTGAATTTACAGTCTTTAGTGACACATGATCCTTCAGAAATCATTCTAATATGCTGATTTCCTGCTTAAGAAACATTTATTATTATTACTAATGTTGAAAACAGTTGTGCTGCTTAACTGTCACCCCCCCCCTTTTGATAATGGACATTAAAATGCACTATACAAACATAAATGGTTGTAATTCAAGAATGCTTTGGAATATAGACCTAAGTATGGTCTTGTTTTAAAGAAAACACTCAGCAGATTATTACTGAAGTGAATTAGCACTTCAAAAAAATAAAGTATGAAAAAGTTATGGAAGTTTAAATTTACAGTAAATCAAATATACTGTATTAATATTTATTTTTTATATAAAATAAATATTTTACAAAATATTTTTTTTACTATAAAATTATTATAAAATGGAAGCCATATATCTAACCAAGTTGTGTTCCAAATTTAAAGTTGATATCACAAAAATTGAAGTTCCCATGATATTTTGTTTAGGCGTAATACCAAAAATAGCCACCAGTTTCCATTGAATTCCATTAAATTTAATTGTATGCATTCTGCTGTAACAAATTAATAAATTTCTATCCAAATATCACTTCTGTCACTAAATATGGAACCTTGAGACTCAGACCTTTCTGACAATATGTGTCCAGTTGAGTTCCCTTATCCGAACCCTGTTGAGTTCCTCCGCACCCCTCCGACATCGGAAGTGGCCGAATGTCCGGTGTTAGGCCTACCACTCGTATGCAGTGTGGAACCTGTGCTAGGCTGGGTCCATATGTTGCGATCCCTTCGGTGATCCCATATGTGTTTTTTCCACGGTCCGACTCCCTACGGTGAGCCCGTGTCTTTCCCTTGGCAGAGTCCTGCCGTCATTGTAAATCGGTGTTGTCTCCCCCCTCTCTAGGCTGGAGCCACCCCAGTGACATTCCATATGTTGTACTGCCCGGTCATCCGCCAAGTTCATATGTGTACCCCCCCCTCCCCTTTGGGTTGGTTGGGCTTCCGCAGCGTCCCTTCCTTCCAATTTTTGGGCACGCTTTCCCTGTGTTACTAAGTCTAACTGAGTGGGTCTTGTGGAACAGCAGTGGCTGTTCTCCGAGTTACGCTCGGCTCCTCAGCGAAAAGCAAATGGTGCGTGCATTAGAGATGCGCGGTTGGCGGTTTCCGCGGATAAACCGCGGATCGGGCGGATGACGTGACGGAAAAAAATATTTTAATTAAATTCGGGTGGGTGGCTGGCGGTTTCTAGTCTCGCGGCTGTCATCAGCAGTGCCTTGTATCAGCGGATGGCGGGCGGGTGCGGTTTTGAAAATTGGCGAAAAACGTTGGTGCGGATGGATGGCGGACGGATGATGAGTTTTGTGATGCGGTTGCGGATGAAATAATAGCCCATCCGCGCATCTCTAGCATGCATCTACTTCCGTATTTATACCCGTGCCGCGGGGCGGAGTGTGAGATGACACGTTGAATCAGGTGTGTTTGATTAGGGAAACAAAGAAAACGTGTAGTTTTGAGAAACGTGCAGGGTTGAGAAACACTGTCTTAGAGTATTATTGAACGAGCCAATAAACATTGGCGTGCGAGATCTGCATCTCACACTCCGCCCCGCGGCGCGGGTATAAATACGGAAGTAGATACACGCTAGAGATGCGCGGATGGGCTATTATT
This sequence comes from Gila orcuttii, assembly GCA_026230005.1. Classification (NCBI taxonomy): domain Eukaryota; kingdom Metazoa; phylum Chordata; class Actinopteri; order Cypriniformes; family Leuciscidae; genus Gila; species Gila orcuttii. The sequence continues at coordinate 25,838,798 of JAPDVR010000007.1, read as the reverse complement.
TCATCCGCAACCGCATCACAAAACTCATCATCCGTGGCATGTCGTGGCGTGCGCGATCAGTCTGGCGATGTCCACCTTGGTGTTTCAGGAGTGCCATCGTTGGCTCAGCCTGGTTAATATGGCGGATGCGGACAAGGTTCGGTTCCTGGTCTTCCTGGTGGAAATGCGTTCCCCAGTGAGCCTTCTTGCACACAACGGTGCTAAAGTCAGAGAAGAGATGGAGCAGGTCTTGCTAGTTGCCCCTTTTTGACCCAACCAGACCTCTCTTCTCGACAGCCTTTTCCTGATTCCTTCCTCTGAGTATATTCTCAGTAATGGGGCATGATGGCACCCGCGTTTAGACCTTGGAGAGTTCCAGGTCTGGTTCTAAAAAGAACAGGACGCAGAGGTTCTGGTTACTACTGCAAGAATATATACCGTAGAGCCCATCACTTCTGTGAGAGCACCCTCTCAAAAAATGAGGCTTGCTCCCCCTTAGAAGTGGAACCTATTTGTTAAATTTGAGTCTTCTCTCCGTGAGGAGATCCCGAAGGTGTTCGATCACTTCAGTGCTTTCTTTTCTGCTAATGGGTTGGAGTGAGGGCTGTCTCCTTCACCTCAAAATGTTGTTGCCTCTGTTTTGACGCACACCAGGATGCAGTGGATACAAATACGTGGAAAGCACGACTTGATCGTCAGGTTCCTGAGGGGAGCAAGGAGACTGAATCTGCCTCTTTACCCTCTTGGGACTTATCTCTGGTGCTACCGCACTGCAGAGACCTCCCTTGAGCCCTGCAGGCATTGAGTTAAAAATCCTGTTTTTAGATAAATAGTTCTCCTGCTTGCTTGGTCTCTATCTAGAGGGTAGGGACTTGCACGCATTTTCGGTCAATGAATCGTGCCTGGAATTCGCACCGGCTAACTCTCAAGAGAGTTGAGACCCCGGCCTGGATATGTGCCCAAGGTTCCTACCTCTCCTACGGGACCAGGTGGTGAGCCTGCAAGCACTGCCCCAGAGGAGGCAGACCCAGCCCTGGCTTTTCTCTGTCCATCCGTTCCATTGTGGTTATACGTACTCAGAATGCAAAGCCTGGACCTCAGACCATCTCTTGTCTGTTACGGAGACCAGCAGAAGGGAAGGCTGTTTCCAAGCAGGGGTTGGCCCACAAAATGTGGTTGCCTGCATCTTGGTGAAGAAAGTTTCCCAAGTTGCACGTGCCCACCTGGGTGGTGAGCTCCTCCTAAGTGAGTGTATTGCTCCCTCCTAGGCCTTGACACAGAGTGCCTCGCTGAACAGATGACAAATAGAGTTGGGGGCTGGGTGACACCTATTACGTTCGCTAAAGAAAAACTACCTCACTGCTTCTCGTGGGCTCCCTTCACATGAAGCCTTCGGGCAGGATGTGGCTACCGCAATGTATTCCTTTCCATTGAAAGAGGATGCTTTCCCAGTGGTCTTGTGGAACAGTAGTGACTTCCCTGGCCTAAGCCCTGTCCCATCTCTGCCTCAAAAGAATGTGGGGGGATCAGGAGGCTTCTGTCTAGGCACTGGAAGGAGGCAGCACTAGTGGTGTATTAATTAGGATCCCAATCAGTCGACACGTCGACTACGTCGAACATGAGCGACTGAAAGGGAACGTCTCGGTTACGTAATGTAACCCTCGGTATGTAACCCTCGTTCCCTGAAGGAGGGAACGGAGACGTAGTCCCGTCGCCACTATTGCTGGACCACCGCTGACTCCGGGCTCCGCTCGGCTCCTCAGCGAAAAACAACTGGTGCGTGCATCCCATTCTGTATTTATACCCGCGCTGTGGGGTGGAGTGTGAGATGCAGATCTTGCACGCCAATGTGCATTGGCTCGTTTTAACAGTACTCGAAGATGACAGGCTTCCTAAGCGTGATCCCAATTAGTCGACTACGTCTCCGTTCACTCCTTCAGGGAACGAGGGTTACATACGTAACCCGAGACGTTCTCACTTGAGTTGGGTAATATTTTTCATCTGATAAGAAGACATGCACATAAACTATGATGGAAACTATTTTTTCCGAATAAATTCCTCGATGCGCATAAAAAAAAGTAATGTGAGGGCATAAATGGACCAACTTGCAGACCGATCTTGTTGTACAGCATGTTGTACTGCACAGCATTTTGGTCATTCTGAAATGCCTTCTGAAATGGCTGTCGTCAAAGTGGTTCTGTATAATTACCTCCTATAACTGAATAACATGACCATATTATTGCATTTATTGCGTTCTGTCTGCATGCTCTGAGGGACAAGTAATTTTTTGTATATACTACTGCAGCAACTTCCATCTTTCTTATTAATATTTGGCACCAATTTATCAGGAAGTTACGATTTTGTTGTCTTTATATCACTGGATGGAAACAGTGCTTTATTTACAAATGTTTTATGCGATATTCCAATTTTTTGCATAAGTTAGAAAATGCAACTTTGGATGGAATCATTACACACTTCATGCTTATTCCCAATTCAGAAGCCCTTGAGGGAATCGTGAGAATGCAATGAGTGCTTGTGTGTTTTTAATTGCAGTCTGACACATTTTGGAATGCAACAACATACAGTACAAAATCTGTGTTTGTGAACTTGTGTTAGGTGTGTTTTAGGCCTTAATTTCCAGTAGTGTTGAGGAGTTTGTGAATTCCACCCACATTGAAACATCTGAACGAACTAATTCCTTAAATTTAATCAAATCTCCCAGTGTGACTCTGCCAACATCAGGGCCTGAGCCCATGATCCATTTTAGAAAGAGATAATGTGACCCAGTTCAATTATACACTAAACATGTTTTGTAGCAATTGCACCCAATAGCCTGGTATGTTTTATAAAAGTCTAGTGCAATACATCAAATGTATTGTGCTTTAAAAACCATGTTTGGGGAAAACATAAAGAATGAGAAGAACTTCTCACACAAAGTAGAAAGTAGGAATATGAACTTAAGATGATTGTGTCAAAGGTTTTTAAAAGTGTGTAATTAAAAGAAATGTAGTACTGCTTTAAGATACGGCTGTGCAGTTTATTACAACAATAGTTTATCTGTGTCCTCCTTTATCCAGAAACATTGGATAAATCATCCTGATGTGAATGTTTGTTTATTGTTATTTCTCACAGAATATTTGCTTTCACTCGTGAACATGACTAAAGTTAAATGTGTTGCAAATGCTTTTGCATAAGGAAAAGAAGATAGGGGAAGGGAGCTAAATTTCAGCTCCTAGCAGGAGCTTGGTTTGTATTTCCACATTTATATAGAATAGGTAGGGTCCACAATAAGGCAAAAACAAAGACACTTCTTTTCTTCTAGATTATTTCTCTCATCATCAAACTCCCAGGGTTTCCTTCAAGCAGTTCTGTAAATCATCAATGTTCAGCCCAAACACAGTTTATCCCTGGTGGAAAGTCAATCAAAATCTCTCTGCAGTGCACCTAGCTTCAGCATCTCTAACTGATCATTTCCCCTCTCACATCTCCAACTGTGCCACACTGAGGCTTATCAAAGCCACTGAAAATGGAAGACTGTCCGGTCCATCCGCCAGCAGCAAGACAACAAAAAACAACCTGAACTGATGACATCGTAGGTAGTCTGGAGATGGAAGGCGTGTAAAGTGGCGGCACTCTCTCTCCGAATGCATCTCATCGTTTTTTTGTGGCAAACAAATTAGCAATTCAAAGTGCAGCCCGGGGGTGGCGAGTGTTTATGTGTGTGCCCAGAGTGATGAAGGCTCACATTTGTATCTTGTCACCAGGCTGTCAGTCACTGCACATGGGCAACAGCCGACTTTAACTTCAGCTTCTGATGTATTTACTCAGAAGCCACTCTCAACTATGCTATGTCAAACAGTGAAGAGAGACAGGAGCCTGTTTATCTGCACCATTCACCATATACAAATACAGCCTTAGCCTTTGACTAGAGGTTATAGTGTTTATTTGTCAATCCATTCCCTTTTCTGTATGCTCCAGTCCATATTGTGTTTGATCCAGGATCCCCCACCTCTAAATCCCAATTGAAACCATGCCTTTGACTGTAGTCAATATATAGTCTATATAAACAACAGGCTTTAAATGTAACTAAAAGGAAGTGGAAAAATTGGTATAAGATATATATGATATATTTGTAATGCTTATTTCCTGAACTACTTTGTCATTATAATTTTGAGTAAATTGTTAAAATTAGCATTTAATTAGCTAAAACACCCAGATCTGAATTGATTTTAACATAAGTTCCCTCTCTAATCAATTAAATGTTTGAAGTGCCTCCTTTCTTAATAATGCAGTGATTGACAACCTCAGCTCTTTAAAGAACATGTATTTTGCTGTAAAATATACTCTTCTACATACATTCATACATACATACATACATACATACATACATACATGCGTCATCTACTATATTAGCACGTCTCTATAATTTTAATAGATATTGCATCATTGATGTTGATTGTGTTAGAGGTGTAGAATCTGGATGCACATGAAGACGTCAGTGTCAAAGAGGATAGAGGAGTTTGTTCTGATGGTTCTATTTTATTACAGTGTTCTCCAGCTGAAAGCAACAGTATTGGCATTTGATAGCAGTAAAGAGACCTCACAGCAGTGCTGTTTTTATTTGTATCTTTTTTTTATATAGTCCATGGAATAAAAAAGCAGAAATGAAGACCTTCAAAGGGAAAACAAAAGGCAGTTTACACAGTAAAACAGCTTTGTTGCTACTGCCATGTATAAATTCTCAGAGGTCTCGAAAGCTAATATAGCCCCTCAACAGCAGAAAGATGGCAACAAAAGAGATCTCTGAAACACTGAATGTGCTACTTTCCAGTAAGATGGTTGTTATTGGTAACTGTAAAGTGGTTTACAGTGAAAAATGTGCTTCGTGACTGTTTCATATTTTCATGTTTCATATTAACAAGCACTCTTCTTGCAACATGACATTCGTATTCGTATGTAGTGTGGTTCTAGCATGCATGTATTTTTCACATGTTCAAGCAGACAACAAAACCTTGAAAATATGGATAGACAGCATCTACAATGCAGGCACTTTTACTCATATAGAACAGTGCAAATGTTTAAGAATCTTTTGATATTCATAGAATATTAAATTAATGTAATTAATAAAATGATTTTACAGTTTAGTAAATTATGTTAATTAAAGTGCCCCTATTATGCTGTTTCAGATTTTACCTTTCACGCAGTGTGTTATATCCACCTTATTTTTCATTGCAGAAGTAAGCTGTTTTCTGTGAATGTGTGAAACTTCTGATTCATTAGCTACTAGGGAAATAACGAGAAGGATGACAAAGTGCAATAATGGTAAAACTATTTGTCCTACAAACCAGTGTGTTTATAATTAAAACAGTACATTAAATAATTTGCAATATCAAGCAGCGTAACAAGTTGTTTTGTACAGCAAGAAAAAATAACTGTAAGCGGATGACACTGGACACTGAGGTGGATAGCTGTCTGTGTAAAAGGTCTGTAAAGTTTCAAAGATCAAAGTGTACAATAAATGTTATTGACTCGCAAAAGAAAGAATTGATTATTAACTGCCTGAAATGAGTCATCAGCAATTCCAGTCTTACTTCCTGTGACAAATCTACATATTTGCATAATGCCAGCCTATGGTCGTCATAGAGAGCCTAAGTCCCTCCCCTCCGCTTCCGGCTCATGGGACCTTATTTCAGAAAAAATATGTATGGTATGGCGAGAGACAACTTATCTTTTTATTCCGTCTGAACTGTGCCCTGAATTACACATATGATGTTTGTCAATTTAAAAGATAATTATGAAAGTCAAGAAAGTCACAGTTTGTCATAAAACAGAAGAGTAACATTTAGTTTTATGTGAAAATCGCTCAATGAACTACATCTCTCGTCTCGCACTATATACGTCACCAAGCTCGTATGTGTGCAGTCTGGTACAAAACACACAGGCATGACGGTGTAACGTTACGGTTATAACGTTAGACTATAGAAAAAATGACAGACGTTAACTTCATTAAAGTTAGCTTCACTCATTGAGAGAAAAGGTATGACGTCACATGCGCGCCTTTTGGGTTTGTAGTCTTTGTAATTACGTATTTTCACAGTCTTATACATCAACAGTTTTAATAATAATAATAAGTTTAATTTATATAGCACCTTTCCCAAGCTCAAGGACGCTTCACAATAACAGTACACAAAAAAAACAATCAGTTTACACAAGAATGGACAATAGACATTTGCCCAGTCCGAGCGATTGCAGTTGCATATCGCGTTACATTTTGAAATACAGACAGAAACAGAGACAAAAACAACACTATATACAGACAGGAAGGTGGACAGTTGAAGTAAAGATGCAAAAGACTAATGGTATCCAATTTAACATTATGACTGTAATACAGAGTTATGAAGAATGTTTAAGAAAAACGTGTCACGACTGATAATACTGTTTAAACAAATGGGATTTGAGTTTAGACTTGAATTCATGCAGCGTGGTTGTTGTCCTAAGAGCCAGGGGAAGAGAGTTCCATAGCTTAGGGGCTAAAACGGAGAAAGACCTGCCACCCATAGATAATAGGCGAAAGCTCGGCTCACAGAGGAGTTCACGACCAGAGGATCTGAGAGTTCGAGGGGGAATATAAGAAGAGAGTAAGTCAGAAAGATAGGAAGGAGCAAGACCATTGAGTGATTTAAAGGTAAGTAGAAGAATTTTGTAAGTAATGCGGGATGACACGGGTAGCCAGTGGAGTTTGAACAGAATTGGAGTGATATGAGCAGTTTGTTTGGTGTAAGTTAGTAATCTTGCGGCAGAGTTTTGAATATATTGCAAACGTGAGATAGAATGTGCTGGTAGTCCAGAAAAAATTATATTACAGTAGTCGAGGCGAGATGTGATGAATGCATGTACTAGCGATTCAGCGTCTTTTAGGCTGACATAGGGCCGGAGTTTTTACATCAAACTGCGACTTTCTTGACTTTAAAATGTATCTTTTAAATTGACAAACATCATATGTGTAATTCAGGGCACAATTCAAACAGGATCCAAATATTTGTTGTCTCTCGCCATTGACTACCATACAATATTTTTCCGAAATAAGGTCCCATGGTGGTTCACCGGAAGGGGAGGGACTTAGGCTCTCTATTGGCTGCTGCGAACAACATCTACTTTGGCACACCCTCAAACACTGCAGTTGTAGCTGAGGCCTGGAAGAGTTTGGTTTGTGTTGTAGACAAGTCGAGAATACACTGTTCCCTTTCGAGGGAACTTGCGATGCGTCAACAACGCTTTGGGAATGCCCCCAGCGGGAATGCGTCTGAAGCATCTATGTCAACTAGTCCAATGGAAAGAATGATCGTCACGGGCGGGTGACATCATGACCAGGATATGATAAAAGCGCATCTGGTGCAAACCAGCATTAGCTTCTGTTGCCTCAGCAAGCGATCTGTGTTTCTGTCTGTTATATTTACTGTTGTCTGTGATATATATATATATATATTTGGAAAGATGGCGAAACAACTTTACAAACTCTGTGCTTCTCCCTGCCCGCGTTATCTTAACGGGTGGGGACACACACGAGCTTTGTGTAGTTTGTTTGGGAGTGGAGCATGCAGTATCAGCCTTCGAGGGGGCTGATTGCCAGCATTGGGAGATGCTTCCGCTTCGCATGCTCCACTCTTGCCTGGCGCTTTTCGAGGAAAGTGGCCGGGCTCGCGATCTTCAGGGTGCAGGGCCCACTGTTGCCGAGGCAACATGGAGAATGCATTCCTGGGGATCGCAGAAGGACCTTTCAGAGGGGTTGGAGACGGGTCCCCGGGCCTTATCTCCTTCCTTTTCTGGAGGATCCAGTGCTCTCCCTCCGGTGCCAGAAGCCCGCTCTGCGGTTCCTTCTGCCCGGGGAGAGAGCCCGATGCTTCAGTGCTCTAGCTCCAAGGAGTTAGACGTGCTGGGCATCGAAAGTCAAAGCACACACACAGGGGAAAGAGATTCGCCACCTCTTTCCCCAGCATATGAGGAGCTGTTGGAAGTGATTACTCGCGCTGTTGATAAATTACATATTGATTGGCCAGGCGAGAAAAGAGGCGCTCGTCCCAAAAGCAAATTAGACGAGCGGTTCCTCCCATCTAATGTTTCACTTCCACCACGAGGCCTTCCTTTTTTCCCCGATCTGCACAGTGAGCTGTCCAGATCATGAAATAAACCATACTCGTCCTGTGTATTCAGCCCCCACGTTCATATTTATTCAGGAATAAAGGGGTTGAAAGAGTATGGTTATGAGTCGATGCCCCCGGCTGAACAGACGCTCGAGAGCTATCTGTCACCCGGTCCAGCATCGTCTCTGAAGGCCTCGGCTTTGCCCACAAAGCCATTAAAGACAACATCAACTTTAGTGGGCAAAGCATATAAGGCAGCAGGTCAGGCTGGAGCATGCCTTCACACTATGGCGGTGCTTCAGGCTTACCTGGCTGACTTGCTGGGGGATATTGACGGGAGTGAGGGAGTGGGGCCTGATGAGGTTCGAGAACTTCGTCGGGCCACAGATCTGTCTCTCAGGACTACCAAGGAGACCGCCAGAGCAATTTGGCAGTCTATGGCAGCCCTGGTGGCCACTGAGAGGCACTTCTGGTTAAATCTTGCAGAGATAAAAGAAAAAGATTGTGCTTTTCTCCTGGATGCCCTGGTTGATCCCTCTGGTCTCTTCGGCGACGCCGTTAATTCGGTCGTCGCTAGATTCCAGGAGGCTAAAAAACAATCGGAGGCATTCAAAAGATTTCTCCCTCGCTGTGTCCAACCTCCTGGGGCTGCTGGGCGTGAGCAGCCCCAGCCGTCAAGCTCCTTATATCGTGTGCAGCAGAAAGAGAGTGTTGCGTCTCGTGCACCTCCACAGAAACACTGGAAGCAGACGCAACACTCTCAGCCGAAGCCTTCTAAGTCTAAGACGGATCTGAGGACCGTTCTTCAGCCTAAGAAGGCTTCGGCGCAAAAGAAAAGGTCCTGACGTTACTGGCCTCGGTGTCCTCACAGGCCCGTTCTGCCAACCTCGCCACCCTCGGTGCTTCGGGGAGCAGCGGTCTCCAGCGAGCTTCTGGCGCAGTGTCAACTCGACATTGCGTCAGACTCGCACCCTCTGAGGGGGGTTAAAAAATAGTCACTTCAGGTAGTTCCTGCCGGTATGTTTCAGGCTACCGAACTGGCTGTCTCTATAACACCAGAGACCAGCCTCGAGAGGCTGGTTCCCTTAGTAGATTTTCTGGCAGCATGGAAGCTACTGCCAAATATATCTCAGTGGGTCCTGCAGATAGTAGAAAAGGGATACAGAATCCAGTTCGGTTCTCGTCCCCCATGCTACAACGGGCTGTTACTTACGATAGTGCATCCCGAGCAGGCTCTGGTAGTGGAGCAAGAGGTAAAGGCCCTGTTAGCGAAAGAAGCTATAGAACAGGTGTACTCACTCGACAGAGAATCTGGTTTTTACAGCCGTAATTTCATTGTTCCAAAAAAGGATGGAGGGTTGCGTCCCATTTTAGATCTTCGTCTGTTGAATCGTTCAGTACAGAAAATCAAGTTCAAGATGCTAACACTCAAACAGATAGTGACTCAAATCAGATCCGAGGACTGGTTTGTCACGATAGATCTGAAAGACGCTTACTTCCATGTCTCCATCCTCCCTCAGCACAGGAGGTTCCTGAGGTTTTCTTTCGGGGGCCAAAAATACCAGTATCGGGTACTTCCTTTCGGTCTAGCTTTATCACCCCGCACGTTCACGAAATGCGTAGATGCAGCTCTGGCCCCGCTCAGGCTGCAGGGCATACGTATTCTGAACTACATAGACGGCTGGCTGATTCTAGGGGAATCAGAACAGTTAGCGGCTCGGCACCGAGGTGTCGTCCTCGCTCATATGCAAATATGCTTTCTCCAGTACAGAGAACCACTTTCCTTGGTGTGGTCTGGGATTCAGTCACGATGCAAGCCATTCTACGCCCGCTCGTGTAGCTGCTATCCTTACAGCCATGAAAGAGCTAAAGCTAGGCCAGTCACGCACTGTGAAACAGTTCGAGAGACTGTTAGGTCTTTTGGCAGCAGCGTCCAATGTGATACCCTTTGGCCTGCTGTACATGAGACCTTTGCAGTGGTGGCTCAGGACCAGAGGGTTCTCCCCGAGGGGAAACCCACTCCGTATGATCAAGATCACGCGGCGGTGCCTCCACGCCTTGGTTATATGGAGGAAACACTGGTTCTTGACCCAGGGTCCGGTGTTGGGAGCTCTTTGCCATCGAGTTGCTATCTCGACAGATGCTTCCCTCACCGGCTGGGGAGCGGTAATGGAAGGCCGCTCAGCTCAGGGTCTGTGGAGGAGTCATCATCTCTCTTGGCACATAAATTGCCTGGAGATGGTGGCTGTCTTCAATGCATTGAGACATTTCCTCCCAGACCTGAGGGGCCATCATGTGCTTGTACGGACAGACAACACATCGGTGGTCTCTTATCTGAACCGTCAGGGGGGTCTGCGTTCACGTCCGCTTTGTAAACTGGCGCACCAGATCCTCCTGTGGTCCCTGGGGAAAATACTCTCTATGAGGGCAGTGTATATTCCAGGGGGCCAGAATATAGGAGCAGACACCCTGTCGAGGCAGGGGCTGAGGCCATGGGACTGGAGACTCCACCCCAAGGCGGTGGAGCAAATATGGGAATTTTATGGCCAGGCAGAAGTGGATCTGTTTGTGTCTAAGCATTCGACGCACTGTCCACTCTGGTTCTCCCTCACTCAACCAGCTCCCCTGGGGCTGGATGCTATGGTGCAGACGTGGCCGAGGCTATGCCTGTACGCATTTCCCCCTGTTGCTCTGCTCCCAGGAGTTCTGGAGAGAATCCGCCTGAATGGAATAAGTCTACCGCTAGTAGCACCACGCTGGCCGAACCGAATTTGGTTTGCGGACCTCATTCATCTTCTCGACGGCTCTCCCTTGGAGATCCCGATCAGGAGAGACCTTCTGTCTCAAGCTGGGGGCACAATATTTCACCCCCGGCCAGAGGTTTGGAAACTGTGGGTTTGGCCTCTGAGGGGGCTCAACTCATAGAGAGTGGTCTCTTAAGCAAGGTTGTTGAGACCATTCTAAACTCCAGAGCTCCTTCTACGAGGAAAATTTATTTATTAAAATGGAGAGTTTTCAGTTCTTGGTGTCACCAACGCCAGTGGGATCCTTTTAACTGTTCAGTTAAAACAGTACTTGAGTTTCTACAAGAGCGTTTTACATCAGGTTTATGTCCATCCACGCTTAAGGTCTACGTGGCGACCATTGCGGCTTTCCACGCCCCGGTGGGTGGTATATCTGGACACTTATGTTCCTCCGTGGAGAAGGTCCGATCAGCTATTTGTTTGTTTTGGATCACCCAAGAAAGGTCTTCCTGCTTCTAAACAGATGGTTAGCAAGTGGTTAGTCGAGGCTATTTCACTTACTTACGAGTCCTCTGACCTACCATGCCCCTTGGCGGTCAGAGCCCACTCTACGAGGAGTATGGCGGCCTCCAAAGCCTTATTATGTGGGGTTTCTCTCCAAGACGTTTGTGATGCGGCGGGCTGGTCCTCACCGCTCACATTCGTGAGGTTTTACAGCTTGGACCTGGATGCTGCCCAAGGATCCCAGGTGCTTGGTGCAGTGTGATAACAGGCTGACACTCAGGCGTTTGAAAGTCTGGCGATTTGGGTATTCTCGTTCCCAAAGTGTCGTTGACGCATGGCGAGTTCCCTCGAAAGGGAACGTCTCGGGTTACGACTGTAACCATAGTTCCCTGAGAAAGGGAACGAGACGATGTGTCACCCTGCCATACTTCCTGCATCCCTGTGATCGGCTTGCTTCGGCAATTTTCGAAGCTAATGCTGGTTTGCACCGGATGCGCTTTTATCATATCCTGGTCATGACGTCACCCGCCCGTGACGATCATTCTTTCCATTGGACTAGTTGACATAGATGCTTCAGACGCTGGGGGCGTTCCCAAAGCGTCGTTGACCCATCGTCTCGTTCCCTTTCTAAGGGAACTATGGTTACAGTCGTTTTCTGTGCCCTGAAAGAAAATCCACTTTGCATAGACTTCCAAAGGAAGTCTATTTAAAGGATGAGGATATGGTAAAACTGACACCATTGTTATTGTTTGTATGTATCAGGTGCTGAGAAAGACTCTGGAGCTGAAATTCAGATATTGTAATGAATGTTTTGTTTCTGACTCAAGCTGTAAGCGGTAGACCGATCACAACTGACTGGGCCATCTGACCAATCAGAGCAGAGTAGACCAATACAAAAGACTGGACAGAGGATCTGACCAATCAGGGGTGCGTTTCCCAAAAGCATCGTTTTGCCAACTATGTTCGCAAGTTCCATCGTTATCAGCATAGTTCAACAAGTCTGTGTTTCCCGAAACCATCGTTCCAACGTACATTCGCAAACAGCATCGCAAACTTGTGTGGCTCTTGACCTGTGGTTAGAAGCATAGTGTCTAGTTTGCATGACATGTTGACTTAATAAATCATTATCTTGAGAAAATTAAGCTGACATTCAGTACAACCTGTGTCTTTTATTTAGAATACATTAAAATGTAATTTACGTCTTTTAATTTGTCAAGAGATTTAAAGTACCGTTTTTGAAGACTGCGCATGTGCGAAATGTGCCCTACTATGTAAGAACGAGCCTATGATTGAATCTGGAAATAAAGCAAAATGAGAAATAGTCTTCAGATGCAATGTCTTTAATTTATATCAAAACATCTAGCGTTCATTCGATCTCAAACAGATTCATTAAAAGTTGTTATTACTCCACCACGTGCGTGATGTCATAAACCAACGTGGTTGACGACCACTTTGCGACAATATGGTTTCGAGAAACAGTCGTGACTAGCTAGATGAGTTCTTCAACAATGCATCGTACTATGGTAGTGACGCAATGAGACGCACCCCAGAGCAGAGTAGACCAATCTCAGACTTGGCAAAAGATCTGACCAATCAGTGCAGAGTAGACCAATCACAACAGACTGGACAGAGGATCTGACCAATCAGAGCAGAGTAGACCAATCACAACAGACTGGACCATCTGACCAATCAGAGCAGAGTAGGCTCTCGGAAAGGAGGGATTTTGAGAGACAAGATCATTGATCAAACCGTTTCAGACACTGTGAGAAAATAGGTGATGCTGCAATTAATATTATAGGGAAATTAAAGTGTTGACATTGTATGCATGTAAATCTATTGTATTAGACCTCCAAAACGAAATTTGGAACCTTTAAAATAGCATATAGGGACACTTTAAATGTTAACTGCCCTCACATTTATTTAGTACAGTTAACATATTTAACTCATTTTCACAGTTTCAGTTCATTGAGGTCTTGAAATACACACACCAATACAGTAAGAAACAAGTAAATTCTTTTTCATATGTTTTGAGTTTAATTTATTTCAGCCGTACAAAAAGTGCAATCACTTTTATTAGTCCCACCGAAATTTCATTTATAAATAAATATGGGCTTTGTCTGAGTAAAGCGGGTCGCAATGGCGGTGCCCTGGCAAACGTTCAGGCAATTTCAGTTCTGACTAATCCTCAGAGGATTCATAAACATTTGTAAATCTCTTAAAGTGTTAGATGCTGTAAATATGTCTATATTGTGCATTTCAGTGTCTATCCAAATGTACAAAAATGGTGTGAAGTGTGCACATTTATGTTTAAATATCTACAGGTATACATGAGATCGCCCTGCTCAAAGCTTTATTGGGAATTTTGAAAAGCTCAGAATTTCTATTATAATCGTAATTTTGTGGTATTTGTATTAACCTTGAACATTTTTGTATTTTCTGGTTTAGTGTTATAAACTGATACTGGTGCTATACATGCCTGAAAGATTAACTGTGGAACATAAGATACAGGAGCCTTCACAAGCCCTTAATAAAAGAAAAATCCTCAAAGCTATTCTTCAAACATCAGCAGTCTGCATAAAACTTGCTTCCCACTTAAAACAGATGAAATATGTGAAATCTCTCTCTCAAACAGGTGAGAAAAAAGTAGAGGGGGTAAAAAGCCTTAGAGCAATTTGAGTGCAAACAATCTTTGTGCAACATTTGTTCCGTTCTTGTTTTGATATAATTGTTCATAATTACGTATACGACCTGGCAGTGGGTGTTTTCTAATGATATGTAGTGTGAAATAGACTGATAGATTGCCAATGTGAGAATCATACCTTTTATAGGTGTTGGTGGGTGGTCTGGTTTCATAATCATAATACACGTGAAACTGCTAATTATTTGCTGTTGGATGTTCTTTTTTTATTTATATTGCAGTGAAATATGATTTGACCATATGTGGTCAAAGATTGCATTTGTTTTTACTGGTGCTAATATTTTGAGTACTTGAATACATTTGATTAAAAACCCAGATCCTCAAGGAGCATCTGACCTTTTGAGTTGAGTATTGACACAATGGTGAGCAAAAGACAAAAGTGTGTGGATCTACTCTCATCACTATTGTGTTTTAGCAGACAAATCCATCCAGCCAACAAATGTCTGACTAGCTGAAATAAATTACTATTTCTTTTTTTTTATTTTTGTTCCTATAGCAATATGGTTGATACATATTGACAATTGGTCCATTTGTTCTTTTTGACTTGCTTCTTTTAGGTTACGCAGGCTATTGGTTTATGTGAATAAATAACAAAATACATGTAATTGCTGTTTGTTTGTTTTTTCTAAAAGTTAATGCAATTTACATTTAATAGTAATTTAAAATGCTTAACATTCATTAAATAAAGTTTACAGAAATTATATATTTGAAGTAACGTCACTTGATATCCGTCAAGATTCTCTCAAGGGTAGACTTGACCTTCAGCCTCTGTGTCCTGACCTTGATGGATCATGGTCAACATGATCACCTGTTCCAATGAACTTCTTCACAAAGCATTGCACAAATGTTGGTGGTTCATTTCCATCATTTTGATCAATGAGTTCGATCAATATCAGATATGATTGTTTATGTGGACCATTGTGTATTTAAGCAGTACAGATGCATATTGTATTATCTCCTTTATTTAACCTTTATATGCATTTATATGCTGGATATTTTTTCCTGGAGGTTTTTCTCAGTTTCTGACCCTAATTATGTAAATATGTTGTTAATCCTCCAGAATCCCCTGGATTGTGGTGCTGGATGGGGGTCATGGAGAGGCTAATCTTTGGATAAGTGGTTGAGGTAGTCATTGCTCACTGATCTGGTTTTGCTATAATTATTGCTCGTCTTCTGTGTTTGTCGGATGATCTCTTTGTGTTTGCATAGGTCAACAGCATTAATGATGTTCACCTCTAAAGGTGAAAAAAAAAAAATCAATGACTTCTGTATTGATATATATATATATATATATATATATATATATATATATATATATATATATATATATATATATAATTTTATTTTTTTTAAATCGTGTCTTAACTTTCAGAGGGTGCTTTCACATTTTGAGCTTTTGAATTAACTCAAAGACCCTAAATCTGTTTCTCATACAGTCGGGAAAATTACTTCCACAGCAATGCAGGAGCTGTTTTCCTGTTAGGCTTGTATTTTTCAATTTAGTTATAATACACTGTATTATGTTTGGTATAGCCTTCAGTTTTTGACTGGGTCTCGTGGTTAACGGATAGCCACCAAGAGTTGCGCTTCCTACCGTTCCGTGATTAAAATATGTGCATATTTTAAATGATACTTGCCCCAAAAGGTGTGAAGTTTAAAATAGCCATATAACCTTTTTGCCCTTGGGATGTCCTGTCTTATGAACACACTGCGTTTCTTAAAACAGGAATCATATAATTGGCAGCGATTGTAAGACACTCATGGTGCTGTGTGCTGCCGGTTACAGGCCCCGTGACCCTGCTGGCTTATCGGCTGTAATGCACAGCAGGCGGGAGCGTGTGACTATGCATAAGCAAGGTGGCGACATCATCTGTAGTACAGAACATGGGCCTCCTGGGCGCACTTGATATTGTCATGAACATAATGAGGTAATTTAAGAAAAAGCCGGCCTGTGAGACAGATAAAGAGCACATCACAAACACGCCTGACCTTTACTGGTAGGGTAGAACAGATCACGGCACAACCTCCACAAACTTCCAACCTGGAGAAGCTACATGTGCCTCAGCAAACTCATAGCCATTTTTACCACAGCTGCTTTCTGAGTAGATGTCCTCTCTTCCCTGGTTTATATTGGATGATGATTCTGTTCAAGGCGGATCTTCCTTGGGTGGCTGCCCACCACCCACTTGGGTGGCAGTTTTATCGGTGCATGCTTTTATTTACTATCATAACTATTACAATGTTTTGAAATGTTTTTAGATGTTGACTTGCTATAAATTCTCTTCTATATTCTATATAAATGAAAATAATTGTTATTTAAATTTGACATATTTTAATGTTTTTTGAGTAAAAAAAAAATATTTGTGTGTTGAACTTGCCTCTAAATATTGAGCTTTAATGATATACACTACCTTTTAAATGTTTGGGGTTGGTTAAAATAACTGTTTTCTATTTGAATATATTTTAAATGTAATTTAGACTCAATATTATGGCAAAGCTGAATTTTCAGCAGCCATTACTCCAGTCTACATTTCTTATAATTATCAATGTTGAAAACAGTTGTGCTGCTAAATATAAACATTGATAATTTTTTTCAGGATTCTTTGATCTTTTGTAACATTATAAATGTCTTCACTGTCTCGTTTGACCAATTTAATGTGTCTTTGCACAATAAAAGTGATAATTTATTTAAAAAGAAAAACTCTTACAGACTTTTGAACTGTATTGTATTTCACTATAACTGAGCATTTAGAGGCAAATTCATAAAACCTCATTCATAAACATATTAAAATCATAATATAAAAAATCATATATTGTATAATTTAAGTAATATATTTTTATTTAAACTCCTCCTGTGGTGAAATTCTACTTTTTAATGTTGTTTAAATGTCTATGTGGTGTTTTTAATATGCTTTCAGACAAACCATGTGCAAATTCATGTCAACACCATTGTTGAGTATTTTCTCTTCAAAACGGCAGTGATCCAAAGACAGTATTAAAAACGGTTTGAAATCGCTGGTGTTTCTGGCGTCACAAACTACCTTGTAAACAATCACGTCAACGTGCCGGCGGGCTTTATCATATCATTAACATTGCTCTGAAGCATTGAAGTCTCAAGAGAAGCCAGGTTATCCCGGTATACTGTTCTGTTGATATGAAATCTGGTAGATTTAGCAATAGTGGGACGGGTAAAGCCATATCACCATGTAGCCCAAGACTGGTTGCCCACTGAAGCTAAGCATGGTTGAGCCTGGTAAGTACCTGGATGGGAGACCTACTGGGAAAACCAGGTTGCTGCTGGAGGAGTTGTTAGTTGCTCACCCTGTGGTTTGTGTGGGTCCTAATACCCCAGTTCTACCAGAAAGAATCGGGATCAAAGCATAAATTTATTAACAGCCCAGCAAGTATTGTGTTATAAAGTTCTTTGGCGTAGCCCCCCTTTCCGTAGCTCGCAATCTGAGGGTAACGGATTCTGGATTTCCTGTCTGAAGACGAAGGCAGGGGCGCAGCCGACCGCCTGGGAGGTATGGGAAGGGACTATCCTGGTGGTGGTGGGGAGGATGGAGGTGAATGTTTGCATCAGCATCTGCAAACTCAGACATGTGTAAGTACCGATCTTGATTACTACAAGTATTAGAACACGAATGGTTAGATGAGAAAGTAATAAGTGACATAACAATTGAGTCTTCCTGGCAGAACTTTCATCACTATAAAGCTTTCATCACTATACTGTCAAAAAACAAGATGCTAAACCGAGGTGCTGACTCTCTGTGGTCATTAAAAATCCTTTGAGAAGAGTAGGGGTGTAACCCCTGCATCCTGGCCAAATTTGCCCATTAGCCTCTGTCCATCATGGCCTCCTAATCATCCCTATATACTCATTGGCTTCATCACTCTGTCTCCTCTTTACCAATAAGCTGGTGTGATGTGGGCATTCTGGCGCAATATGGCTGCCGTCGCATTATCCAGGTGGATGCTGCACATTGGTGGTGGTTGAGGAGATTCCCCCTTCTATGTAAAGCACTTTGAGTGCAGAGAAAAAGCGCTATAGAAATGTAATGAATTATTATTATTATTATTATTATTACTAGCATTATGTATATTACGATGCTATGATGATCTATATGCCTTTCTCCACTGACGTTCTGAGTTGTTCAAAGCGTTTCCAAGGATACTTATTGTTAGAAGAAGGCAGCAGTCTGACCCTGAGATGGCGAACAGGAACATGGTTTGTGTAACATTAGCAACACATTATTAGTTGTTTGACAACATAGTCAAGCAAAAGGCTAATCATATTAATTACCGTTATGTGTCCAACGTTGTAAAGAGCGATACTATTGTTCAGCGTTTACCTCACTAAGTTGGCCGAGTGAATGGAGACGGGGCTAATTAGCATATTCATCCTCGTATACTAAATGAAGCAAGGGTTGTAGAGTTACATTCAAACTATTTTTTTTTCACAGGAAAAACACTTTTAAATATGTAATTTTGGTGATCAGAGGTGAGTTTTAAAGGATTCAATTATTGACTACAGGGGGACTTTAATATTAATAATGATTTTTTATAACAAATATTAATATTAAGCAATATCCATCAACCCTATCTATTCTCATTCAGAAAACGTCTCGTTTACATATGGTAACCCTCGTTCCCTGAGGGAGGGAACGGAGACGTAGGTCATGACTGACCAATAGGAATCTCGCTAGAGAGGCCAATCTACTTCGCGTGAAACTAAAACAAGCCAATACACATTGGCGTGCAATCATTTGCATCAGCTGCGCGCCCTCGTTAGCGCGGGTATAAACGAGCAGCTGGTGCGATTGCACACTAGTTTTTTGCTGAGGAGCCAAGCCTGAGAAAGCTGGCCGCCCCGGCGGGCGGCAGCGGATGTGGCGACGGGACCTACGTCTCCGTTCCCTCCCTCAGGGAACGAGGGTTACCATATGTAACCGAGACGTTCCCTATCGGTCAGTCACTACAACGTAGGTCATGGCTGACCAATAGGAATCCCTACCAAAGCGCCACAGCCGCTGCACCCCATCCAGCGCCCCTGTGCGAGCCTCTACACCTTCTTGCCTGGAAGGACGATAGGAGGAGGCTTACACAGAGTGAGTCTGACACTGTTGTTCCGTGATAACCCATACAGTGAGATATTGGATAACACTGGGAAAGCGTGCCCTCTCCGTTTAGGAAGGAGAAGCCACTTCTTCAAAGAGTTATGTGGAAAATACGTATGGACTAACCCGAGGTTGTACTGCATACGAAATAATGGGTGACTTAGCCCAAGGGAAAGACACGGGCTTCCGATAGGAGTGTCCGTGGAAGTATACACATATGGGATCCCCGTAGGGTCACACATATGGAACCCAGCCCAGATCCGGTTCTCAAGGATTCAGCGGATAAGGGCCTGGCGCCGGACGCTCCGCCAAGTTCGGGCCGAGGGGTTTGGAGGACTCGACAGGTTTTACTCTGGAGCAATAATGGTGCACAGTAGGGTGCAGCAAGCCGACGGAGCCAGGCCTCTCAGTGCTTCTACCCGTCTAGGGTGAGAACACGGGAGGAGACCGGCTCTACACGTAGGCTATAGTATCTAGCGAACGTGTTAGGTGTCGCCCAGCCCGCAGCTCTACAGATATCTGTTAGCGAGGAGCCACGTGCCAGCGCCCAGGAGGATGCAACGCCTCTCGTGGAGTGTGCATGCAACCTGAGCGGGCAGGGCACGCCTAGTGCTTGGTAAGCCAAGGCGATGGCATCCACTATCCAGTGGGCCATCCTCTGCTTGGAGACAGCCTTTCCCTTCTGTTGGCCTCCGTAACAGACAAAGAGCTGGTCTGAGGTCCTGACGCTTTTAGTTCTGTCCACGTACATACGCAGAGCGCGAACGGGACAGAGCAAAGCCAGGGCTGGTTCTGCCTCCTCCAAAGGCAGCGCTTGCAGGTTCACTACCTGGTCTTTGAAGGGAGTGGTAGGAACCTTGGGCACATAGCCAGGCCAGGGTCTTAGTACCACATGGCTGTCACCCGGCCCGAACTCTAGGCACGATTCGTCGACCGAAAATGCGTGCAGGTCTCGTACCCTCTTGACAGAGGCCAGTGCAACCAGCAGCAAAGTCTTCATGGAAAGAAGCTTTAAGTCTACTGACTGCAGAGGCTCAAAGGGAACATCCTGAAGTGCTTGAAGCACCAGGGAAAGATCCCAACAGGGTATGGAGGGGGGTCGAGGAGGATTTAATCGTCTCGCCCCCCTAAGAAACCTGACGACCAGGTTGTGCTTTCCAACTGTTTTGCCATCTATGTGGTTGTGATAAGCTGAAATAGCGGCAGCATGTACTTTGAGGGTGGAGGGAGACAGTCTACGCTCCAACCCCTGCTGCAAGAAGGACAGCACAGACCCTATCGAACATCTTCGGGGGTCTTCTCGACGAGAAGAACACCACTCGACGAACAGGTTCCA
The DNA here is from genome assembly GCA_026230005.1 of Gila orcuttii. Taxonomy (NCBI): domain Eukaryota; kingdom Metazoa; phylum Chordata; class Actinopteri; order Cypriniformes; family Leuciscidae; genus Gila; species Gila orcuttii. Next base: position 25,818,279 of record JAPDVR010000007.1, on the reverse strand, counting down.
CTTCAGGGAGTAAACACGTCTCATGGACGGTGCCCGTGCTGAAGTGATGGTGTTAAGTACCTCAGGGGGTAAGTCACCTAAAACCTCTGCGTCCCGTCTAGGGACCAGACATGGAGTTTCCAGAGGTCTGGACGCGGGTGCCATAGGGTGCCCCGTCTCTGAGTCAGAAGATCCTTCCTCAGAGGAATGGGCCAGGGAGGGACTGTCACGAGGAGTATGAGTTCTGGGAACCAAGTCCGGGTGGGCCAATAGGGAGCCACCAGAAGGACCTGCTCCTCGTCCTCCCTGACTTTGCACAGTGTCTGCGCAAGTAGGCTCACTGGGGGAAACGCATATTTGCGAAGGCCCCGGGGCCAGCTGTGAGCCAGTGCGTCCGTGCCGAGTGTTCCCTCGGTCAGGGAGTAAAACAGCTGGCAGTGGGAGGTCTCTGAGGAGGCAAACAGGTCTACCTGAGCCTCCCCGAACTCTCTCCAGATCAGCTGAACCGCCTGGGGGTGGAGTCGCCATTCTCCCGGAAGCACAGCTTGTGATAGCTCGTCGGCCACACGGTTGAGCAAGCCGGGGACATACATGGCTCGAAGTGACCTCAGATGCTTCTGACTCCAGAGGAGGAGATGGCGGGCGAGTTGCGACATGCGACGGGAGCGTAGACCACCTTGTCGGTTGATGTACGCAACGGTCGCAGTGTTGTCCGAACGGACCAGCACGTCCCGGCCCTGTAGCAGCCTTTTCAAGCGGCTCAGAGCGAGATGTATTGCTAGCAACTCGAGGCAATTGATGTGCCAATGCAGCTGGGGGTCCGTCCACACCCCTGACACTGCATGCCCGTTGTACGTGGCACCCCAGCCGGTGGCAGAGGCATCTGTGAATACCACAGCATGCTTGGACACCTGTTCCAAGGGGACTCCTGCCCGCAGGAACAAGGGTTCTGACCACGGGCTGAAGGTCTGGCGGCACGCCGGTTTGATAGCCACCCGGTGAGTGCCGTGATGCCACGCCCATCTCGGGACTCGGCCGTGAAGCCAGTGCTGAAGCGGTCTCATATGAAGCAGGCCGAGCGGGGTTACCGCTGCTGCTGCTGCCATATGCCCCAGGAGCCTCTGAAAGAATTTCAGTGGGGCCGCTGTCCTGCCTTTGAACGTGTTCAAGCAGTTCAGCACCGACTGAGCACGCTGCTCTGTGAGGCGCGCTGTCTGGGCGACCGAATCCAACTCCATACCGAGATAAGAGATCCTCTGCACAGGGGAGAGTTTGCTCTTTTCCCAGTTGATCTGAAGACCCAACTTGTTGAGGTGCCTGAGCACTAGGTCCCTGTGTTCGCATAGCTGATCTCGAGAGTGTGCTAGTATGAGCCAGTCGTCGAGATAGTTGAGGATGCGAACGCCCTGTTCTCTCATGGGAACAAGGGCCCCCTCCGTGACTTTCATGAAGACACGGGGGGACAGGGACAGCCCGAAGGGTAGGACCTTGTACTGATATGCTCGACCCTCGAACGCAAAGCGCAGGGATGGCCTGTGTCGAGGAAGAATCGAGACATGAAAGTACGCGTCCTTCAGGTCGATCGCTGCAAACCAATCTTGGGGACGGATGCATTCGAAAATGCGTCTCTGCGTGAGCATTTTGAACGGTAGCTTGTGGAGGCTCCGATTCAAAACTCGCAGATCCAAGATCGGTCGTAACCCACCACCTATCTTGGGTACTGTAAAGACTCAGGGGCGGATCTAATCCGTGGGGGAATTTGCATATCATAATTAATAATTGGTAATTAATAATTATTCATACATGTTTGGATTAGATCAGTCTTACATGTTAATAAATCTCCCGCTAAGGGATGATGTGTCATTTTACCTGCATGCATGCATGTGTATCCCTGCAATTAACCACAAGTTGATTGTAATTAATTACACGGACCACGTCTTACAAAACAGGCCAAATTAATTAGCTCAATTGTCAGAATAGTATTTGTGGGGATCCACAATATCATCCTACTTTATAGGATTTCAGGAAACGCAATTCTGTGGCCACTAGAATTGGGTTTTCTGCCCTATAAACCAAATACTCTTTAAAGTATCTTTAATTTGTAAAGCTTGTAGCTTAAGTTAGACCTTTGGCACTTAAGGGACTTGGAAAATGAGCAGAGGCAGTACATCAATCAAATGAATATAATGAATTTAATAAGGCAGAACTACTTATGTATTTACTATGTTACAGGAATAGATGTATTTACAAACATTAACAGACAATGACAACAACGCGGGGCGTTTGGACAATGGATACACGTGTGAGAGAGAGAGAGAGGGGGAGAGGGAGAGAGAGAGAGAGAGAGAGAGAGCATTGGCAACATTCACCCTGACAGTCACCTGTCTGTAACAACACGAAAACATCATCTTAATGCTTCTTAGAAGCTCTATAAAGAGATATACTTGCACAAATTTCTGGGTCTCTCTGTGTCGCGGCATTCCTGCGCGAGCGGAGTCCTTTAGGAAGCGTCACGTGGTGCTTCTTGGCGCGCGTGTTGAACGGAGGTTCAAAGTCTTTGGGGTAACATTACCAAAGGAAAATAGTTCGGCTAAGTTCGTTTCACTTCGTGGAAGTGAACAGAGTCGACTACGGAAAACATAACTTTGACTAACAAAGAAAAGAAATAAAGATCTCTACGGTGAAATCACGCGGAGTTAACGTTACATCTTTGCATGGCTGGTGAAGAAGCGCGCGTGCGTCTCTCGGTCCGGTGCGTCACGTGGTCAGATGCGCATGTTTCTCCTTCAAAGCGAGCGCGCACTCGTTTAAAGGTCCCTTGTAGATGGATTTGCTGAAGAGATATGTCACGCGGTGTTCGTTTCACTCGTTGATTGGAATTAAACACGGAGACTTATCTAAGACTGAAATACACAAACTAAACTAGAAACAAATAAAAGAAAGGCGAAGAGCTCGCCCGGAGGCGAGACGTTACATTATGACACGAGGACCAGAGAAGTAAGAGGGGGATAAACTGGTATTCAGTCCTTTTGAAGACCTGACGTTTCCGCCTTCTTTTGGAAGAGGGTCCAATCAGGAGCTGTCCCTTTGGAGGGAATTTTTATGATCCTTTGTGTTCTAACCAGGCAATTAAATCTCTAGTTTCATTGGGTGTTTAAGAGAAGAATCTTCACAATTCTTATAATACTAATGTGTCACAAAGTTTAGCAAAATGTAATGTCAATTAACAAATGGGGAATGAAAATTGGAGTTTATCGAGACCAAACTTGCCACAAATGGATTTGGTTAAACATTAGTTGGCAAAGTTTGAAACATTATCCCATTAGAGTTGTCGAGAAACATGGACCAAACCACAAAAAGGCAACTCATGAAATAGGGAACTTAGATACATTGTTCATACAATTCTCAAATGGATATATAATAGCGTATATATATATATATATATATATATGAATGCAGGATTCATTTCTCCTCCTTGGTTAGAATTCAGAGAGAGCCACAGTTCTGTGAACATTCCTTTGGGTCGTAAACGCTGTTATCTAAGAACTCCAGTGATGTTAGTTTTGGTCTCTTTTCACTCCAAAGATGGAAAACATAGTAAACTATATTTTACTGGATATTACTGTACGTATTCTGATTGATCACACCGAAAGCATTCTGGAGGTGTCCAGAACTATGTGTACAAGTTATGAGAATAGACAGTTATATTTAAAAATGCATAATGAAGGTATTTATAATTCATTTTAAGCTACGATAAAATCATAGTCATTCCAATGTGGCATGGGCAAATGGACACACATAAAAACACATTGAATATATCTGGTTAAATGTCTTTTAAAAAGAGAAGTTTCTTTTGGATCCTTCTTTGGGACATTCCAGTCAGTCATAAAAATGTCTCGTAACTGGACACCACGCTCTGTCCTGAGCGGGCTTCACTTGTGGGGGATGCGTGTGTGGCTGTGAGTGTGTGTGTGTGTGTGTGTATATGTTAATTTACATCCAGGCTTTTTGGGCCTGAAGGCTTTGGGATTTTCGCTAGGATGTATTTAGTTATTCAGATTCACCTCGCCCAGTCCCTACAGTACAATGAAGTAGGGACTGTAGTGCCCTGACCTCATATCGGCTGGAGGGACCGGCTCTATCGCATCCTTCGCCAGTAGGACTGCGATCTCCACACGCAAGACATGGGCATCGGCTGCTCTCACTGTAGTGGAGTGGATGGCCCGAAACTTGGGGGGACGCCGGGTGAACTGAATCGCATAGCCGAGCCTGATGGTTCGAATGAGCCAGCGAGACGGACTGGGGAGTGCTAACCAGGCTCGCAGAGACCGTACAAGCAGGACCAAAGGGACCGTAGGCGTACCCGGAGTGGGGCAGCGAGGTGGAACACAGGGACGCGGCTCGGGAGGCTCTCTCTGGGAGGCGGCCCGTAGCGGGGTCTGAGTGTGCTGTGCAGCACTTACCTGGTTACACGGGGCAGGAGGTGCGGGAGGCGGCTCGGTGGCGTTCTCGGACCGTACACAGCTGCCGGCTGGCGAAAGAAGAGGCGGATGAGAGTGGTGAGGATTCCAACCCCCCACTGCTCTCCGGGTCTCCTTCGGACCCAGAGATGATAGAAACTGGTCTTTTATTGAAAATTTGGGTACCGCTGGTTTTAAGGCCAGCGGCGGAACACAAACAAAATGAAACAAAGGATTTACCACCCGGCCCTCTTCCGGGGGAGGGAGCGATGCAGTCATCGTCTCCTGGAGAGCAGTCCCTTCCATCTCCGGGTCGCCCGTCCTAGCGCCGCTTACCCTTGGCTTTGCCGCCCCTCTTGGCGGGGGCCTGGACGGGCGGGGCGCCCTGCCTGCGACTGGCTCCACGGCGCCGTTTAGATGGAGGCTGCTGCTGCGGCGCGGGAGCAGGGGCAGACGCAGGAGGATGCCCACTGCGACGAGCAGACCGAGGAGCCGCGGGCGGTGGGGTGGAGGCAGCAGCTGACCGCCGAGGCAGGATGTGTCTGATGGCCTCAGTCTGCTTCTGTACAGCCGAGAACTGCTGGGCGAAGTTCTCGACTGCGTCGCCGAAGAGGCCGGTCTGGGACACGGGGGAGTTAAGGAACCTGATCTTGTCGGTCTCCCGCATGTCAGCCAGAGACAGCCAGAGATGGCGTTCCTGGACCACCAGTGTGGACATCGCAAGACCCACTGACCGCACAGTGACCTTCATCGCACGAAGCGCGAGGTCAGTTGCGACACGAAGTTCTTGGAGAACTTGTGCATCATGACCACCCTCCTGCAGGTCCTTCAGTGCCTTGTCCTGATGAACCTGCAACAACGCCATAGCGTGCATGGCAGAGGCAGCTTCCCCACAGGCCTTGTAAGCCTTGCCGGTCAGGTCCGACGAGTACGAGTACTTACAGGCCCGGGAAGGAAGACACGGTTCTCCACGCCAAGTGGAGTTAGGGCACAGTTGCATAGCAACGGCCCGTTCCACTGGCGGGATACGTGTGTATCCCTTAGCTGCCCCGCCATCAAGGGTGGTGAGGGAGGAGGAGCCACCGAGACAGTAAAAGGTTTTCTGGCAGTAAAAGGTTCCGTCCACGTCCCTGTGAGCTCCTCATGCACCTCCGGGAAGAAAGGCACTGGGGTGGGTTGCTGAGAACCAGCGCGCGCCACCACGAGATACCAATCGTCCAACCTCGAGGGCTCGGGACACGGTGGAGGGTTCCACACGAGCCCGATCCTGTTGGCGGCCCGGGAAAGCATGGCCATCATCTCCGGGTCCGACTCGGGCACCGAGCCCTTGTCCGCAGAGAAGTCTGACCCACCCTCCGATGCAGCGATCGACATCTGGTCGTCGCAGGGAGCGCCGAACGAAACGACTGGTACACATCTCGAGGATGCTCCAGTACGCTCCGTTGGCAGCTCAACTGGTTGCGGAGCATGAGAGGAGTGAGGGTTCCTAGGGGGTTGGTTCCCCGAAGGAAGCGCGCTCACTGTAATCCTCAGGTCACCCGTGTCACTGCCCGAAGCAACACGCGAAGGGGGGTTGGAACGAGGTGCAGGCACGGGGACTCTGCCCCTTTGCAGGAACGTGAGTCTCGACCTCAGCTCCGAGATGGTCATCTTCCCACAATGGGTACATGACTCATCCACGAACGCTGCCTGTGCGTGCACACCCAGACACACAAGGCAGTGATCGTGACCATCCCGCGACCCCAGGTAACGACCGCATCCAGAAACACACAGATAGAATGTCATCTTGAAAAAGACGCGAACTATCTGTGTAAGCTCTTTTAGGAACTACTCTCACTGGTGCTGAAACACACAGGGGAACAGTCACAGCGATCACAGATGGGAATGTGCACCCGTCTGTGCGCTGAATTTCTCGTTGGTCTTACCAGCCGTTACAACAGCCTTTGAGCGCTCTGAGGCGCACCTAACCAGCTGTTATAACAGCTTTTGAGCGCTCGAAGCGCACCTTACCAGCTGTTAAAACAGCTCTTTCTTTTTGCTCAGTTTAAAACAAAAAACAAGAAAAAGAAAGAGAGAGAGAGAGAGAGAGAGACTGCTCGCGCTATCGTGTTGTCACGCCCGCACCGGGAAGGAGAGGTTCAGAGAGGCTCGTAACAGTAGACTTCAACTGAAGCAGAGGCATCGAAGTGTTTGGCTCCGAAGCAAAAAGCTAGTGTGCAATCGCAACAGCTGCTCGTTTATACCCGCGCTAACGAGGGCATGCAGCTGATGCAAATGATTGGACGCCAATGTGTATTGGCTTGTTTTAGTTTCACGCGAAGTAGATTGGCCTCTCTAGCGAGATTCTTATTGGTCAGTCATGACCTACGTTGTAGTGACTGACCGATAGGGAACACTTGTTTATTGAAATGGGATTTCCTCATAGGTGTTTTAAATGATGCCAATTTCTTTTCTTTGGTCAAGCCTGAGGCTAAAGTTAGTTTGACCCTTTTAGTTCTAATAATATTGAGAGATTTACTTCATAAAGTGTAACCTAATTCTAATATTTAATCGAAGGATGTCCCCATATAGATTTACAAAAGCCCCGGTATTGATCCCAGAACCGGATGTGTGAGTTGTTGAACAGTGCTGCTCCCCGCGGGGTGAGGAGAGGTCTACAGCAGCTGTAACTTTACGCCCTAATGCAGGATGTGTGTATAGTGTCGGTACTCTGTGTGACACTGAGCACAGTGGAAGTGTAAATGACCTTCGTGTTGAGCCCCAAGGGTGCTCAAGTATGCCTGGGATCCATGTAACAGCATGAACCTAAAACACCACAGTCGCCCTCTTGATCTTAGTGTGTACATGTGAGCCATGACATCCTCTACAACACACACAGCAAGTGCCTCAAATTAGCCATCTGCTCCCTCTGATGACTAACTGGCCGAAAAGGAATCCAGAGTGCTTAAAGGTGTACTGCCATAAATAGCGAGTTATCCACTTTTGACATGTTTTCAAGTGTAGAAAAAATTATGGGGAGAGAAAGAGGGGGAAATGAAGTGAGCTGGACGAGATAACAACATGATTCAGCTATGAACAATTTATTTGAGTAATGCAAAAACTAAAACTAAGATTAAGATAAAGCTTTCTAGTCAAGACAAATGCTCACACTTTTTAAAGCTAATGAGCTGGTTTGATGAAAGCATTTTCTGCACCATGTTGTTCGTTCATGCAAGTATGCAATTATTAAATTAAAGCTTACGAGGTTGATTAAACATTTCAGACTAAAATAAATTCATAAACCTGAACCCTGTCAAGAAAATCAAATGAAAGTGAAATTAATTGACCCAAAGTGTATAAGCTATTATTATAGGCCATTTCACTCCTTCAACATCCCATTAGTTGAAACTGTATATTTTTTAAGACCAACATAATCCATTGGATTCATTTTCATGATTTATGTTCTTTAAAAGAAAAATATTTGCATCTAATTATATGTAAATAGTGTCAGCAGTCTTCTTTATCATTATTTTATCAAGATTGTTTACTTTTGACATTATTATTTTTTTTTTCTGAATTATATGTATGATATAAGGAACAGGGTTATTATAGTTAACTAAAAATAAAACGATTAAAAAACTTTTGCTACTTGAAATAAAATAAACTTTAACTAAAATATAATATAAAAAAATGCAAACTTATTTTAATTCAGCTACTGTACTTGCCAAGGGAACATTTTTCATTTTATATAGTTTAACTTGATGTACTAACAAAACTAATATAAATAACAATAACTAAATTAACCACAACTAGAACAATAAAAAATCTAAAAACTATTTTAATTATGTTTTTAAACAAACAAAAATGGTAAAAACACAACAAAATTACTAACATTTTAACTAAAAAATGAAAACAGAATATATATATATATATATATATATATATATATATATATATATATATATATATATATATATATATATATATATATATATATATATATATATATATAAAAAATATTAATAAAAAAATATATAATAGCATCGTAATGATCATAAAAAATCTATCGAAAATGTGCATCATTATTAACCAGGGGGGAGGGGGGGGGGGGGGACACATTTTGTTTAACACACGTTGACCAATACAGTACTGATATTGTGACAAGTGCTGACAGTACTGACCTTGTGACAAGTTCCTCATGTTAGCACGGGTCTGCCCTATGTAGTATGTTCCACACATCTCCCGAAAAAAATGGACAGCAGATAACTTTGTAAAGAGACTTGTAAGATGCTCCTTTGCCAGGCAGAGACGTTTCACCGAATGAGTCACATGAGCCTCTGTATAATGTTCATAAGTTACGAGCCAGTCAGATTTATGTTTTATATGCCACGATGTAAACTGCTGTAGATCATCCCACCTGGCTTGAGGCTGCAGATTAGAAATGTCATTTTCAAAAGTCTAACTGTGTTTGTGGATATATGGCCTGTGATTGGACCAGTGTGTGGTTACAGGGAGAGTGCAGGAGATCTGCGCCAGGGCCGAGTGGACACAGTGAATATAAAGCATGGCTGTTTTGGCTGCCATTGACATGGTAATAAACCACCACCCCACCTCTGGCAGTGGACAGGCATCTTTAAAAAGGGCTAATATGACTCCGCAATCCACCGGCCCTTGATGGTCTCTGAGCCTTTGTCTCTTTACCCAAGATGATTTTGAAACATTGCATCACATCATAGGAATATTTGCCCCTCTTTGGTGAGGCGTAACAAATGTCATGATGATGAAGGTGGAGACGATAATACTGCATTATCTCTGCCCTCCCGTTCAAATGGTATTGAACGAGAATGATACCTGATTAATGACCCGCTCCGGAGTAAAGACTCTCACCTGGTTGAGGATTTTTCCCGCTAAAGAGAGATGCGTACGCAATCACGCTTGATGCAGTGATGAGTGATGCAACTCTGGCAGTAGCGACTGTTCATTTCTGTTATCACTGAACATGGCAGAGGATTTAAAATGATAAAATGATGTTATGAATATGAAATGAAAAGATTTTGTAATGTGAGACATGAGACTCGTTTGACAGTTGAAATCTTGTTAATGTAGCAACTTGGAAGCATTAAGACCCTGACTGCTTTGTAAAACCAATAAATACATTATGGCGCACACTTTCTCCTCAATCTGTTCGGCACTGTGCTGATTTTGAACACCTGTTTCTTATGGATCTAATTTTGTTGTGACTCTAATGCAACTGGGACGATCTTATCTTAATGGAGCCGAGGGTATTGTACACACACACACACACACACACACACACACGCACACGCACAAACACACACCAGGGTTTGTACAGATACTGTACTGTAATATGAAATTCCAGGACTTTCAAGGACTTTTCAAGGACTACTTTTTACAATGAGAGATCTCACTTATCAAACAATATCTTTCAAGTTCTAAAAAAGGTAAATAGATTAATAAAAATAAACCCATAAAACAAAATGGTACAAATAAAGTGGAGCACATGCAATGTGGTAACTTTACCCATTGAAAGGATACTATGACAAAGATATCACGTCCCTCTTTAAAACTGATTTTTCCCCCACATTAATATATGATTGACCTGAAGAATGAAAGTTGTATCATATACAGTACCTTGATATTTATATGAGCAATATTATGCTCACAGCCATCCGAAATTGTTCTATATATCTATATCAGATGGGCTGCAGCTATAATTTTGCGTGAAAAGATTGTTTTATCGATAAAATTAAACACTACTTTCACATATTTGTCTTTCAATAATTCATGCACTTTTCAAGTACCTTTTCATAAATATGGCTGTTTTCAGGGTTTTTCCAGGACTCAAATTCAAGTACTTCAAGCACTTTAAGCACCTTGTACGAACCCTGACACACACACACACACACACACACACACACACACACACACACACACACACACACACACACACACGTTGTTTTTTCTTGTTTTATGGGGACTTTTCATAGACATAATGATTTGTAGGCTATACTGTACAAACTGTATATGCAAGCTGTATATGTATACCCTAAAACTTAAACCCTAAACCTTCCCAGCACAGAAAATGTTTACATTTTCAAAAAACATCACTTAGTATGATTTATAAGCTGTTTTCCTCATTGGAGCCAAAAAATGTCCCCACAAGGACAAGGATTTCAGATATCGCCATCTTTGTGGGGACATTTTGTCCTCATAATTTTGGGTTTACCTTGACCGCACACACACACACACACACACACACACACACACACACACACACACACACACACACACACACACACACACACACACACACACACACACACACACACACACAGAGAGAGAGAGAGAGAGGGAGAGAGAGAGAGAGAGAGAGAGAGAGAGAGAGAGAGAGAGAGAGAGAGAGAGAGAGAGAGAGAGAGAGAGAGAGAGAGAGAGAGAGAGAGAGATTACTGAGGCTGATTTTGAGATGGCTCACTTTTGATTTCAGCCCACGAGAGAGACTTCCAAAGGTCAACTAAAAGTAGAAGATAAAATTGTCCATTTGATTTATCTTAGAGAACTGTTGTTGCCAAATTTAAAATAAAACATCAGCGAAGACTCATAACTCACAACATCCAAAGATCATCTTAAGGACTTCTGTGAAACTCTAATAGCCAGGTGCCATATGGCATTGTGAGTCTAGCTAATTGGACAGCACAATTCTGGTGTGGCTCACTAGATCATTACTAACTCGTAAACTTGGGAGGAAAGTTCCTGTGTCACAAAGCAGAAGAAATAATAATGTAATACATTGACCTTTTCTATGGCCCCTTTTTAAAGGCAAGGCTCTGCTGACAAGCGCTAATTAACATTTGCGTCCACTTACTGCTGTGTTCGGCAAAGGGATCTGTGAACAGAGTAAAAGCCATTGAAATGCCTCAAGAGTACAACCGCAAACAGCATCGCCGAGTTTCCAACCCCCTTTTTAACATTAACCAGCTGCTTCATCAGAACATATAAATAGACTATTTTTCCTAATGTTACCTAAGAGAATTCTTTCTTGTTTGTTAGTATTTTCATTTCAAATGAAGCTCAAATGTAAGACCTCCCTGAAAAGTTCAACAGCGTAATGATCTTTAGTGACGTTTTGGCCTTTTTCCACAACTCCAATATTACTCTGATGATGATATTTCTGAAGTCATTTACTGTAGTGAAGAATGTGCCTAAGTTAAGTTAGATACATCTGTTCATCATGTCAAAATGATATTTATCATCTGTTTGCCATCTCAAAATGCTTTTCTCGTCAAAATTGCAAAGTAATCTGCATTATAATAGACAGAGTTTCCTTTTATATATCAACCTTATACTGAAATTATATTGACATTATTGGGCATTAGTTTGTTCATATTATGAATAGAGTCTTAAACTTTCAAGCTTAAGAAATAAAGGACATAAAGATAATGTGAAATTAATCCATATGACTCAATTGGTATATTCAGAAGTGACATGATCGCTTTCTGTGATTAATGGAAGAAATGTAAGCCTTTATTCAATCTCAATTTAAATTCAAACTCAAACATTGATCAAAACTCGCAATCACAGACCTAATCAAAGATTAGTTTGATAGATGAACTATGATAGTTCACCCAGTAATTAATATTTTGTCTTGATTTACTTACCCTCGTTCCTAAGATTTCATTCCTCTTGAAACACAAATAAAGATATTTTTACAATTTCATTTTCTCATAATTTTTGTCCATCCATTGAAAGTCCATTCAAACCAACGTTTGTGTGCTTCACAAAGTACAAAAAGACATTGTAAAGAAATATTAAGCTAGCAGTTCAGTCCATATCTTCTGAAGAGACACTATCACTTAATGATGAACAGATGTGATTCAAGCTTTTACTCATACATAGTGCAGCCCACATCAAATATGGTAAACATAATCGAAACTGTGCTTGCTTGATTCTCAAGAACCAATGATGTTTGTACTCTATATATGTGGACTAAACCACTTGATTCATATGGATTACTTTTATGATGTCTTTTTGTAATTTTGTTTGCATGGATTTTCAATGGAGGGACAAAAAAAATATGAAAGAATATTAAAAATACACCAATGAGCCTAAACATTATGACCATCTGCCTAATATGCTGTTGGTCCTCCGCATGGCAAACAGTGCCGTTCCGCCAAGGCATGGACTCTAAAAGACTCCGAAGGTGTCCTGTGGTATTTCTTTGTGTTTCTCAGCAGAACATTGCCAGACGGGATTGCCTTCATTTCCCTTGTGCATCGATGAATGCCCAACACCCTATCGCCCGTTTGTGGTTTGTCCCTCCTCAGAACACTGTTGGTAAATTCTCACCACTGCTGACCGGGAGCAACACACAAGCCTTGCCAATTAAAAAATACTCTAATCCAATCACCTTACCATAACAATTTGGCCCTTGTCAAAATCAGATTTTTCATTCTTGCTATTTCTCCAGCATTCAACTTGTGATTATGAGAACTGATTGTTTGCTTACCATCTACCCATATCTTAATATATTGTTAGTAGATTATAAACAATATTCACTTCACCTGTGACTGGTCAATTTTTGGGCTCATCGGCGAACACTGTAAAAAAAAATATATCTTGAAATGTTAAGTTGTACTAAGTGACAACTTGGATATACTGTATGAATTGACTAGCACGAACACTTACTTTAAGTTGAAACAACAATACCACCGTATATGCAGTGAAATTTTCATTTATGTTTTGAATATGAACAGATGTCGTATGCGTTTGGAACAATGTAAGGGTGCCTAAATGCTGAAAAATTATTATTTTTTTTTTTTTTATGAACTATCCCTTTAAGGCCCAATAACCAAAAAGGCATTTATCCGCACTATGGATAATTTACTTTATCTCCATTACGTCACAAAGCAATAATGTAGAGTATACAATGCTTTAAAATTCTCCTCAGGCATTTCCTATCTTTTGTGTGCAAGCATGTTTTAAATCTATATTTTATCTTGAAATTGTCAAGGGAACACATAATCAGAAGTGCCTGTGCTGGTGTACAATCTCTGATCCTTCTGTCTGTGTGTATGATTGTAAAATCAATAATAATTCATCAGTTGCAGCAGGCACTCTCATTCCTCCACATCATCAACTCATAGTCTTTACCTTTCACAAAATTTTTCCCCAAACATATCATAACATGAACCAGCTGACTCTGAGAGAAGGCTTGCTTTCCACCCAGGCTCACAAAGTGCTGGGTTAGCTAACGTTGTGTTAGGATTGGTCGCTTTCTGCTGACAAGAGCAGGGTGAATGCTGCTGCTTTTTTAGGGTGAGACCGTGACGAAGTTTGCCTTGATCTCCTCATCTTCAGGGCATCATCAGTGTCACCTGAGTGGTCATAGCAGGTGCATAGGTAAGCTAAAACTGTCCACAAGGAATTTCATATTGACATGACAGGTGCTTTGTTGTTAGGTGCATAATTTGTCAGTCAGAACATTTTAAGACCGCAGTTGCATTACTTATATATTTAGTGTTTGCATTACATGAATGTAATTTTCAATGCTTAACACAAGAAGATCAGATACACACTGAGAGAGATTAACACCGATTGTATGAATGTAGATCAAGCCCTGTGCTTACTGATGTGAGTTTATTGGCTTATTTGGCAGAGGAATATTGCATTTGTCATGGTCATAGTTGAGTCCCTCATATTACCCCCCTCTAGTCTGTCTCATGAAGTCAATTGCGTGTGTAATTGTTGCTTTTTTTAACCCAGGTGTAATTTGATTGAGGCTTTATTTGCTTTGATGGCAAATACCGTATTTCAGTTGTGTATATTTTATTCCTATGTTTGGTATTGTTTTCACAAATACTGTAGTGGTAAATTTCATTGGTTTCAGTAATCACCAAATGGGTCATCGCATATTCATTTTTGATTAATTGATAATTTTTCTGTATGTACTGTCCTATGTGGATTAAACTGCTCTATTCATATGTATTACTTTTATAATGTCTTTTGCACTTTTTAATGTGTGTAAGTTTAGTTTGTATGGACTTTTAATAGATGGACAAAATTATGAGAGAATATAAAATATGTCTTCATTTGTGATCCAAAGATGAACAGTATGGGTTTGGAACAACATGAGATTGATATCTGATGACAAAATTGTTATGTCTGCTTGAACAATCCCTTTAAGCTTATTTTCAATTGTACAGCACACACATTTGCTAAACATTTTCACCACACCTCAGACATTCAGACATTGCTTAGTTTAACGTAAATGGTTTGCGTAATGTAAAAATTTAATCATATTATGTTTTTATTCAGTTTTATGTGTTGTATCAGCACCCAAATTTTGTTTGAATATAAGTAGACATAATAAATTCTTGTTAAAGTATCGCCAATTTTGCTCTTGACCGTATTCATCAAGAATGTGATTGACTTGTAGGGAGAGGAGCCAGTCAATGACTACTTTGTACAAGAGGCCCATCAGAGAGGTGGACACGCCGACACGGGAGCTATGAAAGAGGCAGGCATGAGAGAGAGGGAGGCAGAGGGCAGGGAGATGTTGTGTCAAATTAAGTACGAGCCGTAACTGTCCACCGTGTGATAAACAGAGGTCTTACCATGGCAGGGGCCACCAAATTACTGTAACTTAACCCTGTCTGGAAAGGTAAACTGCAGTATCAAGCCAGTCACACTGTAAGAACACAGTGTCAAATCTCTATTCAGTATAGTACAGTGGTAAACCATAATTGGATTACAGAGTACATTAGTCCAAGAAAATATATACCCAATTCTTACACTATCATTTACAGTATTGATGATGGTACACTCTGTTCCACTGTCACAATTAACAGAGAACCTGAGGCTTACATTTGTTAATAAATCTTTTGGTGACACAAGGATATGTAAGGATAGGCATTATGGGTTTAATGTTAATTTGGATTGGTAACAAACATTTTCACTATTTGTGTTTACTGTTTATTACAATAATGCAACATCTTACATTCCAGATGTGTATATTGCATTGTTTCCAACTGTCTAAACTGAATGAAAATTATTTTGTTGTGTTAAAATCATATAAGGCCAATGCACTCGAGAATTTAGAAGAAAAAAAAATGTATATATGTTCATCTATTAATTTATTCACTTATTTACATATATCCGCACACCAACATATTGCGGCTAATACGCCTTCATCAGGGTGAGTGCGTTTTAAATGTTTTTAAAATTGCTATAACCATGAATAAAAAAAGGCTTTTTATTTTGAAATGTCTCATATCTCATATCCAAAGAGCACCGAGATACGGACTTAATACCCCAGTAGTACTCTTTGTATCTTGTGTTCTGTATTATTTTGTCATGTTTCATTGATTAAAACAAATGTTCTCATTACATGATTTGAAACAGCAACTGAACAAAAATAAATATTTGCAACCATAAAGCAAACTCAGAAGTAGGGTTTGAATGGTTTTGTCCAGGACTGCGTCTTGTGGAAGTGTTTTTGACTACACTAAGAAATGGAGGTTTCAGAGTTGAGACAAACTTCTTCATTAATTGGGTGTAGGAAATTATATGAATGAACTCGTAAATAAATTTAAATATTGAGGATCTAAAGTATTGCTGTGATATTATGTAAAAAAAAAGAGGTATTGTTGTGATAGTATGTAAAAAAGAATCGTAATACACTACTTTTCAAAAGTTTGAAAGAAGACTCTTGCACACCATGTTTAAAATACAGTAAAAACAGTAATATGTGGAATAGTATTACAATTTAACTATTTTCTTTTTTAATATATTTTAAATGTAATTTATTCCTGCGATGGCAAAGCTAAATTTTCAGCATCATTACTCCAGTCTTCAGTGTTACGTGATCCTTCAGAAATCATTCTAATATATTTTTTTCAAGATTCTTTGATGAATAGAAAGTTAAAAATAACAGCATTTATTTGAAACAGAAATGTTTTGTAACATTTTGCTCAAAAAATATTTTGCTCAATTGAATGCATCTTGCTGAATAAAAGCGTTCGTTTAAGAAAAATAACACCAAACTGGCACCAAACTTTAGAACAGTAGTGTATGTTAATATGATTGTATCAGCACAGGACTGATTCAGTTGGTAGTTTCTTTTGTTTGTGTTTGTTTTAAACATTACAACTTGTTAAAATACTGTAATAAGTAATGCACTCTAATTGGAAATGATTGGCAATTAGCATTACTCAAAAAAGCAATGACGATGAGCAACTTCTGTACAGAAGGACCAGACAATGAGATGAACCATATTAACATTTGTGAGTTACCATGGAGACGGCATCAAGACCATGTTTCCTGTGTTCATCGTCCATGGCGACATTTGACCATGACACATTAATCAGAAGCTCTGATGACTCTCTTGGAGATTAGCAGCCAGTCGGCCAATTACGGTAAAGCTTTCAATCTGACAATTAGACTAATGGTGTGGGTAGCTTTGTCTGTCTGGTAGCAGCAGCGGCACAAATTCTCCCCACTAAGGGTCTGATGGATTCAGGGTGTGATCTGAGGGCTATTTTCACACTCTCTAATCATCAAGGGACTGATTGTTTTGGCTTAGTCCAGTTGCAGAGCACCCTCCCCCCATTAGCTCAGAGACTTACATTGAGGCACTCATGCCCTGACTGACCTTCTCCTACTTCCTGTGATGTTATACGATGTGACATCCAAGTATGTCCCCTGGACAGAACCTCCGCTCTGAGTGCTGTTGGGTGCGCTTCTATGTCGAGCATTCGTCAAGAGATTGACCCTGCACTCCACATGTCTTATGGTGTCCACTCCATCCCGACTGCTTCAGGAGGTTGAAGGGCAACGTTTCATTGACAGGAAAAGATATTAGAACACCAAGAAGGTTGAACCTCCTTCACACTCAACCGTCTGATTTTCTCGAGGTGGTCTGTGGGATATTTTTGATATCAGACGGCGTGTAACGGTTGAATTAAACACATTTTTCACCCTCTAGCTAGGGCTGTGTACAGTTGCGGCATATCTGAGTGCAATGGAGTGTGTTAGGAGTGAATGTTAAAATTTCCCTGCCCCGGCTCTGGCCAAGAGACATGAGTCACCCTATTGGAAATCAATGAAACCACTGGCATTTAAAATGAGGCTTGATGAAATGTGTGAAGTGGCCAAGAAAAAGGAAATGAATTGATCCGGGAAAGTAAGCATATTGACAGCTGAAAGTCACAAGATGTGCTTCTTGTATGGCTGTCTTCAGCCTGAGCTTCTGGCTGCCTCAGAAGGCCTGCTAGTGCTGAGCAGGTCTCCCTAACAGATACTAATGGCAAATGAGTCAGAAAAATGCTTCTTTGCCTTGAATACACAAACAGTCTTGCTATCAGGGGTGTGAAAATGCATTGATTATATAATGTAATCATCGATTATGATGATGACTGTAATAATACTACACAGGTATGGAACACGAAAGGAAACAAATGCACTTTAAATTAAGGAAAATCATGCTGCCAAGTTCAGAATTCTTCATCATTATAATTCCATGCATCCATTTGAGCGGAGTAAGTTAACTGTTCCTTTTCGTATTTTATTACATATTCTGGAATATTTGAAGAATATGTTCTTACATATTACATATTACATATAACAGCTTCACTGCATTATTTGTTGATTTTATGATTCTGCTTGATTTAAACTGACATTATTCCTCTATACATGGCAGACTTCTTTTAAATTTGTATTATTGGTTGAGTAAATGTTCCTCTATCACGTGATCTGCAAATCTCTTATGCATATTCAACAGTCTACTTAATATCTGTTTTTATTTTGTTTGATATTACCCCTTTTTTATTATTTGGATCAATAATACTTTCATTCAGCAGTGATGCATTAAATTGATTCAAGAGACAGTAAAGACATTTATAATGTTACAAAAGATTTCTATTTAAAATAAATTATGTTTCTTTAAACTCTCTGATCATTAAACAACAAATGTATCACAGTCTTCTCAGAAATATTAAGCAACAATATTTTCTATGTTGATAATAATAAGATTTTATTTCTTATCAGTTGTTTTTTTTTTAAAAAGAATTTTATCAAAGAATCTTGAAAAAAAAATATGATAATGATCATGTTACACTAAAGACTGAAGTAATGGGTAGGAAATTCAGCTTTGCAACCACAGGAATAAATTACATTTTAAAATATATTCAAATAGAAAAGTGTTATTTTAAATTGTAATAATATTTCACTTTATTTCTGTTTCACTGAATTTTTAATCAAATAAACCCAGCCTTGATGAACATAAGAGACTTATTTTGCAAAAATTAAAAAATCTTACCAACCCCAAACTTTTGAACGGTAGTGTCACAGTTGTATTCTGTTTAGTTTGGTTTCATTGGAGTTGTCTGCCTGTCTTCATGTCACGTGTCATCATCATTATCAGTTCATCTGTATGACCTTTGTTTAGTCAACCATCATCATCATCTGTTTCACCTGTGTTCTGTCAATCTATGCTCATCTGTGTTTGTATTTAGTTCCCTTCTGTTCAGTCAGTCTTTGTCCGTTCTCCGTTGTAGGCTACTAAGTGTGTGTGAACCTTCTGCCTGTCTGTGCCCTTTTTGTATTATATTATTGTAAGTGAACGTTTGCATTGGAACTTTGGACTCCTCATCTCCTTCTGCCTGCACCACACCGTGACAGAAGAACGGACCGCCCAAAATGGACCATAGGCCAAGAATTATCAGGAGAGCTAAAACTTTTTGTCCTTTACTAAGGACTTTTTCTTCCTTGCCTTCACCAGCGCCCTCGTTGATGAGAGCCTGAGGACCTTGTTCCTGATCGGGGCCACATTCAACAATCCCTTTGACCTCCCTGACACCACCGGACTGAACTGGAAGGAGAGCATCCTCTGGGGTCTGGAGAGTGTCAGGCCTCGATCAGGAACACAGCCAGACACAAGGCCTTTTCACATCATGCCTGACCAGGCAGAGCTTCTTCACCTAGTGCCCTCGTCTTCAGCCAAGATGGCCGCAGCCACGCCGATACCTATTTCTGTTCCAGGGTCTCGTCTCGCTGAGACCACTCATCCAGAGTCTCGTCCCGCCGAGACCACCTGTCCAGAGTCTCGTCCCGCCGAGCCCAAGCCTGTTCTCGTTATGCCCGCCGAGTCAGAGCCTGTTCTCATTATGCCCGCCGAGTCAGAGCCTGTTCTCGTTATGCCCGCCGAGTCAGACACTGTTCACGTCATGCCCGCCGAGTCAGAGACTGTTCAGTCATGTCTGCCGAGTCAGAGACTGTTCACGTCATGCCCGCCGAGTCAGAGACTGTTCACGTCAGTCCTGCCGAGCCGGAGCTTCGCGTCAGTCCTGCCGTGCCTGAGCTTCACATTAGTCCTGCCGAGCCTGAGTCTTCTGTCTCCGAGCATGTATCTTCTGTCCACGAGCCTGAGCCTTCTGTCTGCGAGTCTGAGTCTGTCTCCGAACCTGAGTCTGTCCCCGAGCCAGAATTGGTGTCTGAATTCCCACCCAGCCTCCCTCTCCCACCTCCTCCCATCTACCACCTCTCAACCCTTCTTCCACCACTGCCTGTCAGCCCCTCAGCCCCTCAAACCACCTTTGGGGAGGTGGAGTCGCCGTGGGTCTACCAGCCTGCAGCTCCAACCTGGTCGGTGGATCCCCGGTATCCGCCTCCAACCTCCGCAACCAGGACTCTACCTCGGCCCATTGATCCATCAGCTCCACCTTGGCTCCTACCTCCCTCAGCTCCACCATGGCCCATCAGTTCACCAGTTCCGCCAGACTCCCTCGTCCCCCCGGATCCACCTTGGTCGATTGACGACCTACTCTCCCCTCTGGACTGCACTCCTCTGGCTACTCCTCTGGCTACGCCTCGTCCCTTCGTCCCCCCGGCTCCTTTGGACTCCTTACTCCCTTCTGTTCCTCCTTGCTCCTCACTCCCTCAGTCTTCACCCTGCCCTTCTGTGTCCCCGCCTGCACCTCAGTCACCAGAGCCAGCGGCGCCGCCATGTCCCGCTGGATCCTCAGCTTCACCTAGGCTCGTCGGCTCTCCGGCTCCCCCCTGGTCTCCTCGCCCACCTGCTCCGCCCCGTCAGTCGACCCCTTGGAGTTGTCAGCCCTGCCTCGAACCATAGCTCCTCCCTCTGCCGTCTCCACCCTGGCCACCTGCACAGCTTGCTCCGTCCTGGTCCCTCCTGCCTTCTGTCTAACCTCACCTGCTCTTCGTTCTCCTCCTGAGTCCCCTCCCTCCCTCTGCAGCTGGTCTATCTACGGCGCGAGGACACGCCTACTGGTATGGGGGAGTAATGTCACAGTTGTATTCTGTTTAGTTTGGTTCGATTGGACTTGTCTGCCTGTCTTCATGTCACGTGTCATCATCATCAGTTCATCTGTATCACCTGTGTTTAGTTAACAACCATCATCATCTGTTTCACCTCTGTTCTGTTAATTTATGTTTATCTGAGTTTGTATTTAGTTCCCTTCTGTTCAGTCAGTCTTTGTCCGTTCTCCTTTGTACTAAGTGTGTGTGAACCTTCTGCCTGTCTGTACCTGTTTGTATTTTTCCTTTGAGATGGAAAATTTATGGATCAGATCAATTATTGACCCTATTCAGATTTCACAATCCGTTGCAATCAGTCAAAACATTGTCACAAGCAGCTTAACTCACTTTAGTTCTAGATGTATAAGGGCAACTATTACCAGTGCTGAATGAAACATACTCCATCACTGATATACTAGACAGAAGTCTGTTAAAACTGTTGCATTGCACGATGGGTAGTGATCATTGAGAGGCAGTAATCCACAGAGTTCTCAGCAGGGGGTGCTGCACTGCTGAACTTACACTATGTGGGCGTGTGATCGGTTTGAGTCTCTTCATCTGAAGCCCTTTGAGATGCAGGAAGTGTTCTCTGTCACAGGAGGAGACAGGAACAAGAGCTCGGCTGGCAGTATACATTCACCGCCACCATAAATCTAAACTCGCCGTTTAGCACTAATGATTCTCATTTTAGCGTCTGTTTTTGTTAAGAACATCTATTGTGTGTCACGTTCTCCAAAACTTCGAGAACTCCTGTCAAAAACTATTTCAAATGTAAGCCTAAGTGTTGTTACCAAATATTAAGCAAATGGCTCTTTTCACTAGTGCTTTTCATTTCAAACAAGGTTTCGGATTGGTATTAATTTACTGTAGGTTAAGTGTTGGAGAGTTGCAGAGAGTTGGTCTTGGAGGTTCATAGCCATCTCCCTGATTGGCAAGATGACAGCTGTGCGGGCTATTTTCAGCTGCTCATTTTAAATAGATGATCTCTCCAAGTGTTTGAGACTTAATGGCTATTAAAAGCTTATGATCACTTAATATGTCAGCCATTAGCCTTTGTGGGTGTGTTAACCGCTATAAATTGCCTAGGACTCTTGAAGAATACATACGGATTTTACTTTCTGGAATGAGGTTTAAAACACAGCTGGGGAAGCTCTCTGAAATCATGTAAATAGCGTGTGCCAATATATGTCATTATTGTGCAAAAGAATACTGTCTCTTTTGAGTAAACATAAAATAAAGGGAGAGAAATGCTATATATTTTTTTTTTTAACTTGAGGCCAGAGTTCCATATGGTTTAGGCAATGGTTTAATTCTTCCTGTTGTAGCAAAAATTGATTCAGGGAACATTTCCCATTTGGACTTAACACTGTGCCTTTTCAGATTAACTTGGAACAATCTTTTCAACCCATTTAAAATGAGCTGCCGAGCATAGCCAGTAATTCATTATCAAAATTCATTAGCATCCAAGCAAATCTAAACGTGATTTGCCCGCTGTTTGCATTTTCACAAAGCAGGTGGCTTGCTTGAATTGGAAC
Source organism: Gila orcuttii (assembly GCA_026230005.1). Classification (NCBI taxonomy): domain Eukaryota; kingdom Metazoa; phylum Chordata; class Actinopteri; order Cypriniformes; family Leuciscidae; genus Gila; species Gila orcuttii. The sequence continues at coordinate 25,795,994 of JAPDVR010000007.1, read as the reverse complement.
ACCTCAATATTATCCTCTCTTTTCCTTTGTTTCATTTGTTGGGTTTCCGAATTTTGAATTTCTGCTCAAGACATCTTGAATGGAAATGCTTGATATGTCCATAAACTACAAATTCACATAAAAGTTTCTGCACTAGGCTGAGGTGGTGACTTTGTTTTCATCAGTCACATGTGTACCTTTGTTTGAATTTCCCGCCACTCATTTGTCTGTATGGTTACTAACATGATTAGTTTGTTGTTTTTAGCAGTTTATTGTTAATTTACCTTGTTTGTGTTGCTACTTAAGTTCATACTTTTCCTGTGTTTGGTGTCCGGTCTCGTTTACATTAGCGCCTGTGAAAGTTGCTTTAATTTAACTCTTTATTTTGAAACTTCACCTTCCTCTTCATTGTCTGTCTGTTGCTAACACATATGGGGTTATGTTCATAGTAATTTACTATATCCTGAAAGCAGTGTTCATTTCCAGTTAGAAGTCTTTGAAGGCGTTAAACCATGAGTTTTGGTTTGTAATCATGATGTGCCGAACCAAGCTAAAGTGGAAATATAACTGGAACTGTTCATTACCATTCTTAGAACTGTTCAGGCCGACGATGGAAGAGTGGCTAAAGGAAGTTTTTTTTTTTTAAATCAATCGTTCATTGTCCTTGGTAATGACCGGATGGTGTAGGCCTTTTAAAAGAGAGCTGATGTGACATTTCTTCCTTGGGCAATCCACAGCATTAACCTGATGTGCGAGCCAAGCGCACACACTTTTTCTGTTTCCTTCTCATTTCTTCCTTTTCTTCTTCCAAACCCTCTCTCTCTTTCTCATCTCTACCCTCATATTTCATGCTCATCCACTAATAAGAGTTGTAAGGTTAATGTCAGTGCAGAACGCTTGCCTTATATGAAAACAAATGAACAGGTACACAACGTATTGAGGCTCATTTTTCCACCCACTGAGTTTTTCTTTTCCAGCACAAACTTTGTTCTTATCTCACAGGGGAGATGGATATATCCTCCTGCACCTCTTCCAGAATAAAAGCCAAAGAAAAAAATTTCAAACACCTTTTGTTAGCATTGCCATTAACACTTTGAGCAAGAAGGTTCATTAGAGGCCGCAAAGCACCTTTTAAATGGATGTACTAGTAGTGACATTCTGGACACTTTGAATTGACAAGCTGTACATTTCTGTCTCGGAAAGGCACTCAGCCTATTATTCAGTGAGAGCTGCTTATTTCTCAGCTCTGATTTTAGTCTGTTGGAGACCATGTTTGAGCTGATGGTGAGCCTTGGGCCTCCAGATATACTCCCTCATCATTCGTACTGAAAAACAAACAGCCTGAGGGAAAAACACCATGCTTTTAGCCCGCAGGGCAGCCGATAGCATCAGCGTTGTGGATGTTCGTGCCGGGGTCTGGGGCCTGGCTGAGGCGGAGGGTCTATCATGAGGGATGGCAGTCAACCCTCCCCTGCACCTCTGCTCAGTGATCTCGACCAGTCAGCCTCGGTGAGCAGAAAGTGTGTGTCAGCACCAGAAAAAGGGAGATAAGGGCTTCCCATACCCTTACAGATTAAACAGGGGGATTAACCTCTCCTTCCTCCACCAGTCCTTATCTCCCCCCCCCCCCCCCCCCAAAAAAAAACCTCTCCGTCTCAACCAATATTTACCACCATATATTTAAAAAAAAATTTGTGATGGGCATAATGATGCGTTTTAATTCAGGATAACTTGGATTTTAAACAAAATAAATTAAAAAATCACTTCTGATTAGTGTTTACTGCTGCGAGGGTGAGAAAACCTGTCACTCACATGAGATTCGTAGCAATAGCAATTAATAATAACAACAATCCAATATATTCCTGATGGACAAAATCGAGGCCCGTTATACATTTTCTACCTTGTTCAAGAGGCCTTTCATTAAGATATGCAGTCATGATGCCATAATAGTAAACACTATGACAATTTCCGTGTGAATGGAAGTGTGAACTAACTTGAACATTTTTGTTAACATTAACAAAGGATAGTACAGTTTAGTAATTAAAAGTGGACCCACAAGTGGTACATCTATATATACCAAGAACAAAAAAAATGCCTGTTTTTGTTTTTAACTTCTACTTTTTAACTTCTACAAAGGAAAAACTGACTTCAAGCAGAAGCACTGGACATTGGATGTGTCTAAAATTACACATTTACTGAATTATAATAGTGATATCTATTTTTTTTCTCCATATTCACAAAATGCAATAACTTTGAGGATTCCAACGCACATTTGAGTTATTCGTGTTCAAAGTAATGAAGGTGCCGCCAGCTCCAGTAAATTGAGAATGTTATAACACTGTCCTCAGCAGTGCCACCCTGAAGCCACTCGACTGAAATGATTTGTAGATATTTATATATTTTACAGCCTCAAGGCTCTCTGCCATACCCTTAACCAAAGAGTCTGACTGCCCTTTTTATAAAAATATTCACTCTCATGTCTGCTATGCAAAATGTTATCTGAAGTGAATTCACTGAAATTAAGTTATTGTTATTTACATAGTTCTGTTTATGATGTAGCCTGAGGTGGTCTGTGCTGCTATCATGAAGAAATACAGTGGCATACTGTTTTTGGTGTGACTACAGCAATGAAATGAGCTAAAACTTAAGGTGCCCTATACTTTTTCAAATATTTTTCCTTCCATGAAGTGTGTAATATAGCTGTTTGTGAATGTAAAAGGTCTGCAAAGTTCTAAAGCTCAAAGTGCATGAGAAAGAAAGTTATTGTCTCCTAAAAGAAAGAATCAATTCTGAGCTGCCGAAACAAACAAGTTGTCAGCACTTTCTGTTACATACCTATGTCACAGTGTAACAGATTTGTATAATGCCTATGGTCTTCATCAGCTGCCTGCGAACCACATCTACTTTGACCTGGCCTCAAACACTGCAGTTGTAGCTGAGGCCTGGAAGTGTTTGCTTCATGTTGTCAACATGTCGTGAAGATGCTGTTTTCAGCGTTATACCGGATCTGGGCCGACGCTATGTTGCTGTCTAGGAACCATTCTGCCCGACGGTGGAAAAGCAGCTGATGACAAATGAGGTGACATGCAAAATATACTGTATATATTATATTATATTATATTATATTATATTATATTATATTATATTATATTATATTATATTATATTATATTATATTATATTATATTATATGTCCTTGGATGCACGCAAATCTATTGGAACCTTTAAAATAGCATAATTAGCATAATAGGGATTGTTCACCCAAATAAATGAAAACTATTTTTTATTCGACTGAAGAAAGAAACTAATAGTTTGGATAACGCCTCGGTTACGACTGTAACCTCGGTTCCCTGAAGAGGGAACGAGACGTTGCGTCGATTGACGCTAAGGGAATTCTTTGCGTGTTGACAACCTTGGGAATAGATATTCAGGTCCTTCTCAAAAAATTAGCATATTGTGATAAAGTTCATTATTTTCCATAATGTAATGATAAAAATTAAACTTTCATATATTTTAGATTCATTGCACACCAACTGAAATATTTCAGGTCTTTTATTGTTTTAATACTGATGATTTTGGCATACAGCTCATGAAAACCCAAAATTCCTATCTCAAAAAATAGCATATCATGAAAAGGGTCTCTAAACGAGCTATTAACCTAATCATCTGAATCAACTAATTAACTCTAAACACCTGCAAAAGATTCCTGAGGCTTTTAAAAACTCCCAGCCTGTTTCATTACTCAAAACCGCAATCATGGGTAAGACTGCCGACCTGACTGCTGTCCAGAAGGCCATCATTGACACCCTCAAGCAAGAGGGTAAGACACAGAAAGAAATTGCGGCGTGGCATGGAGGCAATCAGCCTGTGGCACTGCTGAGGTGTTATGGAGGCCCAGGATGCTTCGATAGCGGCCTTAAGCTCATCCAGAGTGTTGGGTCTTGCGTCTCTAAACTTTCTCTTCACAATATCCCACAGATTCTCTATGGGGTTCAGGTCAGGAGAGTTGGCAGGCCAATTGAGCACAGTAATACCATGGTCAGTAAACCGATAACAGCCAGTATTTTGCGAACTATTCCTTTAAGCATAAAAACAAAAGTTTTGTCATCATTGGAAAACACTCCTGTTCCCTTTCAAGGGACCTCGCGTTGCGTCGATTGACGCTAAGGGAACGCTTTGCGTGTTGATGTATTGAAGCACATGTAAAATCAGTCCAATGGCGTGACTGGATGTCAGAAGCGGGTGACGTCATGAACCAGGAAGTATAAAGCCGGTTCAAAACCCAGCCGCGATAGCTTCGAAGGGTTTGAACAAGTCGCTTACAGGCAGTGTGAGACCGAACGGCCATAGGTGAAGGCTGTCCGGTCGACTCAAAAGCAAGTGAGATGGCCTCGACCACCCACTTGCTCATCCTTTGCTTAGATGCAGGGGAACCCTTGTTAGGGGGTCCAAAGCAGACAAATAACTGTTCGGTTTTACGCCACAGGGCAGCTCTGTGGACGTAAGCATCCAACACCCTCACTGGGCATAGCAAATTGTGCCTTTCCTGGTCCGCATCCTGGAACGGAAGAGGACAGAAGGCCTGCAGCACTATAGATCGGGCCACATTAGTGGGGACCTTAGGAACATAACCTGGTCTAGGATGAAGGAATGCTTTAACCATGCCAGGTGCAAATTCCAAGCACGAGGGTGCAACCGACAGAGCCTGAAGATCTCCTATTCTTTTAAGGGAAGAAATAGCGAGGAGGAACAGAGTTTTTAAAGTAAGAAAACTAGCTGGAACCTCCTCCAGGGGCTCGAAGGGAGCCTGGGAAAGGCCTAGGAGGACAATAGCCAGGTCCCAAGTCGGTACCCTAGTGCGTACAGCATGCCTCAGCCTCAACGTGCCACGTAGAAAACGAGATACCAGAGGGTCTTTACCCACAGACATTCCACCCAAAGGAATGTGGTAAGCACCTATGGCCGCCCCATAGACCTTCAGAGTGGACAGGGATAGACCTGCGGTGAACCGATCCTGCAGAAACTCCAGCACTGTACCAACCGGGCAGTTAACTGGGTTCAGCTGATGGTCACTGCACCATGAAGTGAAAACCTTCCAATTCAAGGCATAAAGTTTCTGGAGGGAGCTCTGGATTGTAGAATGGTCTCCACAACCTCGGTTGAGAGACCTGACCCTATGAGCTGGGCCCCCTCAGAGGCCAAGCCCAAGGGTTCCACAGTTCGAGACGAGGGTGAAATATAGAGCCCTCTGCTTGGGACAGAGAGTCTCTCCTGACGGGAAGCTCCATAGGAGGCCCGTAGAGGAGAGACAATAGATCTGGGAACCGTAGTCTGCCCGGCCACCGCGGGGCTAAAAGAAGTAGGCGCAGATGGTCCCTGCGAACTCTCTCCAGAACTCCCGGGAGCAGAGTGATCTGGGGAAAAGCTTACAAACGCAGCCTCGGCCACGTCTGTACCAACACATCCAGTCCGAGAGGAGCTGGATGCGTGAGGGAGAACCAGAGTGGACAGTGAGACGTCTCTCGAGACGCAAACAGATCCATTTGAGTCTGGCCGAACTCCCTCCATATCTGTTCCACCACCTCAGGGTGGAACATCTAATCCCCGGGCCTCAGCCTCTGTCTCGACAGGATGTCTGCTCCTAGATGACTTATATAGGTGACCACCGATGTGCTGTCTGTGTGGACCCACACATGGTGGCCCCTGAGGTCTGATAGGCCCTAAGTCGAGCGTCCTTCCAGGATCGCTACCCAGCCCATGAGGGAGGCATCTGTCGTTAGCATCCTGCGACGACAAGAAGCTCTCAACATGGGGACCTGGGACAGGAACCAAGGTTTCTTCCACATAACCAGGGCACGTAAGCATAGCCGCGTAACCATGATCATGCAAAAGGGGTTGCCCCTCGGGGAAAACCCTTACCCTAGACTGAGCGTCCTTCCAGGATCGCTCCCCCAGCCCGTGAAGGAGGCATCTGTCGTTAGCATCCTGCGACGACAAGAAGCTCTCAACACAGGGACCTGAGACAGGAACCAAGGATTCTTCCACATAACCAGGGCACCTAGGCATTGCCGCGTAACCCTGATCATGCGAAAGGGGTTGCCCCTCGGGGAAAACCCTTTGGTCCTGAGCCACTACTGCGAGGGTCTCATGTACAGCAGGCCAAACGGTATCACGCTGGACACTGCTGCCATCAAACCCAACAGTCTCTGAAACTGTTTCACAGTGAGTGACTGGCCTAGCATTATTCTTTCCACAGCTGACAGGATGGACTCTATGCGTGCCGGAGACAGGCGCGCCCGCATCAACATAGAATTCCACACTACCCCTAGAAAAGTGCTCCTCTGTAATGGAGAACGCACAATCTTCTAGCGTTTAGCCGTAACCCCAGCTCTTTCATGTGGGTGAGAACGACATCTCGATGCCGAACCGCCAACAGATGCGACTGAGCTAGAATCGACAAATCGTCGATGTAGTTCATGATGCGAATAGCCTGAGGAAGCAGTGGCGCCAGAGCTGCATCTACGCATTACGCGAAAGTGTGGGGTGATAGTGCTAGGTCGAACGAAAGAACTCGATATTGGTATGCTTTGCCCCCCAAAGCAAATCTCAGGAACTTCCCGTGATATGGGAGGATGGAAAAGTGGAAGTATGCGTCCTTGAGATCTTTCGTGACAGACCAGTCCTCGGAGCTGATCTGTGGCACGATTTGTCTCAACATTTTGAACTTTAGTTACATGACGGAAACGTACAGAACTATTAAAATCGAAATGGGACGCAACCCCCCATCCTTCTCTGGAACGATTAAATACCGGCTGAAAAACCCGGTGTCCCTGCTGGAGGGAGGTACATATTCTATGGCCCCTATGTCCAACAGGATTTTCACTTCTTGTTCCATTACCAGAACCTGCTCCGGGCTCACCACGGTGGGATGAAAGCCCCTAATGGTCTGCAGGACCTAACAAGAAATATTTGGCAGTAGCTTCCACGCTGCCAAGAATTCTACTAAAGGTACCAGCCTCTCGAGACTGGTTTCTGGATTCAGTTTTTGTTGAGCAATCAGCCCATTGCCCTGTAACGGCAAACCGGCAGGGAACGACTGAACTGACTGCTCTAGGACCCTCCTCGGAGGGGGCGGGCATCCCAGGGCCACTACGTTTCCGGATGGCACCTGAGATATGTGCTCGCTGGAGACCGCTGCGCCCTGTAACACACGAGTTGGCAGGGTTAGCATAACGGTCCCCCGAGGTCACCGAAGGGAGACGGGCACCGTAAAATGAGATGTTAACCGCTCTGCTTCGGTGGGGAACTGCCCTCGATGGCCTGCGCCCTCGGACGTCAGGCCTTTTCTTTGCAGCTTTCTTGGAAATAATGACGGTCCTCAGATCCGTCTTACCCCTTGAAGGCTGCTGTTGAGCGCGCTTTCCGTGTCCCCAGTCTTTTTGTGGGGGAACACGGAAAGCCATGCTCTGTTTTTGTGTGGCACGGTTTTTAAAAGTAAGGGGCTGCTCTCGCTCAGCAACCCCAGAGACATGAGTCTGGCGAGGGAGAAGTTTTTGGAAGCCAGCTGTTTCTTGTATGGCTGACTCCTTAACCCCCTTTTGACGACCTTGTTCACTGCGTCGCCGAAGAGGCCAAATAAAGAGATAGGAATATCCATACAAATATTTTCTCATTTTCTTTAATATTGCTCAAATTGAGCCAGAAATGTCTCTCAGTGGCTACCAGGGCTGCCATAGGCCGGCCGATAGAAATAGCCATCTCCTTGGCGACCCTGAGAGACAAATCTGTGGCTTGACGCAGTTCGCAAACTGCGTTCGGGCCAATAGCCCCGCCCTCATTAATGTCTCCTAACATTTCAGCCTGGTAAGCCTGCAGCAGTGACATTGTGTGAAGACATGCTGCAGCCTGACCAACCACTGAATAAGCCTTACCCACCAAAACTGAAGTTAATCTTACTGGTTTGGTGGGTAATAATGTGGCTTTAAGGGAAGATGCAGATTCAGGGGAGAGATAGCTCGCGAGCGTCTCTTCCACCTACGGCATTTCCCCAAATATCCGTGCTCTTTATATTGTGAAATAGAAGAGTAGTGTAATGATTGTGCACTGTACATTCTATATGACACAGGTTTCGTCCACGATCTCCACACCTCAGTGTGGAGATCGGGAAAAAACGGAAGGCTCAGGCGTTGAGATTGTGAACGAGAGGACAGGAAGCGTTCGTCTAGTTTGATTTTAAACGAACGTCCTGCTTATCTGCCGGCCAATCAATATTTATTCTTTCGACCGCTCTCGTAACAACCTCAACGAGCTCCTCAAAAACATGAGACTGAGGTTGCGAATCCTCAGTATCACGAGCATAAACACTAACAACATCCAGTCCCTCGGAACTGGATAGCTGTTGTGTTTGTGCCTGTATCGGGGTGGAAGAAACCGCAGCGCGTGCTTCCGAACCCTGATACGAGGCATTAGATCTGTCAGGTGAAGTCAGAGATAAGGCAGAGCCCGTCTCTAACCCCGCTGACAGATCCATTCGCGAACCCCAAGTCTGAAGTCTTCGCTGTGCCTCGGCAGCAGCGGGACCTGAGCCTTGGGGAACGCGAGCCTGGGCTGTCATGACTCAACGGATCACAGGAAGCAATAGCAGGTAAATAACTCTTTATTAAATGAAGAGGAAGTCCAAACAGAAAGACACGGGCGTGGAAATGGTGACACAGGGACGTCGATGGTCTGTGTGGTGAATCCCAAGTGGTGCGGTGAAGACAGACGAAGAACAATCCACAAGCGGTGATAATCCACAACCGACGATAATCCACAATCAAGACGAACTTCACAGGAACACACGACGAGAGACTTAGGAACACAAGACTGGAACACCGACACATCCAACAACGATCTGACAATGGAGATGAGAAAACTGTGAGCATTTATAGTGAAATGAGATCAGCTGCAGCTGGTGATGATATGATGATCAGCTGGAGCGAATCAAGGAATGACACTCAATCACGCCCACAACACACGTGCTTTCATGCAACAACAACAACACGAGACGAGAAGGAAGCAATGAATTAGTATACCGTGACATGGGCGTCCTCGTTAAAAAACGCCAAGCGAGATCGGAGTGTCCGCAAGGGAAACACAATACAGTGCTCACAGTCAGCGCCCTCGAGCGCTGACCGTGCATGCTCCTCTCCCAAACAAACAACACATAAAGTGTGTGTGTGTCCACCCGTTAAATAACGCGGGCAGGGGAGCACACACACTCTAAACTGCTGCTTGCTCGCCATAGTCTTATAAATATATATAAATATATAACAGACAACACCAAATAACAAGGACAATTTCACATAGAGCGCTTGTGAAGACACAAAAGCTGTCGCGACTGGGTTTTGAACCGGCTTTATACTTCCTGGTTCATGACATCACCCGCTTCTGACGTCCCGCCACGCCATTGGACTGATTTTACATGTGCTTCAATACATCAACACGCAAAGCGTTCTCTTAGCGTCAATCGACGCAACGCGAGGTCCCTTGAAAGGGAACAGGAGTGTTTTCCAATGATGACAAAACTTTCGTTTTTATGCTTAAAGGAATAGTTCGCAAAATACTGGCTGTTATCATTTTATTTTATAATTCTTTGTAACAAATTTTAAATTTTAAAATGTATCTTTTTACATAGAATATATATAAAATATATCTATTCCCAAGGTTGTTTTTTTTTCAATACAATGAGTCAATAGAGTTCCTTAGTTAAAAAAAAGCAGTTAACTAATGGAACATTTTAAATAGGAACAAGCATGGCCTAAATTCATAAGAAAATAATTTACAAAATGTTGTGACTAAAGAACAGTGTAAATATAACTGGCAAATGGTATAACAATGATTAAATTCAAGACCCAGTAAATAGGGCAAATGCAGCTGAAAATAAATAATCAAATATATCTTTCATTACTTTAAAAAAATAAATCATTCTTCAATCAATTAAACAATGATGAAAGCATATATGAAAATAAGTATATTTATTTTGTGTGTGCTACCTGAAACTTAAACTTATTTGTGTTTATTTGATTATAGTATATTTTAATAGAACTGAGAAGCATTAGCCACTTCCTAAAAATATGTCTTATTAAATATTATTGTCACGTTTCAGTATGTTTGAGTTATGTTCTGTGATCTTGTTTCCCCCTGTCTTTGTGATTTTGGTTTAGTCCTGTTAGTGTTTCCCGGTCTGTTTAATTAGTAATTCCCTTCACCTGTGTTCTGTTAATCATCCCATTAGTCCCTGTTCATTTAAGCCTTGTGTTTTCCCTCAGTGTTTGTTGGTCGTCGTCCGTGTATGGTTGTGTGTTCTCTGAGGTCCTGGCAGTTGTTCTTTTGTTCCTGTTTACTTCTGTAAGTTAAGTTTTGTTAATAAATCAACTATACCGCAGTGCCCGTGTCCTCGTCTTCAGTAACCTGCACAAAACCTGACAATTATACTAAGTAAACTCAAAAACTACAATAATCGAGTAACTTGCATAATTGGTTATATTTATATTTGCAGCATTATTTACTTTACGTCATTTAGTATTTACTAATTATATATGCATTTTATAAAGTATAAAATATGATAATATGGCCATCATTTCTATAGATAAGTCATTTCCCCCTTTTTACTCTGCATTACTTTTGCTTTTATCAGTCAAGACTTTGTGACTCGCATAGCTTCACAATTCTTATATTTTAATGAGGGAATCACTTGGGCATTTTCAGAGCAGCTTGTGGGCTACATTAGCAGTTTAACAGACATTTTAATTCTGCAAAATTATGCTGTAATGTTAATATGTAATTAGTTTCAAAACGGCAATCAAAGAAACTGAAAACCAGATCACAGCTGCGTTTAGGATTCCTTTTTAACATGTTTCGGTGAAGACGACTCAAGCTATTTGCTGGAATAAACTCTCAAGTTTTTTTTTTTTTTTCCCAACATCATTTATAAAAAAATGTCTGCCTCTTTGAATCAGGACAATTTGTGATGTGCTAAATACACCACACTCCACCATCCAAACGTCAGCTATTAGCATAGGCACGTTCTCTTGGAGCCACCTGCGATAAGAGGGCTGGTGACCAAGCCAACTATGACATTCCATTGATCCAGAAAATTGCTGCGGAGCCAGCCTTGAAATTAGTTTAAATTGCTGAATCAAAAAATGTTATCCCTGATTTTGGCAAGGCCAGCGTAAACCCCTCTTCCTTAATCCCTGGCTGATGTGAAAAGTTGTCAGGGATCGTGTTTTCTGCCACCCAGCTGATGGGGGAATTTGGATTGCCTGTGACGGAGAGACACACAAGCAGGCGAGCAAGATTTGACGTAGAAATTGCACTTAGGGCTCGCCGGGGTCGTGACATGCTTGCAAATTTGCAGGCTCGGAGTAGTTTTGAATGCGATCTGCAGAGGCTTCGTGCTTTTCTATTCAATTATATGCCATCTCTCTATCAGATCTGACGTTAGTTCTATGTTGAGTCGCACGCAGTTCGGCTGGAAAAATAATTCAACGTCACTCATGCTCTTTTATTTGTCTGCCCATTTTTTGGGTCTCCTAAAATAGAAGGGAAATGGAGGTGCTGGGTTTCTGGGCTGAAAACAGGGCTAATGTGGCATAAGTGCTCCTAAGAGGATTACTGATGCAAACTGAGTGGGTTGTAATGCCCAACTCAAGCCACATCCATCTAGGAAAAACCTACCTTTTCATCATCCTCTGTCCATTACGGAGAACACTCAGAAAAATGAAATTTTTAGACACATTTTGCCTTTTTTTCTCCCCAACAATATCCCAACCCACTCATCTCATGTTTTTCTTGAGAAATGTTCCACATTACAGTTTAAAGGAAACTGTAAAATCCCAGCTGTGGAGAAGCTGAATTATAGATGTACAATAACCCTCTTGTACCTTGAACATTACAAGCACAGTAGTTAGAGTACAACAGTCCTTGTTCAGGATTACTATTAATTGCATGCATATATGTACAGTATATATACATACAATATTGCGCATGAATGAAATGACAGGCATATAGTTTGCTTCATATATTAACTGTTTTATATTACCAGTAAAGATACAGATATTAGTTCTACTGGGGCAGGAATTAAAGACAGATGCTTTGCTTATTCCCATCCTCCACCAGATTGTCATGTATTCAGATACACAGGAGTAGTTCCCCACCCAGTGAATCATTTTACATATTCACAACTAAAAAATGTCAGCATTAAGTATAACAGATGGCTTTCATCTGCCATTTTGATTTACTGTAAGATTGGTGCAATTGTTACCCCAAGAAACAATTTCCTTTTGCTCTAATCCATAAAATTAATTTGATCTTCGTAAGCTATTTTAGTCAGATTGTTTCAGACAAATTAAATTATATTTTTGACTTGAATAAAACGTCTCGGGTTACGACTGTAACCCTTGTTCCCTGAGAAGGCAACAAGACACTGCGTCGACTAAGACACTTTGGGGAACGCCCTTAGGGTAACGCATCTGAATTATGAATGAAACTAATCCAATCCTGATTGGTGTTGCGTAATGACATAACATGTGACGGCATACATGGAAGCTACAAAGGGACGCTGGCACAGGGAGTTAGCTTCTGCAATGAAGCAAGTCGCTCCCAGGCAGGGGAAGGCGTGGCGGTGGGACTCAGTGCCTCGTTCCCTTCTCAGGGAACAAGGGTTACAGTCGCAACCCGAGACATTCCCTTTCGAGGGAACTTGAACTGCATCGACTACGACACTTTGGGGAACGAGTACCCACAATGCCACAACAAGCCCTGCCTGTCCCAGTTTGAAGCTGCGCACACTTAGGATGAGAGCACTAGAGTGCCTGGCATAAAAGGAATGTCCAGGCTATAGAACCTGATAAAAGTATGAGGGTCGGCCCATCCTGCTGCCTCTGGACATATATCTTGAGAGCTCTGACAGGGCAGAGAAAATTAAGTCTTACTTCATCCGCCGTCACGTGAGGTGGAGGATGAAAGCCTGCAGAACCGTAGGTCGTGCCACATTATATGGCACTTTAGGCACATAGCCCGACCTGGGATGCAAGATAGCCTTAATAATAATAATAATAATATTATTATATATTTAATAATATATTTTATTTAAAGACGCCTTTCTCTGCACTCAAGGACACCGTACAGGGATACATAAAACATTTAAAAGTAACAATAGATAATGAATAAGACGACATTCAATTGACATCAAATAGAATAGGCAGTTTTAAACAGATGTATTTTGAGTTGCGATTTGAAATGGGGGAATGAATCAATATTTCTAAGTTGGGGCTGTAATGAATTCCAGAGGCGGGGTTGAGGATATTTTCCCACCGGTTAATCGACGTGTGACAACACCGGTAATACTGGTATCACCGGCGGGGGCTTTTAAATCATTAATTCAAAGGCAAACGTAAAATGAGCGCGTTTGCACGGGCATGCATATTGGTGCGGTCGTTCGGAGCAGCACTGTTTTGTTATTGTGCCCTGAATTGGCGCTAATTTGAAAACGAAACTAATTTTCTTTTTTTTTTACAACTCTTATAAAAAGCTGGTGCGGCAGTGTGCACTTCACTTTAACTTTTAAATTAGCGTCAATTCATCCTTCGCAGGGAGTTTGTTTGACATGCGATCTGACCAACCAAAATCCACAATTTTTGTCCGACAAAGCAGTCAGGAGAGTTAGCGATTAAGGTCGGTGGATTTGAACTTGGCTTCAACTGAGGCAATCTGTCACGACACATTTAAGAGCCACAAAACGGTAGGCATATTTATTGTTTAATTTTCTTTGACTGACCAAATTTGAAAGTTGAGACTTTGTTCCACATTAAATATGACCTGCTTGGTCCTGTCTGTCAGCGCGTTGTCAGTGTCCTCTATTTTTCACTTCTTGAGAACATGGGTTGAATCCGAAATCGCCCCCTAAACACTCATTCACTAAGTTAGGCCTATTCCCTACGTTAGTCCACTAATACTGTTCACTTGAAGGAGTGAATGAAAACGAGTGAGCGAATTCGGACAGCCGTTGAGCGTACATAAGCTGTACACTCGTTAATGCAGTGCAATGTGGTAACTTATTGAATTAGTGCACTCAATAACGTCCACTATGGTTTCTCACAAATCTCTACGTTCATTTAAGACTTTATTTAAATTATTTAAGACTTTTATGAGGACACTCAACAAAACAGACATTTTGGCATAATTTGTGTTTGTTATGGTTTGTTCAAGACCGAAAGAGAACTCGATACTGAAGCGCGTCTTTTCTGTGGGTCGTGTGTGTGTGTGTGTGTGTGCAGGACTTAACGGATACTGCGTAATTGCGTTCAATATTTTTAACGCTTTACATTTTTTTTTTTTTTTTTTGCGGTGTCGTGGTGGTTAAGTGATGAAACCGGTGTTGCGACTGAACACCGTGTAACACCGGTAACAGCGAATACCGTAGCAAACCTACTCCATGGTGGTGAGACGGGCGGAGGGGACAGACAGGTGTATAGAAGAAGAGGATCTGAGGGAGCTGGAGGGAGTAGGACCCTGAAGGAGATCAAACAAATATGGGGTGGGCAAGGTTGTGGATGGCCATGAATGTAAACAGGAGACTTTGAATTGGATACGGAACTGGACCGGGAGCCAGTGAAGCTGTTGGAGGACAGGAGTGATGTGGTGGATGGAGGGGGTTCGAGTTATGATGTGGGCAGCTGAATTCTGGACCAGTTGAAGTTTATGGAGGGATTTGTGTGAGAGGCCGAAAAGGAGAGAGTTGCAGTAGTCCAGTCGGGAAGTGACGAGACTGTGGACAAGGATGGCGGCAGTGTGGGGGGTAAGGGGGGGGGGCGGAGTGCGATTGATGTTTCGTAGGTGGAAGCAGACCGGGTAATGTTATTGATGTGGGGTTGAAAAGATAATGTGCTGTTAATGTCGCCTGGAGCAAACTTCAAGCACCCATGAGATATAGAAAGTGTCTGAAGGTCTCCTACTCTCCCCAGAGAAGTAAAGGCTAATAAAAAAGCTACCTTGAGCGAAAGATTCTTGGCCTCAGCCGACTCCAGAGGTTCGAAGGGGACCTCGGCCAGCTCTTCGAGAACCACTGCCAGTTCGCATGTGGGAACTCTGGTACGAGCCACAGGTCACATCCTCCGAGCCCCACGGAGCATGGAAAGCTGCAATGGCAGCAACAAACACCTTGAGTGACTGCCAGCTCTTGTGACTGGGCCATAATTAGCCAGTATTCGATATAATTTAGCACCCTGATTCCCTGAAGCCTCAATGGAGCTAGAGCTGCATCCATGCATTTGGTAAACGTGCAAGGGAAGAGAGCTTGGCCGAACGTAAGAAACCAATATTCAAATGCTTCGCCCCCGAAAGCGAACCTCAGGAACTTCCTGTGAGATGGAAGGATGGATATATGGAAGTATGCGTCCCTTAGATCTATCGTGACAAACCAATCCTCAGATTTGATCTGACTCACGATGATGGGAGTAGAGAGCATCTTGAACCTGAATCTCCTCAGAGACCGATTCAAATGCCTTAGATCTAAAATTGGCGCAACACTCCATCCTTCTTGGGAACAATGAAGTAGCGGCTGTAGACCCCGGACTCCCTGTCCGGCGAAGGAACACGCTCTATGGCCTCCTTTACCAGCAGGGAGTTTACTTTCTGTTCCAATACCCGACCCTGCACTGGGTCGACTGCAGTCCACACTAACCTGTTGAATTTCGGTGGGCGGAATCGAACTGCAGCCTGTAACCCTACTCTATTGTGCGCAGGACCCAAGGAGAAATATTTGGCAGGTCTTGCCATGCTTTGAAATATTCTACTAAGGTAACCAGCCTCTTGAGACTTGATTGCGGGTAATATTAGAGATTCGTTCTAGATCCCCTGAAGCAGCTCTCCGGCAGGGTTTGGTCGAAACAATTCTCGATGTGTGGACACAAGCGCTGCCTGGCCGCAAGACTGTGGGGCAGACAGAGCAGAGTGCGTTCGCTGGAAACCGATGTGTCCCGAAGCGCACTTAGCGGCGGGATACAGACATCGATTTCCTGAGGGCTCCCCAGAGGGGAGGCTCTTTTGGTTTCATTTTCGACACCCTGAAGCAGAGGACCGGCAGGGAATAATCGAAAACAGTTTATGATGTGCGGACGCGAACGCTGCCTGGCCGCAAGCCTTTGGGGCGGACACTGCAGCGTGCATTCGCTGAAAACCGATGTTTCCCGAAGCGCACTTGACACTAGATACAAACATCGATTTCCTGAGGGCTCCACGGAGGAGCGGTTCTTGTTCATCCCTCAATGGGGGGGATAGCCCTGCTATTTTCGTCTCGTTTTTGATACCCTGAAGCGGAGGACCGGCAGGGAAAAATCGAAAACAGTTTCCGATGGCCGCAAGCCTGTGGGGCAGACAGAGCAGCTTGTGTTCGCTGCTCATCATTTTAATTCCTCAGAATTAAATGCAGCCTTAAACACTGGATAAGTGAAACTGAATGGTAGGCTGAATTAAAATTTCTAACTTCTTAAAGTCAGATAATATTCCATCATTTTAATTTCTTAGAATTAAATGCCGAATTAAATATTAATATTTATTTATATGGTCTCATAATCTACGCGCTGCCTCAGCAACGCGAGATCCCAGCCACAGAATCTTTATTGCAGAGTAGACCCGTAATCTATGTGCAGCTTCGGCAAACGCGAGATCTGAGCCACTATAGATTCTGTATTGCAATGCAGACATTTAATCTACGCGCTGCCTCTGCAAACGTGAGATCCCTGCCACAGAATCTTTATTGCAGAGTAGACCTGTAATCTGAGCGCTGTCTCAGCAAACGCTAGATCCGAGCCCCTAGATATTATTTGCAATGCAGACCTTTATTTGGGACAATTCTTTTGGGACAAACAACACCAAACAGGACAGACAGTTTGACGTAGAGCGCTTGCTGAAGAACAAAAAGCTAACTCTGTTGTGTGCCGGCGTCCCTTTGTAGCTTCCGTGTATGCCGTCACATGTTACATCATGACGCAGCACCAATCAGGTTTGGATTAGTTTCATTCATACTTCAGATGCGTTACACTAAGGGCGTTCCCAAAAGTGTCACAGTCGACTCAGTGTCTCGAAAGGGAACCATATTTTTTGTTACCACACAAATAACTTTTTTTTTACCTGACATTTTTGTTAATACAGTATAGCATTTTTCCCCCTCACTACATATTTTTATTGGGCTTTATGCTGTTTTCGTAAATGTCAGTGGACTCTAAATACAAAACTGGTTTTGTCTTGTTTCTGTAATGAGCTGAGGAAAGCAGGCGAAGACGAGGATCTAAACGCAGGGTTATTTAATAAAGTAACACATAAAACAGAGAACACAGAACTCAAAGTACAAAGGAACAAAACCAGGGGGATCACAGAGGTAACCATTACACTTACAACAACTGACAAAGTAACAAGTGAAACACAAGGGCTATAAATACACAGGGACAAACAAGCTTAACTAAGTAATTAGGAAACAAGATACACCTGGGAACAATCATGAACTAATCAACAAGAAAAACTACAAAGGACTACAAAAACATGGCACAAAACAGGAAATAATAAAAGTCCACACAAGTCAAGTCAAGTCAAGTCAAATATATTTATATAGCGCTTTTCACAATACAGATTGTATCAAAGCTGCTTCACAGTATCAATCAAAACAACTTTACAATGTTTGTTTATTACTGGAAAAAAGACATCCAAGTTTGGTAGAGCTGATCAATGGTATGATTGGTTAATTAATTTGAATATCCCCAACTGAGCAAGCCAAAGGCAACAGTGGCAAGGAACCGAAAAACTCCATCCAGTGACCTAATGGAGAAAAAAAAAAACTTGGGAGAACCCAGGCTCAGTCGGGGGCCAGTTCTCCTCTGGCGTTTATGGACTAAAGGCCGAATTTACAGTAACTGTAAGATAAAAAATTTATATGAATGCCTGGCTAAATAGATGCATCTTCAGTCTAGTTTTAAACTGGGAGAGCGAGTCTGAGCAACGAACAATATCAGGAAGGCTATTCCAGAGCTTCGAAGCTAAATGTGAAAATGCTCTGCCTCCTTTGGTTGATCTGGATATCCTAGGAATGACCAGAAGCCTCGAATTTAGTGATCTTAAAGAGCGCGATGGATTGTAAGGCGATAGAAGATCCGTTAAATAGACTGGAGCTAAACCATTTAGAGCTTTATAAGTCAAAAGCAATACCTTGTATTTAATACGGAACTTTATAGGTAACCAATGAAGTGATGATAAAATCGGTGTTATATGATCATATTTTCTTGATCTAGTAAGAACTCTAGCGGCTGCATTTTGGACTAACTGTAGCTTGTTTATTGAAGATGCAGGACAACCAGCTAATAAAGCATTACAGTAATCTAGTCTCGAAGTCATGAATGCATGAACTAACTTTTCTGCATCAGAGACTGATAGCATATTACGTAGCTTAGCAATGTTTCTAAGGTGGAAAAAGGCTGTTTTTGTAACATATGAAATATGTTTTTCTAAAGACAGGTTGCAGTCTAATGTAACACCCAGGTCTTTTACTGTAGCGGATAAAGTAACAGGGCATCCTAATATGTTAAAGTCGTGCTGTGAAAGGTTTTGTGGACGGTTTTTAGAACCGATAAGTATTACCTCTGTCTTGTCTGGATTTAATAAAAGAAAATTACGCGTCATCCAATCTTTTATATCTTTAACACAATCTGTCAATTTGGATAATTTAGCGTATTCATCTGGCCGTGATGAAATAGATATTTGAGTGTCATCAGCATAACAATGGAAAGTAATTCCATGTTTCCTTAGAATATTACCAAGTGGCAGCATATATATTGAGAATAATAAAGGGCCTAACACAGATCCCTGCGGCACTACATAGTTTGCCGAAGTTATGATCGATTTTTCTCCATTTAAGTAGACTAAATGGTAGCGGTCAGATAAGTATGACCTGAACCAGCTTAATGCTTGTCCTTGAACACCAGTATAATTTTGTAGTCGATCTAAGAGTATTGTGTGATCTATAGTATCGAACGCAGCACTAAGATCAAGTAAAACTAGTACTGAGATACAGCCTTGGTCCGAAGCTAAAAGTAAATCATTTGTGATTCTAACAAGCGCAGTTTCTGTGCTATGATGTGGCCTGAATCCAGACTGAAACTTTTCATAGATGTCGTTTTCTTGCAAGAAAGAGCCGAGTTGAGCGGACACAACTTTTTCTAATATTTTTGACATAAATGGAAGATTCGAAATGGGTCTGTAATTTGCTAGGTTATTTGGATCTAATTGTGGTTTCTTAATAAGAGGTTTTATAACTGCCAGCTTGAACGTTCTTGGAACATGACCTAAAGATAAAGATGAGTTAATAATATTGAGAAGAGGCTCTTCCACTATAGGTAACACTTCTTTCAGTAGTTCAGTTGGTATAGGATCTAATAAACATGTTGTTGTTTTAGATGAAGTGATAAGTTTATTTAACTCTTTTTGTTCTATGGTTGTAAAGCATTGTAATTGTTCTTGAGGGGTGATAATTGCGGCTGAACTATAAGGCGCGAGCAAGGATTGAACGTTTACGATTTTGATTTCTTTCATTTTTCTCGGTGAAGAAGTTCATGAAATCATTACTACTAAACTGTAACGAGGTATTTTGTTCAGACGACGTCTGTTTATTTGTTAGTCTAGCCACGTTATTAAATAAAAACCTTGGATTATTTCGGTTGTTTTCTATTAATTTGCTGAGGTGCTCAGCCCTGGCCGTTTTAAGGGCCTTTTTATAACGTGACATACTGTCTTTCCACGCTATTCTAAAGACCTCTAAATTAGTTTTTTTCCATTTACGCTCTAAATTACGGGTTTCTCTCTTTAAAACACACGTAGTATTATTGTACCATGGTGCTATACTTTTTTCTCTGACCTTTTTTAATCTAATGGGTGCAACAATATCCAATGTTCTAGGGAGAATGGTGCTCATAGTGCTAGTTAGTTTGTCTAGTTCATCTGTTTGTTTGGGTTCAGGCAGCAGCTGAGTCAGATCAGATAAGCTATTTGAGAAATGATCTATGGTGGATGGACGAATTGTTCTACCTGGTCGATAACGCGGCGCAGCATGACATATTACAGCGGTACGTAGTATGCAAGTTACCATGTAGTGGTCAGTGACATCATCACTTTGTGGAATGATATCTATATCGGTTGGATCGGTTCCATATGATATAATTAAATCGAGTGTATGATTAAGACGATGAGTTGGTCCGGTGACATTTTGCTTGACCCCGAAGGAGTTTAATAAATCTGTAAACGCAGCCCCTAACGCATCATTTAAATTATCTACGTGTATGTTAAAATCTCCAACAATTAATGCCCCTTGTCGACATAAGACAAGGGGAACACAAGACAGGAATCATGACAGTTTCGCACCAGATCCTCTGGCTGGTCTTGTAGAGGCTATGCCTCTAAATCTATCAATTAATCCCTCTTTACAGCTAATGGGAGTGAGACGTCCACTCTATTGCCACTCAGCACACGGCAGTGAGGAACAAACTGGAAGGATAAAAGAATGCCCCACTGGATATTGAAGGATTAGAATGTCCTATAAGAACCTATTGATTAGTGTCATCGCTAACAGCATGCAGTGTATTACACATAGATTAAGACATTATCTGCCCAACGACTTAACATACAAGTTAATACTTCAGGGTTTATTATTTGTTTAAGCGTTGTAATTTACCCAAGGCTAGGGATGTATAAAACCAACACAATATCAAAATCAACCTGATGTGCATTTCCCAAAAATAGCGTTAGCCAACTATGGTCGCAAGTTCAATTGAACTCTATTGGTAACAACGGAATTTGCACTCATAGTTGGCTTTGGGAAATGCAAATGTGGCTCAACGATTAGGCAAGCTCACATATTCAGGTTCACCTAACCCAGGTCAGAAGCAATTCTAAGGGCGTATATGATATGTTCTTGTGTTCAAAAACAGCTGAAAGAAGCACAACTGTGTGAGTTGTGATGCTGTTGCCAAAGACATCTGTCTGCATGTGAATGGCTGGTGGAGCACTAGAGGAGATGAATTAAATATGCAACTGTCTAAACGCTAAAACACAACATGCTGATTAAAGCAACACCGTTAAAAAATAGGGAAAAATAATGGGATATATATTTTTTTTTTTTTAAACTTGACAGACCAGATTAAGTGGGAGTAAAATGTTGTTTTGTACTTTTGGGTAAAATACATATTTGAATTGACTAAATTTTGCCATCCACTTTTCATTAACTGCTTGTTTTTGTATTTTTCCACTACCGTAGAGGAACATCCAATTGCTCAAGTAAAAGTTGAAACTCCCAAGTTCTTCCTAAGAAAAAAAAAAAAAAAATTGCGATGTTTTGCAATGTAAGATCATCCGCTTTTTTTTCTTGCAAGTTATTCCCTTAATCCCCTGATCTCCTCAAAAAGATCCATACTGAGTGGGTGAATTGCATGAAATCTTCTTCTGTATATGCTGTTTGTCAATAGAATAGAAATTCTTAGTCAGAACACTAGCTGCATGAAAAGCAAAGATTTGGAACGACTAAGCTTTCCTCTGTGAATTGCATGAATTTCAGCTTGTATACATATCATTCACTCATCTCAGACCTCAATCCCCACATGAATTCTTCAATCAGCTCTATCTATGGAACATGTCTGCATTTGACAAAAGTCTTGTGAGATCGATTTAGTATGATATTTGCTTTCACGCATTAATAAAAAATGCACCTGGCTGGGGCCCTTCATAATTGACCGTTCTGTTCTACAGCAGCAACGTAAGGCCCAGAGGAGTCAAACGCTCTTCATGAAATACATGCATCAAACAAAGAGCTCTAGCCGCTGTGAGGAAAAACAATATTTCTCCTGAAGGGCCGATATTGCAGCTTGGGTTTCTATCTAACCAGATGTTTTTCGAGTGAAGATGGATTTCAAATCTGAGCATAACCCTAAATAACCCTCTTCCCTTGAGCAATAGTTCATTTTCTCTATAGAGCACATTCAAGATTTAGTCATTGTACAGGTTGAACTAGATTGGTTATGGAATATTTAGCTTTCTTTAAACTACATTTACATTGAGAAGATCACAGCAATTCAGCTGTTACTTGAATTGAACCAGTCTGATTTGTTATGAAAGCCAGACTGAATGTCAGATGCCACGCTTTGTGTGATTGTTTTTTTTGTTTTTGTTTTTTTTTATTAAAAAAAGAATCAGATTGTTTTGGAGAAAACGGCATTTTTTTACCAAATAAATACTGTTATTGCATTGTTAATGTTTTTTCTTTCCCCGAGTCTTTATCTTTTACTTTCACTTTCTTAGTTACGTCCTAATGGCCCACGCCGCTCACCTGGTTGCAATGTCCCTGTGATGTCACTGATTTTAGCATTAAATGATTTTAGCATAATGCAAATGTAAGCATTAAAAGCAAGAATGCTGTCGTGTTTTATATTCGGACCGATGTGATGTGAAATTGCTTTTACACACACAAAAAAATTTAAATGTATATTGAGTAACTTACTAACATGAGTAACTTTTAGATAAATTATTGACAATTACTTTGTCTTTGTTGCTCCACCAAAAAAAAAAAGAAAAAAAAGAAAAAAATTCAAACAAAGTAAAATAAGAATCAACAACGGTGTTTATGAGCAACACACAGTAGATGTGTTCCTGAATAAATCTGAGTTTTTAAACAAACTGGTTCAGGGAAGGATTCAGATGACTCACTTTGGCCCTGTCCCAAATGGCAGCCTAGCATTCGCGGTCTTCCTATGAGTCTGCACTTTCGTGACTTCTCGCTGCTTTAACTGTTGGGAAGACGTCTGCTGAGAGCTCTCTTTTGCAGGCTTGGCAAAAGGGCACATATTGACCCCAAAGGGGGTACTCGCGAGCACTCTTCTGAAACCTAAAATGACAAATGGGACACCTTACAGTTTCTCTCGACTTACTGTAATGGACATGCATACGCGACAGCCATTGTAAGTCCACAAGACGGAAAGTGCATATGGAATGTGCCATTTGGGACCCTGAAAGAGTCAGTATTGTTGAGTGAAATCGGTTGAGTGAATAATTCAAATTATACTAGTAAAGTAAAATCTTTTTTTAATAAATCAGTGTTTTTGAATGAATCTCTTAAGTGAATGAATCAAATGATTCATTCAATCAACTGGCTTATCGATGAAACTTGCAGAAAGAGTAACTGAAAAAAAACTGAAAAGAATATCTCTTCTGCATATATCTAGTAATTGGTAATGCAAATTAATGTATTCAATAAAGACTTGTAGGAGATGGGAGCACAGGACATGCCATGGCATGACCTAGATAACAACTGACTCTGGAAAATTCCTTCCGTTACTGGAAATGGCCTAACTGGGAAAGCGCAGAGGCACTAATCATGAGCGCTCAACACCAAATCAATAGTGACGGGGTCTACAACGCTACAAAAAAAACCCAGACTGTGCAAGAAAGCCCTGGAGACCATCAAACACCTTACAATGGGAAGATAGATGCAGGTGGCAACAACAAATACAGTGAACAGCACAAACAACTCCCTGGCATACGTCAGTGCCGAAATGTCCAAAATGACAAGCCCAAGATCCGGTGGGACATCAACATCCAGTCATACGGAAGTACTAGCAAACCAAACCAACAGAGTGATCATAGACAGTAGCAGGACATACAGTAGATGAAATATGTGCTGGTCCCATCTGACAGTAACATTGAATAGATGATGTATGAGAAACTGGAGATACCAGTTACTGAATGAAGCATTAGAAAGAGTATGTCAAGGTGACTTCGAAACCACAGCTTGAGGAACGTCTTCTACAAATTCCATGGAAAAACAGCGAGATCCACAATCCAAAGAACAGCGCAGTGCCAAGTCTTGAAGCTCTTAAGCCTCTGGTAGAGGAGATTAAGGGAACAATACCACCCACAATACAAATTTACTCATATATTTATATATTTTTTTCTCGAACAGTTTGTTCTTCATGCTGCCATTGCGTACAGAAGCACCCAGGCTTGTACCAGTGGAGTCTATTCCCTCAGCACCAAATCTCAGTCAGGCTCTGACTGCAAAGCTCTTCAAAGGATCCATTGTGCTTGAGGTGCGAAGCCTTGCTGCATAGTTTATGCATTCGCAAGGAACCCGTTTCGCCAAACCTGTGTCACATTTTTCTTACATAAAGGTTATATTTACTCTGACCACGTAGGGGTTGGTCCTGTGTACTGTGGATGTGATTCCACACGTGCATTAGCATATTTGCACACTGTACATGTTCTAGAAGGCAGAACAGATTGATTTTGTACTCTGTGCCCCAACACAAAAGGGTCTTATTAGATCAGAGTTGGGACACGGTTTGTATTGTACCAAAGAGTTTTTTTTTTTTATGGTCAGGTGTCATGAAAAGTGCAATCCTGCAGTAAAATACTCAGATGGCTCTCAGGTGATGTTGGGGTGTAAAAAGACCTTACCTTTTGCTTACACACTATGGGCTTGTCCCTCCCATTGTTAAATACTTGCTATGCCCAAGGTCTCATGGGAAATTAAGCTGTATTGTTGTGAACTGTTTCCCACTGACTGGAGGACTCTCTGGAGAAGAGACTTAATTTTTTTTTTTTTTTTTTTTTTCATCATTATATATTTTTTTTAATAAAGGAGACCTTGAATTACTGTATGACAGACTGAGTTTTAATTAAACTGGGATTTTGAAAGGGTGAGTTTGTTGATCTCTTTATGAAGTATCGTACACTCAGAGCTAATGTGTGGGGTTATAGGTCACCGAGAAATGAGCAGCATGCTAGAACAGATACGGTGTACATTCTGTGTGGGCTGGGAAGGAAATCTCCCTTACTTACAGCAGATCACAATCTGTTGCATCCAGTGTAAATTGCCAAAATACAAACTTCTTAAAAGAATTAGCTTTGTCAGTGGGTGATGCATGTGGTTTGGATAATGCTATATGTTCTGAAGTGATAATGAGATTCATGACTGAACTTCTGTTCAGGTTTTCCTGTGTCTACAGTGGACAAAAGGTTCAAGGCTGTCCAATAGCTTTGATCCAATTTAGTACTCACATTTTTTGAAATCCAATAGAGAACTTTAAGACACACAAAAGAGGAAAGAAACTGGCACACACCTGTTAATTTTCTGTCTGGAGATTTCCCTTGAAGGGTCAAACTTCATTTAAATTTCGAGCGAGGCTGATGCAACTCTTTCTGTGGTTTGTACAATGAAAGGTGTAAGGTTTAGTTGATCTATTCCCACCATGAGCATTAAATTGAGCTTTTTTTACATTTTTAGACAGTCCTGTTAATTCATTAATGTTTTTTGTTTTGTTTTAGCCATTGTCTTTTGACAATGTTTTCACTATTTCACTATATACGCTTTACTTTGAAATGGTATAATTTTAGTCAAGAAAAGCTCAATTATCTTTATATATATATATATATATATATATTTCTATTTCTATATATTTCTATATATTTCTATTTCTCTCTCTCTCTCTCTCTCTCTCTCTCTCTCTCTCTCTCTCTATATATATATATATATATATATATATATATATTGGAGGTGATAACACATTTATAATAATTAAGATAAACTTTAAAGTGTCAGTAAGGAGGTTTAAGATTTATAGTTAAAACAGAGAAGTGTAGGAATGATAGATGAAGAAACAGCAGTCTCGCTGGTGTTTTTTGGGCCCTGCTGTGTTTAAAAATGACCCATCAAGTAAACTAGAGGGTGGCTGCTGCTGGTGGGCTAGAGGAGGTGGACATGGCTTGAGAAATCTTTTAGCTCTTGCACAGGCATCCCTATAGTTCAGCACAAACTCCTGGACATCAGTATAAGAAGTCTGACTTAAACCCCCTGGAGTTGCCACCTCTGCACAAAGCATTACCACCAGACAAAGAGCAACTCAGGGAAGTTAACCTCATTGATCTATATATTACACACACACACACACACACACACACACACACACACACACACACACACACACACACACACACACACACACACACACACACACACACACACACACACACACACACACACACACACACACACACCAATAAAGGAAAGCATACCCTCTAAAAATGTGCACTGTGTGTGTAAACCTCAAGGTGTAGCCTAGACCTTGAAGATTCATTGGGATAGATTGATTGCTGTGCATTCATGCTGTGTTGTTTTTGCACCACTAGCATCACCAAACAGAATTGGAAATATAATGCCTGTTTTCAAACAGGTTTCACAAATACTCCTTCCATCATTTTAGCTTTTTCTATTTTTATGTTTTATTTTTTTACATTTTTGTTATATATATTTTTTTGTTATATATTTTGTTATATATTTGTTATACACATATATATATATATATATATATATATTTTTTTGTGCTGTGACATTAGTGATATTTTCATATTTGATTGCAAGTATGTTATGCAATTTATAACCTTTACAGTGCATTATGTATCAACAGCTATTTTTAAATTGATAAATATTTAATTGATATATTAAATATTTAGAGTCATGAAAATATATTCTAGTTTAGTTTCAGTGTTCTATTTGCGTTATTTTATTTTTAATTGTATTTTTATTGTTAGGTATGCTTTTTAATATTACCACCAGTCTTGTTATTGTTCACTAAAACTATTAAACATAGTTTTCTTTATTGATTTAAACTAAAATTGAAACAAAAATAAATTAAAGTTAAATATAAATATAAAAAACTTGATGAAAATGACAGAAGCATAATAAAATGACTAAAAATGGAAGCTTTAGCGTAAGTTCTGCCAGGAAGACTAAATTGTTACTTATTACTTTCTCATCTAACCATTCGTGTTCTAATACTCGTAGTATAAAAGATCGGTACGTACACATGTCTGAGTTTGCAGATGCTGACGCAAACATTCACCTCCATCCTCCACACCACCACCAGGATAGTCCCTTCCCATACCTCCCAGGGGGTCAGCTGCACCCCTGCCTTCGTCTTCAGACAGGAAATGCAGAATCCGTTACCCTTGGATTGCGAGTTTTGGACGGGGCCTTCGCCAAAGAACTTTATATCACAATACTTGCTTGCTGGCTTGTTTATAAATGTATGCTTTGTTACGTCATTTTGCCTCCCGAGTCTTTCTGGTAGAACTTAAACTAAAGGTAAAATGAAAACTGATAATATAAAAACAAGAGCAAGGTAAATAATAGCAAATGTTAAAACATGCAAGGTGACCTTAAGGACACTAAAGCTGATTCATTAAACCCTGAATTGAATGCCATACTAGACCTCTAGACCATGATTAATTCTGTTCCTTCATCTCAGGCACCAAACAGTCACATAAAATTCTGTCTGCTCCCCTTTTACAGGACAGTATGTCCACATCAAGTGACAGAGATAGACAGTGAGAGAGAGAAGAGCTCGCATCTGTCTGACAGCTTGGTAATTTATTTCGTCTCGGATTCTAAATCAAATTTTTATGGATATCCAGACCTCTGTCCTTTGTTTATTCGCCAGTCGAAATAGATTCAGGTTATTACCGAAAATAAATTTGCTAGAGACTAATTGATACAGTTAAACATTTTTAAAATGACAAAATCCCTCTGACTTACAAATTCATGCCCTCACTATTTATATGTAATGGACCTGTGTATCAAGATTACCATCTCAAAGCATTAACTCGCAGCATTTTCTTATCTCACCGCCAGCACGCTTTGCTCTTTACATATATAATGTGTGCTATTGGGAATTGTTAATGCATTCAGTGATGAAATGAAATGTTTTGTATTCTGCTGTGATTAGGTTCAGCTGTGTAAAATCTGTCAGCTGCTGTGGTGGGTACCAGGGGATAGATTTCCATTTCTCTGGTCCCCTGTTTCACGACCTTGAGATTTGATTGAAAAAATAATCAAAACAAGATCAAACTCTCTGGAATTCAACATGACTCTGACTCTCACCCTGCTTGGAGATCACAGCTCCATTATGAATTTGAGTGGCGCATCAGATTAATTGAACAAAATCTTAATTTCATTCAGTCCAAATGAAGGGGAAAATATTGAAGCATGTTGCTCAGCTCGCTCAGCTCAGAACCGTCTGGGGCTCATAAGGTGAATCAATCAATTAACTTCCCTCTCATGTCAGTGTTTGAAGGTAAAAAAATAATTCCAAGAATGGGGTTTAAGTTATCAGCGAGGGCATCTGTGTCACTTATACTCCTCTAGATTGCACAGGCACAGGTGGAATCAGGGCTAACCAGCACGTGTCATTGCGACTGCATATGCAAAATCATAAAGAACCTTTAGAAAATGAAAAATTCAAATGATGTTTGCGCCGAATGCAAATGCCAAGCAACAGGCATTTTTTTCAGATGCACAATATTTGACACCCTCTTGGCTAGGAATAGTTCAGCGCTATTGACGCATGTTAATAACACATGAATTAGACTGTAAGAGAGACCTTTTTACAGTGGTAAATGGGAGGATATTGGTATTCACCTTAATTTTTGTTGACACCAAAACACAGTCTTTTTTCTGTTTGTATTCCTTTTAAATATCTACCTAACAAGAGATGAAACACAAAGGGTACATATCAATTAATTGTGACTCACAATAATGTCATTGTATCTTGCAAAAGTCTTTATTTATTAATTTATTTACCTTCTTATCTTAAACTTTATATCATAATTAACTTAGGCTGAAACAAACTTCCTTAACAAGAGCCTTTGATTGGAAAAAATAATGTGTAGTGCAAGATAAGCCATCAATATTTCTGTTCTGTTGTCGCAGGAAAGAAACGTTGTACATGTGCTTATCTGCTCAAAGCTATTCTCACCAAGACTGCATTTATTTGATCAAAGCAGTAATATTGTGAAATATTATTACAATTTAAAATAACTCTTTTCTATTTGAATATATTTTATAATGTATTTATTTCTGTGATGCTAAAGCTGAATTTCAGTCTTCAGAGTCACATGATCCTTTAGAAATCATTCTAGTATTCTGATCTGCTGATCTGCTTTTATTATTATTATCAATGCTGAAAACAGTTGTGCTGCTTAATATTTTTGTGAAAACTGTGATGATTTTCCAGGATTATTTAATGAATAGAAAAACAGCATTTATTTGAAATTCAATTTAATTTTTCCATCCAATTTAATGCATCATTCCTTAATGCAATTTATTTAAAAACAAACAAAAAAATCTTACTGACTCCAAATAAAAAATTGAGTGGAGAAAATGCACCACTCCAGCTGGATATTATTTCATTAAAAAAAATTAAGAAAGAAAAATACAAGACAGAACATAAACATGTCTATTCCTCTTTCATTTGTCTGCTATGCTCAGGACTCCAGGAATTATTTGAAAGCTTGAAAGAGTCTCTGATGTTGAATCTTGTACTTTTGCCATACAATGCATCCGAAAAACATCTGTCACTCATTCAGCAGGGAATGAGGAAAAAAAACTATCTAAGACATGTTTGCCAGATAAACTTGCAAATCAAGCAGCTGCAAGTCAGCAGTGTGAAACTTCTTTAAACGTGTATTTTAGAAAGCTAAGCTTATCAGTTGCTCTTTATGGAGTATTGACCATCCATTCGGCCCTGATGCCATGGGGAGCCTTCGTTGCCTTGCTGGAGTATCTTGCCATCTTGTGATCCCAATTTGGCAAGCATGGAGTCCACATGCTGAACATCTGCGAGGATGGCCCTGCTCCACACCACTAATAGCACACCAGCAGTTCTGATACATCTCTTCATTTAGAAGAGAGAGAGAAATGCAGGCAAAGTCCCATAATGGAGTTGTGAAAGCTCTGGAAGGACAGGCTGATATTTTTTCAAACATTTGTCACATCAAGTCAAACTTTCACGTTTTCCATTTTATTTGATCACATTGTAGTGTGCTCAGCCACTTTTGACTTGGACTTTTCAGATCCCAAATACTTTATTTTATTTATTAATTTTGTTTATACAGTATGTTATTTTGTGGCTATTGCACCACCTTGTGAATAAATCAAGTGTTGCATGTCTTATTTACATGAGAGAAATGACATTCATTACACTGTCGCACATACTTTGCACTCTGGGCACTTTTAAAACATCTTAAACCTGTTTGTCTAGTGTTGGCATACTGTCTGAATCCCGAGGCTGTAAAAACACGAACATCCAGCGTACTTAATTCACTTATATTTTCCTACCATTTTAATATGAATAAGGTGTCATGCTGATAGCACCTAAGGAAGTTATTTGGCTTTCGTTTTCAGCTAAATCACAGTTGAGAAGCGAGTGAAAGAGCTGTTCTGTAGTGTCAGACTGGATTGTTATTTGTTTGAGCCTTGGTTAGAAATTGAAAGCAGGTAAAATGCAGGCTTATGTTAATAAGAAAGGTACCTTAATTAAAACTGAAGGAAACAAAGTATGTCTCAAAAACATAGGCGACAGCTCGACTAATGCTGCTGGCAGGGTGTTTGCTTATTTGCAGACACGGTCAACAATCACTGAGTGGTAAAGTATGTGGAGAAAAGGAGACAAGTGAATCCAAACATGGCCCATATGGCAGACGGTTAATACAAAAATAATAATTCTGAAGGTCTGCAGAGCCACACAAGCCGCACAGCTGCAAATTTCCCCACTCAGCTGAGCTCCGGTTCAGGCTATCAAGTAAAATAGTTTATCTGACCACCCTCAGGCAGAGAGTGTATCATCAGTTCTCAAAAATATGTAGTGCAGCACTGTGTGTACATAAACAGATGACATATGTGATAGCAGTATATAATATTCAATACTCAAAGTCTGTAATATTTGGAAAAAGCTGGGAAATAAAAAAAAGATTTCTACATGAAATGGATAACTCTTTAGAGAGTTAAAGTTAGAGATATACTTTATTGTTCATTTCAGAATTTTTTTCTTGGACTCAAAGCTGCATTATACGTACACCACATACAACACACGACAACAACATTATGAGGGGGAAAAAATTCCAAAGAATTCATAACAATTACTACATCTCACAATTTAAAATATTGTATTTAATATAAAGATGCAGGTATAAATTATTTTTTGTAATGGTTGCTTTTACATAGTAGAACTCAAACTCCTTCCTAGTGGAACTCCTTTACTTTTATTCAGTACAACTAATATATATGACCATTTAAAAGTCTGGGGTCATAAGATTTTTTATGTTTTTGCAGGACGTAACTTCTGCTCACCAAGGCTGCATATATTTGACTTGAAATACAGTAAAAACAGTTATATTATGGAATATTTCTATTTTAATATATTTCAAATTGTAATTTATTCCTGCGATGGTAAATCTGAATTTTCAGCATCATTACTCCAGTTTTCAGTGTCACCTGATCCTTCAGAAATAATTCTAATATGCTGATTTGGTGCTCAAGTTGTGCTTTTTTTTTTTTTTTTTTGGTGCTTATTATTATCAGTGTTGAAAACAGTTGTGCTGCTTAATATTTTTGTGGAAACCTTAATAATTTTTTTTCAGGATTCTTTGATGAATAAAAAGTTGAAAAGAACCGCATTTATGTGAAACATTTTTTTTTTTTTACATTAAAAAGGGTTTTACTGTCACTTTTAATCAGTTTGCATCCTTGCTGAATAAAATTATTCTTAAAAAAAGTCTTATTGACCCCAAACTTTTGAACAGTAGTGTATGTTTCTCTCTAGAGTTCAGAGAAAGAGGTACTTCAGTTTATATTTGTGGTCGAGGTCAGGAGAGTTGCAGCCATCCGCAGTTCTGTTGCAAACTGGCATGTTCCAACATGTAGACAGAGGAAGGAAGGAAGCTTACGTTGGGGTCCCTTGAGATTATCAGTAGGCTATGTGCCTTTTAATGGTGCGGCAGCACAGAGGGATGCTTCAGCGTTTCATCCTCTTCGCTTTTCAGTCTCTCTGGAGGTCTGAGTGATAGTGTTGAGGAGGACAGCGACAGTTTGAGAATAAGCCGTGGTGACATCCCACCTTGAAGAAGAGTGCAGGAGTCAAACACATCAACACACCTAAATCTACCATAGGCATACCTGCAAGCTATGAATAAAAAAAAATTGGCTTTTTTATTTATTTACCTAAAGATTACATAAAAGCATGTAAATGTGCAAAGAGTGAGAACAGCATGCCACAGATGCTTTCAATAACTTGTTTTAACCCGAAATATTCCTTTAAGGAGTCCCAATGTTTCGGCCAGTATTCTCATTTTAAAGCATTGTAATGGAAAGCTTTGATGCTATCTAGAAGGGATTTCTCCATTATATTATTATCACACTCCCATGCTCCCTTAGACCTTGAAATGTTTGACTGATAGACCTCTTTACTGTGATTACTTGATGTATGTTTCAGCTTATGAACAATCACAATAGAGAGGCTCTTCTCACTGGAGAGGGACATACTTTTGTGCTGATATGTCCTATGTGAGTGTCAGATTGTGTCGGATCTCCGAGCATTTCCACCTCAGATTGATGCAGAAAGATAAAGAACAGTGATAATCCTCTCAGAACAAGTGTAAGACAGTGTCCTCGAGACATGGCCCATTTTTCTGCATGGTGTGCATGAGGGATAAGCTGCTTAGGAAAGATACTGCCAGTCAGTTGTTTAATGAAGTTAAGAATTGATACAATAAATATAACGTGTTTGATAGCCTGCCAAAGGGATACCGTAGATGCAGAGTTGAGTGGCTGCCCACGAGAGCTGAACTAATGGAGCGTAATGCTGTACGGCACTTTCTGGCTCAACTGTTTAGTCTGACTGTTTAAAAGTCTCCACCGTTTACTCTAAAGATTTTGATATGTTAGGTAAAAAAAAAAAAAGACTAGCGCTCTCTTAAACCTAGTGAGCTGCCTATAGAGGCAGTATTTTAAGATATAACATTTAATAATTTTTAACTATTTCACACAATATTTATATCTGCTTTGAATTTCTTTAATGTATTGACATGTTAATGTCAAAATCAATTGAAATTCGAGTTTTCTGCACTATTGTTGTAGCTGCCTAAAACATCTCGGTTTCGGCAAATTTGTAAGGTAGCCTCGCATGAATCCATTGTAGCAAGACCACACAGTTTTGGTTTTGGTCAATATAAGAGACATGACCTCTGTTTTCTGTTTCTGTTTATTTGTGGAATAACATGTACAGTATACCTGTTCTGGGTAACAACTGCTGCTCAGGGGTGTGTTTGATCTCTGATCAAAGTTGGCATGAAATAGAAGTTTCGATCAACTTTTCTTCCCTATTGTGACGTATATCCAAGTGTAACAGCTTCTCAAACAAGAACAAATGTAAGGCAGGACTTGGTTTTGTCCATAAGGACTTTATGGGATAATTGTTGTTTGCTATGTGAGTGGCATCACACCAATAAACACAAGAGATGTCGCTGAGCAAGAGGGAGGGGGAGGTATTTTGATTTAAGAGTGGGTTTCCCGAAACGCCAAATTGTTGAACCATGTTGCTAATGATGAAACTTGCAAACATAGTTGAATAAAAATGTTTTTTGGAAAAAGCACCCCATATTGTTTTACAGGGCACCTTTAAATTCTACCAATTTAACATTGAGATTCAGTCAGCAATAGTACCTTTCAGATATTTCTACCAGAAAGACTCGGGAGATATAATGATGTAACAAAGCATTAATTTATTGACAGCCCAGCAAGCAATTATTTATAAAGTTCTTTGGCGTAGGCCCCATCCGTAGTTCATAATCCGAGGGTTGATCTGCATTTCCTGCCTGAAGACGAAGGCAGGGGCGCAGCCGACCCCCCGGGAGGTATGGACAGGACCACCTAGTGGTGGTGGGGAGGATGTAGGTAATTGCCGCGTCAGCATCTGCGAACTTAAACATGTGTAAGTACCGATCTTTTATACGGCGAGTATAAGGACATGATTAAATAGATGTGAATGTAATAAATTATGTAGTAATTAAGTCATCCTGGCAGAACTTATGCTAAAGCTTTTATATTTCTTGGGTTAATGGTTAAATCACCAATGATTTAACCATTTGTTAATGGTCAATCAAAGCACCACATTTTATAGGACCAGGAAATGACTGATACATTTTACACTCTAAAGCACTCTGATCCTTACAAATTTCTTATGAAGCAGTTAGCTCAAATCCTTCAAACACCAGAGCTGAATTTATACTCGTCTGTCCACCAACTCACATCCTGCATGTTGAGAAACTGAAGATCTCATGTAAGTTCCCTGGATAATTGAAGAACAGCTGAGAGTGGAATCTGTCAGATGCCTGCCATAAATTAGAGGCTTTGGGTTTTACTTAATCTTTGTGCATAAATTCAGTGCAGGAAGAGAAAGACAGTAAAGGCACATCAAACTGAGTGGAAGGGGAAAGAAACAAAGCAATTTAGAGGGGAAATAGTAGAGCTGAGGACAGTTAATGGCCAGACATTAAGCCCAATTAAATTGGATGTTAGTGAAAAGGGGAGATTTATGCAAATGCTTTGTAGTCAGGCTTTTCTACAACAAAGGTTGCAACTGAAAGCTTGTGGGTTAGTGGTTCACTGTGAAATGGATTCAAAGGTAAGCAAATATTGTATGTTTGTCACAACAAAATTATACTCCCCACCTCTGAACAGACTGCAATTTCAGCTAATTCATTACATTCAGATTAGCTTTAGATGGAAATTTGTTGAGTCAAAAATTTACTTTCTGTACTCATGCAAGCATTTATTTTGTAATGATATATTCACATTTGGGAAGAACAAAAGCTTTCAATCCACTGATATATACACACACACACACACACACACACACACACACACACACACACACTACCGGTTAAAAGTTTGGAAACATTACATTTTTTTTTTTAATGTTTTTGAAAGCAGTCTCTTAATCTCACCAAGATGGCATTTATTTGACCAAAAATAAAAACTCCTTAAAAATGTAAAAACTCAACCCCCCTTTCAGAGCAGTTTCATTGTCAACGGACATTATAGAGTGAGTTGAATTACCATAAACTTTAGTATAATGAGAATGGTATTTTCTATGCAAGGTGCAAAAAATTCCACTTTATGAAAAAAATGTGTAAAGGGAAAAAGGGGGGGGGGGGGGGGGGGTTGATGAATTTATTACTTTGTCAACACTAAATAATAACTTAAAATGTTACAAAAAATACATAACTACTTTGTTCTTGGCACATCTGGGCCGTGTGGAATCCATGTGTACCAGATGTGGGCCGGATCTGGGCTGACACTATGTTGCTGTCGGGGTTTGGAAGACATTTGTCAAGATGCATGTTATAAAAAATATGTTTACATTAAATAGTGAT
This sequence comes from Gila orcuttii, assembly GCA_026230005.1. Lineage (NCBI taxonomy): Eukaryota > Metazoa > Chordata > Actinopteri > Cypriniformes > Leuciscidae > Gila > Gila orcuttii. Next base: position 25,760,679 of record JAPDVR010000007.1, on the reverse strand, counting down.
ATGCTACCTAAATAATCTTTGAGAGCAAGTGGAACCCCTGCTGGTTTTGGGGGTCCTACGCACCTTGTGTAGTTTGCGCATAGTGAGGACTGGTGTTGTGCCACATTCTGTTACTCATTGAATTCTATGACCCTATAGTAGGCGATGTATTGAGCCAATCTGACCTACTCCTAATCCCAATCCTAACCGTACCGTCACTACAGCGCCTACTCGGGTCACAGAATTCACACACTGTGGCTGAGAGACATTACAAAACATTACAAATATCACCCCCAAACCAGCAGAGGAATATCACTGGAAATGATCAGGCAAGAGCTTTTGGACTTGCGTTAATATTAGAAAAACCTTCCAGTGCTGGAGAGATCTAAGCAGGAAGGACTGAAAAAGGATGCTGAGGTTGCGTTGTTTCCGCTTCATCTGTGATTAACATTGGTTCCCTTTCGAGAGGTCTCTCCTATTGCGTAAGTAGCTTACGCTATGGGAAAACTCCTTTTCTCGAGAATATTGAAGTCTTTATGTAAAACGCATTGCAGCTGCACAGCTGACAGCAATGAACGAAGGAGCTCGCTCATTGGCTGTGCTGCGGCAACTTGCTCGAACCAATGATGGGGCGACTCTGAATGCGCGACCAACCACGCAGAAGCTGCTTTGACCAAGGGCGGATGCCCGGAATGTGATGACCTGGGTCTCTACACACTACGGGCTCGCATCGCCGCTTTCGCCGTGAGCGAGCCCATCGCCGCCACCCCTCTGTTTGAGCAGCGCACTAAGAAAAAGCGCCGCTCACAGAGGCTTCCTGAACCTGAGCTCAGTGACGTCACGCCGAGCCAGTCTCCGCGTGCTTCACCGCCGCTCTTGCCTTCCCCACCGCCGGTTCAGTCCACCCAGCCGGACCCACACCCCTCTAGCAGAGCGGTGGGCCTTGTGACTTTCGGCGCGTCCGAGGATGACAGGGGAATGGATGACAGCTTGTCCATCGACGCTGTGGAAAAGCCAAAACTTCCCACCCCTCGAAGCCCTGCCGCACTACTTCTGCTCTCGCCGGTCGCGCCTACGCCGCCGCCGGCCAAGCTGCATCAGCGCTTCACTCAATGGCGGTACTTCAAGTGTTCCAAGCCAAGCTTCTCCGCTCCATGGACGAGTCTGGCCCCGAACCCGAAGCCTTTAGGGACCTACGCAGCGCAACTGATATAGCTCTGCGAGCCACGAAGGCCACCGCCCAGTCTATTGGCCGTGCTATGGCTAATTTGACTGTTCTCGAGCGCCATCTGTGGTTAACTCTGACTGAGATGAAGGATGCGGATAAGGCGCCATTTCTCGACGCGCCTATCTCCACCAGCGGGCTGTTTGGACCGGCGGTTAAGGGTTTCGCCGAACGCTTCACTGAGGCCCAGAACGCTTCACAAGCTATGCGTCATTTCCTGCCCAAGCGCTCCAGCTCATCGCAGAGCAGACAGAGACCGCCACAGCCGCAGCGGGCTAGAACAGCTCCCACCGCCTCTCAGCCCGCGCCTCAGGCTGACGCTCGACGCCGCTCGCGCTCTCACAACCGCAAGCCGCCTTCTGAGCGACGGGGTCCTCGGCCCAAGATTGTGCTGAACCCTGAGCCTCGAAACCTGTCCTAGCCACAAGAATGAGAAGAGAGAGTGCGTGTCTCGCAAAAGCCGGACCACTCTCTCTGCAAAAGCTCAAACATTACCCAGTCCCCTTACAGGCGACTGGATATGTCCATACAGCAGTCAATGGGCCAGTCACAGAGCTCGCTCACCTGCAAACAAACGCCGTTTTTACGGCGACGCACAGAAAACACAAAAAGAGTCTTTTTCTGCCTGTGTCACTAAGGGTTCACATGTCCACAAAGTGTGCATTCCCAGATACTGTCAAAACAGTGCCAAATTCATTCCCAGCTCAGGCTGCGCTCCCCATGAATGTAGATCACGTGCCTACGGTCATGTACGCACCACTACACACAAGCACTGTTCACACAGTTATAAATTCATCCCCAGTAAAAGCGGGAAACATTATAAAAGTGACGCGTGTGCCTACCACTGTTTATGCACCCCCACTTATAAACACTGTCCTTACAGTGTCAAACACAACCCCAGTACAGGCTGCGAATTTTACAGACACAGCGCGCGCTGTTGTAATCACACACGCGCCCATTCACTCAGCTGCTCAGCGCGCACCCGCGCCTCTGAGAGCTACGAGCTCAGGCGATTCGCTGGCCGGGTCCCTACGTCACAGCGGCCCGCCCCTAGCCTGTATTCAGCCCATATCTGTACACGCAGCGGCATGGGAAAACATTCCAGATATGCCGAAATGGGTATTGAATATAGTAAAGCACGGATACTCGCTCCAGTTCGCTCGCAGACCACCACGTTTTACGACTGTGGTCGAGACGAAAGTGAGAAAGGAGTGTTCACATGTTCTACGCACCGAGGTGCGCAAACTAATAGAAAAGGGCGCTGTGGAAACTGTTTCCCCCTCTCTGAGCGAGGCCGGTTTTTACAGCCGCTATTTTCTCGTCCCGAAAAAGGATGGCGGTCTCCGCCCCATCCTAGATCTCAGACACCTGAACAAAGCACTAATGATTCGCTCGTTCAGAATGTTAACAACCAAGCATATCCTCGCGCAAGTACGCCCAGAAGATTGGTTTCTCTCAGTGGATCTGAAAGATGCTTACTTTCACATTCCAATAGCGCCTCATCACAGGCCGTTTCTGAGATTCGCTTTCGAGGGACAGTCATACCAGTACACAGTACTTCCGTTCGGCCTGTCCCTGGCTCCCCGTACATTCACGAAATGTATGGATGCAGCACTTTCCCCCCTAAGGCGAAGGGGAGTGCGAATACTGAATTATCTCGACGATTGGCTGGTTCTAGCTCAATCAGAAAGTCAGTTAATAACACACAGATCTTGGATTATCAGCCATTTAGAATGCCTGGGTCTAAGAATCAATTTAGCAAAAAGCATACTATCTCCCAGCCAGAGGATTTCTTTCCTGGGAATAGTTCTAGACTCGATGCAAATGACAGCGCGTCTCTCATCAGAGCGCGCGCTCACCATCCGGCGCCTTGCAACATCATTCAGGGCGGGTGCGCGCGCCCCCGTCAAGCGGTTTCAGAGGATGCTCGGTCTCATGGCCTCAGCATCGGCCGTACTCCAGCTAGGATTGTTGCATATGCGCCCTCTCCAATGCTGGCTCAAGAGCCGCGTCCCTACTCACGCGTGGAGTTCGGGCCACTTTTTAATCAGGCCGAACCACGGCTGTATAAAAGCCCTGACGCACTGGAAAGCCGCCGACTGGTACCAGTCAGGCGTGAGTCTGGGTGTGAACACAAGGAGAAAGATGATAACGACAGATGCCTTCAAAATAGGTTGGGGGGCCCTTTACGAGGGCAGGCCTGTCTCCGGCTTTTGGTCAAACCCGGAGAAGCGCCTACACATAAACTGTCTGGAAATGAAACTGTCTTTGGCTCTCAGAGCCCTGCTCCCACATCTAAAAAACGAACACGTCCTGGTCCGAACGGACAACATGACGGTAGTGTCGTACATAAATCGCCAGGGTGGACTCAGGTCGAGCTCCATGCATTCAATGGCCAGGAGACTCATTTTATGGTCCCAGCACAACTTGCGCTCGCTGAGAGCAGCGCATGTGCCAGGCGCCCTGAACCAGGGGGCAGACATGCTATCCAGAGACAAGATTCTCCCAGGAGAATGGGCTCTCAACCCGCTGACGATTCAGTGGTTATGGAAAACCTTTGGCAAAGCGGAGATCGACCTCTTCGCCTCCAAGGAGAACGCGCACTGCTCTCTTATCTTCACGAAAAGCACGGACGCGCTCGCCCAGAGCTGGCCGAGCCGCCCCTTATATGCCTTTCCCCCGATCGCGATGCTGCCACAGGTCATCAGTCGGGTCAGAGAGGAGAAAAACGCAGTGCTGCTGATAGCCCCACTCTGGAAGAACCAAACATGGTTTCCAGATCTGATGCAAATGCAATCTACACCACGGCCGATTCCACTGAGGCCAGACCTCCTCAGTCAGGCCAGCGGGATGATATTTCATCCCCGCCCCGATCTGTGGGCCCTTCATGCATGGCCCCTCAACGGGTTCCCAGGAACCTCACGAGCGGAGCACTAAATACCATCGCTGAGGCGCGGGCGCCCTCCACGAGACGCTTATATGCCCAGAAATGGAAAGTGTTCAGTGACTGGTGTAATGCCAAGGGCCTGAACCCTGAAACATGCGAGATTACGAACGTACTCGCTTTTCTACAAGGGCTTCTGGAGGCGGGCCGCACCCCCTCCACGCTCAAAGTATATGTGGCGGCCATCACAGCATCACACGACCCTGTAATGGAACGTCCATTGGGAAGAAACCACCTAATTATTCGTTTCCTAAGGGGCGCTAGGAGGATGAACCCTTCACGCCCCCCCTCAGTGCCGATCTGGGACCTAGCTACTGTCCTAGACGCTCTTAAAGGGCCCCCATTCGAACCACTCCGAACCGTGCACCTTAAACAGCTCTCGCTCAAGACTGCGCTCTTGCTGGCACTCGCCTCGGTCAAGAGAGTGGGCGACCTGCACGCGCTTTCGACAAGCGCTGCCTGCCTAGAATTCGGACCTAACGACTGCAGGGTCGTCCTTAGACCAAAACATGGGTATATTCCTAAAGTGCTCACCACTCCCTTCAGAGCACAGGTTATCTCCCTAACTGCGCTATCGTCTCAAGCAGACGAACACGACGCTAATCCACTCTGCCCCGTTAGGGCTCTCAGAGTGTATTTGGAGCGTTCTGCCCTATTCAGACAGACAGAACAACTGTTTGTATGCTTTGGCGGCCGTACGAAAGGTTCCGCCGTTTCAAAGCAGAGAATCTCTCACTGGATAGTTGAAGCTATAGCGCTGGCTTATGAAGCTAAGGGGCTTCAATGCCCCTGGGGAGTCAAAGCACACTCCATCAGGAGTGTGGCTTCTTCCTGGGCATGGTCGAGCGGGATACCGATCGAGGATATTTGTGCGGCGGCAGGCTGGGCCTCACCGTCCACATTCATCAGGTTCTACAACCTACAGGTCCCGACATTGCATTCCAATGTACTATCAGCATGATGCTAGTTGAACTACGAGTTCGTATCTAGATTATGTATGTGCTTGTGTCACACTGAGTGCCTTCTAGCCGCTCTGTATTTTTTCCCACATATAAAGCTCGCCTCTGCCGGCTAGTTGGATGATAACTTTGCTTTTCAGCACAGGCACCTGCCTCTGGCTATCATAAGGCGAAGTTCAGCACGCACGGCGTTTTGCATGGTGTTCCCATAGCGTAAGCTACTTACGCAATAGGAGAGACCTCTCGAAAGGGAACGACTCGGTAACTAACGTAACCTCGGTTCCCTGAGAGGAGGGAACGAGTATTCCGTAAGCTGCCGTGCTTGTGCTTGGTTAGTTCGCTTCAGTCGTTTTAACCTAAAGAACTCTCATGACGGGGCGCCCAGTATATAGCTCTTGGCCACGCCCATCTTGGCGGGCTCTGACGCGCGCGGGCGCGAAGCTCGCTCATTGGTCGCGCATTCAGAGTCGCCCCGTCATTGGTTCGAGCAAGTTGCCGCAGCACAGCCAATGAGCGAGCTCCTTCGTTCATTGCTGTCAGCTGTGCAGCTGCAATGCGTTTTACATAAAGAATTCAATATTCTTGAGAAAAGGAGTTTTCCCATAGCGTAAGCTACTTACGCAATACTCGTTCTCTCCTCTCAGGGAACCGAGGTTACGTTAGTAACCGAGTCATTTTGCTTTGTTTCACAGAAACAAGATATGCTTTTGTTGTATTTCTATAGCTTTAGTAACCGGACAGTTTTGAGTGCCATTGTTTGTCTGATGGCGACTGACAACCAATTCTTCCTTTTTTGTTTGTTCTACCAGAAAGACTTGGGAGATAAATTGAATAACAAGCGTATATTTATTAACAGCTCAGCAAGCATAAATGTATAAAGTTCTTTGGCGTAGGCCCCGTCCTTAGCAAGCAATGCGAGGGTAGCCGAATCTGCATGTCCTGCCTGAAGATGAAGGCAGGGGCAGAGCCGACCCCTCTGGAGGTAAAGGAAGGGACCATCCTGGTGGTGGTGGGGAGGATGAAGGGGAAGGTACCATCTTGGTAGTGGTTGGGGAGGATGGAGGTAATTGGCAGCGTCAGTATCTGCGAATTCAGACAAATGTAAGTACCAGTTTTTTATACTATGAGTGTTAGCACCTGATTGGTTAGAAGTGCGGTAATATGTGACGTGCTGACTGAGTCTTCCTGACATAACTTACGGTAGAGCTTTCACTTTTGTTCGTCGTTTATTGCTTTATTTTTCACGAAGCATTATTTTGCATCGCTTTAGCTCTTGCACTGCGTGTTGATGCATTTTGGGGGTGGAGAAATAAAGGGAGAGGTGTGTTTGTTTGGGTTGATTTCAAATATCAACAGTATTGATTTGTATTGAATGAGTATTGAATGCCCATAACTCATCAGACAGTTGTAGTTGTGCACCTGGAGGATTTAGTAACACACTAGGCTGGATGTCTGTTTCTTGGAACAGACAAATGTTGGACTGTTTACCTTTGCGGACATTGGGCGAGATGTTACAAGAGAAAATGGTCCATCAATCAGAGGCGCTCTGGGCACTGGGCTCTAAAGCAGAGAAATGAGGCAGAGGAGACTGTGCCAGCAGCCATTTCCACTGCTGCATGACGGGAAAGCTTCCATTGCCCTCCCAAAAAATCGTTTGTGAACACAAAGTGGACCGTCCCCTGAAAGTTGAAGTTTCAGAGCAAAACTGTGCAACGAGAGGTCTTTTCTTTCTGTGCAGTCCCCCTGGTTTTCTATCGGACCGGATTAGAGCAGCAATGGAAACTTAAACATGTCAATAATCAGGACTGAATCGATTGTTACTGGACCTCTGTCTCCACTGCCCCTTCTCACATTAATACACCTCATGTCACTCAAAAAGGCAGTTTGCACACCATCATGCTGAAAATCTGGCTTTGAAGCTGACTAATATGACTACTTTAAATGCCATATTTAACATTTTGACCTTTTTAAATGTTCTTTCATTGGATTATACAATTATAAAATAGAGTGCTTTACTTAATCATGTTGCATCAATGTATTTGACACACTTGTGTGACACTTTATATGAACTAAACAGTACGGCTATGGTGGTGTTTGTGTGTTTTCTGTTTGCAGTCTGATTATGTAAAATGATGTTTATATCCGTTTTCTTGTACCCCGTTTGACCAGCGTCTGCTTGTGAAAACACTGGCTGTCTCCAGCCTTAATTACAGCTGTGTGGTGAGCGGCGTCCACAGCTGCAGCTGGCAATTACTGCACGCCCATATTGCTCGGAGAGCCCTGCTTTGATTCAGCACAGAGCCAGCTGAGATCAGACTCCACATGCAGGCTGCTAAATGAACAGCCATGTGTTACATACAAGTGTGGCCACTAATGGTCGCTTCTCATCAGAACAAGCCTCGCTGATGGAGAAATTTGGTTGATTTATAAAATAATTTTTATTGTCAGTCATTCTGATGAAAAGTTTGTCTTAAACCAGCATAAATTTCTTTGTCAGCTGGTTTTTGCTGGGTGGGTACTGGTCAATGGTGGGTGGAGTTAGTGTAAATAGCCTCTGTCAAGAAGGTTTGCTATTTTCACTTGGTGTAAATAGACACTCCATTTAATTCTAATTTAAGTTTTAGTAACTTTGTGTGCTTTTGTCATTTTTTTTTTATATATATGTATATATACAGGTCCTTCTCAAAAAATTAGCATATTGTGATAAAGTTCATTATTTTCCATAATGTAATGATAAAAATTAAACTTTCATATATTTTAGATTCATTGCACACCAACTGAAATATTTCAGGTCTTTTATTGTTTTAATACTGATGATTTTGGCATACAGCTCATGAAAACCCAAAATTCCTGTCTCAAAAAATTAGCATATCATGAAAAGGGTCTCTAAACGAGCTATTAACCTAATCATCTGAATCAACTAACTAACTCTAAACACCTGCAAAGATTCCTGAGGCTTTTAAAAACTCCCAGCCTGTTTCATTACTCAAAACCGCAATCATGGGTAAGACTGCCGACCTGACTGCTGTCCAGAAGGCCATCATTGACAGCCTCAAGCAAGAGGGTAAGACAGAAAGAAATGTCTGAACAAATAGGCTGTTCCCAGAGTGCTGTATCAAGGCACCTCAGTGGGAAGTCTGTGGGAAGGAAAAAGTGTGGCAAAAAACGCTGCACAACGAGAAGAGGTGACCGGACCCTGAGGAAGATTGTGGAGAAGGACCGATTCCAGCCTTGGGGGACCTGCGGAAGCAGTGGACTGAGTCTGGAGTAGAAACATCCAGAGCCACCGTGCACAGGCGTGTGCAGGAAATGGGCTACAGGTGCCGCATTCCCCAGGTCAAGCCACTTTTGAACCAGAAACAGAGGCAGAAGCGCCTGACCTGGGCTACAGAGAAGCAGCACTAGACTGTTGCTCAGTTTTGCATGTCATTCGGAAATCAAGGTGCCAGAGTCTGGAGGAAGACTGGGGAGAAAGAAATGCCAAAATGCCTGAAGTCCAGTGTCAAGTACCCACAGTCATTGATGGTCTGGGGTGCCATGTCAGCTGCTGGTGTTGGTCCACTGTGTTTTATCAAGGGCAGGGTCAATGCAGCTAGCTATCAGGAGATTTTGGAGCACTTCATGCTTCCATCTGATTTCATTTTTCAGCACGACCTGGCACCTGCTCACAGTGCCAAAACCACTGGTAAATGGTTTACTGACCATGGTATTACTGTGCTCAATTGGCCTGCCAACTCTCCTGACCTGAACCCCATAGAGAATCTGTGCGATATTGTGAAGAGAAAGTTGAGAGACGCAAGACCCAACACTCTGGATGAGCTTAAGGCCGCTATCGAAGCATCCTGGGCCTCCATAACACCTCAGCAGTGCCACAGGCTGATTGCCTCCATGCCACGCCACATTGAAGCAGTCATTTCTGCAAAAGGATTCCCGACCAAGTATTGACTATTGAGTGCATAACTGAACATAATTATTTGAAGGTTGACTTTTTTTTTTGTATTAAAAACACTACTTTTATTGGTCGGATGAAATATGCTAATTTTTTGAGACAGGAATTTGGGGTTTTCATGAGCTGTATGCCAAAATCATCAGTATTAAAACAATAAAAGACCTGAAATATTTCAGTTGGTGTGCAATGAATCTAAAATATATGAAAGTTTCATTTTTATCATTACATTATGGAAAATAATGAACTTTATCACAATATGCTAATTTTTTGAGAAGGACATGTATATATATATTTATATTGCCTTCATTTATTTTTATTTCAATTTCAGCAATCTTGCTTCTTAAACTTAAACTATCCACTTTAAATATACAAGAGTGGCTCAGACATTCTGCTAAATGCCTCACAAGAGAAAGCCATAGAGTTTGGAATGATATGAGGTTGAATAAATGAGGACAGACTTTTCATTTTAATTTCATCCCATGCTGGGACCAGCATCCAAAATACAACATATGCTGGAGACCAGAGCTGTACTGGACTTTTGCCAAGAGTCTTTCTAACATTTCTTTCTTTCTTTCTTTGTGCTTTCAGTTAATCCAACAAATCAAGCTTTGTTTCTATTTATGGTAGTGTTTCGATTTGGCATGTTAGCTAAAGATTGGAACAGAAAACGTTAAGAAGTAAAGGTCAGAAAGAATTGGGCTCCCAGGACTGATGTGAAGAGAAATTATTTCATGAAAAAGGGTTTTTTCCTGTATTTTAAGCTACTAGACACCAACTAAGAGTTCCCTTTCAGTCGCTCATGTTCGACGTAGTCGATGTGTCGACTGATTGGGATCACTCTTAGGGAGCCTGTCATCTTCAAATGCTGTCAAAATGAGCCAATGCATTTGAAGGTGCATCTTTTTCAAGATGTCATTCCACCCATGCATTTCTGGATGCGGTCGTGCCCTGATCCTCTCTGACTTGTCACAATTGTTGCATCACGTGTTTTGGCTTACAGCACGCTGAAGCAGCTTTTGTGGACGGTTCAAGTTCCCATTGCGGGAATACGACTGTCGCGTGTTGAGATCGAGACTCGCCTTCGTCCGCGAAGCTGGAGTCCCACATTACCATGCCCCACCCACGGGTGCCGTGTGGGATGGGTGATCGAAGGATAGTGATGGATGTCTCGCCCGGTAACCATTCCCTGTGGGCTCCTCACTCCTCCATCACACTGCAGCCGATGGAATTTCCTGTTGAACGTGCTGGTCCCTCTGTAATGGACCGATCAGCCGTTTCAATTGGGGTTCCCCCAGAGGATAGGATGTTGATAGCAGCATCGGAGGGTGAGCTGGCCTCTGGAGATTACAACTCGGCTGCGTTATCTCCCTCTGGAAGTGTAACGTTGCCCGAGCCGGATCCAGAATGTGTCAGCTATGCTGAAATGGGCCGCCGAGGCTGCCGGGCTCGAGTGGAGTTCTCCACCATGTCCCGTTCAGTCTTGGTTGGAGGATTGGTATCTCGGGGTGGGCTGCACTGGTTCTCAGCTCGCCGGCCCAGTGCCTTTCTTTCCCGAAGTGCATGGAGAGCTTACCAGGTTGTGGACGGCACCTTTCTCTGCCAGAAACTGCCTGAATTGCTTTTCCCCCCTCACTACCTTTGACGGAGGAGCGGTGAAGGATTGCGAGGCTATCACTCCAGTGGAGCGGTGCACCTGTGTCCGGTAGCCGCGGCCTTTTGGATGGGGGATTCTCTTCTCTCTCCTAAGGCCTGTGAGTTCTCGTCCGTTTCGACGCGCGGAGTTTAAAAAGCCTGTCGGCAAGCCGCCTCCTCATTGCGTGCCATGGCGCTGCTACAGGTCTATCAGGCCAGGGCACTCATGAATATGCACGAGGGTAGCCCAGACCGTGCACTAATCAGGGACGGAGGAGGATGCTCTTGGAGTTGATCACCGATCCACTCCCTCCCCTCGGGTGAGGGCCGGGTGGAGTCTTTGTTTGTGTGTGTGTCTGTTCTACCGCTAAAGAGGTGGGTCATGACCATCTTGGTCCTGTGTTAATTGAGACGGGTCCTTTTTCGAAAGCCTCCGTTCAATTTGTTACACAGAGATGCATTTCCAAATGTCTCTGAGTACATTCTCAGGGATGGGGCATGATGGCACTCGTGTTTAGACCTTGGAGAGTTTCAGGTCTGGTTCTAAAAAGAATGGGACGCAGAGGTTCTGGTTACTACCGCAATCATTTTTATGCTGTAGAGACCATCACTTCTGTAAGAGCACCCTCTCAAAAAATGAGGCTGGCTCCCCCTTAGAAGTGGAACCTATTTGTTGAATTGAGTCTTCTTTCCGTGAGGAGATCCCGAAGGTGTTCGATCACTTCAGTGCTTTCATTTCTGCTAATGGGTTGGAGTGAGGGCTGTCTCCTCCAGCTCAAAATTATGATGCCTCTGTTTTTATGCACATCAGGATGCAGTGGATACAAATCTGTGGGAAGCACGACTTGATCGTAAGGTTCCTGAGGGGAGCAAGGAGACTGAATCTGCCTTGTGCCCCCTCTTTACCCTCTTGGGACTTATCTCTGGTGCTACCGCACTGCAGTGACCTCCCTTAAGCCCTGCAGGCAGTGAGTTAAAAATCCTGATTTTAGAGAAACAGTTCTCCTGCTTGCTTGGTCTCTATCTAGAGGGTAGGGACTTGTACGCATTTTCAGTCAACGAATCGTGCCTGGAATTCGGGCCTGTTAACTCTCAAGATATTTGAGACCCCGGCCTTATATGTGCCCAAGGTTCCAACCTCTCCTACGGGACCAGGTGATGACCCAGCCCTTGCTTTTCTCTGTCCATCCGCTCCATTGTGGTTATTCGTACTCAGAATGCAAAGCCTGAACCTCAGACCAGCTCTTGTCTGTTACGGAGACCAGCAGAAGGGAAGGCTGTTTCCAAGCAGGGGTTGGCCCACTCCATGTGGTTGCCTTTATCTTGGTGATTTCCCAAGCTGCACGTGCCCACCTGGGTGGTGAGCTCCTCCCAAGTGAGTGTATTGCTCCCTCCAAGGTGTTGAAACAGAGTGTCTTGCTAAACAGATGATAAATAGAGTTGGGGGCTTATCATGTTTGCTAGAGAACTAGACTATGTGTCAAACCGCTGCTTCCCGTGGGCTCCCTTCACATGAAGCCAGTTTCACTGTAAGCCCGGTTCGAAGTGTCGGCTTGCAGCACCATTCCCCTCCTATGGACTGGATACGTGCGCAATTCTTGCTCCAGTGAATTCCCTTATTAGCCGAACCCTGTCGAGCTCCTCCATACCCTTCAGCAACGGATTTGGTGGATCGTCTGAAGCCAGGCCTATCACTCGTATGCACTGGAGGAATCTGTGTTAGGCTGGGTCCATATGTTGTTATCCCTACTGCGATCCCATATGTGTATTCTTCCACAGTACGGCTCCCTGCGGCGAGCCCGTGTCTTCCCTAGGCAGAACCTGCTTTGCCATCACTGTCCGGTTGAATCTCCCACCTGTCATAGGCTTGAGCCACCCCAGTGACATTCCATACGTTGTACTGCCCGGTCATCCACCCAGTCCATATGTGTATTCTCCACATGTTACCTCCCTTCGGGCAGGATGTGGCTTCCGTAGCATATTCCTTTCCAACGAAAGAGAACCCTTTCCCAATGGTCTTGTGGAACAGCAGTGGCTTCCCTGGCCTAAGCCCTGTCCCTTCTCCGCCTCAAATAATGCAGGGGGATCAGAAGGCTTCTGTCTAGGCACTGGAAGGTGGCAGCACTAGTGGTGTTTTAATTGGGATCCCACTCAGTCGACACATCGACTACGTCAAACGTAAGAGACTGAAAGGGAATGTCTCGGTTACCATATGTAACCCTCGTTCCCTGAAGGAGGGAACGGAGACGTAGTCCCGTCGCCTCTATTGCTGGACCACCGCTGACTCCGAGTTACGCTCGGCTCCTCAGCGGAAAACAACTAGTGCGTCCATCCACTTGCGCATTTATACCCACGCCGTGGGGGCGGAGTGAGTGATGCATTTCACGCACGCCATTGTGCATTGGCTCGCTTTAACAGTACTCGAAGATGACAGGCTTCCTAAGCGCGATCCCAATCAGGGAACGAGGGTTACATACGTAACCAAGACGTTCTTCTTCATCCACGTGCTTTTTGTTGATCCATTCTCTCCTGACATTTATTTGTCAGTGGTTTTGTCTTTTATTCTTGAGTTTAGCATTACTGAGTCCTGTGCGTCAGGATGCATTGTAACGGAATAATAGTCTTTTTGTCACTTTTGCTTGAAGAGAGACAGGAACTATAAATAAAAAATTGCATGCTTTTTTTATTTCTTTATTTCTTTATTTGTAGTGGTTGTGGTTTATGAAAGGATATTATGTCCAATTTCAAAAGTTATTGCTTTTCGATCTGGTCTACTCTTATCAATATAACCCACGTGGAGCAATTATTTTGATGTGATGATTTCATTTTGGAGGCAGATATGTTTCTGGGGATGTGGACTATTCATTTTCCTCTTGTTTGAGGAACAAACTCATTGCATGCTAATGCAGTATGGATTGTGGAACTGTCTCACCTTACTTCAAAATGAATATGACAGGAATGAGAAACATTGTTTGTTATGCCACCAAATACAAATGCCTACTAACAGAGTGATACATTGTAAAACTTTTAATTAATGTCTGGTTTGGCTTTTCATATGACCTGGAAAAGCCTCACAACACTTGATGTTTAAAGTGGCCTTTTCCCCAATTAATCATAAGCATCTTAAAAAGGCATATCTTTGAAAGATCAAAAGGTTCATTTTAAAGTATTAAATCTTATAAAAACAAAGGTTATGGCTTCCACAGATTGTAGCTTGTTTGTTGTTATGGCCTCCCCAATGCCAGAGTATAACATTTTTAATTAATCATTTGTGTTTTTTTATAGGTCTACACAAGATATGGAAAATGCTATACTTTCAATGGCAACAAAACAACCTCCAGGAAGACAAAGCAAGGAGGGATGGGAAACGGGCTGGAGATTATGTTGGATATCCAGCAGGATGAATATCTGCCTATCTGGAAAGAGACAAGTGAGTTATAATGCCACACAGAGATGTTTTTTGGTCCGAAGGTTGCAAAGTCATCCCATATTTTCTGCTTCTCAGAAGTGTGTCTGCACAAGCTGTTAAGATAACCATGTTTAAATTCAAGGTTTATTTGTGATGTTGTTTTTTCCCATTTGTAATGATAGGGGGATATGTGAGGCTTATCTTTGTGTTCCCATTCATATTGCCTGTTCGGCTTTCTTACCTCAGTGTTTTTCTTTTGTTTTTTGTTTTTTGCAGATGAAACATCTTTAGAGGCAGGAATCCGTGTTCAGATCCACAGTCAGGATGAGCCGCCCTACATCCATCAGCTGGGCTTTGGAGTCTCTCCGGGATTTCAGACCTTTGTATCCTGTCAAGAGCAAAGAGTATAACCCTTCTCTTGAATCATTCTCAAACTGTTCCACCTATGATGAAATCCGACCTTCCAAGTACATTTTTAAACAAATTGTTATGCTGTACTTGCCATTCAAAATTTCAGGAAAAAAAAAACAAAAACAAACGTTGTTCCTTGTTATATTGAAGTGAATAAATAAATAAAGTAAGCCAGTAAGCAAGCAATTAGTGGAGGGGGATTTCTTTGCAAGTGTTAAACACACACACACACAGAGTTGAGAAAGTGAATAAAAGTTTAAGGGCAACATGCTTGCAAAGTTAAACCACAAATAATGCATGTATTACCAGCTCCGGATTTACTTATTTGTTACATTCCATGGATGACTTTTGGAGAAGATATTCCAATTTCGGGGCCTACTGTAACTAGTCTTGGGTCTGAGTCCATCTTACCGAGTCAAAGTTGAGTTCAGGTCCTTAAACAATTGAGTTTGAGTGGGAGACATTTATTAATGTCTTGTCATCTTCATTTTATGGTGTTACTTATTGTCCATGTCAGTTTCAAGTACAAGTCTACTCAAGTGCGTCTAAATCCGAGTTTATTTATAATTGCAGCCCAAGTCCAAGTACCCCAACTCTAACTGTAACTTCTGTATCTGTGTGCCATATGACCTCAGGTATTTTAAGCAGGAGGATGGAGCAACAGACAATAATAATAAACTATAGTCCTGACATATGAGTATTTTTACTTGAAATGGAAGTAGTGAAAGATTTTTTTTCTCTCCATATTGTAATGTACATTCGAGTGAAAGAGATTATCGAAAAAGAAATGGGTAACGCTTCCTTTTACATTATGTTAACGTATGTGTACTTACAGTGTACTTACCTAAGAAAGTACTGGGTAATAATCCTTCATTTTACAGTGGGTTAACTTACGTGTACTTACAGTGTACTTACATAAGAAATTACTGGGTAATATAAGGTAAGTACATGGGTTAAGGTTAGGTTTAGGGGTAGGTTCAGGGTTAGTACCTAGTTATTACCCAGTTATTGTAATTACTATAATAAGTACATAGTATGTACATGGGGAACAGGACTGTAAAAGGAAGAGTTACCAAGAAATGTTATGCAGGGACTTGTTTCTATCCATCGGTTGTTGATTGAATGAAGGGAGATCTGAATGCAAGCTTGCAGTCGATTGTAAGAAAGGTGCGGGACTGAACAACACTAAAATAATTAGAGAAGTCCGGTATACGTCACCAGAGAGAATTCTGTAGTTTCACTTGAAGATAAAATTATGACATCTTGATGAAAAATTACGAGGTAAAAAAAAAAACATGCCTGGATGAATCTTTCACAATGACATCAATAACATGCATTTAGAAATTAGATAGGGTGAAGTGCATTCAAAAGTACTTTTGTACTACAAACACAAATGTTTGTAGTCCAGTATATGACATTCCATTAATTCTATATATTTTGGAATGTCTTAAAACTCCGATCTATCTAAAATTCCTCTGTCAGACTGGTACTTGATCAATGTCATTCTTAAAAATGAGTGCTGAATGCAATATTTCTGTTTCAAAGGCAGGCCACTCATCAAGCTTGCCTTCTGAAAATTGAGCCACATAAAAAATAAAATCTTACTCTTTAGTCAATCTAAAGCTTGAGAACGCTGCTTACTTGCATTCTTAATTTGCATTTACTCATTCTCTCTCTGTTTCTGTCTCTCTTACTCTTGCAACCTCTCTCTGTCTGTCTCTCTCTCACTTTATCTTTCTTGTTCTTCTCATTTGCTCTCCATCTCTGTGTGTAGTTGACCTACCTGCCCCAGCCTTGGGGGAACTGCCGCTCCACCAGTGAGCAGATGATCCCGGGTTACGATACCTACAGTATCAGTGCCTGCCGCCTGCGCTGTGAGACTCTTGAGGTTCTGCGTGAGTGCAACTGCAGGATGGTGCACATGCCGGGTAACGCTACACCGCCGCATTCATTTCCCACTCAACCTAATCAGCGTGCTAATGTATTCTGCTAATTGCTAAAATACTAAATGAATAAACTCTTCTCATCTAATTTGCTCCAGGCAGTGGAGCCGAAAGCTTAATGCAAGTCTCTAAATTAACTTACTGTCTAGTCACACAATACGAGGAGCTTGGGTAGTTCATTCGGGCGATTGGAGGGAAGATCTAGACGATCGCAATCTGACACCAATGACGAACCCAGACCTGCTGATTTGTTACGTTCCACTCAAAGCATTTGGCAAACTTCAAAAAAAGCAAATACATTTATTTTGTCTTTTGAAAACCGACAACGTATGGACTGGAGGACTTTCTCTGTCCCCAGAAACCTCTTTTCTAATTAACTCCACCACACCTGAGTTGTTATCAGTGCGGCTTCTTAGAGAGCGTGTGACTGTTAGAGGCCGGGCTCTAATGGAAGCTCTGCTTCTCTGCTTTTCTCCTTTAATGTTTCCAAATCAATCTCCCATAATGCAAATTGAAAAGAGAGACCAAAAGCATTAACTCAAAGGCCATTTTCTCTTAGGTCCTATGCATATTTCCTCAGACCAGTTGCACTTTTGATAGATTCGGGGGGCGAGTTGGACCTCCTGCGGTATTGTGTGTTGATGGGGATTGGGTGTTAAAGACTTTATAAATGTGCCTTTAGGGAGGGTTTGGATCAGTTCAGTTTGGGTGCAATTAGGCCTAGAATGATGGTCATGAGGGAGGCGTGGTGAAAGCAAACCCATCTCCCTCAGTCACACGCTGCCTTCCATCTTTTTAGGATGAATAACAAAGCAGAGCCGCGCTGTCTATTTCTCTGCCGCTTGCACTTTTTCTTCCTTGGCTGGCGGTGAAATAACAGCAATCATTTTGCTTGTGATTGATCAGAGTCATTATGTATTTTGTTTCTCAGGAGATGCCGATATCTGTACTCCCAGCAATATCAAATGTGTGGACAAAGCACTTGGTAAGCAAGCATTTTTCATTTTTGCTAACGCCCTGGAGTGTAATATCTCTGGAGGTTGAGGGCACAAATAATTAAATCCCAGATAAACAGATGATTCCGTGCGTGGTCTGGGGTGGGAGAAACAGGATTACTCAGTCAGTCCAAGAAGGAGAGTGTTCTCCAGCGCTTTGAAATCCTTTAGAGAGTATCTCTGTAGTGCATTACCCTCTGTTACCCTCACGGTGTTATCACTCGCTGTAGGTGTCTTGTTCCACGGATTTTATGACACTCGTAAATGGAGCGGCTCATGAAAAGTTGATGATGAGAGATGTATCGGTACAATTATGATAGCCCTTATCTAATAAGCCAGAAATTTAATTATCTCCACAGTCAAAAGGAAACTCGACCCCATTTAATGGGTAGTTGAACTAAATCCAGATATATCTTGAAAGAATGGACTGTACTTGCATTCACTGGCTATTCAAATATTCTGACTAAAATCTCTACTTTGATAGTTTACTTTATTAATTATTTATTTTCTCACCCTAATACAGAAACATGTCTATATTCCACACACATAACAGCACAACACAGCCTATTAACACATAAAAAGTTAACATAACTTAAGAATATTTATTACAATAATTCTTCTAAAAAGTATATTAATAATAATAATAATAATAATAAGGGGTAATATAATAATATGTATCTATTCATTTCTTTTTGAAAGAAATACATTTATACATTTATTTAGCAAGAACACATTAAATTGATCAAAAGTGATAGCAAAGACAATTGTAATGTAACAGAAGTTTATATTTCAAATAAATGTTTCTCTTTTGAACTTTCTATTCATCAAAGAATACTGAAAAAAGTATCACGGTTTTCACAAAAACATTAAGCAGCACAGTGGTTTTTACCGATGATATTAATGTTTCTTGAGCAGAAAATCAACATATATAATTATTTCTGAAGGATCATATGACTGAAGACTGGAGTAATGATGCTGAAAATCCAGCCATCATCCAGCCAATGAATAAATTACATTTTAAAACATATAAAATCAGAAAACACTTAATTTTAACTTTACAGATATATTACAGGTCCCAAACTTCTGAACAGTAGTTTATATACTGTGGATGAAATATTATGCTTACATACAGCTTAATTTACATATTTTTTATACAATATATATTCAAAATGTTGCTCATTATATAGTTTCAGCTTCTAAGTACCAGCTTGTGGCTAGAGTCTTTTTCAAAAGGGTAGCTTGACTGTAGTTGAACTACTTTAAATTATGAGAGGCTTGACAAATTGTGAATTAGCTTACTTACTGCAACATCCGCATATAATAATATAAATCAAATAGGCGGTGTCGTGGCATGTAAACTAAATGTTGTTCTAAATGGAAGGCACTAATGCTAAATACATGGCGCATTCAGTGTACACAAAATTTATGAGCATGACATTCATGATACTTCCTCTCAGGGAGGTCGAGTGTGTGTGCTCTCTTCTGGATGCCCTTCAGAAATCAAATTAAATCTGAACAACACGTTAAGTGTGTTTCAAGCATCTTATGGATGATTATTTAGCGCTGGTGTTATCTCTCCACATTAGTTTGATGAATGAAGAATGGGTGTGCAGGTGTGGGCTAGAGCACCTGCTCTCTCCCTCACACACACACACACACACACACACACAAACACACACACACACACACACACACACATACATCTGTCTCCTGTTCTAAACTGATATGTGTGTCCTCTTTGCAGCACTGCTTCAGAAAAGTTCAGGTGACACATGCTCCTGTGAAACTCCCTGTAATCTGACCCGTTATGGTAAAGAGCTGTCCATGGTTAAAATCCCCAGCAAGGGCTCGGCTCGCTACCTATCTAGAAAATACGACAAGTCAGAAGAATACATCAGGTTTGGTAACCCTTCCACCTGCAATATAGTTTTAAACAGATAAAGGCCTAATACTGTACTGATTCTGAATATATAATGAATGTATATGATTTACACATAACTATTTTATTGTCCTTTTGTTTTAGAGACAACTTTCTTGTTTTGGACATTTTCTTCGAAGCTCTAAATTATGAAACAATAGAACAGAAAAAAGCGTATGACGTTGCAGGATTATTAGGTGGGTCTCTTAAGCTTCATTTTACCACATTATTTTGTAAACATTGTAATTTTCAGCGCATCTGAACTGGAGCATTTCTGAGCTTAACATCAATATAAAATGAAAATGACTATTTACTTTCTTAATGCACGTTCCTGGTCTTATTGTGAAGAACTCCTTGGTTCACATTGTTCCAACGAAGAAAAATGTTTGTCTTTGCTTAATTTTGTATAATTTAATAAAATTATAATAACTTACTGTAATGCATTATGTTGTTATGGGAAGGAGGAGGTGGGAACCGGCCAACATTCAAAGACTTTAATAACAAAACAAAAAACACTGCCGTCACAAATAATAAATCAAAACATCAGCAAAAAAAAAAAACAGTCCAGGCCTGGTCCTCTCTTGTCCTTCACGATCGTCGCTCCTCCTTTTATGCCTCTGCTCTTCCGTGAGAGATACGAGACCGGTGCGTCACGCTTTTTTTTTTTTTTTTTTTTTAGCCAAACAGGCTATTAGATCACTCAAAATTTTTGTTTCAGTCCAGTGTTATTTTAGTTTTATTTACATAGTGTTTATTAATATTTTGAATTATTTTTATATTGTATATTTTTAGTTCACATTTTAAGTTTACTTGTTTTTTACAAAAGTTCTATTTAGCTTTCATTTTATTTCAGTTTTAAGGCCCCGGTATACTCACGGCAAAGTTTTTTTCGTTCTTCGCTTAGAGGTAAAACTAAGTTTGAAATATGACCAGCCATATACTGTTATCGAACATCTGACGCCGGCTACACTGTAAATGTGCTGCACGCTTAATATTGGAATATCGGGGCCTTTAAAATTTGTTTTAGTAATTTTAGCACTTAACATTAACTTAATTTCAGTTAATTGCCAAGCTTACATTTCTATTTTTCATTTTAGTTGTAAAAGTCTTTATTAAAAAAGTTTATTTTATTTCAGCTTTATTTCAATGAACATTTTTTTTAAATAGTTTCAGTTAACGATAACAACACAGTTTCAGTCAGAAATAAAGCTAAATGGTCTAAAAATGGCAATTCACATGAAATACAAATTCTTATTTGTTATTTTTTTGCTTTCAGGGGACATTGGCGGGCAGATGGGTCTTTTTATAGGAGCCAGCGTTCTTACCATTTTGGAGATTCTGGATTATGTATATGAGGTAAGAGTACATTGTCTTGGCCCTCTGCCTATTCCACAATCATTAATTTTTAACCAATAGCTCTTCTCCTGCACTGTTTCTTCCCCATTGTGTGCAGTATTTCCCATAAGAGCAGATAAGACTGGACCTCTGAGCTGAGCAGCAGGAATGCTGATGCTGCAAAACTGTTTATAGCCCTCATTTGTCCTACTTTCCCTGCTGCCCTCTTCACCCTCACTCCCCCTCACTTTCCTAGGTGGTCAAACACAGGTTGGAGCGTTTGCTCAGGCCACAGAGAGATGACAAAAAGCAAACCCAGCAGCAGCAACAGGCCAGCACAGTCGCCACAGTAAACCTAGAGGAAATGAAAGCTAAGGTAAGTCACATGCTAATCTCTGGAGCGCTAGTGTTAGGATGCAGCACAGATCAAACCTGTGAATAGGAACAAAGCCCGGAGGGAAATGCAACATCAGTGGCAGGATATTGAGCCATGAATGGGATGCCAGGCTGTCTGCTTAGACCAGGATTGAATCAAATCTCCCTTGTTCTTTTTTGCAATCCGATCTTCTGTTCATGGAAGAGGAACACAGATGTTGACAGAGCAGATTATATTCATGAGAAATGGAGTATGCTCAAAACAAATTCAATTCAGCATGGCCAGTGTAATTGTGACCTAAGATTGTTCGATTAGTATAAAACCAACAGTTCCGACTCTAAAATCTGAATAACTTTGAAGCCGGTGTGAAATAGCTGATATATAGGTTACGCTTACCTGTGTCCTTCAATTCTATATTAATGTGTCAAGTATCAGGGTTGCCAACTTTGGTTGCCTGCTGGAGTGAGATTTTGATCTCATGGGCTAAATCAATGACAAACCACTTTTTGAGGTTTTAAGGATCTAACAATTCATTCTTATTTTTTTCCTCATACTGAAATGTGCACAAATACTTAAGCTTAATATTGTACTACAGTAGAAGCACTTTTCTATAGAGGCAACTGTCTAGGGACAGTACACTGTCCATCTGGTAGAGAAACCTATTAATTGACATATTTAAAAAACATATTTATTTTAGTTTATGCACCAGATTGTGTGTCAGTAGGGTGCAGTATATAGCCTAAATGTTATAGCATACATAAACACTGTGTTATGCAGTATAAAAAATAAAAATATTAATAATAATAAAAAAAAAAATTAAAAAAATATATATATATATACAGGTCCTTCTCAAAAAATTTGCATAATGTGATAAAGTTAATTATTTTCCATAATGTAATGATAAAAATTAATCTTTCATATATTTTAGATTCATTGCACACCAACTGAAATATTTCAGGTCTTTTATTGTTTTAATACTGACGATTTGGCATACAGCTCATGAAAACGTACTCGGTTACTAACGTAACCTCGGTTCTCTCTAGAGAGGGAACGAGTACTGCGTAATATCTTACGCTATGGGGAAAACCTCTTTTCCACGAGATATTGAAGCCAAAAATTATCCTTAATTTTGAATTAATGCAAAACGCTGTGCAGCAGCATGCAGACATAGGCAAGACGGCTTGCGTGCCTATTGGCTGCCCTGCGGCAACAGCAGCAGCCTATCGAGAGTGGCCCTGCGTGACACATACCCAATGGGGGCACTTCGCGCCCATTTCGTCACGTCCCGCCAGAAAGGGCGTGGTCCCGCCCTTATGAATACGGCTCGATTAGGCTGGTATACTGGTTTTCATCGCCGAAGCGAACCAGAGCTGTGTATGCACGGCAAGATACGCAGTACTCGTTCCCTCTCTAGAGAGAACCGAGGTTACGTTAGTAACCGAGTACGTTCTCTTACGAGAGTATCTCTCGTACTGCGTAATATCTTACGCTATGGGGAACACAATGCAAAACGCCGTGCGTACTGGGATCCGACACCAAAGTCCCAAGGGCAGTAGCCCGGGGCTCATATAGTGCATAATCACCATAGACTCACAGAGAGTCGGAGAAGAGAGGCTGCAAGCATCATTCCCCATAAAATAGCATCCTACAGGAGCTAGTTATGTTAACAGTGTTTCACGCAGACAGGGTGAACGTGTTCAGCCTGAACTGGGTAATAGTACGGGTTATTCAACACCCAAGGGGCAGTTTCTATCGCTCAGTGAGCGATGCACAGGCAAACTCAGCATCTGGGCCGCACTGCGGGGCAGATAGCACTGAATTCTAAACCGACAGAAGCTTGGCTTGTAAGGCGGGAACCTCTAGGTTATAAAACCTTATAAATGTAGACGGCGAGGCCCAGCCCGCGGCCGTACAGATATCTTGCAAGGTAACCCCACTATACCACGCCCACGACGAGGCCACGCCTCTTGTGGAGTGCGCTCTGACACCCAAAGGACACTGCAGGCCCTTAGAAGTGTAAGCCAGTGCTATGGCGTCGACTACCCATCTGGATAGGCTCTGTTTTGATGCGGCCAGGCCCTTGGAGCGTCCGCCAAACAAAACAAAGAGCTGCTCGGTCTGTCTGAAGACAGACGAGCGGGACACATAAGCTCTCAGTGCCCTGACAGGGCAAAGGAGACTAGCATCTTTCTCCTCATCATGAACCGAGAGAGCGCACAGGGAAATGACCTGGGCCCTGAACGGTGTGTTGAGGGATTTGGGCACGTACCCGTGCCTTGGTTTGAGTATGACCTTAGAGTCATTAGGCCCAAACTCCATACATGCTTACCGAAAGCGCTTGTAAGTCCCCTATGCGCTTCACTGAAGCGAGAGCCAAAAGGAACACCGTTTTGAAAGACAGATGCTTCATGTCTGACAAATGGAGTGGCTCGAACGGGGCACCTTTCATGGCTTCCAAAACCGTAGAAAGGTCCCACACCGGGACTGAAGGAGGTCTGGGAGGGTTCAGCCTCCGAGCTCCCTTGAGGAATCGCACGACTAGGTCGTTCTTCCCCAGTGACTGGCCAGACACAGGTTTTATAAACGCTGCTATGGCCGCCACGTACACTTTGAGCGTGGATGGGGACCTGCCCTTATCCAGCAGCTCTTGAAGGAAGGAGAGTACTTCCGTGACCCCGCAGTCTACAGGTGAAAAGCGCTGAGCTTGACACCAAGCAGAGAACACAGACCATTTCGAGGAATAGAGCCGTCTAGTAGACAGGGCCCTTGCCTGCGTGATCGTGTTTAGCACTCCCTCCGGGAGGCTAGCGGGTACCCGTTGATGGCCCATGCATGTAGGGACCATAGTTCCGGGCGAGGATGCCAAATCGAGCCCTCGGCCTGAGAGAGGAGGTCTTTCCTCAACGGTACTGGCCACGGGGCAGTGCTGGTCAGCCGCATCAGGACTGGGAACCAAGTCTGGTTTGTCCAGAGCGGAGCCACAAGCAGCACTGGGCATCCATTTTCCCTGATTCGTTCCAGCACTTGAGGCAGGAGCGAGACGGGGGGAAAAGCATAGAGGGGACAGCGGGGCCAGACGTGGGCCAGCGCGTCCTTGCTCTTGGAGAAGTATTTCGGACAGTGAGCGTTCTCGTGGGACGCGAACAGGTCCACTTGCGCTCTGCCGAATGTCTCCCACAGCAGTTGGATCGTCTGCGGGTGCAGCGACCATTCCCCTGCTGGGACATTGTTTCTGGACAGTCTGTCTGGTCCCAGATTCAGGTGACCAGGCACGTGCGCCGCTCTCAGTGAAAGCAGGTTGTGCTGAGCCCAGACCAGGAGGCGTTCCGTTAGCCTGTAAAGGTTTCGGGACTTGGTGCCGCCCTGGCGATTTATGTATGCCACCACTGACATGTTGTCCGACCGGACCAAGACGTGGTGGCCCATTATCTGGGGACAAAAGCGCCGTAGCGCGTTGTCGACTGCCATCATTTCCAGACAGTTTATGTGTAGGAGCTTTTCCTGTTCTGACCACTGGCCAAAGAACGGTCTGCCCTCGAGCAGCGCTCCCCATCCCGAGGTGGAGGCGTCCGTGGACACCACCTTCACACTCGAGGGAGTCCCCAGACTCACACCTGACTGATACCAGTCGGTTATCTTCCAAGGTTCCAGAGCTGAAACGCATTTCAGATCGACCCGGAGGCGAAACCGACCAGCGGTCCATGCCCTGGGAGGAACTCGCGCTTTCAGCCACAGCTGCAGTGGGCGCATGCGAAGCAGACCCAGCTGGAGCACTGAAGCTGCTGAGGCCATGAGGCCCAGCATTTTCTGAAACCTTTTGAGCTGGACAACCGAGCCGCGGTGGAAGGATTTCGCGGCGCTCTGAATGTCCCGTTCGCGCTCTGGCGTCAGACGCGCTGTCATGGATAGCGAGTCCAGCACTGTTCCCAGAAAAGAAATTTTCTGGCTGGGAAACAGCGAGCTCTTCGCCCAATTGACTGTGAGACCCAGATTCTCGAGATGCTCGAGTAATGTGGCCCTGTGTTCTATGAGCTCTGATCGTGATCGAGCTAGAATCAGCCAATCGTCCAAGTAGTTCAAAATTCGCATGCCCTGGAGTCTCAGGGGTGCGAGAGCCGCGTCCATGCACTTCGTAAATGTACGGGGTGCCAGGGACAGGCCGAACGGCAGGACTTTGTATTGGTATGCCTGGCCCTCGAAGGCGAATCTCAAGAATTGCCTGTGACGTGACGCTATTTGTATTTGAAAATAGGCGTCTTTCAGATCTATTGACATAAACCAGTCTTCCCGGCGAACTTGCGCGAGGATTTTCCTGGTTGTAATCATTCTGAACTGGCGCTTCGCGAGCGCTCTGTTCAGCTGTCGCAGATCTAGAATGGGTCTGAGACCCCCGTCTTTTTTGGGTACCAGAAAATACCTGCTGTATAAACCCCCTTCGCTCTGAGCCTGAGATAAAGGTTCTATCGCCCCTTTGCTCAGTAGTTTCGCTATCTCGGCTCGAAGTAGATGAGATACTTCGTTTTTTACCGTCGTTTCGACTCGCGCCGCACAACGGCGGGGGCGTCGAGCGAACTGCAGCGAATAGCCTCTTTTTATAGTGTTCAGCACCCATTCTGATACCCCGGGAAGCTTTGCCCACGCATGTGCGTGAATAGCTAGAGGTAGAATGAAATCTGGGCTCTGGCCGCGGCATAGCGGCGGCCGGAGAGCTCCGGTGTGCTGAGAAACAAACACTGTGTTTGCAATGCGCGAGGCGGGGGGTGCGCTGATCACAGCGGGCAGCCCGACCGCGCTCGGCTTCTCTCTGACAGATTGTGGAGAGAAGGCGAGCGGGACGAACCCCGTGGGCTTCGGCATGTCTGTGAGGGAATGTGGGCGCGGGATAGCGGGCACACTCACTGCACTGAGAACACTGTCGGCTCGCGCCGACTGAAAATGTGTTGGTTTCGTTTTTACAGAAACCGTGGGACATGCTTCGTGTAGTGTTTGTGGGCACTGCTTCGTGGGCACGTACACTACATTCATTGCACAATCGACATGAGTCGATTTTATTCGTGCTAGCCCTGTATTGTGGTGGGCTGTGTCTGCGTGTGGGAATGGGCACTGAGACGTGGGCATTCTTACAACACTCATAACACCATCGGCCGTGGCCGGAACACCAGAAAATACACTCTTTTGGGATTTATCTGGGTCGCCGTAAAAATGGCATTTGTGTGCAGGCAAGCGGGCTGTGGTGCCGGCTTGTTTACTGCGAAATACACTGGAACAGTCACATCGTTTGGAACTGAACGAGCGAGAAGTTTCGGTGGAGTCTGGCCGCGGCGAGACTTAAACACCGTGGGTTTTAGCTGACTGTATGTGTGTTGGTTTCGTTTTACAGAAAACGTGGCACATGCAGTGTGTAGTGTTTGTGGGCACTGGGTTGTGGGCACATTCACTACATTTAATGCACAATGACATGAGTCAATCTCATTTGTGCGTGCCCTGCACTGTGGCGGGCTGTGTTTGTGTGTAGAAATGAACACTGGGCTGTGGGCATTTTTATTACACTCATAACACCATCGGCTTTGGCCGGAATACCAGAAAATACACTGCTTATATGATTTTTCTGGGTCGCCGTGGAAACGGCATTTTTGTGCAGGCAAGCGGGCCATGGTACCGGCTTGTTTACTGCAAAATACACTGGAACAGTCACATTTTCTTGGAACTGAACGAGCGAAAAGTTTCGGTGCAAGTCTGGCCGCAGCGAGACTAAATTTTTATCTGCTGCGAGACCTGGGATCGAACACGGGTCTCCCGTGCGAAGGGCTTTGGGTTTCGCCACTGAGCCACAGGGGGGAAATGACAAAAGCTTAAAACAGCTCGAGCAGATAAGAGAGCGTCATCACAGTTTGTGTGTGTTGGCGTTTGTTTGCAGGCGTGCGTGTTATACAACAGGCTCATTGCTGCAATATTGACATTTTCAGCCGCTCAAACTAAGAGGAGCTGAGAAATGTTTGAGAAATGGAGATTGGTCCGACCTCGGCGGGACTAAAAACACACTCTTTCCTCATTTCGCCGGTGACGCATGCCCACGGGGGGCGGGGGTGGGGTAGCTTTCTTATAACGTAAAGAAAGCTAGCCGCGGTTTTGAAGCTGGCCTTCTCTACAGATGCAGCTATCTCGTCGTCATAATGGCGGAAGCGGCGGCGCGCGGCGGCCGTTGTCCGTCAGCGAGCGACTCGAGTGAAGCTGGTGAAGCTGGCGGGCGAACCGGCGAGCTATCACGGGCTGGAGAAGGCTCGGGGCTGTTTCGTCGACCTCAATGGCGGAAGCGGCGGCAGACGGCGGCCGCTGTCCGTCGGTGAGGGACTCGAGCGATGCCGGCGAAGCTGGCGGGCGAACCGGCGAGCTTTGGCGGGCAGGAGAAGGCTCGGGGCCGCGCTGGGCACGGCGCTTTTTACGGCGCGGCGCTACAGCGGGTTGAAGTGCAGGCTCTGAGAATGATGCCAGGCGAGTCCTCAGAGTCACCATAGGCAATAGCTCACAGTGAGGGCATCCGCCGTCGACGAGAGCGAGAGCCGCGTGATCCTCACCCAGGCAGGAAACGCAGAATGGCGATCCTCTTCACTGAGTGTGGCTCGGCACGAGCCGCAGGATCTATGCATCTTGAAAAAGACGCAGCTCTTTTAGGAGAGAGAGAGACAGTGAAAAAATGTGTGTCGCAGCGGCGAACACACACACACACTTGCAATAAAAGGATATGACGCCGGAAAGCGTAGCAGGTACGGCGGCTAAAGGCGGCGATGCCAGCGACTTCAGACTCAAAGGCTCGTCCCGCTGTGTGCTTATCTCAGACGGCGCGGCTTCTCACTCCGGATCCAGCGATGCGTGATGCTTCGCTGAAGAGATGAAAATCAGTATACCAGCCTAATCGAGCCGTATTCATAAGGGCGGGACCACGCCCTTTCTGGCGGGACGTGACGAAATGGGCGCGAAGTGCCCCCATTGGGTATGTGTCACGCAGGGCCACTCTCGATAGGCTGCTGCTGTTGCCGCAGGGCAGCCAATAGGCACGCAAGCCGTCTTGCCTATGTCTGCATGCTGCTGCACAGCGTTTTGCATTAATTCAAAATTAAGGATAATTTTTGGCTTCAATATCTCGTGGAAAAGAGGTTTTCCCCATAGCGTAAGATATTACGCAGTACGAGAGATACTCTCGTAAGAGAACCCAAAATTCCTATCTCAAAAAATTAGCATATTTCATCCGACCAATTAAAGAAGTATGTTTAATACCAAAAAAAAGTCAACCTTCAAATAATTATGTTCAGTTATGCACTCAATACTTGGTCGGGAATCCTTTTGCAGAAATGACTGCTTCAATGCAGCGTGGCATGGAGGCAATCAGCCTGTGGCACTGCTGAGGTGTTATGGAGGCCCAGGATGCTTCGATAGCGGCCTTAAGCTCATCCAGAGTGTTGGGTCTTGCGTCTCTCAACTTTCTCTTCACAATATCCCACAGATTCTCTATGGGGTTCAGGTCAGGAGAGTTGGCAGGCCAATTGAGCACAGTAATGCCATGGTCAGTAAACCATTTACCAGTGGTTTTGGCACTGTGAGCAGGTGCCAGGTCGTGCTGAAAAATGAAATCTTCATCTCCATAAAGCTTTTCAGCAGATGGAAGCATGAAGTGCTCCAAAATCTCCTGATAGCTAGCTGCATTGACCCTGCCCTTGATAAAACACAGTGGACCAACACCAGCAGCTGACATGGCACCCCAGACCATCACTGACTGTGGGTACTTGACACTGGACTTCAGGCATTTTGGCATTTCCTTCTCCCCAGTCTTCCTCCAGACTCTGGCACCTTGATTTCCGAATGACATGCAAAATTTGTTTTCATCCGAAAAAAGTACTTTGGACCACTGAGCAACAGTCCAGTGCTGCTTCTCTGTAGCCCAGGTCAGGCGCTTCTGCCTCTGTTTCTGGTTCAAAAGTGGCTTGACCTGGGGAATGCGGCACCTGTGGCCCATTTCCTGCACACGCCTGTGCACGGTGGCTCTGGATGTTTCTACTCCAGACTCAGTCCACTGCTTCCGTAGGTCCCCCAAGGTCTGGAATCGGTCCTTCTCCACAATCTTCCTCAGGGTCCGGTCACCTCTTCTCGTTGTGCAGCGTTTTTTGCCACACTTTTTCCTTCCCACAGACTTCCAACTGAGGTGCCTTGATACAGCACTCTGGGAACAGCCTATTTGTTCAGAAATTTCTTTCTGTGTCTTACCCTCTTGCTTGAGGGTGTCAATGATGGCCTTCTGGACAGCAGTCAGGTCGGCAGTCTTACCCATGATTGCGGTTTTGAGTAATGAAACAGGCTGGGAGTTTTTAAAAGCCTCAGGAATCTTTTGCAGGTGTTTAGAGTTAATTAGTTGATTCAGATAATTAGGTTAATAGCTCGTTTAGAGACCCTTTTCATGATATGCTAATTTTTTGAGATTTCAAATTTTGGGTTTTCATGAGCTGTATGCCAAAATCATCAGTATTAAAACAATAAAAGACCTGACATATTTCAGTTGGTGTGCAATGAATCTAAAATATATGAAAGTTTAATTTTTATTATTACATTATGGAAAATAATGAACTTTATCACAATATGCTAATTTTTTGAGAAGGACCTGTATATAAATCATTAAATTATATATTTTTTAAATGACACACACATGCAGCATCACACACATTAAGTCCTCTGTCTGAACACAGTAACATGTTACTGTCATTTATTTTTCCTGTAAACTCTTAATCAAGATCCCAATATAGTTATTTTTATAAAATATATTTCTTGCAGAAATGTCGATACCTGAAAATATTCCTATTCATTGTGCTCATTTTTCTAATGAGCTCCATCTGTTACACACTCGTCTTTGAAGTTTAAAGGTTACTCTCTTGCTGTTATGACAAACTATTCATTGACGTAAATATGCGCATAAGAGTAATGCAAATTATACGCTTTTATCATGCAATGATGCATTTTCTGTACTGCCAGTGATGTTAATGACAGAGATTATTCCTGCCACAGCGCACATATTCAACTACAGTATTAGACAATGAAATAATCAGCTGTCAAAGTTGCCGGCCTGTGAACTTTATCTGCATTTGGAGCCCGGCAGGTGTTAATTTCATGCCCTTGTTTGGGGACACAAACACATCTCATCTGCTGGAATTTTGTCTAGCTCTGTAACAATCACCTTGCGAAGCACGGGAAGATATTTTATTGGTGCCACTTTAGACCAGTTCAGTCTCTGTGTTAGACTGAACAATTTCAGTGCTGATCGAAAAATCCTATGAGCAGATTTAGCCATTTATTTTGCATTGTCTTCTTATTTGGTATGAGATTTAGTTGGGCATGAGAGCATGAAAGTGTGTGACAGGGCCTGAAAGCGTGAGACCTGGCAACTCTGCAAGTTAACTTCCTTTATTCAAGATTCTATAAGAATTTTTTTGGAATGCCACATGAAATGTTCTTGCTATCTGTCAGATGTCACTGAAATAAAGCTCTGAGAAATCACACCTTGGCCACCCTAGGCTCTGTCAACAGCAAAAAAAAAAAAAAAAAAAAAAAACAGTCTGGGAGCTACCCATGATTTTGCAGCTGATCAGACTGATCAGAATGTGTCTCTTTTGCACATTCGGGATGATTATCCCCTTGACACCCTTCCTAAAATATAGAAACTTTTTTTTAATATACTGTATATATTATATATTTAGGTTCCCTTTCGTTGTCACTCCGAGTTACGTCGGATGACGACGAATGGGGTTTCGCTTAGAAAGCCTATCAGCTTCGAGTATTACAAAACGAGCCTATGGCAAAGAAATGCCATGGGTCTGCGGAATTTGCATGACGTAACTCCGCCCCACCTCATGGGTATAAAAGGAGGAAGTCCGCAACAGCAGTTTATGTTTTCGCTTCGGAGCCAAGTTTATTCTTCTCTCCACAAGCCATCTCTGAATTGTCAGCTTCACGAACGAGTGCCTCGAGTGTTGGTGTGACGGCGATCTACGGCGAGAGCGTGCTTCCTGCTGATCTGCTGCAGTGATTTGCCAGTCGGCGCGTTTCTCCCCGGGCGCTTCAACACTTGAGTTTTCTCACTAAAAGAGCTTACACGCGGCACGTCTTTTTAAAGATGCCTCGCCCGTGTACTTCTGGTTGCGGCAGATTGGTATCGGACTCTGATGGGCACGAGCGTTGCATAGTATGTTTGGGCATTGATCATGCTAGAGCAGCGCTCGTGGATGACTCATGTTTTCTCTGTGGGAACATGACCATCGCGTCATTACGGTCGAGACTCGGTGAACTCGCAAGAGTGAGAGTCCCCTCATCCACCCCCCGCCCTGCGGCTGGTGGCCAGGGTGACCTGAGGGTGACGGTCTGGAACAAGGCGCCGACTATGTGTCCGCGACCCCAGCCCCCCTCTTCAATGACGGTGCCCGCTAGTGAACTGCCGATTCCCGCGGGTCTAACCTCTGGTGGCCCGCGTGTTTCGGTTGAAGCTACAGAGGATGATGCCATGTCTGTTGCTGCATCACTAGGTGGGTT
The DNA here is from genome assembly GCA_026230005.1 of Gila orcuttii. Lineage (NCBI taxonomy): Eukaryota > Metazoa > Chordata > Actinopteri > Cypriniformes > Leuciscidae > Gila > Gila orcuttii. The sequence goes on along the minus strand of JAPDVR010000007.1, from coordinate 25,729,035 downwards.
TGATTCTTCTGGAAGTGAGGGCTCGTCACAGCTGCCACCTTCCGGTGTGCATACGGCTGTGCTCGAGTCTGATCCGGAGATGACGGCCATGCTTTCCCGGGCAGCCGCGAGCATCGGGCTTGAGTGGAGGTCTCCACCCTGTCCTGAGCGCTCGCGGCTGGACGATTGGTTTTTGGGTAAGGCCGCCGACCCTCGTCCTCGGCAAACCCCAATACCTTTCTTCCCGGATGTGCATGATGAGATCTCGAAGTCCTGGAAGACCCCGTTGTCTTCCCGTGACCGCTCGTTGGTCTCATCCGCCTTTCCTCCCCTCGATGATGCAGCCGCCCGTGGGTACACTGGGCTCCCCCCGGTTGAACGCTCTGTTGCCATGCAACTATGTCCTCAGAGTGCTTCTTCTCGTGGCGAGCCTAAGCACCCATCCAAAGCCTGTAGATTTTCGTCGACCTTGGTGGCGAAGTCTTACAGAGCGGCGGGACAGGCGGCTGCGTCACTGCATGCTATGGCCACTCTGCAGGTCTACCAGGCCCAGATGCTCAGAGACATGCACGAGGGTAGGACAGACCCAGGGCTCTTCAATGAGCTGCGCGCCGCGACCGACCTTGCTCTCCGGGCGACGAAGGTTACCGCGCGCTCCCTGGGTCTGGTGATGTCCACAGCCGTGGTTCAGGAGAGACATCTCTGGCTGAACCTGGCTGACATGCGGGACGCGGAGCGGACCCGTCTGCTTAACGCCCCCTTGTCCCAGGCCGGCCTCTTCGGCGGTGCGGTTGAAGACTTTGCCCAACAGTTTTCAACCGCCCAGAAACAGACCGAGGCCATAAAACACATTCTGCCCCGCCGGCCAGCTGCTGCCTCCACCCAGCCGACCGGGCAGACGCCTCGTCCTGTTTCCCACCGAGGGCGCCCTCCTGCGGCTCCCGCCCCTCCCGCCCGGCCCACGCAGCAGCCTCCACCCCGGGCCGGTCGCGGAGGAAGCCGTAAGAAGGCGCCACAGCCCTCTCCCGACCCGCCCCCCGCTAAACGCCGGGCCAAGCGGCGCTCCTGAGACGGGCTGCTCAGGGAAGATGGTCGTTTTTCAGGAGATGGTAGCAGGACCACTCCTTCCCCGGGTGGAGGGCCGGGGGAGAATCTTTTGTTCTCCGCTCCCCGCTGCTCACCCACGGGTGGGCAGCACCCTAAAGTGGTTAAAGACAGAAACGACCCTCTCTTCCCTGAGCTCACAGAGTTCTCGGGCGACACAGAGGGCCGCCCACAAGCCGTGCTCTCCTCGCCCCCCTCTGTCCCAGAGGCGGTTGACAAGGCGTGCCGTCCACGGACCGCGTCGCCCCTGTCCCCCTCTGTCGCCAGACCCCTGGCAGAGCAGGCCCCCGCGGGACGACCAGCATGGTCCTCCCCTGGCCCCCTCTGTCAGGGCCCGGTTGCTAACTGTGCCCCCACACCGGGCCGCTATGCCGTCCACGTCTGGGCCAGTTACTCCGCCTCGCTGCCCCTCCGGGGGGACGCCTGTCGTCCGCTTGATCCCGCTGGTTCAGTTCCTGGGAGCCTGGTTAGAGCTTCCGCGTCTGTCCCGCTGGATCGCGCGCACCATCAGGCTCGGCTATGCGATTCAGTTTGCACGGTCTCCTCCCCGCTTCAGGGGAGAACGCTCCACTTTGGTCGGTGGCAATGCCCCTATCATGAGAGCAGAGATTGCCACCCTGCTGGCGAAGGGTGCAATCGAGACTGTCCCTCCAGCCGAGATGAGGTCCGGGTTCTACAGCCCCTACTTCATTGTCCCCAAGAAAACCGGTGGGTTACGGCCAATCCTGGACTTGCGCGTGCTGAACCGCTCCCTTCACAGGCTGCCGTTCAAGATGCTCTCCGCCAAACGCGTTCTCGAATGCGTGCGGCCCCAGGATTGGTTTGCAGCGATCGACCTGAAGGACGCCTACTTTCATGTCTCCATTCTTCCTCGACACAGACCGTTCCTACGGTTTGCTTTCGAGGTGCAGGCATACCAGTACGCGGTTCTCCCTTTCGGGCTAGCCCTGTCTCCTCGCACCTTCACGAAGGTCGTCGAGGCTGCCCTTGTTCCCCTTCGGGAACACGGGGTTTGCATCCTGAGTTATATCGACGACTGGCTGATCCTAGCTCACTCTCGAGATCAGGTTTGCGAACACAGGGACCTAGTGCTCCGGCACCTAGCTCGTCTGGGCCTTCGGGTCAACTGGGAGAAGAGCAAACTTTGCCCCGTGCAGAGGATCTCTTTTCTCGGTATGGACATCGACTCGGTCGCCATGTCCGCGCAGCTCACGAGCGAGCGCGCGCAGTCACTGCTGACTTGCCTGAGACATCTCAGGAGCAAGAATGCGGTTCCACTGAAACATTTTCAGAGGCTCCTGGGGCATATGGCATCTGCAGCCGCGGTCACGCCGCTCGGATTGCTTCATATGAGACCGCTTCAGCTTTGGCTTCGCGACTGAGTCCTGAGGTGGGCATGGCATCAAGGCACGCTCCGGGTACCAGTTACTCCGACCTGCCGTCAGTTCCTCACCCCGTGGTCGAACCTCAGTTTTCTCAGGGCGGGTGTCCCCCTGGAACGAGCTTCCCGGCATGTTGTGGTCTCCACGGATGCCTCCACCACGGGCTGGGGCGCCATGTGCAATGGACATGCTGCTGCGGGCTCCTGGACAGGACCCCAGCGGCTATGGCATGTCAATTGCCTCGAGTTGTTGGCAGTACCCCTTGCCCTGCACCGCTTCCGGGCGTTGCTCAGGGGTCAACACGTACTAGTTCGCTCAGACAATACCGCTACTGTAGCGTACATCAACCATCAAGGTGGTCTACGCTCCCGCCGTATGTCACAACTCGCCCGCCACCTCCTTCTATGGAGTCAGAAGCATCTGAGGTCGCTTCGAGCCATTTTCATTCCCGGAGCCCTGAACTGTGCAGCCGACAAGCTCTCACGGCTTCAGCCCCTCCCTGGAGAATGCCGACTCCATCCCCAGTCGGTTCAGCTGATTTGGGACCAGTTCGGGGATGCACAGATAGATCTGTTTGCCTCTCACGACTCGACCCATTGCGCCCTGTATTTTTCCCTGACCGAGGGCACGCTCGGCACGGATGCACTGGCGCACAGCTGGCCGCCGGGCCGCAAATATGCGTTTCCCCCAGTGAGCCTTCTTGCGCAGACCTTGCGCAAGGCCAGGGAGGACGAGGAGCAGGTCATTTTGGTCGCGCCGTATTGGCCCGGCCGGACCTGGTTCCCCGAACTTGCACTCCTCGCGACAGCACCTCCCTGGCCCATTCCTCTGAGGAAGGACCTTCTTTCTCAGGGACGGGGCACCCTGTGGCACCCTCGCCCCGATCTCTGGAGCCTCCACGTGTGGCTCCTGGACGGCTCGAGGTAGGTTTGAGTACCCTTCCACCAGCGGTGGCGGCTACCATCACTTCCGCTAGAGCGTCGTCCACAAGACACGTCTACGCGTTGAAGTGGAACCTCTTCGTCATCTGGTGCTCTTCTCACCGAGAAGACCCCCGGAGATGCTCGATCAGCGTTGTGCTTTCCTTCCTTCAGCAGGGGTTGGAGCGAAGGCTGTCTCCCTCCACCCTTAAGGTCTATGTTGCCGCCATTGCCGCACACCATGACCTAGTCGAAGGTAAGTCGGTAGGGAAGCACGACCTGGTCATCAGGTTCCTGAGAGGAGCGAGGAGACTAAATCCTCCTCGCCCTCCTCTGGTTCCCTCTTGGGACCTCTCAGTGGTTCTAACTGCCCTGAAGAGTGCTCCCTTTGAGCCCCTGCAGTCAGTCGAGCTTAAGTTCCTGTCAATGAAGACAGCGCTCCTGGTTGCACTGGCCTCCATCAAGAGGGTAGGGGACCTGCACGCATTCTCCGTCGACGAAGCGTGCCTGGAATTCGGACCGGCTTTCTCTCACGTGATCCTGAGACCCCGGCCCGGATATGTGCCCAAGGTTCCTACCACTCCCTTTCGGGACCAGGTGGTGAACCTGCAAGCGCTGCCCCCGGAGGAGGCAGACCCAGCCTTGGCACTGCTCTGTCCAGTACGCGCTCTTCGCGCCTATGTAGACAGGACGCGGTGTTTCAGGACCTCAGACCAGCTCTTTGTCTGTTATGGTGGGAAGCTGAAGGGAAAGGCTCTCTCCAAGCAAAGGTTGTCTCACTGGATAGTGGACGCCATTGCCTTGGCTTACCAGCAGCAAGGTTGACCGTGCCCCCTTGGTGTGACGGCCCACTCCACCCGGAGTGTGGCATCCTCTTGGGCTCTAGTGCATGGCGCCTCGCTAACAGACATCTGCAGAGCTGCAGGCTGGGCGACACCTAACACATTCGCCAGATTCTATAATCTCCGAGTGGAGCCAGTGTCCTCTCATGTACTCGCTTCAACTAGCTAGTACCGGACCCGCTCAGGTGTCTTCGCTTGCTCGCCATTCCACTCCTCGGACTGTATACGTGCGATATTCTCCTCAGGTGAGCTTTTCCGAAAGCCCTGAGTTCCTCCAGCACTCCTGACGTCTGCGCCAGTGTCTCTTGCCTGCGAGTCGGCTAGGTGCCTCCCGTGTGCATGGTCCCTCCCCTGAGCGACCCCCACATGTGTATTTCCACTGTAAGCCTCTCTGAGCATGTGTCTTTCCCTTGGCAAGCCACCTTGCCACCCCTGGGGTTGAAATATTCCACCTGCGGCTGGACACCCCAGTGTTCTCCATATGTTCCTTCGGGTCATATGTGTATTCTCTAAGTCCCCCCCCCTCTGGGTTGGCATTAATTGCATACTTCCCCTAGCTTGGGATATGCTTCCCAGTGTACCTTGGTATTCCTGTGTTAAATGGAGTCCTTCGTCCAGTCTATGACAGGGATCTCGATTTACGCAGGGCACTGGAAGACAGCTGAGAAGGTGGCGTGATTAGACTGGTAACCCCATTCGTTGTCATCCGACGTAACTCGGAGTGACAACGAAAGGGAACGTCTCGGTTACGTATGTAACCCTCGTTCCCTGAGTAGGGAACGGAGACGTTACGTCTGCCTGCCACTTTCCGCTGTACCGCGGGGATCGCCTGAGCTCAGTCTTGGCTCCTCAGCGAAGAAACATAAACTGCTGTTGCGGACTTCCTCCTTTTATACCCACGAGGTGGGGCGGAGTTACGTCATGCAAATTCCGCAGACCCATGGCATTTCTTTGCCATAGGCTCGTTTTGTAATACTCGAAGCTGATAGGCTTTCTAAGCGAAACCCCATTCGTCGTCATCCGACGTAACGTCTCCGTTCCCTACTCAGGGAACGAGGGTTACATACGTAACCGAGACGTTTTCATTGGTGACAAGATTCTGGAATGAAAGTTAAATAGATAGGGTTAGACTATTTCAGTCTAATAGGAAGCAGCTGAAATTACTTACAGAACATTTAATTCATAACCAGCCTATAAACGTTTTATTTTTATTTTTTTGGTGTGTGTATGATCTAACTTATTAAAAACTTTGCTGTCTTTAATCACTGTACTTTTGCCACCATTTTATAGATGCAATAAGCCACTCAAGATCATATATAACAGTGAGTTTGTTTATGTTCAAAGGGGTTTAACTATGATAAAGCACTGTAAAGTCTCAACCTCGAGTGGCTTTTTCTTTATCACACTACAGATTAAACAATGAGTCACAGTGTTAGTCATTCAAGGCGTTTTATTCACAATGGAATAGTGTGTAAGATGTAGGAGTTAAAGTATCCTCGCAGAATCCCATCTGACATTCTCTGTTCCTGTCAGGATTCTGACGAGATGAGCCGGAGCCACTCGGAGGGAGCTTATGCTAACACCATCCTCCCAAATCACCATCACCACCACCGTACCCACCACCGAGTGTTCGAAGACTTTGCCTGCTAGGAAGCCGGCCGACAGGTCTAGTGCTGTTGACGTCTGCAGAAAGAGTGCTCTCAGTGCTGAAGGTGGGCTCAGTGAAAGACCCTCAGAACTCAGCGCTAATCTCTCTCGCTGTCACCAGTTAAAGCTACAGCCAAAGTCGAACTCTAAACCCTCGCTTCGAACCGAACACAGGCACGGATCGGACAATACGGTCCAGCAGGAGACTCTCTGAAATCCTGTCCTTTCCCCCATCCTCTCCCAGGAAATTATATCAGTGGAAACTCTACGATTTCTACACCGAATACCTTGGTATTGGGCCTCTACTATATCAAGGCATAGACTGCATGACATCTAGAGCCACTTTATACAACATATCCTGTTTGAAGCATTACATTCTTACTTTATATTTTGTCAGCTGTTAGTTTTATTTGGTGAATTCTTATCTTGTGAAATATTACCATTCAGATTAATCTACAAATGTAAATTATGTACGGTATTTGAATCATGGCTATCAACCCTTAGGATCCAGAGGGTAAGAGTAATATTTTAACTCTGGTTTTTCACTGAAAACATGGGGGACAGTGTAGAATAGTTTGTGTTTCAGAAAAGTAATTTGTATCCATCTCTATTGGATATGTCTGGTAAATGTTTCCTTTATCTAAAATGGTTTAATATTAAATAATCCACAAATTTTGTAATGTTATTTATAGAGATGTAACGTGTGAGTGGTAATGGGTGTCATTAGCAGTAATAACATAATCTCCCTGTAAGGTTACTTCTCATTGGAGACCCAAATGATGCGTACAGTAAGCCCACCAGCCTACCAGAGCCAGAGGAAGCCTTCGCGGTAACCATATGGAAAAGGTTTGTTTCATCCATCCATCAGCTGATGGATCCACTCCCCCAGACCTCCCAAAAGTGTTTAATAAAACAGACCTTATGTTCCTAGATTCACTTTTGAATGAGACGGAGTGCAACAGTCCCATAGAGAATGATAAACTGGGTTTGCTCAGCATACTCACAAACTATGAGTAATCTGATGCGCCGCAGCGTCTGGCTAGATGTTTAAAAGTCGGTGGATGAGTTTTTCTCAGGGTTCTTAGCTGTGAAATGTCTAGCGGTCTCTTTGACAAAAGGCCAGATGTGCAAAGCATTTCAATCAGAAACCATCGGCTTTTCTGTATGTGAAATTCAGCAAGCATTGACAATTCATAGACTAAAAACGTTTCCATTTTCGCTAGTCCTAATATCATAAATGCCCATATTGAATTTGTGGTTACAGATATGGCTAATATTACTGTAAGTCAACTGTGTAGCACCCATAATATTTTTTTTCTTGTAATCTGACATTTCAGGTACAGTTCTTCACTGATTATTATTGGGTTAATTTCTAATTTAATATGATGTTTGTAAGACTTCATGGCTTAAAGGTTGTGCTATTAAAATATGCATAAATTATATATAATTTTCTCCTGCACATTTGGTAGCCTACGTATTTTTTTATTTTCCCACATTCAGAAATAGGGCACCACAGAATTGTCTTATATATGACAGAGCTGTATATCCTCTATTAGTTGCTCTGGTGGGTAGATCCCATCAGCGAGAGAGATTTTGCATCATTATTTTCATCTTTTGCAGAAAGCATTTCATATTTGGATGTCATATCCAAAACATGCAGCACATAGTCCATCCATATAAAATTAATCATGGGTAATATGGGCTTTTAATATCAGAGTGGCATTTTTTAAGGTTCCCAGTAAGAGTCTTGATGGCACACTGAGTCGGTTATGCATAATAATACAGTTTACTGTCATAAATAACTGCTGTCAGCTTTGAGACCAGAAGAGTTGGCATACCAGTGCATGTCCAAGATTTGCCCGGGAACAAATCACTCAGATTTGATTTAGCATTATCTGTCAACCTCATGCGCTTGTCCAGTTGTAAATTTCTGCATTTGTGGCCTATCTTACCTGTGCAGAAGGAATTGCCACACATGTTGAAATGCAATTGCCTGTGCACAATTCACAGGTCTTTTTAAAAAGGGACTATCTTTTACAATCCTTGCTATTAGGGTGGAAACTGTTTTCTATGGAGCAATAGAAGGTGTTTTTGTGCAATCCAGCTGGCAGATCTGCATCAGAAAGAAGATGCTTGCACACCAAAATAGACATTTCTCCAAACTGAGGCCAATGTTGTTACATGGTTGTTAAGCAATTAACACAGCTATCTTTTCCTGAATGTATTGTACTGATTCATGATTTCATACAAATTACATCATTTTCTTGAAACACTACAGGTGAAAGAGATGATAGGCGTGAAATTGGACATGATGTAGAAAGAGGAAAGGGAAAAGCAATATTGGAGCCACAGCAGGAACAACCGGAGCAACTTTTGGTTTGGGACAATGTCCAATTCCACCATGTAGTGCTAGTGCGTGCATGGATTGAAAATCACCTACATTTTGTTATTGTGTTTCTTCCAGCAACTTTTCCTTTTCTAAATTCAGTTGTGGAGTAGTTTGTCTGGGGATGAAAAGTGTTGTATTTAACCACTTTCTTTTCTTGGATCCATAACTTCAGAAAAAGCATCATATAGATCCTAGAATGCATTACCTGTGTTGAATTTATATGAATAACTATTCAGTGTCACACTTTATATTAGGTGTTTAACTAATGTACTTAGATACAATGTACTTGTGTTCATGTAGTGTTGCAAGGGTGAACGTGATCAATGATTAATTTAAATGTTATTACATAGTAGTTAAAGACACAATATAAAGTGGGACCAATTCAGTAAATTCAACTTCCTGTGGAGTGTATCCAATTCAGTTCAAATTCACACTCATGAACTGAAAGGTCGTAATCTGATTCTTCAGTATTGAATTTAGCATAAACCTGCTGTGTTAGTTCTTCATTATTAGTTAAATATATAGAGCTTAGTTTGGAGAAATATGTCAAATCTGTCCAGAAAACTGTAATATTCCTTTATCTCAGGGGTGTCCAATTCTGCTCCTAGCTGGAGGGCCACTGTCCTGCCGAGTTTAGCTCCAATCTCAATTGAACACACCTAAACCAGCTAATCAAGGTCTTACTAGGCTCACTAAAAAAACTTCCAGGCATGTGTGTTGAGGCAAGTTGGAGCTAAACTCTGCAGGATAGTGGCCCTCCAGTACCGAGTTTGGACACCCCTGCTTTATCTGATATTAATTGATCTTCACTTGTCAGTTCCATCCTAGACTGATTGGGGCAGCGTTGAGCTCTGTGTGTATTTTTAAAACTGTGCCATGCTGCTTTAACTTTGACATGCTGTTCCTTTTCCACCCGCTTTTGCCAGCCAGAGCACTATTTAGCTCCGAGAGGGGGCCATAAAACGAGGCACTGAAGCAGCATATAGCGCAAACAGACTGTTGAGATTTCCACACGATTAAAGGCATCAAGACTAATCAGGCTAATTACCCATTACACTCCAGAACCTAATGGACTGTATACCAGACTACAGAGAACACATAATACAGTTTGTACAAAGGTCTGCTGTTATGACCATGGTTTCTGTTAGAGCACATTTTATAAATGTAACGATGGTACGTACTGCAGTCCAATAATAAAATCTTGATAAATTAATTGCTTTGCTTTTCTTCACTGAGATATAGCTAAGCACATGGCTTATGATTCCACGAGGATGCTGGACATATTGACTGAATGTTCTGGGTTCATTACAAGTTAAACCCTATTGACAGTATGATAGCAAGCAGCAGAAAACAAGATTTTTTTTTTTGTTGTTGTTAAAATCCCTTTTGTGATGCATAACCAGAAGGCTAAAAGGATACTTTAGACAACTTTACATTTAAAAAAACACACATTACTGATATTTACAATGTGATCTCATGATAAATATTTTGGCGAACTAAGGTGGCGATTTTGAATGATTTAAAAAAAAAAAAAACATTTTCTGTCCAGAATGTTTTTCCATTGTAAGAATATTAATTGTTTTTACAAAATGGACAATTTTAAGTAATCAACAGCACAATAAAGATGATGTATGACCCAGAAGAAAATGTATAAAGAAACAAATGTTAAATCTAAAAGAGCAGCATAATATAACATTTTGTGACATAATAATCAATAGTTCCCACAATGGTTGCAATCTCATCTAGATATTAACTAGAAAGTTCAAAATGAAGCATTTTTAAGCACTTGTTAAAGGGATAGTTCACCTAAAAATGAAAATTCTGTTATCATTTGCTCATTTCATTCAAAACCTCTGACTTCTGTGGAATATATATTTGGAATGAAATGAGAAAATTATAACAGAATATATATATATATATATATATATATATATATATATATATATATATATATATATATATATATATATATATATATATATATATATATATATATATATATATAGGTAAGTGGTAACCAAATGGTTTTGGTGATCACTGACTTCCATTGTGTGAGAAAAAAAAAAAAAAAAAAACCTTAGACATTTCTTAAAATATCTTTTAAAAAACTTCTAACTTATTCTAACTAATAAAGGTTTGGAATGACTGGAGGGTAAGTAAATGATTTTCTTTTTTTAGGTGAACTATCCCCCGTTAAACATGACAGATTTATAATAACAGTCTGCCACCTGCAAGGGGATAAAACATTTTTTTGTGTGTTAAATGTCAAATATTTTATTGTTGTTTCAGTCTAATTTTGTGCAGTTGTATACATATATACAACTGCACAAAGCATATAAACAAAAATAGCAATGTTCGGAATGAGGAAAATGCATGATTTTTGGATGTAAATTTAGGCTATACAAGTGAACTGCTGGGAAAAAGTTGAAATGGAGTGAAACTCCCCTTATGAGTCCTATACAGGTCCTTCTCAAAAAATTAGCATATTGTGATAAAGTTCATTATTTTCCATAATGTAATGATAAAAATTAAACTTTCATATATTTTAGATTCATTGCACACCAACTGAAATATTTCAGGTCTTTTATTGTTTTAATACTGATGATTTTGGCATACAGCTCATGAAAACCCAAAATTCCTATCTCAAAAAATTAGCATATCATGAAAAGGGTCTCTAAACGAGCTATTAACATAATCATCTGAATCAACTAATTAACTCTAAACACCTGCAAAAGATTCCTGAGGCTTTTAAAAACTCCCAGCTTGTTTCATTACTCAAAACCGCAATCATGGGTAAGACTGCCGACCTGACTGCTTTCCAGAAGGCCATCATTGACACCCTCAAGCAAGAGGGTAAGACACAGAAAGAAATTTCTGAACAAATAGGCTGTTCCCAGAGTGCTTTATCAAGGCACCTCAGTGGGAAGTCTGTGGGAAGGAAAAAGTGTGGCAAAAAACGCTGCACAACGAGAAGAGGTGACCGGACCCTGAGGAAGATTGTGGAGAAGGACCGATTCCAGACCTTGGGGGACCTGCGGAAGCAGTGGACTGAGTCTGGAGTAGAAACATCCAGAGCCACCGTGCACAGGCGTGTGCAGGAAATGGGCCACAGGTGCCGCATTCCCCAGGTCAAGCCACTTTTGAACCAGAAACAGCGGCAGAAGCGCCTGACCTGGGCTACAGAGAAGCAGCACTGGACTGTTGCTCAGTGGTCCAAAGTACTTTTTTCGGATGAAAGCAAATTTTGCATGTCATTCGGAAATCAAGGTGCCAGAGTCTGGAGGAAGACTGGGGAGAAGGAAATGCCAAAATGCCTGAAGTCCAGTGTCAAGTACCCACAGTCAGTGATGGTCTGGGGTGCCATGTCAGCTGCTGGTGTTGGTCCACTGTGTTTTATCAAGGGCAGGGTCAATGCAGCTAGCTATCAGGAGATTTTGGAGCACTTCATGCTTCCATCTCATTTTTCAGCACGACCTGGCACCTGCTCACAGTGCCAAAACCACTGGTAAATGGTTTACTGACCATGGTATTACTGTGCTCAATTGGCCTGCCAACTCTCCTGACCTGAACCCCATAGAGAATCTGTGGGATATTGTGAAGAGAAAGTTGAGAGACGCAAGACCCAACACTCTGGATGAGCTTAAGGCCGCTATCGAAGCATCATGGGCCTCCATAACACCTCAGCAGTGCCACAGGCTGATTGCCTCCATGCCACGCCGCATTGAAGCAGTCATTTCTGCAAAAGGATTCCCAACCAAGTATTGAGTGCATAACTGAACATAATTATTTGAAGGTTGACTTTTTTTGTATTAAAAACACTTCTTTTATTGGTCGGATGAAATATGCAATTTTTTTGAGATAGGAATTTTGGGTTTCATGAGCTGTATGCCAAAATCATCAGTATTAAAACAATAAAAGACCTGAAATATTTCAGTTGGTGTGCAATGAATCTAAAATATATGAAAGTTTAATTTTTATCATTACATTATGGAAAATAATGAACTTTATCACAATATGCTAATTTTTTTAGAAGGACCTGTATAATTAGATCCTGCTGACTTCAGCTGTCTTTTGCTTATGGGTTCACTGTGCGCTCAAAAGCAGTGTGTGTGGTTAAGGCCTCTAAAGAGGATATAAATAGAGGTGAAAATATACAGGATCTCCTTAAGACTGATGTTTATTCTGGAACCTATTGGGTCTTGATTTGTAACCTTTCATTTTTGCTTAAGTAATGGTCACAGACAAATATATGCATTAACCGTCTTATTGGTTGCTCTGGTAAGAGAGTCTGACCTGAAAATAAATACCAAATACATTATAAACAGTATTAAGAAATGACCTGATGAAAGTAAGGGAGAAAAACAGACAAGCGCTTATGTTTATTTGAGCCCTAAAATAAAGTCTTTATTTAAAAATTTGTACAATAATATTGAAAACAAAATACAATAGATTCACAGAGAATACTTATAGTGAAGAAAAAAAAAATCAACAAAGGTGAGGTTAAGAAACAGTCTTGTGAAAGTATACATTTCTGAGAGGAGCTGTAATCCCATGCTCCTTTGCTGACCCCTAAAGGCCAGTAGCGGCCACGCTCATTCTGTGATGAGTCCATTCATGTTGTGCATGTGTCGTTTAAAAACGTACAAAACATCACTTTGTAAAACCTTTCACAGCTCTTGTATGCACAAATATTTGACATCCAGCATCATGATATTGTGTAACAAAAGTCAGTGTACTGCATTAAGTTTATGATTGCTTAAATAAAAAATAAAAAAACTTCCAACACAGCACTAAGTAAATACAGCAAACACTTGTACCATGTACACGTGTACACATGTACCCACAAAAAAAAAAAAAAAAAAAAAAAAAAAAAAAACCCTATAGCTATAACCCAATATGTTCCTATGGAAACACATTGTGTTGTAGAATGGTCTGTAATAGAGGCTCTCTGTAGTGCATCTTCAAAAATGCATCTCAGATGTTTCCATCAGCAGGCCCTAAGCAGACCATCTGAATAGTATTGCACTAGTATTGCACTCCTCTCTGGTAGACAGCACAGGAACTAACTGTGTAATGAACAAAATGAAATGCTTTGACAGGCATATTGTGCAACATTACTGTTATCCAAGGCAGATTTGCAATGAATCTGTTAGTGCAAAACTTTAAAAAGTTTACTTGTTTAATCAGAAAAATCTCTTTGAGGTGGTATCAATAGTACAAATAAGTATGCATTTAAATGCAGGTATTTGTAATAATATCTGTGCTCTTCTGTTCAGTATTCAAACATAAATTATACATGGAACATTGCTGGTTGAAAAGCTTCGCTCAAAATTGTGTATTGTCTTGACGTTTGTTTGGCACTAATGGTCAGTAAGACAATGATTTTACCTTAAAATCAGACTAAGATTTAACAGGTTAGCACTATAGGATTAATAAATTCAGTACCGAGTGTGAACTGACGTTTAAAAACGTTTCAACAACAATAAACCCACTGCTAGAACACAGAATCTGGATAAGGTTCCTTCATACTACAAAAACCCTATTATGTTAAATAAACAATTAAAACTCTTAAACAAATCTGCTTGAGCAAAAGTGAAAAGTATAGTGAAAGGACAGCATATTTTTGAAGGCACAGCGATTTAGATGTGTTTGGTAGTGATCATTTCAACAGCTGCTTGGTTTAAGACCCAACATAAAGAGATAGCAAATAATAAATCCCCTGTTGTCACAAAAATCTGCAATTTTTAAGTTGGTTTAAATAGTTTTTAGTCCTTTTTTTGGTACTGACAGCATTTTTGATGTGTTCAGCATTGTGACTCCACACACCACCTACTAGTAAAGCATCAGCCCAATGGACGAAAACTGTTTATCGCCCCTTAGTCATTTCTCAATCTTCAAGGTTAGATTTTAAGTACTGTTGCCTTGTTCCTGTTCAAACAGCAGCAAGGCGAGCTGAGAGCGTGATCCAAGGCTGTCGAGGGTGCTCTGCACACACCTTTGGTAAATATCTTCACTAAGACGAGGATTACATGGCTGGTAGCTGTATTTCTGATGCAGGGCCGGCTCCACTGCTCGGAAAACATGGAGGCCAGAGTATTTGACGAACATTTCATATATATCCAGGTTCTCCAGGATCTCCTCGTTCTCCTGGACATCCGAAGACATGCGCGTCCGGGTCGTCATGTAGTCCGAGTTGTAAAAACATGCTTCGGTGAAGGAACTGCGATCAAAGTGGCCAGCCTCTTTGACCAAATCCAATGCATTGGGAAGAGGCTGGTTATGATAAGCAATGTCAGGATTGTAGTATTGGAAATGGATGGGAAAGAACACCTGCCAGTTGTTGATGGAGTTCATCCGACAGCGATTGAGGAACTCGGAGTTGATGCTGGTTTTCACGGTGGCGATGAAGAACAACGTGTCAACCGGGTGCTTCTTGGAGATGATGTCCATAAATTTGATTTGAGAGGGACTTTCGCTTTTAACACTGATCCAGGGGATTTTGACCGTAGGATAACTGTGCTCGCAAGCATTGATTTGTGCTTTGACACTGGCGAAGATGTCATTCTGGTTGACTTGTTGGGCCTCAATTGGATCGTAAATAAAGAGAAACGTCAAGATGGCATTCTCACTGGTTTCGAAGGCGTTTGCGGCGTACACTTCCAAAAACTGTTGAACATGCTCTCTGTCTTGAAGAGTGACGGGTAAGATGATGTGGACTCTAGTTGCTTCTGTAACATAAGGCATGGGGATGATCTCAATACGACTGAGAGGCCTAACCAGGTGGACCCTCTTGGTGATAGAGCGACTGTGTCCTTTCTGGTTAACCACTTCCAGCTGTAGGTCCAGGGTGTACTCCATCCCTCTGGTGGGGTCAAAGCGCCTGTATCCATTAATAAGCTGCTGCTTCTTCAGGTGCAGAACCGGCTTATACTTCTTGTTTAGCTCACCCATAGCCGTCTCAATGACGTCGGCTACGTCCAGCTTATCGATTCCATGGAGCTCGCACTTCGGAGACCCATCAGTGCAGGAGTACACCTGATCTTCGGTGAAGTAATCCCACCGCAGGACCTCAAAACGTGTTTTTGGCTCAAAGGGTGGATTGATTCCTACTGGCCACAAGGCACTACGGTTGCCCTCAAAAGCCACCACACTCACATTTTTTATTTCCGCCTGTTAAACAAAGAGGTGTAGGATACCATTAAGCAATTTAAGATATTTGATGAGCAGGTTACTACCTCCATTTGAACATTTTTAATGCTGCACTTTACCAGAGCACTTTGAAAATGAAGAAAGGATTTTATAGCAATTTTATAATACCCTTAAAAAAAGCACATAATGAATCATAGTGCACAAAAGGTCAAAAGAAACCACTGTTTCTTCTCAGTTTGGCATTGGTACTAGTCAGCACAGGTTTAGCATAAGTGTACCTGCAGTTTTTCGATCTCCTCGTAAGTCTTCTGCAGCTCGATCTCAGTGAAGTGTTTGTGAAGTCTGTACATCTGCTCAGGATCAGAAACTGGGTGGACGGTCAGTGCATTATTAAACTGCACGTTATCTTCCTTACTAGGGTCAGAATTTTTTCCCATTTCATAATAATAATACTTCTCCCCCTGAAAAAAACAAATGTACAAATAAAGTATGGTTAATGAGACGTTTTTATTTCAAATGTCAATTAGTGTGCAGTTGTTCGGTTTAATTGTAAAAATAGGAGCAATGAGCATGCACATTTAAAACATCTTACGCTCACTTAAATGTAATCTTTAAAAACGCTGATTTAATAACACTGTTAATCTGTGTAAACTAAGACTGATTTAGTTTATATATATATATATATAGAGAGAGAGAGAGAGAGAGAGAGAGAGAGAGAGACAGAGACAGAGAGAGAGAGAAAACAGTACACTCAAAAAAATAAGCCTTTTTAAGAATACGAATTTCAAGTGTATAGTACAATTCCATCAAAATTAACTGAATAATCCTCCTTACATATTATTCATATTATGAATTAAGAATTTTAAATGATTAAAAAAAACTAGAGCTTAATAAAACATTTTGTGTACATTTTAAAGGAACAAGGGAATGGACCATTCCAGTTTATGTGATTCATATTCATTAATGTAATATATATATATATATATATATATACACATATACATACATACATTATATATATATATATATATATAAGCCAGGTTTATTCTTTTGGAAATCATTGTTCAGAGGCGGTACTTCTTCGGAACACTTGCTCCAGGTCGCAACAAATGATGTTTAAGCAAAGTAAATGCTTCCAATTTTGACCCTGCAAGAGCTCTGCTCTATAAACAGATGTAGGAGGCATTACAATGATGTGCTGAAAGACAGGAGGTGCTTTGACGGTAAAGGCAGAGGTGGATTTATAACTGAATGAAATGCCAAAATAGAGACAGTACATCATGTTTAGTGTGTCTGATTCACTGACTGTTTCTCCCCAGTAGCTCCACACAGACTTTCAGACATCTAATGCTCCTCTGATGGATTAATAGAGGTATCTGTACCTGTTTCGAGAACAGATTAACTGGAGGACCTCAGACCCATCCAAACAAAAGTGTGACATATGGTTCAGTCTCTAAAGGTGAACTTCAATTTAAGAGCTGTGATTCTGTCTGGGGCAAAGGTGCAATGGTAAAAAAGTAGACAAACATAAAACAAATTATTAGCTTAAATTCTTTTGCTTATTTGCGATTAACAATAAAAAAAGTTGCCAGTATTGATGACTCTAGAAAATTTAGAAGGAAACTCTGTCATACACATTTCAGTTTAAGAGTCCAATACAAATTTTAGCAGCTGTATATGCAAGCTTAATGAAAGACCGGAGAAAGACCACTGTAACATTAAAGAGAAGGCGAAATAAGAGGTTAACAGAACCACTAGAACCACAAAAAAAAAGAAAAAGTGTGAGGTTTATGCAAGGCCTGCATTAAAGGCATTTAGTCCATTTCTGGGCATAGAAATGGACTAACTGACATAAACTGTTTTATGTGGCTCTAGAATGTATAGCTCATACAGACAAGAAATTAAATACACTAGACAATTTCCAGAACAAAATGTCATTTTGATATTTTAGTGGGGGATTCAAGTAAAAAAAAAAAAGGCCAGATAGCTATTGCTTTAAAGAAAATGTTTTTAGAAGGCTGCATTTTAAAATAAATTTATATAAAAAACACACACACACACACACACACACACACACACACACACACACACACACACACACACACACACACACACAATGTTTGTGATACTTAAAAAACACTTAACAGGCAGATACAATTATTTTAATTACTATTATTATTACTATTATTGTTGTTGAGAAGAGGTTAAGGGGTGGGATTTGATTTCTATTGCATTTTAATATTTTGCATAAACAATATGATTTAGGGTATTTGTAGTAAAGATTGGAAGGGAAAACATATTAACCACCCACAATGGATAGTTGAAAAGTTCTTTCTGTATTAAGAAATCATAAATATTGCCAGAGGAGATGTAATAAAAATGTATTATAAATACTGTTGTAGTAGATTATTCCCACACTTCCTGAAGTCCTTCATAACTTAAGTAAAAGAAGCAAAAACAAAGTGTAAGGCAGTGCTGCACAATATCTAGGTGCGCACTGGCCTGTGGGGTGCAGACTCTAAGAACCTGAGCCGATTAGACAGCATAAAGAGAAAAGTGAATCTAATCTGATCAAGCTATTAAAAGAACAAGAGAAAACACTAAGCCACAATTTGCACCATTCTAAACGAAATCACAGCCACGTGAACAACTTAAACCAAAAAAACAAGTAAAATGTATAAATATGTACAAGTGAATGTTGGCATTTATAAAACAGGCCTTATGGATCAATAGTCAGTAGTATTTGTATTGCATTTAATCATTATTTAAAATGTCTGGTCAAGTGGAAAGAGCAAAGCTAAATAAGGTGTTTAGTTAAGGATGCCTAAACATTTCCACTAGAAACTTGATAGATGATTTTCATTTTGCTATGTAATTGATGAGTGCAATTAATTAATTGTGTAATTAGTGTGTGTGTGTGTGTGTGTTATTAAAGAGCACCAAAATGATATGTATTGTTTGAATTTCATAATAAAAAGGACAAATTTAAGTTGAGACTGCTTCATATTAAAAGTAACATAGCACAAAGCTTTTTTTGTGATTATTGGATGGCAGGCACGCATTAAATTATTAAAAGATTTTAGATAAAAAAAAAATATTACGGATTAAAATCAAGAAATTAATATTGTCAATCCAGAGCTAGCATCTGTTGTAGCTTATCCACATTGTGTGCATGAAATAGGCTCTGAACAGTCAAAACGAAGACGTTTCGGTCAGTGATTTTGGCCCTCAAAACCATTTTGGCATGAAACAGAAAATAGCTGTTTCGGCAGCCGAAATTTTGGTGCATCCCTATTTTAGATTCTTTCTTGCCCTCTCTGCT
Source organism: Gila orcuttii (assembly GCA_026230005.1). Classification (NCBI taxonomy): domain Eukaryota; kingdom Metazoa; phylum Chordata; class Actinopteri; order Cypriniformes; family Leuciscidae; genus Gila; species Gila orcuttii. The sequence continues at coordinate 25,710,301 of JAPDVR010000007.1, read as the reverse complement.
GAACTCCCAGACAGGCTCTGGGGCAAACAGGGATCTGAAGATGCAGAAACAGTCACTGACTTGCATCACTCTAACCCAGAGAGGAAGACAGGAGAACTGAAACTGAATGTGGTGTGCTGAGAGTCCCAACCTCTCCCTACAGGAGTCAGAAGAGACAGACTGCAAAATCTAAAAGGTATTTCAGGTGAGAAAAGTCATGATGCCATATTACCATTGCAAAAAAAAACATTCCAAACGAGTACTGTTTTGTACTGTTTCTATGCTTGAAGACGGTGGGAAGAGCAACTAGAACACGTCTTGAATTTAAATCCAGCAGTTACTGGCAGTGAGCGTAAAGACCTGGATAGAGGTGAAACTTCAGATGTTGCGATGACTGACAGACTAAAGCAGCAGACTAGAGACCTTCCCTTTAATTGCTGAGAAGAACAGCAGCCTATTTCAAAGGAGACATCTGAACCTTGTCTTCGGTTGTTGCATACGTATGCGGAGTTGAAAGGCAGTGAGATTTAGTTTCATCAAGAATAAGGCTCCGCTGGGTCCCTTGCAGTAATACTGAGACACACTACTAGTATAAAGCTGTCTGTCATCAAACACAGCAGGTTTACCACAGGGAGTCTGACTCTCTTCAATCAAGGCCACAGAGATGGAAATTACAGACACTGATAGCTCATTCAAATAATCTGAAAGTTGAAAATATGCCAAGTATTTCTGTTTTTTTTTTTTTTTTTTACACAAAAGCATTTCCAATAACACCAAGGTCTAGTATCTCCACAGACATTTATCTAACAAACATAATTATGATTATGTGTGGAACAAAAACAATCATAATACTCATATAATTATATCCCTCTGTGGCTTCTTAACTTGTAAAATTCCCTAAACACCACCATTACACTTAATTGTATGATTAGCATATGGTGCTCCAAGAAATATGTCATTAAGTGTGTTTTAAATGCACTTAAAGGCTTTGAACTTGAACTTAAAAGGTTTGATTTGAGCTGCACTGAACAAAATGTAAGTTTAAAATGTCATGTAAATGCTTTAGTGTTAGTGAAATTGTATCAGGCAGTTTTTTTGTGTAAGTCTGACTAATAGAGCTGGATAATGTGATTATAGCTCAGCCTCATCCAGCCTGTAAACACGTTTATCAGACTACATTTGGCCTTGGTTGGTGCGCTTGCTCTGAAAAACAGTGGTGAAGTGCAGCATGTATCAAATCCTTTAAATATATCTGATTATGCTTTATGTTGTGTATTTGTGGACAGAAAGAGGAAGATTGTAGCGAATGGGGAACAAAGGGGGACAGGATCAGAAATGATGCAAGATGGACTTGAACTTGCATCACCCACATGAGCTAAACATGTTGGCGCTTGTTAACCGTCAGTTGCCAAAAAATTAAAATTATCCCATAATTTACTCACCCTCAAGCCATCCTAGGTGTATATGACTTTCTTCTTTCAGCCGAACAGAATCAGCGTTATATCAAATAATATCCTGGCTCTTCCCAGCTTTGTAATAGCATTGAATAGCACCTGAGTTTTTGAAGCTACAAAAAGCACATCCATCCATCATAAACGTAATCCATATGGGGGTTAATAAAGGCTTTCTGAAGCAATGCATTTTTTTAAGAAAAATATCCATATTTAAAACTTTATAAACTGTAATCACTGGCTTCCAACAACAGCAGTGCGCGGGTCCACGAGAGTTTCGAGTTCCAGCGGAAGGGTGATCTCTGACCCGACGTATGACGTAGCTTCTCTTCTCATATCGAAATCCTTCAACATTTTTCTTTAAAACTTCATGTTTTAGACTTCTAATTCCTGACCTGTGTTTTTTTTTATTATTTCCTCTGCACTTCCGGATTCATCGATTCTCACCTAAACTACGTCATATGTCCTACGTCATATGTAAGGTCAAATGTCACCCTTCTCCAGAACTCGACTCTCTATTGAATGTGCGTACGGCCGTAAATATGGATGTTTTTCATATAAAAACCTATTACTTTGCTTCAGAAGGCATTTTTAACCCACTGGAGTCATATGGAATACTTTTATGATGAATGGATGCACTTTTGGAGTTTCAAACACTTGGGGACAATTCCATGCCATCACAAAGTTGGGAAAAGCCAGGATACTATTTAATAACTTTGATTGTGTTCGACTGAAAGAAGAAAGTCTTATAACTTAGGACGGCTTGAGGGTGAGTAAATCATGGGGTAATTTTCATTTTTGGGTGAACTATTCCTTTAAATCACAGGTCTGAAACTACTCCACCGCTCAAAAATTTTAGTTTTTAAAAGAAATTATTTTTACTCAGTAAGGACACAATAATTAACTGAAAAAAGAGAGTTATAATATTTATGTTACAAAAGATTTCTAATATTTCAAATAAATGCAGTTCTTTACATTTTTCTATTCATCAAAGAATCCTGAAATCACAATCTCCACAAAACTATTAAGCAGTACAACCAATACATACAATAATAAGAAATGTTTCTTGAGCAGAAAATCAGCAAATTAGGATGATTTACAAAGGATCATGTGACACTGCAGGCTGGAGTAATGATGCTGAAAATTAAACTTTGACATCACAGGAATAAATTACATTTTAAAGAACCCTTGTGGTTATAAAAAGAAAAAAGAGTTTTTAATGTTGTTTATATGTCTTTGTGGTGTTTTAATATGCTTTAATATTCAATCAATTCATCAGTCAACACCATTGCGGAGTATTTTCTCCCTAAAACTGCAGTTTACCAAAGACTAGTCGCAGCCTCAGACGTCACACCCACAGACTGTTGGCTGAATGTCTGATGGAACACAAAATGAGTTTTTTGAAGTCGTCATCTTATTGGTTGAATTCTACAGGATTTCCTGGAGATGTTTGTGATGTGTTCTTTAATGGTTCATCTATAATGCCAAACCCCCTCACAGAAGAAGAAAGCCGTGGTGTTTGACAGCCGTGGTGTTTGACAACTTTGACAATGAGCGCTTACAGGAATCAACTAAACACTGTTTTTATTTTTTAAGTATGTGAAGTTTGCAGTGCCACTGTTGCAGTTAACTTTCACAATGTTCTTGAATAAATAATTTATTAGATGCATGCCAGTCTTTTATTGTAGGGACATCAAATTAAAATGTTCATGCCCCTAAACAGGACATGGAACAAAACGAACTGTGACTGATTGCTTTACATGACAGTCAGAAGTTGTTGGCCGGTCCTTGGCCAATGAAAGCTGCTATGGAGTCCAGACCTTCTGCCGTCAGTCTGAAGGTCTGGCTACGCGAGACTAACCAAAAACAGTCTCACAAACGTGTTTTGAAACCACCCCTGTTCCCTACATAGACATCAGCATTCATATCCAAACTATAAACTTTTATCCCAGTACTTCTGTGATGATTTTAATGATTTTTACAAGATTTTTAACTGTTTGTGATGACTGTTTTAACTGTTTTTAACTGTTTGTGAGACTGTTTGTGATGCCGTTTCATCCCTCCCTACACATGACAACTATTCTCTCTGGATCAGCGGCACCGTACAAGTCTAAGGTTAAATAGACAAATCGTTGTCATTTAAGAATAAGTTCGCATGGGTGTTTGAATCGAGATCACAATCTCTTAATGTTTAATCATGCAGCTCTAAGACATACTGAAACTATTTACATATCTGTAAACTTCCACTGAAAGCAGGACTTCTCACCTCAAATTCTTCCACGCAGTTCGTATCAGCATAGTCAATGATGCATCGCCCAAGCCACTCGTCATGTCTGGCGCTGAGGATGTCGTTCCTGCAGTTCTCCAGGAAGGGTTGGAGTCTTAACAGAAGACTGCGGGACAGCAGGTATCCAAACCCCCCATAGCAATACCTCCCCTGCATCTCACCTCCGATGAACTCTTCTGGGCTGCCCATGTAAAGCACCCGGTCCATACTCAAGTGTTCCACCAGAGCCTTGATACGATCCGCCTGCGTGTACGTGTCATCCTGTGCGAGGTAGAACCAGTCGTACTCTGTGATGTAATGTTCTAGAATGTACTTTATGGTCTGGAACATGTTCCAAATGAGGCGTTCATCACCGTGGGTGACCACAATCATCCCGTGGGGTATCTTGTGGCTTCGTGTGCCAGTGAAGAACACAACATTGTCCAGATGATGGCTTATGGTGCGGTTGACGGCCACACCCAGAGTGTTGATGGTGTTTTTGGATGTGAGTATTCCCACGAAAAGACGCTCTCGAATTCCCAGCTCTGTGCTGATGTATTTCGCCCTGTGGAAACAGACAGACCATTGCAATTTATAACTCATGAATGTTTAACTCAGGACTGTAACTTTGTCATTTCAATGATTTTACCACACCAATCATGGAAGACTGTTACCAGTTAAAAAAAAAGGTTTAAAAAAAGAAATTTGGCCACATTGTGAGATTTAAACTTTCAGTTGCATGTTATAAAGATACAAGATAATACAAAATATATATTGTCACACTTAAAAGAAAAAGTTGCATTGAAAACATTGTTGCTATTGTTAATTAAAAATAAAATTGAAAGTAAAACTATAAAAAAATATATATTTTTTTTTTTTCCGGTAAATTAAATAAGGCTGGCTGAAATTACATTTTAATTCTAAATTGGGATTGGGAGCAGATTGGGAGTGGAAAGTTCTGCGCGTGATCTACTGATGACGCACAAATTAAAGAAAACAAACGCAGCCGGATCATTTCCATAATGACCAACGCAATCTATCAATAGCTGAGCAAATTAGGCTAGCGTCTGGTTTAAAACATGCTTTTTTGGGCATTAAATAATGGTGCAAATACCAGTTAATTGACCAGCGCAATCCTTAGTAAATCACCTTGCATAAATCATTTAAATTCTCTCCTCCCATAAATTTTGCATCTGAAAGGGAAACTTACAAATGCATATGCAATAACGTCAGTAGATGTAGTAGTTGACAGAAGTTTTTTTAATGGCAAAAGTGTGTTTGCGCTGGCGCAAACTTTTAGTAAATCTGGCCTTAAATTTGAAGACTATAGTAAATATATTGGGTCTCACGTTAAATTCAAACAAACTGGGAGACATTTTTCAACTACTCATGAAGTGTTTGAAGGCATTAACATTGAGCAACATTGACTTTTCTTCCTTTAAAAAGCTGTCTCCAAGTCGGGGAAGGCTATTCTAGTTACTTTATCTACAGTATTTGTGCAATTCCTGATAATTTCCAGACCAGTTATTTGTGATTAAAATGGTTAAGACCATTAAAAGACCACTAAATATTTTCCCATTTTTGGCTTGGCCCATTTTATTTGCCCAAGAGTTTGTATATATATCTTGTATATATAGTTTGTATGTGTGAGCCTGAAAACAAATGTTTCAGATAAATTTAGCAGTCAACTATCAGGATGCAGCATTGTAAACCAGTGCTGGGAGAAAGAGGTTGGTATGAGGTCAACGTGAACTGATAACCAAAGACAACTGACCCTTTCATGTTATGGGATTAGTTAACAACAGTACTGTCTGTAACCTTCCTAATTTACTTCAGAGTATTGTAAGCGTTGACTGAAATGGAGATTTGAGCACCATGGGAGCCACCCTTGAGGATTATCGAGTTCCCAATGGGACATATAAACTGTTACAGTTACAGTAAGCTTGCCACAGGCCTGTTTCATCTCATTCCCATGGAAAAATACTGAAATACCTCTTAGTGTTTGAAATGCCACTGAGTCATTGGCAATCTTGTTGCAAAATTCTTTAAATAGCAAAAGCAAATATTTGACTTATCTGTAATTGTCAAAGCCTAAACCACCAGCATTTATGTGTAGAGTTTAAGTCACATTACTAAAAGCTGAAGCCAAACTCAAAGCTTTCTCAGTTATAAATAGTATTTTGTATTTTGTCTTCATTATGAAAAAAAATACAGATCTTTAACAACTTAAATCACTTATCTTGCCAAAATGTCATTAGCTGTTATGCTAGTAGCTACTAACATAAATAATGTAAAAAAAAAAATTTAAAAAAAATAACATGAATGATGTAAAGATTTTAGGGCTATGTTGCAAAATACAATTTTAATCTCAACGTTCTTTAATTTTGAGGAAATCATGAACACGACTGATTTACGAAAAGAATAACCAAGATTAACTTCATGAAAACAGCCTTCAATTCCAGCATAAACAACAACACCGAGAACAGAGAAGTTTGTATAGCCTACATAACTTATTATTATTCACAGCTGTCCTTCATAATTATAATTACAGTACTTACACGTTGACCTCAACCCAAGTACTGTATCCCCTAAGTGGGCTATTTTAGATTTTAATTGAGACTTAATTTTTCAGTCACCAATAGAAGATTTGATTGTCTTTGGGGACATTTAGAGAATTTGTGTCTCTATTAGTAGGCTAGTATAATACTAGTATACATAACGGTGTTTTTAAATTAAACAAGGTAAATTAGGCCTACATCAGGAATGCCTGTTCAAAAATACATCGACTGGCCTAGATAATTATTCATTATGTTGTTTTAACCTGGTAACGTTATGTTGTTTTTGGCGTGAGAAACAACATAAAATATAGATGAAGCAGGCTGAATGGTCTGTCTAAGTTACCTGAAAAGTTTCTTGGACTGAGTCTGTTTCACTGGTTTATATGGGATTATTCTCGGCTGGAAATCCTCCTCCTCCTCCTCCTCATCACCATCACTCCCAGGGGAAATAGAGTTTGGTCTCCGGACTCCTTTCAGACTTCCATCCTGGGATAAAACGATTCCTTCATCTCCTATGGCATTAATATCACAGCTTTCCTCGACCCAGCTCACACTCAGCAAACTCAGAGTAAATCCCAGAGAGATCCCGATAATAACCGGGCCGATCGGCCTTAACAGACTGATCAACATAGAAAACCTCATTGTACTCCGACTTCTAATGCAGTACACACCTCCTTTAAGCGCGACCTTCTGAACAGAGTAGGGCACATTAAGAAAGCGGTTCAACAACTAACGGAAACGTATTGGACGTATTCCTTTCCTATAACTGTATCACCTTCCTCCTAATTATTGAGACATTCGTACGTGTCAGTGGCTCTGTCGCTCCTCCCTGAGGAAATCGAGCACCCCGCCCACAAGATCTAACGTCATTACAAAGAGCCTGGGCATCCTCCTACTGGGCGGGGCTCGTATTTATGTAGGCGGGGCGTTTCCGCTCGAAGCCCAATAACATTTAAAGCTACTGTCTCTTTGTAATGACGCTTGATCCTAGAGTCTAAGCGGTCCCTTTACAACGCCAATTACATTTCAGAATGGTACCCTGAATAGAATCCACTTCACAAACATCATAACATTTTATATTTTCTGTCATGAGCTCGGACTTGATAATGCCTACTTCTTGTAGCTACTAGCCTACTCTAAAGCTTATTAAATTAATTATATTTTCCACTAGAGGGCGTTGTGGGCTTATAATTAGTTATGACTGACTAATATCAGTAAAATAAAAGTCATGTTTAATATCATAATAATAATAATAATCTAAGTGTCATGATTTCCTGGTGATATTTAAAAGCAATTATTGGAATTTTTTCAACCAATGACGAAGATAGGTGCAATGGAACACGTTTATTATTTTCATAAAACCTTGACATATCGATCTATCTATCTATCTATCTATCTATCTATCTATCTATCTATCTATCTATCTATCTATCTATCTATCTATCTATCTATCTATCTATCTATCTATCTATCTATCTATCTATCTATCTATCTATCTATCTATCTATCTATCTATCTATCTATCTATCTATCTATCTATCTATCTATCTATCTGTCTGTCTGTCTGTCTGTCTGTCTGTCTATCTATCTATCTATTTATACTTTGCTTATGCATTTCCACGTTTTATTGTAATAATAATTGTGAATAACTCACTCTAAACCTTTATAGCTGAACTTTTATTTTATTTATTCACTGTAGTTTTATTAGATCAAATTATTGTTTGTTTGTTTGTTTTTGCAAAGAAACCATTCCAATAAAGAATTCTCTTTCAAATATCCATGATTTTATGCTTGAACTCTACAGTAACTTAACATGAGTGAAAATGTAAGACCCATCATAAGACACATCACACACAAACACACTGAGTGGAAACAATTTCTTTACGGGCCACAAAAACCCCAGAGGGAACATTTCCCTCACTGAGCTCTTTGTTCTAATAGATCAAGGGTGTGTTAGATGTTATCAAGCATATTTGCATGTTTACCTAAGAACGACAGATCACAGTGGAAGCCCTTTCCTTTGGAAATCACTGCGCCTCACCTAGTTCTACTGAGCTGAGCGGGAAACATGATCAGCCTAGTTCCAGATTAAACCTGTCTCTGTCAGGACATGTTGGCTTTTCTACTCTTGGGTTTTCTGTGGAACTTTGAATGTGCATGTTCAACTGAATTTGCTTGATATAAGTATTGCATTAGTCATTTTCTACAGAAGGAGACCTCTTTATTTTTACATAGAGTTTAAGTTCTGATTTGCATTTGCATTGCAGACAGGAAAGATAAACGTCTATGTTGCAGAATCCATCTGACAGTCATGATCTGTCATCAGACATATTCATGTTAAGCTGCTTGGATAAAGGCATGTGTATAAGAGTTGACATTTTCTTTCAACATTTGTTTCTTGGCTAAATTTGATTGGTATTATTACTGAAAGTATTTAGCACTTGGCATTCAAACGGATGTTATTAAAACAAACCCATTCATATTTATAGTGTCATGTCAAAATCTAACTATACTAAATTAACATAATTCACATTTTTCAGCACACCCATCTAGTCTCTGAAACTGTAACCAAGTGTATTTCGACAAACAGTAATAGAATCTGCCTATAGTAACAAAATCTTAACACATGGTGGCGCTGTATGCTCACAGATTTAGAGTTCAAAATTCTCCCCACTAAAATCATATCCAGCTGTACAATTTTTCTTCATACCCCCATATGCCTATATATAATAAATGGGATGTTTCAGGGAAACATCTGTTTCACCATCATACTATCTATCATTACAGAGAAGTTCAAAATTGTTCAAATAGTTTTCTTTTCTTTAAACATTGCTGATTTTCCTTTTCCGTTTATAAGCTTAGTACACATAAGGACAAAGAACTGGATGAAAAGCAACTTATGCAGCTTGACACACACACACACACACACACACACACACACACACACACACACACACACACACACACACACACACACACACACACACACACACACACACACACACACACACACACATACACACACACACAAAAAGGTGCTGATTCTAATTTGCAGAGAGTTTATCACTCCAGTAATCAGTGTGTGGCCCATTATCTCATTGGCTCATCTCCTTGCAAATGTGTATCTCACCAGAAAGCTTGGCTTTTTGACCATGGAATGAAAAAAAAAATGTCCATGCTGCATTTCTCCAATGTCTCATTTTCATGCTATCGTGTTTTGCCCATCTAGATGTTAAATAATGTATGAAATGTACACCCAAATCACATAAAAATACATTATATATATATATATATATATATATATATATATATAGTCTTATTAAAAAAAAAATATATATATATATATATAATATTAAAATATTTATTTTATTTTTATAAGTGAGATTATTTAAAAAAGTTATATGCCCAAATATCACATGAAAATTATATATATATATATATATATATATATATATATATATATATATATATATATATATATATATATATATATATATATGCCTATATATATATGCCTATATATATATATATATATATATATATATATATATATATATACACACAATTAAAAATTATTTCTTTAGAGTAATTTTGACTTACTGATTCTCATTCTTTTTTTAGAAAATTCAACAAAACCGGAAATATTCCATCTCAGCACATTTGTGTGGTGAAGCGTATTAAATGAATCATCAGTGTACTTGAGAAATTCCTAAAGATGGTGTTAAATGATCTTGGCCAATACAACCATCCGCACTGTACTCATATGCTAAATGGCACCCAGTAGAGTTGAAGACATCTTCCCTAAAACTCAAAGGCTAACACCATCCATTGGGCCAAAGTTCACCAGTGATGCTATCACAGTCTACGGAGTATTAAAAGCGACCCATTTGGAGTACGTGACTCTTTTCTGGAAGTAATTGCTGTACTCCAAGTGAAAACTCTTGCTGCTGAAAGGCTGAGTTCATGATCTGTAAAAAGAGAAAATAGTCTGCAAAAAACTGAGTCTGCAAAAAAGTCTTACAGAGCGAGCACTGATTCAACGACAGCTCAAATCTTGTGGTGAGCAACAGCTTTTTTATTGGAATAAATTACAATGCACAAAACAGATTATTATAAAGTGCGCTGTGATTATACATGTTTTCCTCTGCCCCCATGTTCTGAAGAGACAAAATCTTACTCATCTGATGCGAGTTCCAGGAAACAGCATGTCTGCCGAATCCCCTCCCATCCTCTGCTGTTTAGGTCATGGCATGACTTGACACTGTCCTCTCTCCATATACTGAGCAGCCTGTTCACAGACAAACAGAAGCGTGTGGCAATATTGACGTTTTATAACACAAACTCTACTGCCAGTGGTGAAGGAATTTCATGAACTTGACTTCTCGTGGGAATTCCAGAAATGACTGTGGCTTGTTTATAAAGGTTATGGCACATAAGCGTCATGTGGTTTTGATTTGGACGTAATTTTTAACTATGCCTAAAAAATATTGTGTGCAATGGGATTTCTAATCGCATTGGATGTTAACGTAACAGGGAGTTGTCTCACTCCCAGTTTGACACCAGAATGTTAAACAATAGGAAAAAGGTTGGAGATCATAATTAACAGCTTTTTTTCCCTGAATAATGGATATTGATTTTAGTAGCAAAAGAGTTTGACCTGAGAGATTGACTGTAAATTTAGTGCTGAGTAAATGAGACGCAGTTTTGCCACACGGTCTGCATGGGGATTTTTCCGTGCCATGTGTCAGCTGAAGATATTCTCCTGGTCTTCAGAGGGCTGTTCCCAGGAACACTCAGCCAAGACCCCAGGCTCAACACCCTGCTGTACTTTGAAATGGGATCTTTATTGTCCATAAAGTTTAAGCCAAGTATGAAGAATCGCTCCTCCCAAACAAAACACACACTCTCTCACACACACACACACACACACACACACACACACATATGTATGAAGAGAGAAAGTGAAAAAGAGTGCACAGTTTGTTTTGTCAAAGCCATGTTTCCAATTATGCAGCAGATATATATAAAGATGGGATATGATAAAATAGTACTTTCTTTAATATAAAGAAGGCTCTTCATCTCATATAACTACAGGAAAAACATGGACAAAACTGACTTGATGCAATTAGATGTTATTTATTGAATAGATTTGATTTTTTAACGTTTATCATTGTTAAATCGAGCAATGCTGTACATAATTCCAGATGCATTATCTTTCAGGATATTTATATGCCTTCAGACCAGAATTGACCATTCCTCTGCAATTAAACTATCCATCAAGACAGGCAGGTTATCTTCCCTCTTTTATGTAATGATAAATTGAGCTGCAACACACCTGCACCTCAGACAAAACTGTTCCATATTTGCTGCTTTGAAGCTGGAGGGAAAACAAAGAGTGAAAATCAAAAAGACCTGACCCTGAAATAACAGATAAACAGTCTATCACATCTCCTCTCTGCTCCCAGCTATCTCAAACGAGATATGAAAACAAAAAAAAAACAGAGCTTCCATCTTTGATTTTACCTGTATGTGATGCAGTTCATCACTGTAACCAATAGTAAAGTGAGACTTCAAAAGAGCAGGGAGGTCTTGGATTTCAGTTCAGGACCCCCTGGCCATCGAATGGATGAGGTAGAGCGTGTACGGCGAATGAAGACAACATCACAATGAAGAACTGTCTTGAGAGCCACAAATTACATTGGGAGGACAGTTAATGAGGGTGATAATACAGATCTTCGCAGATGATAGATGAGAGGACAGCTATTACAGGCCAAATGTGTGAGATTTATGGCTTTGTTTTAAATGCACTAAAGGCTAAATATGACAGTTTTTTATATGATTTGATATGTTCATAAATTATTATTTAAACAATGGGGGGCTGGAATGCAAAAGCAAAAGCTGAAAGGAATTTGAGAATGCTTGGATTGTCTTTCTACAACAAAATAAATCTTAAAATATTTGATAATGTTTCTGAAGAAGCAAGACGGCAAGGCTAAATCACTTGGAGTGAATTGGGAAAGTTACTAGATACCTGAGCACAAGTGTGTTCATTCACAGTAATGTAATACTGGAATAAAGTGTGTCACCATTGCTCACCCTGTCTGGACCATATAGCTGAATCAAACATGATTTCTTATCAGAGACAGTAATTTATTTCTATTAAATGAAGCATCCATACCAAATTATTATTATTTTTTTTTACATTCATTAAAAAAGAGTATAGGTCTATAGTTTATTTACCAATTATAATGTATGTCAATATTATCTTTTTTATTTGTTTTATTATTTATTTAAACAGGTCTTCCATTCCTTCTACAGATTGATTCTTCTCTCAAAGTTGTAAAAAAATAAACCGCTTTACAGCAACGGACATGTGTTGTGTAGCTATAGCCTACTGATCCTCCAAAAACTGAAGATCAGAACCGTTTTTTCCTGTATGACAAGGTTCCTGACTCGAGCCCCTGGCGACGTCACTGAGTGGGTGATGAGCTCTGAATTTCTTACACCACGAAGAAAAAAGGTCCCCAGCTAAAGGCAGGAAAAAAGTGTGACGAGAGGAGCACGAAATGCCTAGACGTCTACCTGTTTGGATCAGGATGAGATCTGGAGCACTCGCAGAAGGGCGCGCGCACGCAGGTTCAGCACATGGCACTCAAGTCAACAGCTTTGCTCTTCAGAAGAAAAACTGAATATTTTACATACCAAATGGAAACGCTTTTTAAAAGTTCTGGCATTTTAGTAGTTCGAGAGGTTTGACTACATTCCATTAACCTGATCTAAGTGCACTTCTGTCTGGAATTCTCCTCAATTTATCTGGTTTTGATGGATGAAGATCTCCAAGAAGTAATAATGAAGATGCTGACGACTCTCCAAGCGGATTTTGCGACCGTCCTCTCCCGATGATGTGCTTCTTGGAAGTGTATTATCCAGGGGTGCTGAATCTTCTCAGATATTACCAAACTTTCGCTCAGGACAAGCCGTTTTCATCACTGGACTAGTTCTTCAACATCAGACGTACACTTTTGTCCTTCGAAAGCCATTTGACCATGACGATTCCACTTTCAAGAACACAACTTGCTCTCTTCTTTATCCTGCTTTGTCCAGTCAACATCATCGGGCTCTGGTGGTAAGTAAAATCTCAGGCGCGCGCTCAATTTCCTCTATAAATTACAGCAAGCTCCATATTTAAAGTTCGATCTGTGCGATTAGGGAAACTTCAACGTTATAGTGTAGAGATTATCGAATAGAAAAATATGACAACACTCTTCGTTCCGGGTTATGCATAATTATTCTTTAAAGAAACATCCCTAGGCACTCTTAAATGGTGCTCTGGTTCAGCAAAAATCCCTCTTCTTATCAGGAAACCTCTTGTTGTATTCCTGAATGGGTTGTATGGTTTTCTGGAGGTTAAAAAGTTTAAGGTCTTCAGATCAGTGTATTGGTTTTTAAATGCAGTAAAATATAGATTGTTTTATGAAGAACTATACTATTCGTGGAACTTATTAAAGTTATTTTGTGACATTAGGCTTTAAAACATTCGGTTTCTGCTTAACCTTTATTGCTAAGAGTGCATGTGGTGCAGTTTTGATGATTACAACATTTCTGTACACAATATTGTCTATTATTTGATGCCTTATTTTACTGCATGCTCTATGCAAACTATTCACTTCTAAAATACAAATTACTTTTCCCTTTGAGAATTCCATTCCACAAAATGAAAAACTGTTAAGAAGAATGAGTTATTCACAGTAATTAATTTCACAGATTATATATAACATTTGTGTAAAGTGCTTGTTTAGTTAAAAGAACATTAATTGAATTTCTGAAGAAAAAAAATGGTGGATCAGTAGGTCACTCTAAAAAAGTGAATTGCCTACATTATAAATCTATTCAGAGAAATTTACTGTGATACCATAAAAGTTGTTGATCATAGCTTTTTATTTTTGTGGGTTTACTAAGGGTTAAGCTGTACTCTGTTTCAGAGATAGACACATCAGGTCAGAGTTGGAATTTTAGCTGGACCTCCGGGCTGTGGGTGTCATCATAAACTACTCCTTCCCTTAACACTCTGAAATGCATGAGTTTGACAAGAGGGAGATTGTTTGATAAACACAGACAATCCATGACACATTACCTTTAACAAGGGTGTTGTTTAACTTTGAATGTTCAAATTTCCACCTTATACAAAGTCAGCTGCACCTAATGCTCTCCGCACATGTCTCGCGCACACACACACACACACACACACACACACACACACACACACACACACACACACACACACACACACACTTCTTCATACACCTGGATGTCTAAAACATTTGCAAAGACAATGATGCTTTCTTTGGGGCATGACGCATGCCATCACAAACCTCTCGACTGGTACTGGGCTGTGCCGAGGGTCTCTGACAGACAGCGTGCCATTCACATGCTGAGGCTGAGAGGAGATGAAACGGAGGCAGATAAACTGGCTCTCAGGACTCTGATTGTGCTCTGATCTGCGAGGCTGAGAGCTGAGTGCTTGAGGAAGCGATGGGAAGCATGTCTCACCTCCTCTGGAGTCTTCGGGGTCATGTGCTGGCAGCCCGCCAGGAGTCTGTCGGACAGGTGTGCCTGTGCACGCGCCATAACCTCTCGCTTTTATGTCTGTGAGTCCACTCTCAGTCAACGTTTTTGTGCATTTTAATGCCCGTGTGACCTCAGCCCAATCTGTTCCTTCACGCTCTTAATTATTTACGTTCAAACAGTGTTCTCAATCTCTTAAACTTTTTTGACTTGAAGGCTCCTATTGTCCAACACAATATTCAAAGGCCTCTCATATAATATTTCCTCCTTAATAATGAACAAATGTTCTGCTGTAATAATGAAACATATATTTGTCAATATATTAAATCAATTAACCATAACTGTATTTGTGATTGCAGAATTTTCAAGAACTGAATGTTCTGCAATAAAAAAGACCATAAAAATAATAATTAAATGTTGCAAAGAAATATTAAAATGTATGTTTAGCTTACACCTTGCCTTTATGTGTATTTTAGCATTTTAATTGTTACAATATTTAATTTAACTTAATTTAAATAATTTTTCTCACCTTCTGATTGAGAACATCTGTGTTAAATGGATAGTTTACTGAAAAAGTGACAATTCTGTAATTTGTCACTCACCCTCATGTTGTTCCAAATCTGACTTTCTGTGAAAAAAAGAAGAAAGTTTTAACCGTTTTTGTCAATACAATAAAAGTCAATGGGGTCCAAAACAACAACATTGGACTCCACTGACTTTCATTGTTTGAACTTTTTTTTTTTTTTTTTTTTTTTTTTATATCTTCTTTTGTGTTTCTCAGAAGAAAGAAAGTCATACAGGTTTGGAACGACATGAGGTTGAGTAAATACTGACAGAATTTCCTTTTTTTTATCCACTCACAAGTCTCCTATTGGACCTAACCAATATATGTGAGTGTGTCCCAGACTGCACAGTCTCCTCTAAGATGTTCTGTCTGGGAGAAGAGAATCTCATTTGGAGAATGGAGAGATATCCAATCAAGTGGCCTTGAGAGATGGATCAGATAACGATTGGATGACAGCTGCTTGGCCCGTTTGGCCGCACTTACAGTGTTTCACCTCAGAGCATGTGTCTGCCGCTCTCCCGTTTTTCAGGTCTGTCCCATCTGCGTGTGACGGACAGCGTCGTGGTGATGGAGTTGCGCAGCGCCGTGGTTCCACTCGCATGATTTAGTGGTGCACTCCAAGACGAGACTGTGCCATGGCTCTGCGCCATGCGCCACACAAGTGAACCCAAGCCACTCTGTGCAGTTCCAGCCCTGTCGTGACTGACTTCATATCCAGCATACTTGGGGGATTAAGTAGGGATGAATTTCGCTCTTTCACAAAGTGAAAAAAGAAGAGACTTATCTGTAACCGCGCAATTCATAATGTAACCTGAGGTCTCAACAGGCACAGAGGGTGACGGGTCTTTGAAAAGATAAATGTGCATGTGTATGTTCGCACTGATTATTTGGATAACTTCTCTTAATCACAGTTCCCCCTCCATTCCCCCTCTATATTATCTCTCTCATACATCACGGTGTGGCTGTTTTTGGATATTCCTGATTGCACAAGTTGGGTACATCCTTTTCCATGTTATTATTAGGCCCCATCTCTCGCTTATCACATACAGATAAAGGAAAAGGAGGAAAGAGTGGCTTTGAATAAAGCCGTGAAGATGATGGTTGATCATCAAGGGCATGTGGTCTTCCTCTGCTTAGATAACAGCCTTACGTGCTGACCTCGGATCAACATCCCCTATTAAAATCCTAAAGTGAATCACTGTATAAGAAATGTCCAGATTGACTCTTTCTGCAGGCATGTTCCTTTGTCTATTGTAATGTTTTTGGCCATGGTCGTGGCTGGTTTCTATTAGAGCCAGCAGCCAGGGAAGGGATGGTTCATCAGACGCAGACGAATATCTTCATCTCTATATCACCCAAGCCATAATGTGACCACATATGCATCCCAGACCCAGTGCCACTTTTGTGATATTCAAGCTTTCCTTTATAAGCCAACGCTTTGCCTCGCCCCTTCTGACAGTGAAACAGGACTTGGAAAGAGAGAGTCGCTCCAACACTGTCTGCTCTTTTACGAGTCTACACCTCCTGCTATAAAATGTGGTTCCATTATTTGAGCAGTGATCCTGGCGCTGAGAAACTCACAAGTTTGTAGATAATCAGAGACTGCAGCGGAGAACATTGTATCTGCTTGTGCAGATCGAGATCTGTGAGATATAATAGAGGAATAAATGCACTATAGGAACACTTAGGAATGAATTGGCCATAGGGAGACTTTTTCTGGTGAGCTTCTAGACTGTCAAAATCTAATTGAAATCAATTTTTTAACTTTAACAAAAAATTTTAATTTAATTATTATTATTTTTTTAAAGGGAGTAATTGTTATACTGTCATTAAAATAATAGAATAAATATAATCAAATATGTCATCAATATATAATTAAAATGCATTCTTAATTATAGAGACTTTATACATGTGCCACATTGATTTGAAACAATGCATTACTCTTAATTAGCTCAACTTTGTATATATATATATATATATATATATATATATATATATATATATATATATATTCCAAAAAACTGAATGCTATTTTACATGTGAAAATCAATATATATTGATATTGATTTTCACATGCAAAATAGCATTTCCCACAGTTTGATATATCAATTATTGTAAAAAAACATCAGTTATTTGTGATGTATAAAAACTGCAGTTATGGCTTTACAGAAGTGCTATTCATATTAATGCATAGTGATAGTGTTTAGCGTTAACTAAAATTCATCATCTCCTGCAAATTGTTGCTATAGGCAGAGTCCAAAATTCTCTTCAGGCGCCGAATACAAGTAAAAATTGACATTGGTGAGTAGTACGTGCCAAGTGGCCTGTGACTTAATTAGGAACAGCAACATAATACATGGTTTAAGTCAGACTGTAATAGTCAAATCAAACTGCAATAGTCTGAATCTCACGGATTTGAGAGACATGAGTAATTCAAAAGAAAGACAAACTAAATCATTTTACCTTTAAAACTGCCAATCAAAATTTTATTGTTTTGTTGTTGTTGTTGTTTTTTTTAACCTGTACTCCATTTGGCCACACATATTTAGAATAATCCTCACATTAAACCACTAAAACAAATACAAGCATTTACAATTAGAGAAACATTGACTGGCTCATATTGTATGTGATGTTAAGAATGACATAATGACATCTTACTAATACAGTGAGGGGAAAACAGTTAATTAATTATTTTGTCATAATTAAATAAAATTAAATAAATGTACTTAATTTGGCTCTATAACATTTTTTAACGTGCAATGAAATGAATCCAATAGCACATGTAGGCATATATCACGGCAAAACACACTCATGCTGCTCCATGTCCAAAGACTTCTGTTGAGTGGTCATATGTAAATTAAATATTAGGCCTATCAAGATGGGATGCATCACTTGTAAAGCCTGCTATCTCCCCTCTCATATTTCTTATCAGACCGCCATGGAAGGCGACTGGCAAGAGCGTTGGTTTGACTTTTTAAAACAAACTCGCACGGCAGATGAATGTTATTAGTCTGAAAGATTAGCCTTGACTGGGGTGAATGAAAAGCAATGAGGTATTCGCACAGAGCTCTGCTCCCCCAGATGGCAACGTAATGATAAAAACCGACTTCAGCTGCACGGATCACAGACCCTGAACTTCACTCTAATACGGCTAGAGTTATTAAAAAGAAAGAACCGAAGGATTGTGCCGTTCTTACATTACGTCATAGCGACTGTCACGGGAAGCTCTGGCAGCCCGCTCCACGCTTTGGACCTGAGGCCTCTTCTCCCATTAGCAGTTGAAATAAACAATTGATTCAAGTGTAAACACACGTCTGTCGTCACTTTTGATAAAACCCAGCAATTAAGATGTAGCTTTTTTGCTTTAAATGTTATCTGTTTATGTTCAAAGGGGTAATACGATTACCGCTGACATTATAGTGTGTCTGTCTCTAGTAGTTGTCTTTTTTCTGTTTATTTTCTTTGTCATCTGCAAGGAACAATGAGTATGCATAAAAACCATGAAAAGCCTAAATGAATGAGGATCTGCTCAGACCTTAATCTGAACCTTGCAGTAAAGCAACAGAACATTAAATTTATAATACTTTACATCATTTAAAGTGGTTTGAGTGCCGTGCGGTTTGAGAAGATAACTGCACTTTATCTTGTGAAACCTTATGTAGTTCAGATGAGTCATCTGATGAAGCTTTGTTGGTTTCAGGGCAGTGGGGAGTCCCTTGGTCATGGACCCGAATAGCATCTGCAGGAAGACCAAACGTCTGGCGGGCAAGCAGGCCGAGCTCTGCCAGACACAGCCGGAGATCGTCAACGAAGTCGCCAAGGGCGCCAAGCTGGGCGTGCGAGAATGCCAGTACCAGTTCCGCTTTCGTCGCTGGAACTGTACCAGCCAGAACAAGTACTTTGGCAAAATCCTCCAGCAAGGTGAGCATTTGTCCTGACATAGTGAAAGAATCCACTCTCCCAGGTTATCCACCTAAATTAATCAATCTGTGCCTCGATTATGTGTCAGCGACATCTCTTTGAGGGCATGAACTCTGGCCCTGAGACCCATGCCCTCTTTTCAGCATGTTTGATCCAAGTTCATAAGAGAACAAGGACAGTTGTTGTGTCCGGTTTACCTCAGTGCTCTTCTTCTGTGTTAAATTGCTCTCTAAAAACGATCCCCAAATTGCATGATCATTGATCTGCCACATTTTTCAGTCCTTTGAAGAGTAATTAACTTATGTAACCTCTACAATTATTAGGCCGTCCACTCAGGGTTCAACTCCTCCCTTCTCACGTTTGATAACTTGTTCAGTCGTGGCCATTATTTTACCCCACAACAGTCTAAAATGTCTGTCATTATCTAATATTGTGTAAACGCTTTCTTTTAAAGATCTGGGGCCGTATTCACAAAGAATTTTAAGGCTAAAAGTAGCTCCTAACCGGCGAATTTAGGAGCAACTCCTAAAAATAATGGGCGTGTCACTCGTAACTTTAGGACTCTTAGTTTTTTTGACTAAGAGTAATTCACGAAGCATTTTAGCCTTAAAAGTAGCACCTAAGCCTGGGACAGCTTAAAAGAAGTCGAGAGGACTCCTAACTCACTAGGACCTATTCACAAACGGCTTTTTGTGGCATTTCACGTTGTGATGTTTTGAAATGCGTATGCGGTGGCTACAGCTTCCAATCGCGAGGGAACAATTTTGCATTGTAGGCATAACTAGGGATGCAATCGCCACCGACAACAACCAAAACTAGGCTACTCACTGCATGTAAACTAATTGTTACGTTTCATTCTGAATCAAATTAAAATGTTCTTCTCTTTGAAACAACCTAAAGGGCGAGTGTAAATGCTTTCCAAGATGCATTCGAGATGGATAGCAATCCGATTAAGAGGTGGTTTGATACATAATAGGCACAACACAGCCTTAATGCATCTGGTAGTTCAGGCCACAGTTTACGAGAACTTTATTTTAAATTTGTAAATTGTCCCAAAAATTAACACATCTCAGCAAGCAATAGTCGTCATTTCACCGTCTAGGTTAACTATAATTAACTATATATTAACACCCGATATAGTCCAGCTATGAGTAACCCACTTCTAGCCAAAATAACCTTGAATTTGATTACATCTCGTTTTTTTGCCCCAAAAAACTTGTGAGATGTATGATATTCCATCATGTAAGCAAAGTCAACGGTGATTACAAGGTGTTTGGTTTCATTTCTTTGACATGTGCGTCTATTCTTGGGCTATGGTTAGACACTGATTTAAATTTTCACTGATTTCACTTAAATTTACCTTGTTTTAGCCTAAATGTCAGGCCTGTGTTTGGATGGCTAATGTCTTTTAAACGTAAAATTGCTTGCTGGTGTTCTTAGAACAACAGACAGCATTCTTGCATAATACAGTTTTTGCAACCATCTTTTCTGGCATGAGCTAATCATTAAAGGATATGTCAGTATGAATTGTATGCGGCATGTTGCCCACCTTTTCTTTTTTAAACAGTTTCATTGGTTGTCACCAGTAGAGGGCACTATTTTGGCTCAACATACTCTGAGATTGGTATGAGATTAGGATGGTCAGAAAATGCTGTGCCTAATTTGACTTAAGTTTTCTCTTTAGACATACCCATATCACAGTGATGTAGAGAGATGCAGGCTTGTCATATCCAGGTCTGGAGCTGATAGTTCACGGTTTGGCCTCCAGTGTGGACGTGTTCACACACGGATTGCAACATGATTCCTCTGTGTGCATCAGCCCATTTTAGACTGAGCACTGGAGACTGCCTCACAAAATGGAAATTAATCATAAATTCCTCTGTGTCTATAGGTGAAGCTTAAGTGCTCTTCTGTTTTCATGCATTTACCACAATTACCGTGAGACTCTGCTCTAATGACCACGTGTCATGAGAGTTCTGCTAAGGCAGGTTCACTTCCTGCACCGTGCGATAGGGTTGTACAAAGTGTCTCACATATTTCTTCCATTGCTAAATAACTGGCGGCTATTTTTTTCCCCTATTCAAACATGTAAACCAGAGCTTGTTTTCTTGGCCCAAGGGAGCGGCATTCTAATGCCAGAATTTGCTGGAAATGCTGCCGGCTGCTCTTACATGTTGTCTCTGAGGTTGTAATGAAGTCGTTAAAATCGCTCGGAGACAATATGCGATTCCAATTAGAAACCCCAGAAATGATAAGGACACTGTGTGTGCGTAATTTGCCCTGTCACCTCAGGAATGCGCCTCATTATTTTTGCTGTCAAGACCTCTTGTTGCTTGTCTGTGTCAATGAGTGTATGGTATCGTGAATTGTATGATGTACAGAGGTCAATGACATTTTTCCTGAGGTTCAGGTCTCAGAATGGTAACAAGCATTTGAATTCAAATTATATTTTAATTTATGGCACAAATGGTAGCATGGAGTCTAAAATATAACTGAAATTTCCAAACAAATTATCTATATGTATATTTATGTATATATATATATATATATATATATATATATATATATATATATATATATATATATATAGATAGATAGATAGATAGATAGATAGATAGATAGAGAGAGAGAGAGAGAGAGAGAGAGAGAGAGAGATTTTTTAAATGTAGTGAAAAAAGCCTATACCAAAATTGATTTTAAATACATTTATTTTATACTAAGTATATTACAAATCCATTGACATATTTACTGACATATCACTTGAGACTTACGGATATACATTTTTTACATTTATTTGGAGTACTTCTTTATTGCACAATACACATTTCTTAATATTAAGCCTAAAATGTTCAATATCACTATTAGTAAGGATAGTATGATTTCTATATATCTGTCTTTAAATGCAAGATATTTATACTATACCTAAAGTATACTTGCAATAGTTCCACTTTAGCACAATCAAATATACTTAAGTTTATCTTTAGTTGGACTATTTCTGGATATCTAAAGTACATTAAGTACAAAATTAAATTCCAATTTAGCAGACTTTAAGTATATCAATTTAGTATACCAAAAGTACAGTTGCAGCGTATATTAATTATGTAATATGTAAATATTTATAGTATACTTAACATTAAATTAGTGTATTTAAAATATATTTTAGTATTTATATTTTTCAATTGGGTATATATGAAAAAAATAGTTTGAAGCCTATGTTATACTCTACTGTTAAAAACTTTGGGGTTGGTTAGATGTTTTCAAAAGTACAGTAAAAACAGTACAATAACTGTTTTAAAATGAAAATTATTCCTGTGATGGCAAAGCTGAATTTTCAACAGCCATTACTCCAGTCTTCACATGATCCTTCAGAAATAATTTTAATATGCTGATTTGGTGATGTTGAAACAGTTGTGCTGCTTAATATTTTTATGGAAACTGTAATAAAAAAAAATCAGGATTCTTTGATGAATAGAATGTTCAAAAGAACAGCATTTATTTGAAATATAAATTTTTGTAAAAAATATTTTTAAAAATATTTAATGTCACTTTTGATCAATTTAATGCATCCTTGATAAATAAAAGTATTATTTTCTGTAAAAAAAAAAAATAGTAGCATACATATACAGTATATAAAAATCTGTTTTTAAATCTGAGTCTCAATGAATGCCTTTTTACATAAAGTATAAGCAAGTCATCAAAACATTTTTTTTTTTCATTAATCACATCTTATCTTGTGAGATAGTGCCACACAGTAGGTGCATGATCCCTCTGGTATTCTGTAATGGGACTCAGAGTTTCTCTCAAATTTTACTATCAGAAATAAGATCCTCACATCAGCCATTTGTTCAGCAGATGTGCTCGGTATCTTCAGTATTCCGATAGTAGTGATCGTGAACTCACATTTGAACTTGTGAGCATGCAAGCATTCAAGAAAAGGGCAGGGAGAGAGAGAAAGAGGCAGAGAAAAAGATCAAAAGTAAGCTTATATATTAGACAACAATGCTACAGTGCATCTCCAAGCCTGGAGGCAAACCATTTTTGCCAGCATTAAAACTCTAAACTCTCTTTTTTCTATATAATCCCATTTCAAACCTGTAATGTATGCTACAAACCTAAGCACAAAACACACTGTAGCTTGGCATTCGCTTTATTTCCAGCCCCACTGCTGGAACAGGTCAGAGGCTGGTGCACGACGGACTGCATGACGGACTGCATGAATATGTGTTATCATTTAAAGGGACAGTCAGTCCTGTTTTAAATGGATTCCTTGTGCACTCAAGAGTAACTGTATTGGACATATTTGAGGGCTGAGACAGTCCATTTGACGTCAGAGATCACTTCAGTTTGTTAGTGTGAAACTGAATTTTCAAACCCTGAATCTCATGTTCTAAGTTCGCTTGAAAGGTGGTATAGGTTGCGCTTCATGTGGACCCTGAGAATGGCCTGAGAATTACACATATTATCCGTGTTGCTTCGGTTGCTTTCAGTTGATAAAAGTGGATCCCAAGTATGCAAGATTTGCACAGCATTAGATTTTCTCAACCCTCGCTGCATGCAGGCAGCACATGATGGCAAAATAAATCAATCAAAATGATTCCCGCTAGTCAGCACTGATAGAGCCGCTGGAGGGGCCCTGCCTTCTCTGCATCTCTTTTCATCCTGCAGCCCCATGCTTCATTGACTCAAAGATTGAGTATTAAAAAAATATTTGCTAATTCTCACAGAAGCCCCTTCTGGCATTATGTTCTCTCTCTCTCTTTCCTAGGCAGGCCTGGGCATAGACAGCTGCACAAAATTTGTTTGGAATTTGTGTCTTGGAGGAAAAAATAAGAGAGGGAGGTGAAATCAAGAGACTTTTTACCCTCTGTCTGTCATGACAACCCCTGTCTTATGAATGTATTGGATTAGATAGTGTGGATCCAAAGGGGAGAATAGTCTTTGTAGTAGTTTAAATGCTGGATGATACAGTGTTTACAAAATATTGTTTGATCATGATATGTTTGACATTCATAAAGGCTCAGGTAATATCAGGGTTCCAATGAACATGGAAAATCTGGAAATATATCAGGAATTTTTTTAAGTAATGGTAATTTTAATTATGATTATAAGCATTCTCGATCTGCGCTAGTTGCTTCTGCAGAGTAACATTTTCCCACAAGCCAGCATTATCAAATGAGTTTGTCCATTGAGGGTCATAAGTAACATTTGTACAGTAATAATTATAATGGTTTAAATATTAATTTTAAAGATTTGACATGGAATTATTATTTCTAAAAATTCATATCTGATATTCATGAAATATCATGAAAACCGGCAGTGCATGAGTGACACGACATTGGTCCATTCGTTTTTTATTTCTATTGTGTCATGTTAGGTAACTCCGCCAACAGTGAGATCTCATATGTCCAAAATCTCTTTCAGTTAACATTATTTACTTTTCTTGTCATAGTCCAACTTACTGTAACAATTTCATTGTATTACCATGACAATGCTGATAAAAATGAGGATTAACAGGATCAAATGATGAACATGATTGTGAGGTATACAGATAAATATGTTTGCGTTCTTGGTGGCTTATGAAGTAACAGAAGATTAATGGCTTCATTGAAGCAATGATGCACTTTCATGGGTTCACTGAAGGATTCCTCATTCTAAGCAGTAACCTCTGAATTCCAGAGTCTTTTGAATCACAGAACCGGTACATAAGAAGTATTTGTTCATGAATTGAACAACACGGGTCGTGCTGTCTAAAATGTCAGCATGCATTGAGAAAGATAAATTATTGAATATAGTACATGAGCAGCCATTGATTTTGTTTTTTGTTTAATACATATATATATATATATATATATATATATATATATATATATATATATATATATATATATATATATATATATATATATATATATATATATATATTTATATCAGTATTCAGAGTATTGGATTATCTGTAATGTATGTGTCACATGTATGTTCTGTTTTGGTTTTATTCTAGTTCCTGTTTCCTTTGTTCTCATTTTCCCGCCACTTTTTTGTTTCTATGGTTATTAATTAGTTCTCCACACCTGTTCTGTTTCTACATTCATTACCCTGTTTGTTTATAAGCTTGAGTCTCCTTGGTTCTTTGTCCTGTATCGTCTTAGTGTAGTGGATGTGTTTCCCCCGTGATTCTGCTCTGTATTTTATGGAATTATTGTGCCTTTGTGCAATATTTATTCAGCCCAGAAATGACAGAAATGTACAAAAAAATTAAATGCAGAGAGTCTGCTTCTCTTTAGGGTACTGCATTTTTGGATAGTAATGTAGTAAACAGTGCTCAGTTTATGCAGATTTAATTGGTGTTTTGTGTGCTAGAAAGCTACAGGTGATTTCAGGTGGGGAGCTGTCAGAATGTCCATAGATGTATCAAAACAGGAACGCACACACATTGCTTCACAGTATGAAGACGGCAGAGGGCGTGTGAATGGACAGCTGGGATTAATGTGTGTTTGTGTGTGTGTGTGTGTGTTTGTGTGCACTCATGAGCTCTGATTCCATTTCACTGGCTTTAATGAATCCCATTCACCAAATCATGCGATGCAGAATTGGCACAAGACTGAAGAGTGACTGCACTGCATCCAGCATTTACACAGGATAAAAGTAATTTCTTTCAACTCCCTTACTACAAGTTGCTAAACACATCTGAATTTGTTTTCAGAAAGCATTATTAAATGTTAGCATTTAATAAATTCTTCTGGTGGATTGGCCCTGTCACTTTCTTTTAAAATAACTTTTTATATAAAGTGTACAATGTAATTTAAATAATGAAAATGCATTTATATATATTAGGGGTGTAACGATCCGAACCGAACCGAAAAACCGTGATACAGAACTCACGATTCGAACCGTGATACTCTCATTGCCTACCGTACACGCCCCGCCCCGCCCCCTGCTACCCCAGCTCAATGGACCTCATGTCTTATGTGTACAGTACACAACGAATTCAGTTTTGTAGCCTAACGACCATTAACACCAAATAACAAGCTCCATGTTTTGTTACTTTCGATAATAAGCAAGGTGTTATCTTTCAAATTCTGTCTATTTGATCACGAAATTCAAACAATAAATGGCGTTTTGGCGCTCTTTGTGACAGATCGCTGTAGGCCTACTAGGCTCCTCATTTCAAGCGGCAGCGCGGCGCGCGAGTAAACGCGATCATCTCTTCCTCAGGTACAGAATGGACACCTGAAGGTATGTTGAAAGATACAGTATACTTACTGAAAGGCATCATAACTCGTGTAATCGCTCAATCAGTGTTTCAGCAGCGGAAAGACGTCAATAAAACAGCATAGCTTGTCACTAGCATTATATTTACCTCAACAGGCAAGTGATTCAGTGTCCACAACTTTGGTTCCTATAAATGAACTCTTGCACTAAATAAATGCACTATGTTAGCCTATATATTATATTTTACTTAACCTGTTAATGATATCTTGATTATTTAATGTATGTTTCAAATATCTTTCATGAAAATGACAGCTTTGTAAATTATTATATTTCAATAACAAATTAGAGTAAAAACACAAGTTAATGCAAAAACTGCCTTAAGCGGGTCGCACACCGGACGCGCAGCTCAGCGCCGCGCCACGCCACGTCTAGGACAACTCTCACCTGAAAATCCGATAACATCAGCAATTTTCTGATTTCTGTTAATAAATATAAAACTAAATGTATATTGCAGCACAGGGTGAAGTCCGTATATACATTAACTACGATTTGAGACACATAAATGTAAATTTAATATAAAAGTATGTAAAGGGCGCCCTGTGGCGCGGCAGGATTTTGAACAAGGTCTTGAGCTGTTGCTGGGCGCCGCGGACAGGCGCCGCCGGTGGGTGTACTCTCATAGAGAGTAATGTGTTCGAATTTAAAAGACGCGGCGCTGAGCTGCGCGTCCGGTGTGCGACCCCCTTTATGTTCAGTTTACATGTTTTCATACAATGTGTTGTGTGTTGATTATTATATCTAAAAAATAAATAGCATCTGAATTTAGGTTAAAAGTCTAGGCTACAACCTTTAATGTTATAGTAATGTGCGGCTCCCTATATAGTTTACAGCATTAGCAGATTTTTTTTTAATCCTTGTGAAACGCTTAATTGTAATTGAATTAATTTAAAGACAAAGACAATTTTTTCATTAAACCACTGTTTAAAAAAAAAAAAAAAAAAAGCAATTTTAGCTTTCTAAACCGAACCGAACCGAGCCGAGACGTCAAAACCGTGGGAAAACCGAACCGTCAGTTTTGTGTATCGTTACACCCCTAATATATATATATATATACATGTTGTGTTCACCAATGCTGCATTTATTTAAATTCAGTAAAAACAGTATTATTGTGAAATATAATTTTCATTTAAAATAAATGTTTTCTATTTTAATATATTGGACAATGCAATTTATTCCTGTCATGTTTGGGTTGTTTGTTTAAAAAAGTTCTTACATATTGGAGCATCATGGAACATGATCTTTAACTGGACAGCATAAGGACGTATCCACAATGCAGCTTGTTCTGTCCTCATATATGGCTTGTGCCACAGTAGTACTGTCGTTGGGATGAGACTACCTTATCACAGAAATAGCCCATGCAGCTTTAGGATATCTAAAGTGCCATAATTATCAGAGTCAGATGTAACCCAGTCTGGCCAACAATCAGAAGCTAACTTTGATGTATCTCTCTCTCTCTCTCTCTCTCTCTCTCTCTCTCTCTCTCTCTCTCTCTCTCTCTCTCTCTCTCTCTCTCTCTCTCTCTCTCTCTCTCTCTCTCTCTCTCTCTCTCTCTCTCTCTTTGTGCGTGTGTGTGTGTCTTCACAGACATCCGAGAGACAGCGTTCGTGTATGCCATCACAGCAGCGGGTGTGACGCATGCAGTGACCCAGGCTTGCAGCATGGGGGAGCTGCTGCAATGCGGCTGCGAGGCCACACGGAGTAGAGGGCCTCCCCCTCGTTTAGCCAGTATTGGCCCAACCGAAGGGGTCAAGTGGGAGTGGGGGGGCTGTGGGGACGACGTGGAGTTCGGCTATGAGAAGTCCAAGCAGTTCATGGATGCGAGACGGAGGAAGGGCAAGAGTGACATTCGCACACTGATAGACCTTCATAATAATGAGGCTGGACGACTGGTAAGTTATTTCATGTTTATCTTGTCACAAATACCTGTAGAATAAAAATTGTAAACCAATTCTTGCAATGTTTAACCAGACTTAATAGCTTTATACAGTCGTTAAGCGGCAGATGGCGGTATAAATCCAATCCAATAATTGGCCCTATCTATATATTAAATTGAAATATATTTAAAAAATAATGTCGTAACACTATACACTACCATTGAAAATTTTGGGGTCAGTGGGGGGTGGGGGGGTGATGTTTAGGTTAATATGTTTTATTCAGCAAGGATGCATTAAATTGATCAAACACAACAGTAAAAACATTTATAAGGTTTAATTTTTTATAAAATAATATTGACAAAACAATGTGCACCTTTGACATTTATAAGGTATACATTTTTATAACATAATATTAACAAAACAATGTGCACCTTTAACTACATATTATCAAATAAACAACCAGTCAGTACGTTATTCTGTACTATATCCATGTGCAAGAGCGTCACTTCTGGCAGGTCACGTTAGTCAAGCTCGCATCAGCTGACTCTCAGCTGATCCACGTCTACCTATAGGAATACGACACCCATAACAGCATTCATATATATGCTCCTTCCATATTATCAACAGCTATCGTGTTTCTCAGGAGCTAATTACCCTCCTCCATCCCCAGCTCCTCCTCTCGTCCAGTCAGGATTTGGCATTCTGATTCCCCTTTGAATCAGACTAAACTCTTGAATTATGTTGTACATTAAAATTTTGAATTAATGATATCTGCAAAACATTCATGTTGGTTCTGTTCTGTTTATGTCAAGAAGTAGAAGCGGATTCAGTAGCGAGTGAAAAGACTGTTTATTGAACAATAACAACAGTGGTGATGGAATGGGTCAAAATACGAGGAAATGGCAGGTAATTCCGCTAATTCCGAGGAAATTCCGCTCTACCCACCTGAATGGGTTTGTGATCGAACGTGGGGCTGACCGCATTGCTGATACTGACAGTAGGATACTCGGAGGGTTGGGGACCCTGAGTCCGACGTACACGTTGATCCCGATGTTGTAGATGCGCGTCCACATGCAAAGCCAACTCGATCAGTCCGTTGAGACTCGTTGGAAGTTCCAATGTGAAGATCTCCTTCTGAATGCGGTCAGCCAACCCATGCAGGAACATGTCCCACTGCGCTTCCTCGTTCCATTTGCACTCGGCCGCCAATGTCCAGAACTCAATGGAATAGTCGGAGACGGGTCTGTTGTCCTGACAAAGGTCGGCGAGCATGCCGGCCACCTTAGACTGTTCAGTGAAAAACGTCAGTGGCTGGAGAGAAAAGAATAAAGAACATTTAGTTAAAAATGCTCTGAAGTAGTTGGGCCCACCCATGTAGACTTCAGGTGTGGGTAGATGTGGCTCATGCTGACGGCCAGTGTTCGCAGAAGCAGGGGGAACTGACGGTGGGGCTGGCGCAGTGGGAGCTCTCAGTTGTCGGAGTTGGTTGGTGAGCTCAGACACCTGCGCAACCTACCAAGGCCTGTACCACATGACCCATTGCCACCATCTGCTCCTCCTGACGATCCATGCGTGAATTACTGCGGGATAGGAATTCCTGCAGATCAACTTCCCTCGCTGAATCCATGACAGTGGTAAGATCCTTCTGTCAAGAAGTAGAAGCAGATTCAGTAGCGAGTGAAAAGACAAATGTAATGTTATTCAACAATAACAACAGTGGTGATAGAATGGGTCAGAATCCGAGGAAATGGCAAGTAACAGAGGCACAAGGCAGCGCAGGGATGCAATGGGCAAAACCAATCCTCCGTGGGTCACCGCAGGAACGACCAGGCAGCCAGGGACAGAACTCCAAACAGGAAACGAAGATGAGAAACCAGAGAACATGAACAGGACCAGGACTCGACCGCAAGAAAAAAACCAAACGATCTGACAACACAGGACGGAATACACAGACATTAAATAACTGAGCTGACGAGCCGCAACTGGCGCTAATGAGCTGATCAGCACAATTAGTAGACACACCCACAAGGACACACACACACACACAGGGAGAGAGAACGAGTCAATGAATCCATGAACCATGACAGTTTACCCTAAGGGGGTTATTGCTGCTCTCCCTGCTTTTAGCCATGCTAGGCTGCATGGACTTACAAGAACAGGGAGTTCTTGCCCAGAACCGACTCATACCGTCAATCCAAACTGTATGCTAATTGTCAATCGTATTTGACGATAGTGGTCCTGACAGAAACTAATTTTGTATATATTTTTTAATATAGAGTTCTTAGTTCACATACATATAATACAGGTCCTTCTAAAAAAAATAGCATATTGTGATAAAGTTCATTATTTTCCATAATGTAATGATAAAAATTTTACTTTCATATATTTTAGATTTATTGCACACCAACTGAAATATTTCAGGTCTTTTATTGTTTTAATACTGATGATTTTGGCATACAGCTTATGAAAACCCAAAATTCCTATCTCAAAAAATTTGCATATCATGAAAAGGTTCTCTAAACGAGCTATTAACCTAATCATCTGAATCAACTAATTAACTCTAAACACCTGCAAAAGATTCCTGAGGCTTTTAAAAACTCCCAGCCTGTTTCATTACTCAAAACCGCAATCATGGGTAAGACTGCTGACCTGACTGCTGTCCAGAAGGCCATCATTGACACCCTCAAGCAAGAGGGTAAGACACAGAAAGAAATTGCGGCGTGGCATGGAGGCAATCAGCCTGTGGCACTGCTGAGGTGTTATGGAGGCCCAGGATGCTTCGATAGCGGCCTTAAGCTCATCCAGAGTGTTGGGTCTTGCGTCTCTCAACTTTCTCTTCACAAAATCCCACAGATTCTCTATGGGGTTCAGGTCAGGAGAGTTGGCAGGCCAATTGAGCACAGTAATACCATGGTCAGTAAACCATTTACCAGTGGTTTTGGCACTGTGAGCAGGTGCCAGGTCGTGCTGAAAAATGAAATCTTCATCTCCATAAAGCTTTTCAGCAGATGGAAGCATGAAGTGCTCCAAAATCTCCTGATAGCTAGCTGCATTGACCCTGCCCTTGATAAAACACAGTGGACCAACACCAGCAGCTGACATGGCACCCCAGACCATCACTGACTGTGGGTACTCCAGTGCTGCTTCTCTGTAGCCCAGGTCAGGCGCTTCTGCCGCTGTTTCTGGTTCAAAAGTGGCTTGACCTGGGGAATGCGGCACCTGTAGCCCATTTCCTGCACACGCCTGTGCACGGTGGCTCTGGATGTTTCTACTCCAGACTCAGTCCACTGCTTCCGCAGGTCCCCCAAGGTCTGGCATCGGTCCTTCTCCACAATCTTCCTCAGGGTCCGGTCACCTCTTCTCGTTGTGCAGCGTTTTTTGCCACACTTTTTCCTTCCCACAGACTTCCCACTGAGGTGCCTTGATACAGCACTCTGGGAACAGCCTATTTGTTCAGAAATTTCTTTCTGTGTCTTACCCTCTTGCTTGAGGGTGTCAATGATGGCCTTCTGGACAGCAGTCAGGTCGGCAGTCTTACCCATGATTGCGGTTTTGAGTAATGAAACAGGCTGGGAGTTTTTAAAAGCCTCAGGAATCTTTTGCAGGTGTTAATTAATTAGTTGATTCAGATGATTATGTTAATAGCTCGTTTAGAGAACCTTTTCATGATATGCTAATTTTTTTAGATAGGAATTTTGGGTTTTCATGAGCTGTATGCCAAAATCATCAGTATTAAAACAATAAAAGACCTGAAATATTTCAGTTGGTGTGCAATGAATCTAAAATATATGAAAGTTTAATTTTTATCATTACATTATGGAAAATAATGAACTTTATCACAATATGCTAATTTTTTGAGAAGGACCTGTACATATCAACCATAAACAAAATTAGGAATTGTGATTACTAGCCATATAGCTTTTACAGTATTTACTTACATGTTTTGCACAGTGTTTTGTACATCAGCCTCAGTTAGTACCTGTCACCCTCATGCAGGTTTGGCGTAGATGTGTTTTTTTCATGTTCTTGGAACGATATCACTGTAGATCAATTTTTTGCATTGATGCATAGATGATACAAGCACAGTCGTGTGCTGTTTTGCCTGTACAACCCTTCAGAGATAGTCAAGCTCAAATGAGCAGATGGTGCACTTCAAAAGCCCAAGCATGGAAGAGCTCGGAAATGTTATGGAAATATACTTGGCAGAAGCTGAAGAAGACAGTTGAGACTAGTTAAATCACCACTCTCTCCGTTCCGTCAATTTAATATATAAAGGAGTGTCATTTTTTAAAACTAGGGCTTTTAAAATGACAGCATTATATGTACATTAAATTAAACAAGTAAATATTATTATGAGTTGACACATCCAGTTTCTTTCAGAGTAGAACATTGTCAATAATATAAATTATTTAATAAGTAATATGTGCAATACGACACTGACCAGAGGTGATATTCAGCTGTGTACTTTTCTCATCTCATTAACAACATAAACAGCATAAAAATGCATAGAAAATGCAAACACAGAAATTCATATGTGCAGTAATTCAATAATAAACTTTAATGCTTATGGACATTACATCATATGTGTAAAGATATTACACAATATATTTTCCATAAAGAAAGTTTTTTCCATTTATTGAGAATGTCTCGGGTTACTACTGTAACCCTGGTTCCCTGAGAAGGGAACGAGATGCTGCGTCATTGTCATTGACACTTTGGGAACGCCTCTGCTAGAATTTGTCTGAAGCACGTCTGTAAAATCAGTCCAATGGCTTTATGGAATGTCACAGGTTATTAGTTATTAGACGAAATGTCACAGGTTATTATTATAGCTATTAAGCGCATCCTGACCAAAAATTGTCAGCTACTAATAGGCCAAAGCAAGTCGATCACAGGGATGCAGGGAGACGCAGCATCTCCTTCCCTTCTCAGGGAACCATGGTTACTGTCGTAACACGAGACAATCCATTTCGAGGGAACTCACGCTACATCATCGTCTTTGAAGCTTTTGGAGCGAAAATGCCCAAATCGCCAGACTTACAAGTGCCTGTTTGTGTGAATCACTGCAAGCACACTAAGACGAAAGCACATGTGAACCTGGTGTAGCTCCCTGGTCCAGATTGTAGAATCTCACAAATTTGAGCGTAGAGGACCACCCTGCCGCATCACAAACATCTTGAACTGAAGCCCCTATTCATAAGGCCTTATAGGCCGCCATTCTCATTGAGTGTGCTCTGACAGCCAAAGGTGAGATAAGCATGAGAGATAGCCTCGACTATCCACTTGCTCAGAGTCTGTTTGGTTGCTGGCAGTCCTTTCTTGTGCGAACCAAAGTACACAAACATTTGAGCCGTTTTTTTTTCCACAGTACTCTCCCTGGACACACTGAATTAAGCTTCTGTTGGTCTGAACTTCTGAAAGGAGGACAGGAGGCCTGCAAAATAATAGGCCATGGCACATTAGTAGGTACCTTGGGCAAATAAGCCAGTCTAGGATACAAGAATGCCTTGACAATCCCTGGTGCAAATTTGAGGCACATAGGGGACACCGACAGGGCCTGGAAGTCTCCCACTCTTTTAAGAGACGTAATAGCCAGAAGGAATACCGTCTTAGGGGTCAGAAACTTCAATGGTACGGTTTTAAAAGGCTCAAATGGAGCCATAGACAAGCCTCCTAGCACCAAAGCCAGGTCCCTAGCCAGAATTCTAGTGTGGCTTGCAGGCCACAACCTTAGTGAACCATGGAAAAAGCGTGTCACTAATGGGTCTCTCCCTAACGACTCACCACCAAAAAGGTGCGTGGTAAGCAGCTATGGCCTTCAGAGTGGAGGGAGATTACCCTGCAGAGAACCGCTCTTGCAGAAACTCCAGCACTATACCAACCGGGCAGTTAACCCGCTGGGGTCGACAAATGCCCCGGTGCGCTTTGGTGGATTTTTTCCACATAGCAACAAAATAGACTTAAAATACTCTATAATTTTTTTGTCATACAGAAACGAGTACTACATCATTCGAATATGTAAACTTTTATTTGTGTACACTCACAATAACAACAAAACTTTGTGCTTTGAGCACCACGAAGCGAACACACTCCACTTCAGAGCGTACAGCTTCCTTGTGGAGAGACCTGACTCTATGAGTCTCACAGCGGAGCCAGAGCTCCATCCACGCATTTCGTGAAAGTGCAGGGTGATAAGAGCTAGACCGAAAAGAAGAATCCAATATTGGTACGATTTGCACCCAAAAGGGAACCTCAGGAACGTCCTGTGTTGTGAAATGATGGATATGTGGAAGTATGAGTCCTAGAGATCTGATTTGAGTCACGATCTGTCAATTTTTAACTTGAGCTTTCTGACTGAACGATTTAACTGCCGCAGATCTAAAATTGGACACAATCCCCCATCTTTCTTTGGAACAATGAGGTACAGGCTGTAGAAGAGTTTTTATTTCTTGTTCCATTACCAAAAGCCTACTCAGAGCCTACGACAGTGGTCAAAACCCCGTTGAAACGAGGCGGATGACTCCCGATTTGGAATTTGTAGCCTTTCTACAGTCTGCAGGACCCATTTTCACACTGCCAGATGGTCTACTAAGGGAACCAGCCTCTCGAGACTGGCCTCTGGTGTATTTCGAGTAGTCAGCTTGGCGCCCTGAAGCAAACTGGCAGGGAAAAATTCAGCTGATTCCTCTATTTCCCTCCTCAGAGGATGCGAGCGTCCCAACAATGTAACGTCGAGGGACTGACTCAGATGCATTGACATAACGTCTTGTGCCTGAGACATGTGCTCGCTGGAAACTGCTGCGCCCAAAAACACCACAGGTGGCTGGGTTAGCAGAACGGCCCCCTGAGGGCACTGTATAATGAGGTGTGGACCACTCTCCCCTGGAGGGGCCTGCCCTCCGCCCAGCAGCCCTAGAGATCTGAGTCTGGCAAGGGAGGTAGCTTTTGAACAAAAAAGCCCTGCTTCTCAGCTGGCCAATTGATGTTTAACTGAGCCAAAGCACGAGTTTTAAGCTCTACAAGCTCCTTGTACACAGGGGATGAGGATGGCGAATCATCAGATTTCCCTGCATCAATGCTCAGCACATCCATCTTCTCAGAGCTGGAGAGCTGAAGCACGGGGCTCTCACTCCGGGCAGAAGAAGCCGCAGTGCAGGCTTCCGGTCCCAGCAAGACAGTGCTGGATTCTGAGGGTGAGGGCAGAGAAAAGGCAGAGCCCGTCTCTAATACTCTGTGATCCATTTGCGAACTAACAATGCACAAATATTGTGTTTCGCGGCCCGTGATGTAGCGAGGGCAGGGAGGAACACACGACTTAATTAACTGTTTGCTCACCATATGTCTTGTACTTTGTACTTTAGGACAAACAACGCTAAATAAGACAAACAATTTCACACAGAGCGCTTGCTGAGGCACAGAAGCTGAAAATGTTTGGTCTGGGTGTGCTTCATAGCTTCCTGGTCCTGATGTCACTGCCAACTCGAGTTCCCTCGAAAGGGAAACACCTGCTCCTCTAGAGGCGTGTCCTTTAGTGTGTGTAAGTGTGTGGTTGTGTGAACATGGATGCTTGCGCTGCAGTTCCAATAATTTCCAATCAGCTCTAAATGTTGCAATCAGTTTTAGTAATAACAGAACTAAATGAAAAAGTTTCAACATCAAATCAAATAAATTAATTAAAGGTGTAATATTTAGGAGGATCTATTGACAGAAATGCATTATAATATACATAACTATGTTTTCAGTGGTGTATAAAGACCTTACATAATGAAACAATATGTTTTTATTACCTTAGAATGAGCCATTTCTATCTACATACACTGTGGGTCCCCTTACATTAAAGTCACAATTTTGCACCACCATGTTTCTACAGTAGCCCTAAACGTACAAACTTATCTACAGAACACATTTCGTCACTATGTTGTTCTTCATGCAAAGAAGCTAGCTAAAGTGAAAATGTAACAATAATATTCACAATAACATATAATTTTACTGAATAATTAAGTAAATATAATTTATGCTGTCTAAGACGACGACATCTTGGCCACCATAGCTTCTCTATGTGCTTGTTGGTTGCAATTTGCAACCTCGCCACTAGATGCCGCTAAAATTTAAACACTGCACCTTCAACATATTTAACTTAATAATGATTAAATATTTAATTGAATGACACACCTTACACTACTGTTCAAATATTTGGTCAGTGATATTTTTTAAAGAAATTAATGCTTTTGTTTAGCAAGTATGCATTAAATTGATTAAAATTGTCAGGAAAGGCATTTATAATGTTTATAATGTATTTATATTACTATTTCACAATCTTACTGTTTTTACCGTATTATTGATCAAATATATGCAGCCTTTGAGACTTCTGTCAAAAACATTAAAAGGTCTAACCCCAAACTTTTGAACGGTAGTGTATTTACATTTTCTGTTATATTTTTTCATGGTATAATGTGCAGAAAAAAAAAAAACGTTAAGTGTGAATATGTCTGTTACACCTTTTAGCCAGTGCAAAAGGAGTTTAAAAAAAAAAACTTTTTGGAAAGCAACCATTATGTTGCAATTACTGTACATTTGATGCCTCTAGTGGCATCTGTAATGTCTACATTGTAGCTTTTTTTGTAATACTGTACAATGGAAATATCTGGCGGATGTGTGCACTAAATCATTTTGAATATCTCTTGAGATGTATGCAACTACTCTTTTCTCAGTTTAATATTTTATAGTTTACAATACAATATTATTCAGTAGTCCATATAAGTCAGATTTATGCAATCCTTTAAGCAAACCAAAAATTAACCAAATTTCCTTTAAGCAATCATCAGTCGGCCAGTGGCCAAACCCTCATATTAGTTATTCACTAGTATCAGTAGTGCTTCATCTTCCAGGGGTCACTGCCTCACAGCCTCAGGTCCTGTTAGTAAGGGGTCAATCACAGGTAAATAGGCATTAAGGAGCGAGGTGGGGGGCATATAGACATGTTTGGCAGATAGTGATTTTCTTTTTCTTTTTTTAAATGCCTTGCTAAAGAATTGTTTGGAATTAAAGTGAGAAAAATGTTAATGCTGCATTTATCAGATGTTTATTTCAACAGGTATAGAACGGTATGTATCTGTTTTTAAGCTCTCGGATTGGCTTTCGGGTGGCTGGAGGCTACAGAGGGAGGGGAGAGATGAGGGTAAATTCCTTCTAAATAGCTTCTCCTTTTATCTCACTGAACTATCTTTTTGTCTTGAACTGCAGGCGGTGAAGAATTATATGAGAACTGAATGTAAATGTCACGGGCTGTCTGGCTCTTGCACTCTGAGGACCTGCTGGAAGAAAATGCCTCACTTCCGCGAAGTGGGCGATCGCCTGCTCGAGCGCTTCAATGGGGCATCCAAAGTGATGGGTGGTAATGATGGTAAGACTCTCATCCCAGTGGGGCAGAACATCAAACCTCCAGACAAGCAAGATCTCATCTACTCAGCCGAGTCACCGGACTTCTGCTTGCCCAATCGGAAGACCGGTTCCTTGGGCACACGCGGGCGAATGTGCAACAGCACAGCGCTGGACGTGAGCGGATGTGACCTTCTGTGTTGCGAGCGGGGCTACCGGGACGAGACGGTGGTCCTGGAGGAAAACTGTCTCTGCCGTTTCCACTGGTGCTGCGTAGTCCAGTGTAAAAAGTGCTCGGTCAGGAAGGAACTGAGTTTGTGTCACTAACTGAGAACCCTTGTTGTTGGAATTGAGTAGAGCGATTCTGAACAAGGAAGTGGTGCCAGTGTCAGAACAAAAGAATCTAGAACATTCCAGATTCATGCTTACACATTTCAAACCTTGAGGCTTTGGAAAAGCCTAGAGGAGTGTCTGACTTGTGATTCACCCCTCAGTGAACCCAGGACGCTAGTCTCAATGATCACTCAAGACTCAAGGGGTTGTTTAGCTGTGAAGTCAAGACATTCTGAAATTCTTATCAGCACGTTGAGAAGGCTTTTGTGCATCTTTTTCTGTTAGATCGGCCTTATATATTTTATGAGTTTAGACTGGAAGCACATCCACATCAGCAACGCAGCCACTGTGTAATGGCTGTTCGTGCTCTGAAGTGACAGAACATCAAGAAAGTGATTTTTGGCATATCGCTGGATATGAAACA
Source organism: Gila orcuttii (assembly GCA_026230005.1). Classification (NCBI taxonomy): domain Eukaryota; kingdom Metazoa; phylum Chordata; class Actinopteri; order Cypriniformes; family Leuciscidae; genus Gila; species Gila orcuttii. The sequence continues at coordinate 25,671,718 of JAPDVR010000007.1, read as the reverse complement.
AAGACTGTTATTTATAAGCATTTTATATCATGACTACTTCTTGTGACTAATGTCCTGTTATTTTTCTTCAAAAGCACTTTGAGAACTTTTAACAGAAAGGGTAACAGGTCATTTTACTCTTACACTCAAAGGTAAAAAGCAAATGCAAGAGATGCAACATGTAAAAAATATTATGTTTGTGAGATATTTAATCTGTGGAGCTTTTAATGCACTTTTACTGATACTGATCACTATTTTTCATTGGTTTGCTCCTTAGTGAAATGCATTTTCAGTGGTTTGTTTCAGTTTTGGTTGTTTGTTAAGAGTTCTTGTGTGTAAGAGTTCTTCTCTTGACCTCATATATATGCTCTGAAATGCCTTTCAGTATGCTAACACTGCTCAATAGTTCTCAAAACCAATTGCAACAGATCATTAATGACAATTATCAGAGGAATGCATGAGGAATTGTCATGTTTTATCACTTTTGTTTTATTTCCAATGGATCTCTCACTGGAGGGTTAACAGTGTAATGGTTTCCATGGAACTCATATAGGTCATCAAAACACCATTTCAGCATCATGTTAAATAAATTAAGTGTCACCCAAATGCATTATGTTTGAAATAGAATATTTCTGCAGTCTGTACAGTTAATGAAATCAGAAAACAGAAATGTCAAGAAACGGACATAAAGAATGTAGAGCTTCACAAGCTACTTAAGAGGTCAGCCATGAGACTTTCATCAAGTGTTAATCTCAAGCATCCCATCCTTTGTTTGGAATGTATTGCATTTTTGGAAAATACCTTCGCAAGGTATCATCTGGAGCGAGCCACAGACCATAGAAAAATAACGTTTTCACATGCATTTGTATTAAGAGCATCTGTATAATAGACTTGAGACTGAAAAGTGCCACAAAATATAACATAAGATTCATCTGTATTTATCTGTAGACTCAATTTGTAGTTCCTCTCTATGCAACCTCTTATCTGAGAAATCTGGTGGAAAGTTGTGCAAGATTATCGACTGCTCTTCAAAACAACATTTTATAAAGTGATCTTGCAAAAATTCAGACCAGAATTGTATTTGCAATGCATTTGAAAGGAAGCTTATTCAGATTTGAAAAACAGAAGACTCGAGGTGAAAATGCTACTTACAGTTGCTCATCACTGAATAAAATAGACTATTTTTACAGTTATTCTGTTATATTGATGTGTTCTTAGTCATACATTAGTGCTGTTTTCTAAGTTTTATTAATCATGGAAAAACAATCAATCATTGAAATAGGCATTTAATTGACATAGTGAGACTACACTTAGTAGAAAATTTACAAATAAAGAGTCTACTGTTATATTCTAACATATTCAAACTGATGGAAAAGATCTGGCGAAAATCCATTTCCAAAGGTTTGTCAGTAGACTCTCTTTGCCTCCCATTTCTCAGTGATAATTTGGTTGAATGTTGTAACTCTCACATGATGTTTTGACTCGGAGATATGATCCCATTTCAGCCTGAGATATTTATATAGACAGCATAATGAAGCTTATGTCACACTTTCCTTTCATTGACGTTAAACATATTGTACAAATGTTGTTGTAACTGGCTCACTTCACACAGGGTCAAGGCTCAATGCTTCCCACCTCACTCTCTTGCTACGGCAATTCAGATATTTCAGTTTCAAGTGCACCGCTTTGCCACTCAGCAGAAGGAAGGTGTTGTTTTGAGTTATTTACGCAGTTGGAAAAGACTCCCTTTGTATTAGTATAAGTCCTGCAAGTCCGCACAAGTTCATATTTTCCAGGAATTTGGGCTGCGTATAGCCAACAGTGTTGAAGATAGAGGGGAAGATGGAGACCGGGAATGTGCCAGGAGCATTGGTGAGGGAATGAGAGAAAGAGAGAGACACACACAACGATAGACAGCCCAGAGCAGGACAACAGCAGAGTCATACCACAGCCAATAGATTTATAGAAGCGGAGGTATTAACATGGCTGCGGTGTTTCAATCAAACACACACTCACAGTGGCTGTGGAATGTGCAGAATGAGACAATCGTTCTGTATTTGCCTGTAGATAGTAAAACACACAGGACACTAATGAAGGCCTGCCACTGTGGGTGGATACACGGCATGATGGGATACACTCTCATTTCCTCCAATCACCTAGACAATGAGGTTCAAAGACGCTTAGATGAGAGAGAGTGAACTCCAATTGCAAGTCTACAGGTGGTAATCATCATTTTAGCTGTTGAATAATAAATGTATGATTCAACATTTTGCAGTAATGGAGATTTTGCTGAAGGATTTATATATAGCAAAAGTGTATTCTCTCCTTATGAATGCACAGAAAGAAATGGTTCATGTCTGTGTGTACACAGGTGCATGTGTGTAGGAGATTGCCTGAGCGAATAAAACGGTAACGTAATACCACCATGTGCCCCCCCCCCTTGTTCTGACAACCAGTCTTTATCTAAATAGAGATACTTGGAAGATATACTCATAAAAGTCGAGCTGTGAATAAAGGCTCTGAAACCTTGCAGGAGATTTTATCAGGAGGTAATAGGTCTAATTACAACTTAGGATCTGTCAGACTCTATTCTGTGAGTCTGGGAGGTGCATGATGGGATGGAAGAGTGCACTGTAAATTTTGCCTGTTCTTACAGTATGTTCCTGGCATGTTAGCTCCTTGTTAACAGCATTTTTTTTTACAGTAGTTGTAAAATTTATTACAGTAAACAGTTCAGGTCTAGAGCATTAAAGTAATATTTACACATTAACTGTCAATTATACGATGCTGATGAATGGCAAGAATAGCTACATTTAAAAAAAAAAACATCTGCTATTAGCTGATGTTATTGTGTTTTGCTTTGTGTCTTAATGTTAAGACACACATTGTTCATCTTTGTATGCTTGTATCACAGCACACCACAAATATATGGAAAACACCAGCTAAAATTTACTGGGCCCAGGACAAATTTTGTCATGGATGGGCCTCCATCATCACAGGATCCAGGACAATGTTCCTTATTGTTCCCCCCTGATGGCAGCCCTGCCCCTGATTGTTTATAATAACAGATTTTATTATCTTTTGTTCTATGACATGGCCACACAGTGTAAATTTAATAAGTTACTATAAAACAATAAGTTACTATAAAACAATAAGTAAACTTTATTTTCTGCTTTTATTTTTCTGGAACTGTGTTACCACTCTAGATACTGTGGTCTTTAGCCTCCTCGTTGAAACCCTTGCCTCCCATGCTGGAGATCTGGGTTCGAGGCCCGCACAGTGCGGGGCGAGTAGGACCTGAGGGGTTGCACTAACATTTTTAGAACATTATTAAAGTAGATAACTCTTAACGTTCTATTTACATTACTGGAAGAACGACCTAATAATTTTTTTTGTTAAATTCCGAAAATATTTTATTGTGAGAACTGCTAAATATCAAAATCCAGAAGGTTTTTACGGGGTAGGAAAGTTCATGTATTCAAGGAGGGTTGAAAGCCTCATCTCCCCTAATGGCATGCAGCGACTCTGCTCGCTAAATAACACAATTACCTGGACCATTTCTTTTTGTGGATAAATGGAGTTTAGTGCTCTCACTGGGTTGTTAACCTCTCATGTCAGGATTTTAAGTGCTGATAATATCTCCAGAAGAAAGCTTACTCATAGTTACCATTTTATTTCTTTTTGGACGGACTTAAACTTAAAGAGACCCAGCATGCAAGTCTGTGTCAATAAGCACTGTTGTGTGCGTACTCTCTGCACTGGAATCGCCAGATGGATATTGAGTCCCTGTCCTCAGTCAGATCAGGATTGCTGTTTCCAAAATGGGCCTGCAATGAAGTGTTTATGGATTTGTGGTTTGCAGGCATATGGTCTCTCAAATGAATGATGCCATCCCCTGCACACACGCCACTTAACACAAGATGGAGCTATTTTCCTCATTTCATGGCTGCATGCTTTACAGGAAACTCTTAAGATATGTTTGGGCCTTTGAAATACACAGATGACAGAAGATACAGCTTAGTTTAGATCATCAGTAGCTGCGAGATAAGGACACCCAAGTGAAAGACAACTGTGAGTAGATTGAATAGGACAACGGTATGAGAAGCTGCATGAAGCCTTGTGAAAAAGATATAGCTATTCTTTTGTATAGGCTACTGATAAAATATTAGTATTTGAGTACTTTTTACGAAAGTTGTATACTTTAAAATAATTTAATCAAGTATGAATTGAATGTTATGTTTTTTTCAGACAGTAAATTTCATGTTATTTTCAATAAAATATGACAGTGAATTCCATGTTATTTTTAATCAAATATGTCATAGTTTAAATTTATATTGCAAGCAATTACTTTAGAGTGCTTTTTTGATCCACCCAAGTAGGACTTGCTGTTTATTTGACAATTACTTCTGTTGTCTTTGAAGTATGGTTAAAGTGTACTGTCAAATCATTTATGGTAACTAAAACTACTTGTGTGTTTACACTTGTAATAATTACACATTTGTCAGAATCAGAAAGAGATGGTGTGTTTGCATAAAGATCTTGGTGACAATGATAAAGTTGCAATTTAGAACATTTAAAATATATTAACTTTAAGTTAAGTAAAGTATTATCAAGTACTTTACACATGGTTTAGTATGTTTGTCAGCACATCAAAATAAATGTACTTCTTTAAAGCATGAAAAAAGATTATTAAAACATAATGATTTAAAATGTATAATTTAAAGTAAAACGTTTACATTATTACAAAGTGTACTTACCTGTAAGTGCAAGAGATTTTTGTCATCATTTACTCGCCCTCAATTGATCCAAACCTGTATGAATGTCTTTCTTCTGAACACAAAAGAAGATATTTTGAAGAATATGGGCACCATTGACTTCCATATGGATAAAAAAGTCAATGGGTCCATCAACTGTTTGGTTACTGATGTTCTTCAAAATATCTTTTTCTTAAACTATTCCTTTTGAAACATTGTCATGAAAGTGCACCGTCTTTAAGTACACTTAAGTTACATTTTATTTAATTAATATTATATTATCTGCAAGTACATTTTTAAAAAATATACTTTTAAGATTTGAAGTAATTAAGCACATCTATTTTTCACAAGGGACTTTGGGAAGGTTGATGTGTTCTGTAATGTGATATGCTATAGTCCAAAACTGTTTTAAACAAGATTTTGATAATCATGTATTACTTTGTAAATGCAGTTTCTATCAACTATTAATTCATTTTAAAATAATTGAGAGACTACTGTAAAAAGTGGTGATCTGCAATTATTACCATAAAAAGTCTACCTGATCTAACCCCCTAAATTGTTGGTGTAACTTATGCATTTAGATTGATTTAGTGTTACATAATTGATTAATTTACACCTAGTATAATTTTAAGTTAACAATGTTCCCCTATATGTGTACTTGTTTTATCTCATAGTGAAGGTAAAAAGTTTATTTAAAAAGAGATGAAAAACATGCAGACAACTATGCATCAACTACCCATATGCGAAATACAACACAAGCCATTCAATAGAGCACAGTTTTTACAGAGTAATCACACAGAGGCAGGTTATGGCTAAACAATAAACATGATCTATAAAGAAAATGTGTTTTCCTATCAGTGCAGTACATGCAATGAATGAGACCATAAAGTACAGACAGAATGCAGTTGTTAGTTGGTAGCACAGCAGCAGCACCTGTCAGACAGTCGTATGGGGTTAGTATGAGGGTTAAGAGCTTGGCTGAAGTGCAAGATACTCTTCTTCTGAAAGCCGGTGGTCTTTGCGGATAGGGATTTGTGGTACATTCCAAGAGAAAAGCTGGAAGAACTGATGCGAATCGGGATAAAAGGGATCATAGATCATTTTGGTGTCCCAGAGTGCAGTTTTTTCTATTGTAGAGGGAATCTGCTTCCAGGGTTGTCTTCTCTTTTCAGACATTATAGATTGTGTCAGGGCGCTTTGGGTGATGTCTGTAAAGAAGGAGACCAGAAGCTGCTGTTTAATTTATCCAATGAGCTCTTCATTTGTCTGAGAACGCACAGTTAGTGCTGGACTTTTCTGTTGTTTGATGCAGAACCTTTCAGTCCTCTGAGACAGATTTAGTATGTTTGAGTGCAGTGCATCGTGGGAGGTTTACTCATAGAATCTTGATGTAGACATCCTGCAAGGTCAAAAATGTTCACCGTGTCCAGCTGTTCATATGAATGACCTCTGAATAACTCTTGCTTGTGTTATCTTTACCATCATCTTAATGACCACAATTCACAGGTGAAACGTCTCCTTCGGTTTTATACACTTTGTCTGTCATTGTCATTTCTCTCTCTCTCTCTCTCTCTCTCTCTCTCTCTCTCTCTCTCTCTCTCTCTCTCTCTCTCTCTCTCTCTCTCTCTCTCTCTCTCTCTCCCTCTCTCTCTCTCTCTCTCTCTCTCTCTCTCTATCTCTCTCTCTCTCTCTCTCTCTCTCTCTCTCTCTCTCTCCAGATCAGAAACCACAAGCATGCAGCATTCATTTTGGAATGGAGCTTTCATTTTTCTCTGGATAAACGGTTTGCTCACGAATGAATAACAGAAGCACATGCAGATCTATGCAGAATCAGGGCTATGTGCCTCAGCGTAAGAGGAAATCCCCTGTGACGACCCTTATCACGAACTCTATACACAGTTGTTTCTGAATAACGTATGGAGTGGGGTTCAAAAAGTCTGAGAACACATTTAAAAAATGTGTTCCACACCAAACTCATCCAACCATGTCTTTATGGATCTTGCATTGTGCATTGGGGCACAGTCATGCTGGAATAGAAAAGGGCCTTCCCCAAACTGTTCCTACAATTTTGGAAGCATAGCATTGTTTAAAATGTCTTGGTATAGTATGCTGAAGCATTAAGATTTCCCTTCACTGGAAGTAAGGGGCCTAGCACAACCCCTGAAAAACAGCCCCACACCGTCATTCCTCCTCCACCAAACTTTACAGTTGTCACAATGCAGTCAGATACGTAACGTTCTCCTGGCACCCGCCAAAATAGGGATGGGCAAAAAAAAAGATTTTTCGATTAATCGTATCTTTTTTTAAAATGTGGTTGATTCAACATCAATTCTCAAAAGCCACGAATCAATCTTTTTTTCCATATGTATGTCAGGTATAATAATAGGTATGTCATACTGAATCCGTGCATTAGTCTAAAAGTGACAGCAGCCTAATATTGCTGCTGCACGCTGTGTTCTTAATGTTAATCAAACTACAAAAAACAAAGAAATCACTCACTGCTGCAGTGTTATTTTAAATCTGATTGCTCCTTTAAATTTGTGTACCTGAGAAACGCATGCAAATAGAAAAAACGCATGCAAATAGAAAAAAACGTATGCAAATAAAAAAAACACCCGCAAATTAAGAAAACATCATCAGTTTCACAACACACGTGCTCCAAATACTCACAACACAACCAAATACAGAAACGCGCTGCAAAAGCTCACAACACAACCAAATACAGAAACGCGCTGCAAGTAACACAGACCACAACGGAAATGTTTCCGGGGAACCAAATAAGTGACGAACCCGGCTGGGACGTGCTTATTGCTCATGAGCATCCCTATGCCCTACTCCCTTCGAAGGGCAGACGGCAGAGCTCTTCAAGTGGGACTTTGAAGTGAGCTTGGCACTAGTGTGCCATTATGTAGCCGTTTGGAACACACTTGATGCAGGGAGCAACGAAAGAAAGCTTAATTTTCAACGTAAATATTTTCACCTGGGATGTTCCCATGACAACGCAGCACGTTGTCCATCAGCTGAATAGCTGTTCTGACGACAGAAATATAATGCTGTTAACATAACGGTTGCAAATAAATTAATTTTTTTATTTTTACTTTACAAAAAAACTGTTAAAATATGCGTTTTATATCCGTTATATCTGTGTGTCAGTGTCTCAACTTTAAACCTTTGGACCCTACATTACCTAACATTTCTTATGAAACGTTTCTTTATGAAAATTTAAACATAACATGAAACAATTTGTACAGTGTAACTGATGTATAGATTAATATCTTGCCTTCATGTTCTTCTTTATCTTTTTTTATTTATTTATTTATTTTAGTTTTCAGCTCATTGCTCTTTTCTCATTTGTATTCTGATGACATTGAACATTTTGTTAATACATTTTGTATATTGTATAAAAGTTGTATGTCATAAAAAATTTAATCTGTGTTTTGCGAAAAAAAAGTTAAAAGAAATAAAATAAAGTAGAATTTTGAGCTGTAAGCAAAGAGTATAGAAGAACTATAAAAAGTATAATATTATAATATTATTTATATATACAATATATTACAATATTATTTTAATATTATAGTTTATTTATAAAAAAATATAGGCTTTCACTTCTTGTCAATAAACGTTCTTTGCTGTAAGCACGTCTATGAGCACGTCCCAGCCGGGTCCGTCACTTATTTGGTTCCCCGGAAACATTTCCGTTGTGGTCTGTGTTACTTGCAGCGCGTTTCTGTATTTGGTTGTGTTGTGAGCTTTTGCAGCGCGTTTCTGTATTTGGTTGTGTTGTTAGTATTTGGAGACCGTGTGATGAAGATGGTTTTTTAATTTGGTGGTGTTTTTTTCTATTTGCATGCGTTTTTTTCTATTTGCATGCGTTTTTTTCTATTTGCATGCGTCTTCTTTAGGTTGCCGCACGTTGAGCTCTCTCGGCCACCATACTTTTACTTGTTTTTAATAATCTTTGAAATGTATATTAGTAGTTTTAGCTGTGGACTCGAATTTTGAATCGAGAATTGTTGAATTTCACTGGTATCTAAAATTTTGGGTTTCATAACCATATATTTATTACAATACAATGATAGGTCATATTTAAACGATAACTGTTTTATTCATTTATTACTTTGTGGTGGGGCCAGTGAAAATGGAATCATTGAATTCAGTGTATCAAATAGAAAATCGAGAATCAAATCAAATTGAAATCTTGTGAATCAGAATCGGGACATCTGAATTGATACTTGTGTATGCTTTACACAAGTCCATCTGACGCTTCGCAATGGCATTACTTGGTGATGTGAGGCTTGCATGCAGCTGCTTGGCCATGGAAACCCATTCCATGAAGCTCCCGCCTCACAGTTTTTGTGCTGATATTAATGCCAGTGGAAGTTTGGAGCTTTTGAGCTATGGAGTCAGTAGAGCGTTGGCGACTTTTACGCACCATGTGCCTCAGCACCTGGTGGTGGCCCCATTCTGTGAATTTGCATGGTCTTATGCTTTATGGCTAAGTTGGAGTTGTTATAAATGCTTCCAATAATACCAGTTAACACCCATTTTTTTCACAAATATTTGTAAATGCAGACTGAATGGCCAGGTGCTTGATTGTATAGACCGTTATCAATGCATAAAATTAATATGTAATATCTTCTCTCTTTTTTTGTGGATTTTTTGAACATGAACAACATCAGTCAGAAAAAAAAATTGTAACAGTGACATGTTTTGGTTTTTACCCCTTAACTCAACTTAAACAACCAGCCCCCGAAAAAAATAAAATAATTATAAAATTAAATAAATAAAAATAATTAAAGCTGCAGTCCGTAGCTTTTCCTCTTTGTCGCCATCTCTGTTCGAAATCTGTAATTGCAGTTTTTCGCGGAATTATAAACTTTACGTGAGTTGTACATCGGCATGAAACAGCGCGGATGAACACAATATTTTGAGGAGACTGCGCGTCTGTCAGTCGGCCCACCGGTGTGGATATTGCCATTTAGAATCACACAATCTACTTTTTGGAAGTACAGTATAACCAACATAAGAATTTTCACCGGAAAATGTCATCTGAACAAGTAAGTAACATCCACTTTTGTTCTGATCAACTAAGGGGAAAAAAGAATAACATCTTACGACAGGAAAATTTTCACTTTACCGATCCGATTCAGCTCCAATGCTTGGCGACGGAGAAGGCGAGTTTGGTTTTCTTGGAGTAGAAGTGAATTGCTCCCCCTCATAGCTAGCACAAAATAATTAATATTTACCATAATAGCAAAACGAAAAAAGCCACAACAAAGGAAACTCCGTAACTGTGTGAATTAAGTGAACAAGTGCTACTGTTACACGATTGAACTATTGAAAATTCTGACCTGTCCAGCAGAAAAAAGCCGTCTCTGCGTCCGTTTTGAACCCCTTCAAATCACGGAGTTCACGCCACCTTTCAAAAGCCCTGCCGATGTTTATCCTTATTTTCGCGTAGGCCCGGTTGCAGTCTCTTTTTACCACTCCGAAGTCCAAATTCTTTTGGGTTTTACAACTGATGAATCTCCAGTTGCACTGGTGATTGTCGTTTGAACCTTTCTGGATCCGCCATAAGTTTAATTATTTAAAGTGCTGTGAGAAAAGGCTAAAAATTTCCACCTCCAACATCCTCACACGCAATATAGCCTACTAGCCGAAACACCTCCTCTATGTGTACAGATGTGACGTAATGACGCAAAGACATGCTCGAATTTCCCGCGGAAATCCACCAGAACCACTGGAATTAAATTCATTATTACAAGCGAACCGTTTTGAATCGAGCTAAGGCAAGAAGATATTTTTGAACACTGGTTGGTTATGTTTTTTATTATTATTATTATTTTGGATAATTTTTAACCCAAAAAAGTTACGGACTGGAGCTTTAAATTGCACAATGTAGAATAACATTTATAAAACAGCACAGATAAAAGGAAAAAATTATATAAATATGTATACATAAAGAGTTGGGTAAAAAAAAAAAATATATATATATATATATATATATATATATATATATATATATATATACAAGAATGGTAGTTATTCTACTAAATTGTGGCACACTGCCACCCACCAGAGACTATTTCTAAGACGTTCTTATCTCTAATACATTCTCCTGCTTCACATACCTTTACAGTCATATCATCTGCTGCAGTAACCCAAACATTTTCACAGTACTAAGAAAAGCAAGCAAACGGGTGTAATTCTGCTCAATTAGTGATTGCGAGCAGTAACTCAAGCGGTAAAGAAAACAAGCAACGCTCTGCTGTTTTTCAATAGCCATGGCTTAGCCAACTCGGCAGCTGGGCAAGTACCTAAAGGCAGGAATCTCTGAATATAAGTACTATTGGAAATTTGTGATACAAAAACCAAGCATATCCAGTGCTTTCATAGAAGAATATGCTCCTTTGGCCAATAGGGGGAGCTTCAGATATAATTTCCTCCTAACTGCCTGTTTGACATGTTCAGGCATCAATTAGTAGAGTTGTACAATGTGCACAAACAGCTGATTTTGTGTTGTTTTCTTCATGCTTCATCCTGACGTTTTATTCCTTATCAGTATTTTAAAATGAAAATAATTTATTGAATTTAATGGTATGGATTTCATTATTATGATTAAATTCCGGTCAGAAATGTTAAAAATGTATTTATCCATTTAAATATATATATTTGATACATCAGTAACTATAACATTTGTATCTACATATTTATCTACACTACATGTGCAGTTGTTAGAATACAATTTTTATTTTTAAGGAATTGTTCTGCTGTCAAAATGAGTGGGTCTATTTAAGTTTCTTATTTACAGGTTTCCATCAAAGAGAAACTTCCTGTTTTTAAAGTGACCTTGCATGTTATTAAGTCCAATAACTAGTATAAATTATAAATAACCGTTAATACCACACTGTGAACAATTTCACAATGTGACTGATCAAAATACGGCATCATTCCATAGTCTATAAATATCTTTTGTGGCCAATTATAGACACGTCTTGAACAGCACAAGACACTCTTTGTTTGGGTTGCTAAGACAGTCAATAACAAAACGTCTCTAACCCCCCAAATGTTTTGCTCCAACACAATGAACATTTAATTGATTACAACCATTCCCATCCCAACATATCAACAAGAAGATCAGAGGGCAACGATTCTTGGGAGCTCTGCACGCTGCTTATTTTCCTCTATTCTTTGAGTCTCCTCACTTTCTGTGTCTTAGGAGCCAATACCTACACCATTAGACCAATCAAAAAGTCCTTTTCCCATCATGCTCTAATGGTTTAACAACAGAAAAGAGACAAATATTCCTGTGGGGAAAAAACAAAGCCTAGCACTCATCTTTATTCTTTTCTGAAAAAAAGGAAAGGTTTCTCTGCAAGAACTCATTTCTCCACAGATGTGTCATTGCTTCACAGCAAGGGGTTTGAACTTTCTAATTCTTTTAAAAACCTTCTTAGTGAGACGTCCTGCGGGAGCCCCAGTAATTGCAGTGTTGATCTTTTTACCCTCTGTTCTGTGTTCTTTTTCTCCTGTAGCGTCACATCTTTTGCCCACTCATGAAAGCAGGAAATGCTTGAGCATAATTAGGTAAATAATGAATAAATTATTTTATGAAATTCAAATGTTCTTTTTTATTTTTACAAAAAAAAAAAAAAACTGCATTTTATTACTGGACGTTAATTGGAGACACTTTATTTTACTTCTCCATTTTTGTGACATTTTCATACTGAATCAGCTGTGAAGACTTTCTTGAAGAAGTTCTGAAACCTAACAGACTGTGAATAATTAAAATGTCCCTGGTGGGACCATTTGGACGAGGACAAGAGCTATTACCATGTACAATGCCATTTCGCCAAGGAAAAGTGCACGCACACTTTTTTTTGTGGGAAATTACTATTCAGCATTATCTTTTACCTTTGGGCTCTTCTGGTAATCCCTACAATCAATGAAGAAAACTCCTTTTTACTCATATGAGTCATTACATCACAAGGAATCATTATGTGATTAATAAATGTAAAATTACTGTAATGAGTTTGCCTTTTTACCAAATGATGTCCTTCTCAGCCATTTAACTCATGATCAGAAGATGTGTTATTCGGCCTTGGATAAATGTCGTTACTAAATTACATTAATGCTCTACAATTAAAAAGATCATAGAGAAAGGGGTTCCCCAGTTGACACTAGGACACAATTAAAATCAGCATGTGTAAATTCTTGACCGCAAATCTATTGGCAAGGATCCACACCAGATGGAAGCAGGATTTTGTTTTTCTGAAAGTTGCGACATCTTACTGGTAACCAATTGTGTGTGGAAATTTGTCCGTTGTAATGTTTTTAGCTTGTCGTGAACTAGCAATAAAAAATGAGCCGTGATGGTGCCTAATTGAAGACAGAGATGATTATCAATTCATTTGGAGTCAGCGAGGGCTGTTTACCCTCACTCAAGACTAAAGCTTTAAACCGTACCGACTCCCTCCTTGTGACTTCACTGTGACTAAAACCTCCCTGCCACATTTAAGTAACTTTCTGTGGTTCGCTTTATTGATACCACTATGCACATACTCTTCATTTAAGCCTTGAAATGAAGAATTACAAAGGAGCATATGGAATTCAAACATTACAAAAGTTGCGGGAAGGTTTCAGCTTTAATGGGCTTTTGGCTCTTTTCTCAGCATGTAAGATGTGGTTGTATTTTGCATTTGTCATGGGGTTACTATAAATTCAGTGTCCATAATTGCGTTTCCAGATAACATAAACACCAAGAAAGAGTCTATATTAAAAATAGACAGTATTAGACAATGTATTTTCAGTTATTAAGACTCTATTAACTGTGAAATTACAGAACAATATAATATTAAAAGCCATTTAAGAATAAACAAAAAAAAATGTACCATGTAATAATTCTGTAAAAAATAATTAATTGCTTAAAAAAGGCTATTCCCGCCACCACCATTATTTCCCAGGAATAAAAGATACAGTTCACTAAACTCTGGCCTTCCGTGACAACATGCCCCAATAGGGATATATGTGGGAAGTTTGAACAGCAGCTGCTTATAGTTGTTTTATGGAACACAAAACAATTCATAAAACAGCTAAATAAATTTAAAGGGTAATGAATACATTTTATAAATGTAAAACATTTGATACAACTGTGACAACTCACCAATTTGATATTTATGAAAAATACCCTTGTCCTGTAAACAAGTTTTAAATCACTCAGACTAGTTTACATTTATAGAAAAATATTTCAGGACAGAAATCTGAATTTAGAATTTTTTTTTTATATATAATTTAAGAGGGTTTTAAATCCGCTTTTTAAATCAAAACATAGCCTACAAAACCACTGCTAAAGAAAAATATTTGTGTAAAAGATATTTGACTCACAATCTTATAAATCCTTCCATTGAATAAAGACAACGTTGATTTTGATCCATATTTAAATATATACCCTTTCGGTAGATGCTTGTCTGATATGGTTATCACTGCCCGACTCCAATTGTTTCTGTTTTTGTGTCATATATCTTTGTTTGTCATATATCTCAATAAAATCCTTCAATTGAATAAAGACGACATTGATTTTATCCATATTCATAGCATGAAAGTACCTCGTTATTATTCTCTATCTGTCCCAGACCAATCCCTCACATCTCAATAGGTCCTAACTTCCCTGTTTATCGGTTCAATCTGGATTTGTCTAATGAGGCACTTGTCCTCTATGGCAGTGTGCTGTGTGTGTGAGAGTGTGTGTGCTGACGTAGAGGTGGGCTGGCAGAGAGTTAAGTGGAGTAGTCTGAGTGCCATCAAGATAAGGCAAACATCAGAAGTCCTGAAGACAGTAGATTGCTCAGTCTGAGTACTGATGTATACATGAGTGTCTTGTGTCAGATGATATCTCAGCGGATCCTCACAGCGTCAGCTCACATGTTCATTCATTCATACTTTCAACAGAAAGCACCAGCAGAAAAGTTGTAAAGTGGTTTCATGAATGAGGTGTCACGACATCGCTTGGCACTCTCTCGCATCATTTGATTTTTTGTCAGATTCGGACGATCTGAAGCTGATCGCTGGAAAGCTGTGCGCGTATTGCACGGATCTTCTCCTCAAGCAGAAGAGTTGTTGTGAGAGAGTTTTGCAGAAGAGCAGCAGCAGCAGCATGGATTACTTTTTATTTCGACTCTTCTGTTCTTTGGCTTTGGCGTCGCTTTTAGTTCAAAGGTAAGGACTTTCTCCGTTGTTTCGAGTAAAGTTTAAACGATTTTATTCGCTTCTGCGCGTGAATATCTGTCTATTTACTGTAAACGTTTGCTCACAAACATACACTAAATACATTGCCATGATATTCTGTTCTTACGTGCTTCATAAAACGTTCAAAACAAGAAGTTTTGCACATCCTTTTTTTCTAACATCTTTGAGAAAAGTTGTACAAAGTGAAGTTTTTTTACTCTTGTATAATGTAACTAAAGTAGCCTACTAGTCATAAAGTGCTGAGGTGGGCTATTTGGTTCACTTTTGATTGATAGATTTAAATATTTTGCTAATAAAAAATGTCTTCTTTTAATATCAGTTATTCAGTCGTTTATTTTCAGTTTAGTTATTTTGTTTGTATAATTTAGTAAAATATAGGCTATATCTAATATAATAGTGTATAAATAATGTATAATATAGTTTGTATAATATTATATTGTAGGCTACTGGTGATTTGCATTCTATTAGTTAGTTTATACACTAAGTTAAGTTTCACATAACTTTTCTTTAATGTACTGTTTTTGCATCTGATATTTTGACAAGGAATCTCAAATCAACCTTCTTTGATGCCATATTTTCTGCATGGATATAGTATCTATTTCCAGCACATGGTGTATTTTGTATTAGTCATGAGCATTGGGCTCCGCAGTGGCTCAATGTCAATCTAATGTGTGACACAGCAGTTTTGTATGACCCATGGGATCTTTTTATATTATAAACACGAACACAATGCAAAATAACTCATAGCAGAGTATTTATTATTTCTTACCTCTTTAAGCATCTTTTTGTGCAGATGTATTTGGATACTTGATAAGGTTTCGTTCTCTCTTCTAGGGCAGATTCAAATGAAATCCTGGGACTAAAGATCCCCTTTGACCCCATTCTTAATGCCAACACGGTGTGTTTGACCCTGCCCGGCCTGACAAAGAAACAGCTGGACGTGTGTATGAGACATCCAGATGTGACAGCCTCTGCCATACAAGGCATTCAGATCGCCATCCATGAGTGCCAGCATCAGTTCAGAGGACACCGCTGGAACTGCTCAAGTCTGGAGACCAGGAACAAGATCCCCTATGAGAGTATTGTCTTCAGCAGGGGTAAGCAAGAAAATAAACCTAAACTATGTGGAACTAGTGACTTCAGTTTGTCAACATTTTGGGAGAAGTAAATCTGGTTTGGTCTGTGCTTTTCTTGGGGCCATGGTGTAAAAGTATACAATAACAGAATTTCAAATTAATGTTGGTATTCATACTTAAGTAATTGCATCTAAACTGGTTTGGTAAGCTTTAAACTGCCCCATATTGGTAAATAAATTCACGTTTGTACATTGCTAACACACATTAATGTGTGATAGTAGGAAAACTCTATCAGTTATAGGCATATATCATTTAAAAAGTGAATGTAAATATCCTGCAAGGGGGGCTTCCCTGGCCAGCTAATGCTTTTACTTTGTGCCAGTGCAAGTGATGTGAATTTGCTTTCAGCATTTTCCCAACGTGGTAAATAAATTCACGTTTGTACATTGCTAACACACATTAATGTGTGATAGTAGGAAAACTCTATCAGTTATAGGCATATATCATTTAAAAAGTGAATGTAAATATCCTGCAAGGGGGTCTTCCCTGGCCAGCTAATGCTTTTACTTTGTGCCAGTGCAAGTGATGTGAATTTGCTTTCAGCATTTTCCCAACCCTCAGTGGCAAAAGCATAAACCTGTTTAGTTAGTTTCTATAACCCAAAGTGACAGTTTCCTTCAATCTTTAATTCATTTTCCCACTTCCTCCACCATCAGCGCAGCCGGGCGTGCCTCTCACTTTAAATTATTTGTTAGATTGATTTATTCCAGATCTTTCATTGGCTTGGAAGGAAATCTAAAACAGCATTTCCATGTCCGTGTCTTCTGGCTGCGCCTAAGTGCCGTTTGCCCCCCATAGAATCATGAGAGGATTGCACGAACAAAAAAGCAGCACCGGCTGGTGTCGTGTTTGTGTGTGTGTGTTTCAGCATTCAGGTCTCCTCTGTGTGAGTGTGTATGTCACTGTGGGTGGGTGGGTTAATAGGTGTGAGCTCCTGTGTATTTTGAAATGATCAATTGAACATCATTCAGCTATCTCAGATCTTTGCTCCAAGCCCCAAGGGAAGCTCTGCCATCAGCAAGCATTTTTGGAAAACACAGCGAATTCCTGACACTGACTGTTTCATACCTGATTTAAGTCTTAAAGGCTCATTAGTCATTTGTTATCGCCAAAGATGGACAAAACAAGACATGGAGGTGAGGCGAGACTGCATTCACAGGCCTAATAAGACAAGCCCCAATCTGCATTAAACACGCTTTTTAAATGGTAGATGGGGTCCGGTTTAAAACTTGTTCAAACTTGGAAATATCTGTTTCTCTTTAAGGATAATTTACAATAAACCAAAGGTCTTTAGTGGTCACACAAATGCATATGAATGCAGACAGTCAATAATGCAGAAATAATAAACTTAACAAAAATTTGTTGGGGGGTTGACACATACAGTAATCTGTGTCTTCAAGAGTTTCTCTCAGATCGTTGACATTAACCAGACTGATTAAGTCTTGTTTTCCATTGTTCTAAATTATTTAAATAAAAATGTAAAAATGTGTCTACATATATTATAAAATGTATATATATTTCACATGTGTGTGTGTGTGGATATACTGTACATACACACACATGTTAAAAAATGTTAATTTATGTTAATTGATTTGACTGCACTAATATATATATATATATATATATATATATATATAGTATGTATATATATATATATATATATATATATATATATATATATATATATATATATATATATATATATATATATACTGTATACAGTATGTGTGTGTATATATGATAAGTGTGTGTCTAAATATATACTTTATATTCTTTTAGATCAGTAATCAGACTTTTTTTGAGACTTAACGGTAAAAAAAAGCAATTTTATATGTTTACTTAAGAGAGTCTTTTTCATACTGAAGAAGTGCCCTTTGATTTTAGCAAGCAGAAGGAACTATAAACTATTTAGCCTTTAGTGGGCTCTTTCATGTTTCTGAGCATGGCCTTCTTTAATTCCCCATCTGTCCCTGAAAGTGATTCAGGAGAGTCTGCTTTTATGAGACCTCCGTTTATTATTGTTTAAAACCATTAGCGTTCAACACGCAGGCACCTCTGGTGAAGCATCTTCTTTACTCTGGAAACCCCGGAGAGAGAAAAAAAAACATTGTAATTAAATATTCTTATACAAGGACAACAACATAACGTGCTACTGCTACATGTGGCTCTCATGTGTTTGAACGTATTTGCTGAGGAATTTCTTAAATCTTGTCAGAAAGCATTAAAGTCTGCCACACTTCAGTTCCAATAAAAAGCGTGGTGGATGAGAGCTGAAATCCAGATGAGCGTCATGTGATTAGTGCAGATCAAACGGCTGCTAGCGGTAGCCAGGTTAATTGTAGCCACGTTTTTGAGCTCTTTGCAGAGCCTGTGTACAGATGAGCATGTCTATGCTAAGCCACACTAACCAGAGCCCACCACACCTTACCCATTGTTCCTGCATGTGCATGCCTTGGATACTTAAGCGCTGCACTGCGTTCACTAGATTTGTTGGGCTTTTTCCTGTGAGGTCTTTCCGTTGCTTGTTGTGTGGAGGAATATACTGGTACTGCTGTCAAGCATCTGGGCGATAGCGATCTCCTCCCCAAAGCACAGAAAGAACAAATCCACAGGGGCAAAGTGGGCGATGGACAACATTTGAGTGAGGCTTGCCTGAATAATCCCTTGTATTGTCTCTTTGGCAGGTTTCAGAGAAAGTGCATTTGCATATGCTATTGCGGCGGCCGGTGTGGTGCACGCTGTGTCCAACGCCTGCGCCATGGGCAAACTGAAAGCCTGCGGCTGCGATGAGAAACGTAGAGGGGACGAGGAGGCGTTCAGGATCAAACTCAACCGTCTGCAGCTTGAGGCCATCAACCGGGGTAAAGGAATGGTGCACGGCGTGATGGAACACTTTCCCGCCGATGCTCTCGGTCCCCAGGACTCCTGGGAATGGGGCGGCTGCAGCCCCAACGTGGAGTTCGGTGAACGCTTCTCCAAGGAGTTCTTGGACTCCCGTGAGACGTACAGAGACATTCACTCCAGGATGAGACTTCATAACAACAGAGTTGGCAGGCAGGTGAGAGATGGCGTTATGTTGGCTGTGTGTGATGTATGACACTAAGCCTGAATGAATCAGCAGTGTTGGATTGCAAAGGGGATCGACTTACGCTCCCTTTTAAGATGCGTTAAAACACGGTGTTCAAAGATGAGCGCTTCTTTTCTACCGAGATACTATAACCGTGTCACATGTATTAAAGGAGACAATAGCGGTTGAGTTCCTCCTTTTGATGTACCTAGAAACTACAGATTTTCTCCGAGTGGCAGTTAAACATAAAGGGACGCTCATGTTGCAGCTGTGCTCTTGAAAGCTTCATCCCTGTCCGTTTTGCCAAGCATAACATTTTTTTGTTTGTGTGTTCCCTGCCTCGTGTGATCGTTGCTTTTTCAAAAAAGCGAACCCTGGCATTGAGAGAGGTTTGTTGAACTTTTTGCCTGGGCTCCTGCCTGTGTGTAAACGTAAGAGCTGGTGCCCCGTCTATGCTCAATTTGGTGCACTCATGAATCTTTTCCGATCTCCATGCAAGTGTCCCCAAACCACCTACCAACTGCAAAACACTTAAATGAGCAATAACTTCACTCGAGCAAAAGCAAACATGTGCTTCTCTGAAACGTGTTATCTTTGGATTTGGGAATGTTTAAAAGGCATTTAAGCTTTATCAAAATATGCCTATCCTGGTGTTGCCTTTGATCAGTGAGTCCCTCCTGGTGGCAATGTGTGATGTAAGGGATCGAGGTGTTGTCTTTTTGCCTGTGTTGGACTAATTAGATAATAAGAGGTAGATTAGCGGCACTATTGCGCAGTTAAGTTAAAAGCACAGGGAGGAATAACAGGACATGTAATAGGTGAAGAACTTTCTGAGTCTTTACGTATTACTTTTGTTTTATAAGGAAAACAAGTGGACACCACTATTGCAAAAATGTCACTTATTTTAATCCATAAACATTTACTTCATGCAGCTTGTAGTACAGAGCACAAAGTCATCAGAAATATGTAATAACACAAATTAAATTATGCAGAGACTAAAAATGTTAAACATATCAAAAACATCTTAAATTTTAGATTTACTCTTTGCTTTGATGACGCTTTACACACTCTATATTTGCCCAACCAATTTTATGAGGAGCATCTTGAGATGTCTTTCCATCTTGAAGGATGTTCTCAGGACACTTGTTAACTGCTTTCTCTTCACTCTGGGTCCAAGTCATCCATCCATATATATATATTTTTTTTTTTTCTGTAAAGAAAACCATATAGTTGTCTACAAAACTAGTCTCAGTCATTTAATAATAAGCATATAGATCACAATTTCTTTAAATGTATTAAGATGTGTTCAAAACTTTTCACTGGTACTATATCCTTATTTATGATCACTCAAGCAGTTGTTGCCCAGTTGTTCATAAATGCTAGACTCCAGTTCCTAAATTATTTAATTGATCTGGAAAGGGTATCCTAACCTAGTTAAGAGTTGCAAGACAAAATGTTTTGGAATTATATGATCACAGTGAAATGTGGAATACATGAGCCATTTATTGTAGATCCATATTTTCCCCCCATTTAATGAATACTGTATATATTAAAACTCGTTATTCTTGAGGTGCAGCAATTTACTTTTTTTAAGCTCCCAGCCAGCATCTGCATTATTTATTATTTTTACAAACATTTCATGGCCCCCAGAATTGCAGATTGTTTTTGTATGAATATCTAAACAATGCAATATATCAAAAGAAAGAACAGAGCCTCTACTTAAAACATTATTCTACATCTGCATTATTATTTTTTTATCAACACTTGAATGTGGGTACATTTCATAAAAAAATAATAAAAAAAAGCAAAATTTTTAACAAAGAGCTTAAAAAATGACATTTTTATCAAA
Organism: Gila orcuttii; assembly: GCA_026230005.1. NCBI lineage: Eukaryota > Metazoa > Chordata > Actinopteri > Cypriniformes > Leuciscidae > Gila > Gila orcuttii. The sequence goes on along the minus strand of JAPDVR010000007.1, from coordinate 25,650,688 downwards.
GACTATGTCCGGATCGTATTCAGAACGATGATTAACACATAGATGGTGTAGATTGAGTCCATCAACACCCCCAAAGCTTCACAGTACCATACCTCTCATCGGTAATTTTTACATGTGCATAAGCAATGCTATCTTTAGTTTCTGATTCTTCTTCATCTTTGTTTTGATTAGGAGATTCTGTAGTCTTTCAGAAGATGCGTAATAGCGCCCCCTACCACAGTGAAAACATGGATTGCCGGAAAATTCTGTCAATGGCGGGGAAGCATTGTGTCGTAATAAATGACTGAAAATGTTGTCAGTGGTGGGGAAAGAGTTAATAAGCATTTAAAAAAATATATTTGGCTACATGTTTTCAAAGGGTTATCACTACAAAAGTGCTACAATTAACAGATCTGATGGAAAAAGTGCACATGTGCTGTGTGGACAGCTTGGGTTATGCAGTTCTTCAACCACCTCTGTTAGTTGTTTTATTGTTGCATTGATATAAATTCCTCAAAGAAGCTCATAAATGTATAATTTAATGTGGCGTGTCAGGTGCGTTGACAGTTTGCTTATGCTTGTGCTTGTGCTCTAAATGTTTATTCCCATAACATCCGGTTATGCATGACTTACATTTTACTGATTATTTTGTAATAATAATGTAATTATAAATTCAAATCACATGAGTTACTCCATTTTGCAAAATAGCTTGGTCTAACAGCAAGCGAATCACTGGTAAATTTCAGATTTGACTTGAGCGTGCACATGTGAGTCAATTACATGTTTTTGGCTGGCTAAAATATTAGTTATTAATTGATCATCAAAATACAATTTATTGAATGAAATATTGCATGCTTGGTGTGATCCCTTACTGTCACATTACTCTTGCTGGTTGGCTGATTAAGTGGTTAAGGCCATTTTGGTTTGACATTACTGTTGGCCTTGTTAACATTTTAGTCAGTATTTAAGAATTAGACTTTGCTTAAACTTATTTTCAACTTGACTATTAAAAAAAAGGTCCTGCTTTTGGATTAGAAGTGTTTGTACTGATACACTTATAAGTGGCTTTTTTCTACTCTTATAAGGGGCGTTTTCATAGTTCCTAACTTTTGCTGGAAGTGCACGGGGGCTTTTTGGCGTGTTAGCATTGCAGGAACTAGCAATGATTTTATTAGTTATAGGAATGCCTTTTGGGTTAATAAATTAGCTACTTCAGAGTTGGGTCTAAACCAGCACAATAGGATCTACCAGTGACGTGAGTGTACGTTTATTGGCCGAACACATGCCATACAAAACACTGGCGCCTGCAATTTTTAAAAAGCAGTGTAAACAAACAGTTTACATATTTACTCCACGAACTAACTTCACGAACATGGGCATAAACATATAGAAAGCTAATGTTAACGGCTTTTACCTGGCGCCTTTGTCCATGAAGTTGTGTTATTTTCTCAGCTTCAATGATATGTTGTACTGGAAGTTGTTAGAGATTTAGTCTAATTTTCAATTGCATAACTTATATGTCTACATTACATCTCCATTATCACGAAACCCACACAACAAAAACACAGTTCTCCATCCTCCAGGTGACGTTGTTGAATACCGCACTTAAATGACATTGCTCTCGGGGGACACCCTTGGGTGGCTAGTTCCAATAACTGAGTTCCTATAACTACCCGGTGCGAAAGCCCCTATAAACTATCACTTCTCTTATTTCTGTGGTTTCATTTATGATAATCCAAAGTTACTTACATTTACATTTTTGCCAATTCATGCATTCCCTAGGAATTGAACCCATAACCTGGTCATTGCTAGTACTCTACTGATTGAGCTACACTGACTAACTCTAACTCTTAACATGCATTATTATTATTCTTATCACTACCATGATTTTAAAGACCCCTGTGGTAAAAATCAAGTTTTTAACGTTGTTTTAACGTTGTTATTTCTATGTGGTGTTTTTAATATGATTTAAGACAAACCATGTGGAAATTCATAAGTCAACACCATTGCTGAGAGTTTTCTCTTCAAAACTGCAGTGATCTAAAGACAGTCTCAAAAACGCGGTTTGAAATTGCTGGTGTTTCTGACGTCACAAACTACCTTGTAACCAATCACGTCAATGTGCCAGCGGGCTTTATCATATCATTAACAGTGAACTAGCAGGGGAGTCTCGAGAGATGCCAGGTTATATCTCTGTATTTTTCTGTTGATTTAGCAATATAGCGGGTGTATGATGTATATTATGATGTTAGGATCAACTATATGGTGGTGTGAGTGGAGGCTGGGCTAATTAGCATTTTAATGGATCCACGTATACTAAATGAAGGAAGGGTTTAGAGTTACATTCAAGCTATTTTAAGGCATGAAGAAATTTTTTTTCACAAGAAAAAAAATTAAATAATGGATGTCATTTCGGTGATCAAAGATGAGTTCCCTTTCGAGGGAACTCGAACTGCGTCGGTGACGACACTAGGGGAACGCCCTTCAGCGTAGCGCGTCTGAATTTATGAATGAAACCGAATCCAATCCTATTGGCGTTGCGTGATGACGTAGCGTGTGACGGCATAAGCGGATGTATAGAAAAGCACGCCGGCACACAGAAATGTCAGCTTTTTGCTATTCAGCAAGCGCTCTGTGTATGTGTGAACAAGTCTGTCCTATTTGGTGTTGTATGTCCTGTTAAAGTATCTTGCAATAAGATTCTGTGGCTGGAATCTCGCGTTTGCCGAGGCAGCGCGTAGGTTTAAGGTTTGCCTTGCAGTTGCAATACAGAATCTAGTAGCTCGGATCTCGCGTTTTCCGAGGCAGCGCTTAGATTACGAGTGTATTTTGCAATAAGATTCTGTGGCTCGAATCTCGCGTTTGCCGAGGCAGCGTGTAGGTTTAAGGTTTGCCTTGCAGTTGCAATACAGAATCTAGTAGCTCGGATCTCGCGTTTGCCGAGGCAGCGCTTAGATTACGAGTGTATTTTGCAATAAGATTCTGTGGCTGGAATCTCGCGTTTGCCGAGGCAGCGCGTAGGTTTAAGGTTTGCCTTGCAGTTGCAATACAGAATCTAGTAGCTCGGATCTCGCGTTTGCCGAGGCAGCGCTTAGATTACGAGTGTATTTTGCAATAAGATTCTGTGGCTGGAATCTCGCGTTTGCCGAGGCAGCGCGTAGATTTAAGGTTGCCTTGCAGTTGCAATACAGAATCTAGTAGCTCGGATCTCGCGTTTGCCGAGGCAGCGCTTAGATTACGAGTGTATTTTGCAATAAGATTCTGTGGCTGGAATCTCGCGTTTGCCGAGGCAGCGCGTAGATTTAAGGTTGCCTTGCAGTTGCAATACAGAATCTAGTAGCTCGGATCTCGTGTGGGCATGTAGGTTACGAGTCTACTTTGCAGTTTGCTGTGTGAGTACGAGGCATGAACAGTCAGCTCCTGAGGGTGCTGGCTGTGTTCATTGAGAAATAACTCGCCGCACACGTGCGTTTCGGGTATCTCAGCCTCGCGCCTGTTGACTTTCTTCTCGAGAGATGAAAGCCAAATATCTTGTGTACTACTCGAATCTCGCGTTTGTTAAGGCAACGCGTTACGGGTCTGCAATAAAAGGGACACACGCGATCTGATAAATAATACTGTTTAGGTGCGAGGCATTCACAGTCAGCTCCTGAGGGTGCTGGCTGTGTTCATTGAGAAATATCTTGACGCGTACAGCCGTGCGCTGTCTGGTGTTTCAGTCTCGCGCCTGTTGACTTTCTTCTCCAAGGATGAAAGCCAAATTATAACAGCTCGAATCTCACGTTTGGCGAGGCAGCGTGTAGGTTACGGGATCGTAAAATTAAATATAAAACAGTATTCCAGTGTTATGGCTGCATTTAATTCCGAGGAGTTAAAGTAATTAAAAATTGTATCTGACTTAGAACTTGGTTAGATATTTTAATTCAGCCTACCATCTGAAGGAGAGTATCGCTTCTAGAGGTCCCCCTAAAAAAAAAAAAAAAAAAAAAAGCTGAGCTTGGGACTCTAGGCGGCGCTCTCGCCCAAAGCCTTTCAGGCCAGGAAGGCGAAAGGGAAGAGGTCCTAACTCCTGTGAGACCTCCAAGGGCCGCCCCCCCGGAGAGAGAGCGATCGAGGTCCCCTCTCTCCTCGGACCCTCAGGATGCTGGCGTCGGTATCCCGCCGTCTCTGACGCTTCGGGTCACGCCAGCTTCCAGCGAGCACACGCTGCTTTTTCTGCCCCGAAGGCTTGCAGTCAAACAGCGTTTGGGTTCGCACACGGTGGGTCGTTGTCGGTTTTCCCCTGCCGGTCATCCGCTTCAGGGTGCCGTCAAGGACTCGCACAAAACACTGGACACCAGTCCCGAGGGGCTGGTTCCTTTGGTGAATTTCGTAGAGGCATGGCAAAACCTCACGGATATTTCTCCATGGGTCCTGCGCACTGTAGAAATTGGGTACAGACTGCAGTTCCGCGTCCGCCCACCAAAATTCAACGGGGTGGTTCGGACGGCAGTGCACCCAGAGCAGGGTCTGGTGTTGGAACAGGAAGTCAACTCACTGCTGGGAAAAGGGGCCATAGAGCATGTTCCCCCACCAGTCAGGGAGTCCGGGTTCTACAGCCGGTACTTCATAGTTCCAAAAAAGGATGGAGGGTTGCGTCCAATTGTAGATCTGAGGCATCTGAATCGGTCTCTGAGGAGGTTTAGGTTCAAGATGCTCACTATTCCCACCATCGTGAGTCAAATCCAATCCGAGAATTGGTTTGTCACGATAGATCTAAAAGACGCCTATTTTCACATCTCCATCCTTCCATCACACAGGAAGTTCCTGAGGTTTGCTTTCGGGGGCGAAGCTTACCAATATCGGGTTCTTCCATTCGGCCTAGCACTCTCCCCTCGCACTTTCACCAAGTGTATGGATGCAGCTCTAGCACCCCTGAGGCTCGAGGGCATCAGGGTGCTCAATTATATCGACGACTGGCTTATATTGGCCCAGTCGAGAGAGCTAGCGATTCGGCATCGAGATGTCGTCCTCGCCCACATCCAGAGCCTGGGGTTGAGACTCAACACGAAGAAGAGCGTGTTGGCACCAGCCCAGAGAACCATGTTCCTGGGAGTGGTGTGGGACTCGGTCACGATGCGGGCACTATTGTCTCCTGCTCGGATCGAGTCTATCCTGACCTCAGTGTCCAGGATGAAGCTAGGCCAGGCTGTCACTGTCAAACACTTCCAAAGAGTGTTGGGTCTCATGGAAGCAGCGTCCAGCGTGATACCTTCTGGCCTGCTACATATGAGAGCCCTGCAGTGGTGGCTGAAAGCCAAGGGGTTTTCCCTGAGGGAAAATCCGTTCCGCTTGATAAGGGTTACGCACAGGTGCCTTCGTTCCCTTTCAATGTGGAAGAAACCTTGGTTCCTGTCCCAAGGTCCCAAGTTGGGAGCATTATGCCGCCGAGTTCCGTTTCGACAGATGCCTCCCTCACGGGCTGGGGCGCGGTCATGGAAGGCCGTTTTTCGAGAGGTCACTGGCAGGACCATCATTTCTCTTGGCACATAAATTGCCTAGAAATGTTGGCGGTGTTCCGAGCTCTGAGGAGTTTTCTGCCAGACCTCCAGGGTCGCCACGTTCTCGTGAGAACAGACAATACGTCAGTGGTGTCCTATTTAAACCGCCAGGGGGGTCTGAGGTCGCGCCCTCTCTGCAGACTGGCGCATCAGATCCTCCTGTGGTCCCAGCGGAGACTGTCATCTCTCAGGGCGATGTATGTCCCGGGGGACCAGAACCAGGGAGCAGACATGCTGTCGAGGCAGGGGCTGAGGCCCGGGGAATGGAGACTCCACCCCGAGGTGGTGGAGTTAATATGCGAGAGGTTTGGCCCAGTGGAAGTGGACCTATTTGCGTCTCGAGAGACGACACACTGTCCACTGTGGTTCTCCCTTTCACATCCAGCCCCACTGGGGTTGGATGCCATCGTGCAGACGTGGCCAAGGCTGCGTCTGTACGCCTTTCCCCCAATCGCTCTGCTCCCAGCAGTTCTGGAAAGGGTCCGACGGGACGGGGCAGCCTACTATTAGTAGCCCCGTTTTGGCCGGCCCGGGTATGGTTTTCGGACATCATCCTGCTTCTGGCAGGCCCGCCATGGCAGATCCCTCTGAGGAGGGACCTGTTGTCTCAGGCGGGGGGCTCAGTTCTCCACCCTCGGCCCGAGCTGTGGAAACTGTGGGTCTGGCCCCTGAGGGGGCAAAGTACCTAGAAGCCGGCCTGTCAGCAGAAGTGGTTGAAACTATACTCACTTCCAGAGCTCCCTCCACAAGGAAGTTATACGGCCTTAAGTGGAATGTTTTTTCCATTTGGTGCAGAGAGCGCGATCTGGACCAGTTCACTGCCCAGTGGCTTCAGTGCTGAGTTTCTCCAAGACCGCTTTTCTGCCGGGCTTACCCCGTCCACACTCAAGGTTTATGTGGCTGCCATTGCGGCTTTCCACGCTCCTCTGAGTGATGGTCCTCTGGGGAGGCATCACCTGGTCGTACGCTTCCTCCGTGGAACCTGGAGGATGAGACCTGCGACTCGCACCAGGGTTCCCTCTTGGGACCTGGCAGTGGTTCTCGAAGGGCTGGCCGAGGCCCCCTTCGAACCATTGGAGTCGGCCGAGGCCAAGAACCTTTCGTTTGGGGTGGTCTTTTTGCTGGCCATTACTTCTCTGAGGAGGGTAGGAGATCTCCAGGCGCTCTCTATTTCCAATGGGTGGTTGGAGTTTGCTCCAGGCAACATTAAGGCCATCTTACATCCCAGGCCCGGCTATTTGCCCAAGGTGTCATCTAATGTGGCACCGCCTATGGTTCTGCAGGCATTTCATCCTCCACCTCATGTGACGGCGGATGAGGAGAGACTTCATCTGCTCTGCCCTGTCAGAGCACTTCGGTATTACATCCAGAAGTCCTCCTCATGGCGGAAGTTGGACCAGTTGCTGGTGTGTTTTGGATCGCCCAAGAAGGGGCTTCCCGCCTCTAAGCAGACCATCAGCAACTGGATCGTTCAGACTATTTCCCTGGCCTATCAGGTGCGCAATTTGCCTTCACCTATAGCCGTGAGGGCTCACTCCACCAGAGGCATGGCGCCTCTAGAGCCCTCCTTTCAGGGGTTCTATCCATGATATATGTGAGGCGGCTGGCTGGGCCACTCCACACACATTCATGAGGTTTTACAGTCTGGACCTTCCCTCTACACCCGGTGCACGAGTGCTTTCGTCCTAAGTTGTGCCTGAAGACAGCTTCACACTAGGATGAGCGGGGTTCGTTGTGGTATAGTGGGTATCTCGTTCCCCTAGTGTCGTCACCGACGCAGTTCGAGTTCCCTCGAAAGGGAACGTCTCGGGTTACGTATGTAACCCTTGTTCCCTGAGAAAGGGAACGAGACACTGCGTCGGTTCGCCACACCTCACCCCGCTTGGAGCACTTGCTTCATAGCAAAAGCTGACATTTCTGTGTGCCGGCGTGCTTTTGTATACATCCGCTTATGCCGTCACACGCTACGTCATCACGCAACGCCAATAGGATTGGATTCGGTTTCATTCATAAATTCAGACGCGCTACGCTGAAGGGCGTTCCCCTAGTGTCGTCACCGACGCAGTGTCTCGTTCCCTTTCTCAGGGAACAAGGGTTACATACGTAACCCGAGACGTTTTAAGGGATAAAATTATTGACCACAGAGGGACTTTAAGTCCCTAAGTCCCTTCACTATTGCTTGCAACTCCAATATTGTCCAACTTAATTTGGTGTTGCAATAAACAGCAGCTCATCAGCTGTGCATTCTAGTTGTGGGAGGCAATATATCATTATGGATTAATCTGCTATCACTCTTTATCAGGACGGTACAGAACTGAAGTGTAAATGACCATGATAATCTCCGATGGGCCATCACTGGCAGGTTCACACAGACAGAGTTGCAAATTGTTCATTGTTTGCTGCTTCCTCTTCTCCAATTTGTCTCTGTATCGTTCCATCAGTTTTCTGGTTCCCTTGATTATTTAGACAAAACATACTTGGTCAGTCCTAAATAAAGTAACCGATACACCATTAAAAATAAAGGTTCCAAACGGGTTTTTTTGCAACGATGCCATAAAGAAGAACAATTGTAGCTTCACCAAAGTACCTTTCAGTAAACCGTTCTCAAAATAACCTTTTTTGTCTTAGTGTGAAGAACACTTCTAAAGAATCTAAAGAACTAAATAAATCAAAAGAATCTTTTTCCCAAGAAAAAATAATGAATGTTAAAATTTACTCATGGAACCATAAATGTAAAAAAAAAGAACCTTGATTTTTAGTTGTGTTTGCCATCTAAAATACTTCTGATAATTCTCATGTCCAATTTTGTGTCTCGCTCTATACACTTTGAAACATTGTTCTAGATACTGTTAATTTGTTATATTTCTAGTCTTTGTTATTGATGAATTCTGTCACAGTTTCATGATTTACTTTTGTAATTATAATGATCATTGTAGATTTCATTGGCAAAAGCCACCCATTTGAAGAGGTCTCAAGAGCTCAAGAGACGACACTTCAAAGGATCTATATTGTTATCAGTTTCTAAACTGATTAATTGTTATTTACATTGGATGATCTATAAAGGATGCTGGAAGTTCAGGATTTCTGTCTGAGAAGCTCAATTAGGAGGTGTGGTGTTTGATCATGCTGCCAGTGAGGGTGTGATGTACAGAGAGACACCATTGTTTAGGAATATTTCTTCTGCTTCTGCCAGTAAGCCTATTTGGCATCCAAATCTGATTGTCAAAAAAAAATAAAAAAATTTGCTGCTACTGAAATATGTTACTGTTGGCAGGTTTTCTCAAGTCAGTGTCAGCAAGATGAGAAAGAACAATCAGAAATCCTTCATCTTCCAACTTTAATTCAACAAATTTTCTTGATCTCAAAATTCATAATTCATGACATTTTTTTTTCTGCTTAGCCCATTGTCTTTGGCAATTGGATCCCATAATTTTGTCAGATGGGTGATGTGACTTAGGGGTCCCGGGTAGGTGGGGACATGCTCTGTATCACAGAGCTTTTTTATTTGCAAGGTTTGTGACCCAAAATACGCTCACCTCCCCACCTCCCTCCCCGAGAAAGGTAGTCGCTTGTCGAGGAATGTAGTGACTTTACTGGGATGTACATGTCGCCTCATGCCCACCCTCTGGTTCTCACGACGTTCAGTCTTGTTAAAAGCTCTAATTAGTGGCTGCTGGCTATTTGGAAACAGATGTTTAAACCTAGCAAAAGATTTTAGACATCAAACACAGCGGGAAGTAGAAAGACATTCGCCCTTCCTTCCCCAAATACAACTTTTAAACAGTCTGTCACTGGCCAGGGCAACAAAGAGAGAGAGAGAGAGAGAGAGAGAGAGAGAGAGAGAGAGAGAGAGAGAGAGAGAGAGAGAGAGAGAGAGAGAGAGAGAGAGAGAGAGAGAGAGAGAGAGAGAGAGAGAGAGAGAGAGAGAGAGAGAGAGAGAGAGAGAGAGAGAGAGAGAGAGAGAGAGAGAGAGAGAGAGAGAGAGAGAGAGAGAGAGAGAAAGAAAACTGCATGAAGAGAATCAATTTAATTGTATTGTTTTAGTATTTGCCATTCACCACTTCTGGCAATATCATACGGACCGGCGGGGCATAAAGAACAGGGCATGTTTTTATGTTTGCAGTAGTAGCCGATTACATGGCAACGTCTTGTGGGGTTGTAAATTATTTTTTGCATGTTTTCATTGGAGCTCCTTCCACTCAATGAAGACCGGTTGGAAAGCCAGGCAACGTTTCTACTTTTAGAGCAAGGCAAGCAAAGGGCAGGAGTCGGTAAAGAAACACAGTTTATAAGAACAATGTTTTGACCTAGAAGTATTAGTGACATTTCCTCTATATTTCTTTGCTATATACACCACACATGATTTAAATGTAAACACGTTTAATTAAATACATCACAGTCTGGTCACGCATCTATCCGAGACTTTAATGAAGATGTGTGTCGGGACATTGAGGTTTTTGGTGGAACGCCTCCTCTAAAACATCAAAGGAACCGAGCAATTCTCATTCAGCAATTCATCAAGAGCCATTAGATGGAGGATCATGTTGTCAGGCACCCTGTCATCATTTTGTCCTAGACCTATAGTGGACTCTCCAGCTTATACCTAACAGTGTCTTAATGCGACTGCAGTGCCCTGAACAGCAAAGTGCTCCACAGATGATCACCTCTGTCTGTGGTGATACTTTTTGGAGTGGCATGCAAATATTTTAGACATCAATGTGTTGTTGTTGTGTACTAGTGTTAAAGACATCATGAAATGAAAGCTGACCCAATTTACAATTTTCCTTCACATTCTCACTATTCAGAAAACAATTACAAGAAATTACATTTCTTTTAAAGAAATCAATAATGCAGTTTCATTTGTTTAATTTTCTCTACAGATTTTCCTGTGGTCACCCATACATGGGGTGCTTGTTGCAGTGCTCCACAAACTGTGCTGTTCTCTGTACATTTCTTCTACATCTGGATTTCTAAATATTTTATATGTTAGATAGATAGTTTTTGTTCACAGATCAAGTTTATCTGGAATAGTTGTACAATAAATTGAAGGAATATGAACAATGTCATGTGGAAACTCTTTATTAGAAAGGAAGACAGGCATGTTGCCATATGGCAATTCTGTAATTGCACTAATGCATTTTTATCTGATTTGCATTTACTGAAAAGAGACATTATTCTCACTTAATGTTTTTTTTTTTTTTTTTTTTTTTTTTTACAAATCAAAATCCATGTCCCAGTTAGACTTAATGTTGTCACATTTTCCGGGTTAAATAAACATTACATTACACACAAAAAAAACTTTTTTGTATTTTTTACAAAACCTACGTATAAATATCATCAAATCAGTGTTTTAAGTATTTTTACATTTATTCCATTGGTCACAAAGAATCTTTAATTTCACTAAGCTGATCTATCATTACCCCCCACCCCACCCCAAACACACACACACACACACACACATCCGGAAAGCTAAATGTGTTGCAAATGCTTTTTCAGTTGTTTTTAATAGTATTCTTGAAGGACTCCAGTGAGTATCAATATTTGAATGATTGATTGATTGAGTGAGTGATTAATTTTTTTTTTATTTTTTTTTTATTAGTTTTATGTTGTTGGTTTAGTGTCAAGGGGAAAGCGTCTGACTTGAGGGGTTGTACATTTACAACTGTTTTGCTGTATACTGCCTGTGGTCCAAATGTGCTACCAATGTGTTTTACTTGATCTCAGTCTGGTGCCAGTTTATGGGCGAGCCTGTCTCACTTTTTCTTCAATTAAAGTGGCCCAGATGTGGCTCTCAATTTGCTCTGCACCAATGAAATTACAGCACACCCTTCAAAACATCCACATCCACAACATGTCGGAAAAGAAAATGTGCAAATTTATAGGCCCTAATATGTTTTGCTTGCAGAGCCATTTACTGTGGCTTCTGCTGTGTTACTGTAGCTTTTGGAGCAGCACATGTTGCTGTACACATCAAATGCTGATGAATAACTGCAACACTTCTTCCACTGCAATTCTGCTCTTGCCAAAGACATGTCAGACCGAAAGATTAGCGTTTTTCAATGATGAAATACGCCTTTAGGTTTGTTAGGTGCTGACACTCTTTAGATTTCCAAAACATCCCGCGATTGCATGTGGTTGCACTGTAAATGTATGTTCCTTGGCTTATAAAGTGCTGTATCCCTATATAAATTGTAGGATACACTGAATAAAACAAATCTGCTGGTAAAGCCCATTGTTTCACGAGTCTCATTCTGTGCCAGCAGGACAACGCAAAGAGTCTTGACAGGCTTCGCTTTAAGAATGTTTATCTGTTCATGGCAGACAGAGGAATGAGCTACTCTTCATCGGTAGCTCCATGGGATAGACAGCCTGCAAGGCTTCAGTCAGACGCTCCACCTCTCCACACACCCAAAAGATTATCCTGTTGTCACTTAAGCAGGGCGGCAGCTTCCAAGAGCACTTCCTGTCTCTTCCTCGCTTCCTCCACTGCTACGCCACTCCTGCCCTTAGGTGCCTAGTCCTGGCCAAGGGGGAAGAAGAGCAATCAGACTCTGCGATCTTCCATCTCCAATAAAGACTGAAGTGAACTGAACTGAACTTCCCTGTTGTTCCCTCATCATGGGCCGCACATGGCAAGAGCAGGCAGGTCCACTTACTAAACTGCTGGAGGTGAGACATTTAAATTTCCGTCAGGTCCTCGGCACTCAAAGCGAACGGATTTGAATATCTTTATTTGTCTGTACCCGCGTTGCATCGGCCCTCAGGGGACTGATTTGGCTTCCTTTTGGAAGGCTGCAGGCTCTCGAAACGATCCCGACCATGAAAATACTGGTGCCGGAACGAGTTAATCCTTGTTTTCCCATCACTAAGGGTTAATTTGAGTACCACTGAGATGTTTACCTCTAGAGATCAGCCTAAATTTTATGTGTCTATGTCGAGCGAAAATGGTTTTGTAGTACCCGATTTGCCATTGTGGGTGTATTGTTGTGATTGATGGTTGTTATCTTTGGCTTCAATAAGGTTATATCAGTTTCATATCTGTCTCTCTACTGTGTGTCCCATTCATATAAAACCGACCTGCTCCATTTGCATGCACACCTATGGTGGCTAAGAGCTTGAAATAGAAACCACCGGCATGCAAACCGCATAGCCTGGAGAATTCACAATCTTCAGGGATGGGAGATGTCTACTTTTGACAACTGCTGAAACCAACCTGCAACTTGAGGTGAACGGCAACAGTTGTCTTTAAAAAAAAAATCAGTTTTAGCAGACTGCGGCCCTGGAGGATTGTAAAGATGTTTTGAGTCATCTCAAAAACTGAAAGAAATTATCTCTCTATATATATATATACGCCACTTCATAGGAGGGGAAAGACAGAAGAAAAAACACAAACCATGGCTGAGTGACATGAAATAGCACAGCTTCATCTTGTACAGTGAAACCTAATCCGTTGAGTTTTGACAGACAAAACTCAACTTATCTCTAAAGATGTTCAAACTGTGTTTTGTCCCGTGCTGAGCACTATAGGAAGCCTGAGACAGTGTGAAATGTGGGATTGCTAAGCCTTAATGTTTGTGCTTGTGTTGTTGATATGGGTGGATGCTGGGGCATCTGTCAGTAGTGAGGGTGGCCCCTCTTCCTCTTGGTAATTGGATCTAAAAGTTTATAGCCGAGGATGACAGACGAGTGCATTGTTGAGAGAATGTGAGGTCTGAACTTGTGAATAGGGCATGCTCATCTCCAACCAGTCTCTGAAATGTCATGTAGTGGAACTCATTACTACACAGAAATGTTCATTAGATATACTAGACTGAATAAATCTGTTAATAACAAAAATTTTTGCTCAAAAATGCATAAAAATACAACTCTTACATACTATACAATGACTTGAATACACCTCTTCTATGGCTCTGTTCACTCCTGGTAATAAGATGTGTTTAGGTTGATCGGATCGCAAGTGGACGATGCTTAATACAGGTGTGAACGGGGTCTAAAACATTTTGATCTTGTCCACTTTTAAACACTATTGAAGTGGTTGAAAGTGGACAAAAAAAGATGGATTAAAACACCAGTGTAAACGGGTATGTGTCTCCCTCTTCCACTTGTGATCCGATCAACCAAAACACATCGTAATACCAGGTGTAAACAGGTAATGTTTTTAATTTCTGAATTAAAATGTGTGTAGATATTTTTTGTAGTGGGATAAAATCAAAAACATCAGGGTGGTAAAACTTTCCTGATTTTATAAATAAAAGTTTATAATAAGTTTAAAACCTTTTAAGCATTTTTTTTTTGCTAAATATTGTCCATTATCAACAGTTCCCTGTTATGAAAAGCAAAATAAATATAAACAATACTTTTAACTTTTTGCATAAAAAAAATTGTCCTTAGTGTAGACCCTCTTATATGTAATTGACCCACCTATTCATATATCCTTTGTATAATTTTCCATTCATCACAAATCAGTGATTCATCTAATAAGAACTGAGATCAGATAATTTTTCACTTATATTGCAGCTTTACTCATAGCTTTGCAAGGTCTAGATTGCCAGCTATGGTCCAGATGTGCTGTGGTTTCCAGATATTAACTCTTCCTCGTCTGTTTTGCTTGTGTGCAGGTTGTGGTGGACCACATGAGGAGGAAATGCAAATGCCACGGTACATCAGGAAGCTGTCAGCTGAAGACCTGCTGGCAGGTGACTCCAGAGTTCAGAACGGTGGGCTCGCTTCTGAAAGAACGCTTCAACATCGCCACGCTAATCAAAGCCCACAACAGAAACACGGGACAGGTGGAGCACGCCCACCCCACCCACCGACGAAGAGCCAACGTGAACGATCTGGTCTACTTTGAGAAGTCTCCGGATTTCTGCGAGAGGGACCTCAGCTCGGACTCTGCTGGGACGCAGGGCCGGATCTGTAACAAGACCAGCCAGGGCATGGACAACTGTGAGAGCCTGTGCTGTGGACGGGGACACAACATCTTACAGCAGACTCGCAGCGAACGCTGCAATTGCAAGTTCCACTGGTGCTGTTACGTGGTGTGCGAGGAGTGCAGGATAACAGAGTGGGTCAGCGTCTGCAAATGAAACAAGCGATCATCTACTAAATGTACAAAAACAGACATTAAACATAGGGAAAGACTAAGAAATCCCTCCCTTTTGCAATGGACTGCCATTTCCATGATTCCAATGGAAAGCACAAAAAACAGACTGAGATGAATTGAGTGCTAGAGAAGTGTGCACATGTTTGCACACTGCATGGGTCCAAGCACAAGATTTCAGACTGATTTTTTGGACTTGCACTGCGTATGATTTCAGAAAGTATTTTTAATTTAAATAAATTACGAATATGAATATATTGTGGAGTATATTGCCAACAGAGCACTCATCGACACGGCGTTGTGTTCGTTTTAGTTTGGTTTTTAAAGAAATCAGTGGCGCGTAGTCCTGTAATATAGCACCAAGCAGCCGCATGGGATTCCGGTACTTAAAGAAGAGAAATGTATGTACAGTGTATATATATATATATATATATATATATATATATATATATATATACACACTCCTTAGCAAAAAGTGGTATTTTAGTGGTCTTTGAATGGTCTTAATCATTTTAATCACAAATCACTGGTCAGGAAATTATCACATAATTTTAGCAAGAATTGCACAAATACTGTAGATAAAGTAACTTAGCACAGAATAGCCTTCCCCAACTTGAAGACAGCTTTATACAGGAAGAAGAGTCAGCGTTGTTCCACTCAATGTTAATGGCTTCAAACAGTTCATGAGTAGCTGGAAAATGTATCCCAGTTCATTTGAGTTTAATGTGAGACCAAGTATTCACTATAGGGTTCAAATCTGGACTCTGACCAGGCCAAAAAAACATGAGCCTGTTGGACTTGTTCTCAAGCCACTTCTTTGTAGTTTGAGTAAAAGCATTGTCTTGTTGAAAAATAACATCTGATCATTCCTCTAACAACTTTTAATTTGTGGGAAATATGCCATTCTGCAATATTTTCCTGTACCCCAAAGCATTAAATGACTTTTCACTGTGAAGTATCTCATCAATCCCAGCAGCTAAAAAGGCTTCCCACACAATGATATCTTCCTTCATGCTTCACTGTGGTAGAGATGCATTTATTATTATATGTATCACCAGATATTAGAAGACACCGCTCTGGAGCATCACCGTGCAACTCGTGTTTCATTGTGATTCATCACTTCACACACACAACTTCCCATATTCTGCCAAAAAAACTTAATTCTGTCTTTGATGTTTTTCAGAGACATGAAATGGCTTTTTAAGTAGTGCATTTACTTATTATTTAGCTAATTTCCTGACCAATACTTTGTGGTTGAGACAATTATAAAACTTAATGTTTAGCCATTTTGGGCTTGGCTTTTTTTTATTATTTTTTTTTTATTCTTTCTTTTTTGCCCAGGAGTGTGTATATATACAGTGCTTAGCATAAGTGAACACACCCATGCTAAAGTTGACTAAAAAGAGGAATAAAAACTCATCTTTTGGAAATGGATCTTAATGCCTTAATTAAAAAAATGAGGAAAAATCCAACCTTTAAGGACACCAATTTTCTTTGTGAATGAATAATGTATCGTAAATAAATAAATGTGCTTCCTTAAAATACAGGTTGCATAAGTCAGGACACCCCTATGTTAAATTCCCATAGAGGCAGGCAGATTTTTATTTTTAAAGGCCAGTTATTTCATGGATCCAGGATACTATGCATCCTGATAAAGTTCCCTTGGCCTTTGGAATTAAAATAGCCCCAAATCATCACATACCCTTCACCATACCTAAAGATTGGCATGGTTTTATTTCAGTTAGCCTAATAGCTGGTTTGATTTGCACTGAGTGATGATCTTATGGAAAGTGCCCCATGCCAATCTCTAGGTATGGTGAAGGGTATGCGATTATGTTATTTATTTACGATACATTATTCATTCACAAAGAAAATTGGTGATTTTTCCTCATTTTTTTTAATTAAGGCATTAAGATCAATTTCCAAAAGATAATTTTTTGTTCCTCTTTTTAGTCAACTTCAGCATGGGTGTGTTCACTTATGCTAAGCACTGTATATACATACAAATATATATATATATATATAGTACATCCATGATGTTTCATATACCTTTGCACAGAGCCATTTGTCAGAAGAGTTTAGCAAATAAACTCTGAGTATAAAAACGGTATCATATACCAGTTAATATCAATTCAAAAAGGCCAGCATGTCTTCCAGTGATTGTACATATAGCCACTTTAATGCTGGTAAAAGTGTAGACTGGTCTTCAAAGGCTTGTTTGCCTTGTCAAGGGACACTTTTTAAGCAGAGTCAGATGAATGGATTGCACTCATGTGCAAGCTGTGGATCAGTCCTGGAGACCAGTAGAAAGGACAACACTTCATGGATATGGACAAAAGCATGAAAAAGAGTCTAAATGTATGAAAAAAAGCTGGACCTCTACAGATGCTTGTGTGTATGACGTTTCCCTGCAAACTATTGGCTGTGCCTCTGTTCACTGTAACAGGAACATATTCACCAGAGCTTTTAATGTCAGTCAGTAGATATTTAGACAAATGTATAATCACATTCTGATCACCACACCCATAATGTGGGAGCTATAGACCCCCTGAACTCACCAAACCTTATATAAATTATATATATATACATATATATATGTATATATATATATATATATATATATATATATATATATATATATATATATATATATATATATATATATATATATATATACATATATATATATATATATATATATATATATATATATATATATATATATATATAAAATTCTGCCAACTCATTCTTTGGTAACACAACTGTTCAGACATGAGTTGTTTTAGCCTCTTTACATTGTCTTACATAAAGCGGTAAAATATCTAGTGATATTTTATGAAAATAACTGTTCATGGCCAATGTAAGAAACTTCTAACTGTCAGTTTTGTTTTTTCATTGAATCATGAAGTTTCTGCGAAAACCATCACTTTGATCAATAATAACTATACACAGTTTGAACACTTTTGCCCATCTAAACCATCTTGTATCTGATTAAAATCTTGGTATCTGAAAAAAATCCTAACTACTCATAATTGCGCAATACACATCAAAGGGAACTCCAACCAATTTTTCATTTTGTAATTTTAGAATTTGTCCCAAAATGAAAGAAGAATCATTCCTTTTGTGTTTATTTTAATCTTCTAATTTTGTTCTGTTCTTCTGTTTTGCTTTGTTGTTGTATTTATTTATTTGTGTGATTTTTCTCATGTTAAAATATATGCCAAAACATCAAATAATGCATATGTAAAAGAATATTGAGTCAGTTGCATTTTGAGTTTTCAGTTAACTGAATTCTAGATAACGTTTAATTCAATTTGATTGTTTGCACATTTAGACCAATTATCCTGGAGAAATGACTGACATGAAATACTGTGCGGGGTGAACGCGATAATATGCATTTTTATTTTAAATGGTATAATTTTAAATGGTATAATTTTTTAAGTTTGAATATATAAGTTATTTTATTTTGTGGATAACTTAATATTTGTAAAACAATAAAGAACTTAATTATAGAAGAGGATGACGAGTGATGTTGACATTCCTGCATACCAGCTTTCACATTTGACCTGTTTTGCATGTGCAGCAGGAAGGAAGAAAAGCACGCATTACACAGGACTGATGTGTTGGTCATCATACAGACCAATATTTTGTATAATGTATATATCTTTAAATTTTTGGAAAGCAGGAGAATTCAATTTTCTGTTCTCTGGCAAAAGTAAACTATTTTTCCATTGCAAACCGCATGAAGAGGGAGGACACGCACGTTGTTGCAGCCTGCAGAGAGACGCCCTCAGGGCTTCAGTCAGACAACCATTTATAGAGTAGCAAAACTGATCATCTCTGCCTTTATATAAACGTGTTGCAGCATAAATTAGCCAAGTAACCCTTTAATCATTAATTGTCATCAGTGTTGGGTAGGTTACTCTAAAGAAAAGTAATGAATTACTAGCTACTAATTGCATCTTTAACAGTGTAATCACCTTACTAATTACTCTCTCTCTAAAAAGTATTATATTACTTATTATTAATTACATTTTAAGTCCCATATCAACTTCGACCAGTTGAACAATACAAGGATATATGAAACTGCTTTTTTAATTCTTAAATAAATAATATAAAATTGCATAGATTATTCTTGAACTAACCAAAGTATTTACATTAAAAACATACATTTTAAATTAGATGTCTGGTTATGTAAAATCTATTATTGTTGTATATAGAATTGTTCTATAGTCTATACAGTATTTAATGCAATTACATCAGAAATTGCGATTCAATTACAGAAAAATCAAGAGTAATCACTTAACCTTTTCAAGAGAAATTGTCATAATAACACAAAATATCTATCTATCTATCTATCTATCTATCTATCTATCTATCTATCTATCTATCTATCTATCTATCTATCTATCTATCTATCTATCTATCTATCTATCCATCCATCCATCCATCCATCCATCCATCCATCCATCCATCCATCCATCCATCCATCCATCCATCCATCCATCCATCCATCCATCCATCCATCCATCTATCAAGGCTCTCAGACCTAAAACAGAACATGAAGGCTAAACATAAACAGACTTTATGAGAATAAGCGGTTGATTTCAATAAGCATCTGCTTTTTGTTCACATTGGATGGCAACATAAGAACACTAATGACGTCAGTTTGATCCCTGCCTTTTAATATCAATGTCATATGACTACGTGCACAATTTATTTTGTTTACAAAAAATATGCACAAGTATTAGACGAAATCAAACATTGTTGCATTGATATGTTACAGGCAAAACAAAATTCTTCACTCTGGTGTTTTATATTTGAGCTTCAGCTTGAACTTAGGTTTTTATTAAAGAAAAACGTCTACGGTTACGTATGTAACCCTCGTTCCCTGAGTTGGGAACGGAGACGTTACGTCGGATGACGACGAATGGGGTTTCGCTTAGAAAGCCTATCAACTTCGAGTATTACAAAACGAGCCAATGGCAAAGAAATGCCATGGGTCTGCAGAATTTGCATGACGTAACTCCGCCCCACCTCGTGGGTATAAAAGGAGGAAGTCCGCAACAGCAGTTTATGTTTCTTCGCTGAGGAGCCAAGACTGAGCTCAGGCGATCCCCGCGGTACAGCGGAAAGTGGCAGGCAGACGTAACGTCTCCGTTCCCTACTCAGGGAACGAGGGTTACATACGTAACCGTAGACGTTCCCTTTCGTTGTCACTCCGAGTTACGTCGGATGACGACGAATGGGGTTTCCAGTCTAATCACGCCACCTTCTCAGCTGCCTTCCAGTGCCCTGCGTAAATCAAGATCCCTGTCATAGACTGGACGAAGGACTCCATTTAACACACGAATACCAAGGTATACTGCGAAGCATATCCCAAGCTAGGGGAAGTATGCAATTAATGCCAACCCGAGAGGGGGGGGACTTAGAGAATACACATATGACCCGAAGGAAACATATGGGGAACACTGGGGTGTCCAGCCGCAGGTGGAATATTTCAACCCCATGGGTGGCAAGGTGGCTTGCCAAGGGAAAGACACATGCTCAGAGAGGCTTACAGTGGAAATACACATGTGGGGGTCGCTCAGGGGAGGGACCATGCACACGGGAGGCACCTAGCCAACGCGCAGGCAAGAGACACTGGCGCCGACGTCAGGAGTGCTGGAGGAGCTCAGGGCTTTCGGGGAAGCTCACCTGAGGAGAATATCGCATGTATCCAGTCCGTGGAGTGGAATGGCGAGCAAGCGAAGACACCTGAGCGGGTCCGGTACTAGCTAGTTGAAGCGAGTACATGAGAGGACACTGGCTCCACTCGGAGATTATAGAATCTGGCGAATGTGTTAGGTGTCGCCCAGCCTGCAGCTCTGCATATGTCTGTTAGCGAGGCGCCATGCGCTAGAGCCCAAGAGGATGCCACACTCCGGGTGGAGTGGGCCGTCACACCAAGGGGGCACGGTCGGCCTTGCTGCTGGTATGCCAAAGCAATGGCGTCCACTATCCAGTGAGACAACCCTTGCTTGGAGAGAGCCTTTCCCTTCAGCTTCCCACCATAACAGACAAGAGCTGGTCTGAGGTCCTGAAACACTGCGTCCTGTCTACATAGGCCTGGCCTGGCCTGCTCTGCCAGGGGTCTGGCGACAGAGGGGGACAGGGGCGAAGCGGTCCGTGGACGGCACGCCGTGTCAACCACCTCTGGGACAGAGGGGGACGAGGAGAGCACGGCTAGAGGGCGGTGCTCTGTGTCGTCCGAGAACTCTGTGTGCTCAGAGACGGGAGAGTCAGTTCTTTGCGAATAAGGATTCTTCCCCGGCCCTCCACCGGGGAAAGGAGTGGTCCTGCTCCCAACTCCTGGAAAGAACTGAGTCCCATCTCTGGGGAGCCCCTCTCAAGAGCGCCACCTAACCCGGCGTGTAGCGGGGGGCGGGGCTGGAGAGGGCTGTCAAACAGGTCAAGCACATCAAACAGGTACGGCCACCGAATGGTGAGCATCACCTGACCCAGGGAGCGTACGGCCACTTTCGTCGCTCGGAGAGCAAGGTTAGTGGCGGCGCGCAGCTCAGTGAAGAGCCCTGGGTCAGTCCCGCCCTCGTGCAGGTCCATAAGCATCCGCGTCAGGTAGACCAGCAGAATGACCATGGCACGCAGTGAGGCGGCCGCCAGTCCCGTGGCGCTATAGGATCTCGCCACAAGCGTAGACGAAAAACTACAGGCCACGGATGGGTGCTTAGGATTGCGCCGAGAAGAAGCACTCTGAGGACACATAGCATCGCAACAGAGCGTTCAGCCGGGGGAACCCCAGTGTACCCACTGGCAGCGGCCCCATCGAGGGGAGGAAAGGCGGATGAGATCAGCGAATGGTCCCTGATCTCATCATGCACGTCCGGGAAGAACGGTATTGGGGTTTGCCGTGGACGAGGGTCGGCGGCCTCACCCAAAAACCAATCGTCCCGGGAAAGCATGGCCGTCATCTCCGGATCAGACTCGACGAGTCGTCACTTCCAGGAAAATCAAACCCACCTAGTGAAGCTGCTACAAACATAATATCATCCTCTGTAGCTTCAAATGAAACACACGGGCCACCAGAGGGTAGACCTGTGGGAATCACCTGTTCACTAGCGGGCACCGTCATTGAAGAGGGGGGCTGGGGTCGCGGACACATAGTCGGCGCCTTTTTCCAGACCAAAACCCTCAGGTCACCCTGGCCACCAGCCGAAGATCGGGGGGTGGATGAGGGGACTCTCACTCATGTGAGTTCACCGAGTCTCGACCTTAATGACGCGATGATCATGTTTCCATGGAGAAAACATGAGTCATCCACGAGCGCTGCTCTAGCATGATCAAGCCCAAACATACTAGACAACGCTCGTGCCCATCAGAGTCCGATACCAAGCTGCCGCACCATTCATTTTTTTTTTTTTTTTTGAAATGCACTGTTGCGGACTTCCTCCTTTTATACCCACGAGGTGGGGCGGAGTTACGTCATGCAAATTCCGCAGACCCATGGCATTTCTTTGCCATTGGCTCGTTTTGTAATACTCAAAGTTGATAGGCTTTCTAAGCGAAACCCCATTCGTCGTCATCCGACGTAACTCGGAGTGACAACGAAAGGGAACATGATTTATGGTACTGTATTTACTGTATATTTGCACTGAGAGTCAGGTTCTTGGCACACATCTTCATATGTGACTTCAAAGAAAGAGCCAATTTGCATATATTGTGAGTTATATATCAGTCAGTAAAGCTTTGTTTTCTGTGGTGTCAATCAGCGTGTTCAGGAAGTTGACACTCGGGGACATGTACAGAAGTTTGAAAAGACATTGAGGAAGAAAAAGAGGCCAGCTGGGGAAAGCAGCCGATGGAAAACAAGCACCTCAGTGCCAATGCCTGATGTGAAATAAATGTTCTGCGTTTTTCCCCAAGGGTGGATCACGTCAAGCTGATGTGATGGGCCAGTCTCTACAAGCACAGGACAGAACAGACAGAGAGACTGTACACACCACGCAAAGCTCAGAATGACACAGTTTTTATTGCAGCCAGAGATAAGTCATTATTATTTTCTTAGCTGAATCAAAAGCATGACATGCGAGAGGCAGAGACCATGCCGTGTGTATTGAAACCACACCATTTGGCCATGGTTGTTTGACCATGCTAAAGGAATTATGATCTTGAGAGTCAAAGGCTCATTTAATTATCTGTTTGCAAACACAGGTGAACTTTGACCTCCCTACATGCTCAGAGACCACACATGAATGTTTGAGCAGGTATTGGTTTGCAGATACACGAGGAATTCAGCATGAAAAGATCATGTGCATGTAGAGGAACGTGCAGTGCTAATAGGCCCTGGGTGGTGGTTAACCTGCAGTTCATCAGTCCTTCAGCTGGGGAATTTAAAAAGAAATTTAGACAATAAATAAGCTTTGTAACATATGAGCTTTGAAGCTTGGATGCCAATATCCAGCTATTTAAAAATCTAAGGGTGGTACATCTGTCCTTATATCATAATTAAGATAACAGTTCAGTAGTTTGTCTATAATATTATTACTATATATAGCAATAGACTATACTACCAATATTTCCACAAAAAACATTGCTAATAAGAAATGTTTCTTAAGCATCAAATCATCATATTATAATGTGTTTGTATGTGTTTATATGTGTTTATGAGTGTGTGTGTGTGTGTGTGTGTGTGTGTGTGTGTGTGTGTGTGTGTGTGTGTGTGCGTGCGTGCCTGCGTGTGTGTGTGCATGTGTGTGTGTGTGTGTGTGTGTGTGTGTGTGTGTGCCTTTTAATGCACCCTATAATGCATTGTATGGTGTCATGAGTTACCACAATACATTATAATACTTATATATGTTATGCCTCTAGCTTTAGAGAGTATAATGCATTAAACCACATGACAAACAACCAATTTCAGATGTAACAAGGAATCTGCAAATATTATAATGCATTTTACAATTATTTACGGAAAGATATAATTTATTATAACAAACATTACGAATACCTTTATAATGCATTACACATAAAGGCTTTAAGTAAAGTGTTACCTACAAAAGATGCACCGCATGACATTTAAAACCACATGAGACTATAGGCCCTATCTTGTACCCAGTGCAATTGACTTTGTACACGACGCATGATTGTATCATTCCTACTTAAAGTCAGTGGCGCGTTATTCAGATGCTATTATAAGGGCACATGCTTGGCCATAGTGTAGCGTGTGCAAATCCGCCATTATAATAGCAATCCGCCATGGAACAAGCGCGCCTGCTTTTAAAGGGAATGTGAGAAGACGCACTGATTGGTTTATTGCACGTTACGCCCAAACCACACCTATGGGTAATGTAGCTACTTCAGACCAACGTATTTTAGATTTGCGTCAGGCACAAGAGTCATTTATCCCGCCGGTATAATAGCAACAGCGCCCGAGATCCGCCCACAAAGTTACTTGCGTTTTGTATTTAATACTTTCGTTTCAGATCATTAAAATAGGGCCCTATAACATGAATAAAAAGAGTGCATTTCTATGTTCTAAACTAGATTTTTCTTTATAGTTGTCACTCTTATGTCATTGTCCCTTTAATGTTGTTGTCAACGTGATTATTGCTTTGTCTATAATAAATATTGACATCTTAATGCAGAGAAAATAAACCACATTCTTTTTTATCAATGCTACCAATCTTTTTTTTTTTTTGCTATCATGCATTGTAATAATGTTTGGTAGCACCCTTTGTTTGAACGTCAGACTCTGCATGCAACAGCTGCCCCCTGAAATTCTGTGGTTCTGTGATGCGTGTGATTTTCTGAACATTCAAAATGAACAGGCAGGATTGAGCTTGTTTAAGATTTGTCCTTATTGTATAGCACACCCACCCCGCCACTATCCAGTTTTGGTCTATTATACGCTCATTCAATTCTCAACAATATTTGATATTTGTCATCAGTATATGTTCTTTCATTTTCAACTGATCTCAGTGTCGCAGAGTACATCTTAATGCCAGTAAAGATTCCTCAGCTCTCTGATGGCATCCATAAAGATTTTGGAAATCTGTAAAACACTGAAACCACAAACAAAGGCAAAACAAAAAATAATAATTGGTGCAATCACAGAGAAGGTCCTTTGATTTGCAATAGGCCTCACAAGGATTAGAGCATGACGCACAGTAGAAGAAGAAGAAGACGGAAAGCTGGTGATTCTCCACACACAGACACTAGAAAGGTCATGATGCAAAAAGAAAGCAACAGCAAGAAGAACAAACTATGGATCATTATTATGATAACAGTTTGCCTTTTCGTCCACCACTCTACTGCAATCTTAAGTGAAAATGATTATTATCTTGTAATTATGAAATATTTTTATTTACATGGATTTATTCCAATTTATTCAATGTCTGCTTTTTACGTACAGGACATTTCAAGGAAAACAGGATTTTCCTTGCTCTTCTGAAATAAGAGCACACTAGTTGATGACATTCCATCAAACAAAGCTGAAAAGGGGTCGCTCAGAAATTGTCATGGTTAAGATGTCAGAAGCATGAACACATTCAAATGGCCACCCACATTTGTTATCACGGTCAGTGAAAATTAACTATGAGAAAAAAAATCTTTCAAAATAATCAAGTTTAAAAAGCATGTGCCAAGTTGTTAGAAATTGACTCATATTGTATTCATGTTTCATGCATTAAAAAATATTGATACCATTTTCAACAAAAAGTAAATGAGTGTAACCATCAAGTTACATTTTTTTATATTTTTCTTACACTTTGAATATACAGGTATTAATAGATGATAATATAATATATTATATTTCTTTCTGTAATATAATTTTCTCTTTTATGAACAAAAAATAACAAAATAATAAAAAATGAAAAAAAAATGCTTTATTGCTCAAGGAAATAAATATCAAAAGATTATACCAAACTGTTTTGCCTAATATGTTTTAAAGATACAGTAGAAAAAAAAACATAATTTTGATAGAGTCATGTAAAACAAAAATATGATATATACATATTCGTAGTGTATATTCACATCAAGTGCAAATAGTCCACCTTGTTGGCAGAGGCTATTTACACTTACTCCATCCACTATTATCTGATTAACCCAGTTAAAATTACAAAACAAATCCCACTGATAATACAATCAGTGGTGTGGAGAGTAAGGCGAGTGGTATCAGCTTTTGATGCAACCCACCCAAGTTCGAATCTGCCTTTTAACGAATTCATTCTTCTGCCTTTTCCTATCACATATCAGCTCAGAGTAGTGTTTATTTAACATAACAGTTAAGAAAATATTCAAAAATTGGAAATAGTGGGAATAATGTGTTTAACGGGTAGAGCTAAGAGTAGTTGTAGGGGAGGCAATGTCAGGTACAAATAATGTCCCAATAATATGATTTTAATAAATATTCAAATACACTGAATATGTTTTTATTACTGCATACTGTTTTATAATATACTAAAATACACTAATGTGCAAATAGTGTCTTCACTATTTTTAAATAGCATCTAACTATTTTAACTTATAGCAAAGAAAATACTGCTATATCTATTGCTACTTACGCTTAGTGCAAATAGCAGCTGCCTAATGTTTTTGGTGCAGGAAACTACTTATAAGACTAATGGTATATCTAGACTTTAGGTAAAACATAAAATACACCAATAATAATAATAATAACTGTAATTATGTGCAAAGAAAAGTCAGAGCTGGCAATATCTAGGTGGCAAGTGACTAGCAAATACAAGAACTTGATCCAGTTAAAGGTGATTAGAAGAGTTCAGGTTTGGTGGATGAGCTCTAAGATAAGCCACAGTCAGCACCGATTGAACCTCAATGGCATGATCAGAAGAGAACTCACACACAGTAGTCTTAATCGTCTTAAGTCCTGACATTTACATCAAGATTATATTGTAATACCTCACTTCAATGCACCCCGAAGACTAGAGTTGTGCTTTGTTCCGTGTACCCCGTTCCACTTCTGCTTGAACATCTACATTAATCCGCATTGCTTCTCGAATTCTAAGATAGCTGCTCATTTCTCCATGAAGTTATGTTTTCAGAAACTCCCTCCCCCACGTTGTATTCAGTCCACTCCAGCTTCACTCCAGGTTTTTTACATTGCTCACTCCACATGTCAGTCCAATAAAGATTCAAAAAGCTCAATAATAGCATTTAACCCTTTGATGCACAACATTGGTCTAAAGTGACCCGACTGAGTTTTTATTTTCTATATCTTTACAAGAAATTAATTTAATCATTCAGTATTCCAGGTATTCTTCTATTAACTTGTTTTTGATTTCCACAAATCATTATGTTTATGTTTCCTTTCTTACTTTATAAACAAACACAGTTTCTGTATTTCTACATCAATTTTACATACACAGGTCTAAAATGACCCGTATTCATTTCTTATGTAATTTCAGTCATGGCTGAGTGTTTCTTTGCTGAATCTTTAAAAATATATGTATTTTATAATTTGTTATTCCAGATATTCATTCATTTGTTATTCCAGATATATATTTATATTTATGTTTCCTTTCTTACTTTACAAACAAACACAGTTTTTGTATTTCTACATCAATTTTACATACAAAATGACCCATATAGAAACCTTTGATATTTGCACATTTTTGCAAGTAGGAACATATTTACTGCATAAATACTATTACTATAGTATGGGTGAACATACTATTCACCTGCCACACATTTCACAACTCAACACAGCTGCTTTTGGTATATTTGATGCAAGTCTTATTTTATTTTAACCACAGAAAATATTTGATATTTTGTAAAAGATAACTGGACATAATATTTGAATATTAGGCTATGGTTACCTTGACCATGAAATCCTAGTGAGAAATTACTTGTGAGAAAGAGAAACATATCCAATACTATTAGCTAGCTAGCTGTTGACATATTCTATTCTAGCTAGCTAATGTTAGCTACACTAAAAAAAAAAGGGGGTTTTAAAGGGGAACTCAGCAACTCTAGCTATTTCTTCGCTGATTTTCACTTTTGTTGTCGCATGTTTTTATCAGCGAGCTCCCCCTACAGCTGTGAGGCATATATATTTCAAAACAATGTCGTAAAAAAAACTCACTTGCCGCACCCTCCTCTCCTTACTGCTGCTCATGTGCATTTGTTATTATCGGAGCCGGCCAACTTTATTGTGTGGAGCCATGTCTACCAAGGTGGGTAATACTTCATACACATTGAGGGCGGCGTGTGTGTTTATGTTGAATTGCCTTAAAGCAGTTTGTGTTTCTTGCTCGTTCTCGCTTCTCACGAGACTTCCTATTTCCAACTTACCGGGACGTTAGTCCCCATGTTGCAAGGTTGGTTTTCCGCCTAGGAACGTTGAGGGGAGCGGGGAAAGTCACCATTTTCACCAGAACAGGTTATTAAACCATCCAAATGATTTCTAAACGGTTTTATTAAGTTGAAATAGTTGCCGAATGCGCCTTTAAAGCTTATTTACATGTAATAGGCCTAAAAGTTCTATTAAGAACCGTATCGTCTTGAAGCCTTCTGAAATGGTTCTATGTGTTAAGAGTTTGGGGTCCTTTATGTCCCGCCTTTTTGATTTTAAAATCTGTAACTGTCAAAGCCACCTGAAATAACATAGGAAATGAATACGGGTCATTTTAGACCCGTGTATGTAAAATTGATGTAGAAATACAAAAACTGTGTTTGTTTATAAAGTAAAAAAGGAAACATAAACATAATGATTGTGGAAATCAAAAACAAGGTATTTAATGAATACCTGGAATAACAAATGATAAAATGGATATATTTAAAAAATTCAGCAAAGAAACATTCAGCCATAACTGAAATAACATAGGAAATGAATGCGGGTCTTTTTAGACCCATGTTGTGCATTAGAAGGGGTTTTCATAGCTTGTGCATCAAAAGGTTAAAAAAAAAAGTTTCTTTTGATTTTCCATCTCTTGGTGCCTTTTG
This sequence comes from Gila orcuttii, assembly GCA_026230005.1. NCBI lineage: Eukaryota > Metazoa > Chordata > Actinopteri > Cypriniformes > Leuciscidae > Gila > Gila orcuttii. The sequence goes on along the minus strand of JAPDVR010000007.1, from coordinate 25,622,113 downwards.
ATTTTCCATCTCTTGGTGCCTCTTTTTCTTTTGAATATAAGTCAATAACTTACGAACCCATTTCTGAGCCATTCTAGGCCAATATACTCCAGCTGTAATTGAATTAAATTCCTATGAAAGGAAACTCCAGACTATAATTTAAAACATACAACTGCACTGCATGCACCTCTTCCCCAGAGGCTTCATACCTCATTCTGTCAGCTTCTTTACAAATACTTGATCTGTGCTAACATCACAGTTTGATCCTTATGATTATTTTAATAGGCTGCATCAGCATGGCAGGGTTTTTGAGGCAGCGAGAGGGATAATTTGGGCCGAGTTTTTTATGAAATATTGAGACTGGGCCAGCGAGTACATGCTTTTAACACCATTTGCAACATGTTTGGAGTGACCTTAGACAACACTGCCAGCGAATTCACTTCCATTTTTAGAAAGGGAAGATGTGAAGTGGCGCTTTCCCCAGTGACTGCTCCACTTTACTCTAGATTAGGCTCTGTGACAGCTGCCTCACAGGTGCGGAGATGGGGAACGACACTGGAAGCCATTCTTTGAAATATTGATCAACAGGGTTAAATATTTCCCCGTTGCTCGTGCTATAAATGGACCTAAGCCAGCGAGCGATTCTCTTCTTCCGGCCCCACGTGCAAAACCTTTAGCTCACAGTCTATCCTCTCCTGTTCCTCGGTTCCCCTGCCTGTCCTTACAGCAAAATCTGGACTTATTTAAGTGCGCCCTCTGTATTCAGCCTTAGTGAATACTGTATGAGCTCTGTTTCTCATGGGCTCCTTAAGTCACTTGTTGCATGTCTTAAAGAACATCACGTTCTGCAGGCGCACAGCGGGAGAGCTGCGATCGGACAGAGACCCAAACTGTTTTTCTCCCTCCAGGTCTGGGGATTTTGTGTCTTTTTCAGAACTTTGAATATGTTGCCTGGTGTGCCTATATGGTATCCTCGGGTTTTAATTGCGACTGGTAAAAGTGCAATAACATATTACTTAGCGGAGGCAAAACCACATTTGTTCAATTAAGTTTTTACTTCCTCTTCTGCAAGAACTACAACAAAAGGCTTTATTTTAATTGACCAAATATTAATCACACCCACACAACAGGATATCAGTGAGCAGATGACATGGACTGTGAATCAAAAGCGGTCCATGTTCTTGGAGAAAAGAAGAAAGAAGTCGCTTGACTGGAGAAATCCTTGTTTTACAGACGACCCAGCCCTTTTTTATAGCTAAAATGCAGCATATGTGGTTGTCAGCTTACTATACGCTCGTATAATATTTGAGGTCCTTGTAGATCATCTGCTTCCATTTTTGCAGGTGAATGACCTAAGTGAGATGAGCTATCAAGTTTGGTAGCTGAAGATCATAATTGATAATTGAGTAAATACAGATGATCTATTTCCTAGATTTTCATTCCCACATATTTGAAGCTTAATGAACAGAAAAAGAAGGTAATTCCAGTGCGCAAGGTACGGAGGTTTATCTTTGTTCCTTTCAGGAGCAATTTCACCCTTGATTGCTCTAAAATGCCTAAAATACCTAAAATTCCTAATAATGTGCCAAAAGGCTCTAATATTCCAGAAAACAAGCCTTTATCACAAGCTTGGCCACATATTTTCATGTATCTATCTAGTGTTTTGCAGAGGTTAGCATGCAGACGGCTGGGATAACAGGGCCTCCCACCATCTCACCACATTCTGACATATTTAAATACAGTCTTTGAAAATGTTTACACATGGTCATCCTGAAAATCAAGTGTTCTATGCCCCATGATTTACCTTTAAGCTCCGACCCTCTAACAGTGACCCTGGGCTCTACAGCTTTGATCAAAGTTATCTGCACTAAATGAGTTAAATTGCTGCATCATCAACCAGCCTTCAAAACTTCTAAAGAGTATAATTAGCAATTTCAACATTAATAACATAAAAAGTAGAAGCAACCTTACCCTTTAATCTTATGCACCACAATCGTTTCTCTTTTTTTCTCTTCCTTCTCCTCCTGTCCTCTCTCCTCGTCCTTTTTTTTTTTTCAGTGACTGACCCAAACAAGCCACAAGCCATGTTTTATGGTAGGCCTATATTAGATGAGAGCATTTGAGCCATTTTATTGATAGTCAGGAAGGCAAAGGTTGATATAAGAAGAAGAGACAAGAAAGAATAATTTCACACTGTAAAAGGATTTTTCAAAGTTGTAAATAAAACAAAGGTTATTTGACTTTGTTTTAAAAGAAAATACTATTTCAGTCTTTCTACACTGTAAAAAAAAATCTCAACTTAAAAAAGTGTTTGTGCTGCCTTAAAATTTTCAAATATCCAAGTTGTCACATTTCAAGTTGACCAAACTTAAAATTTTAAATCAGCATGAACATGATTTTTTTTATAGTGTACTTTAATTAACGTTTATTTCAGTGTGTTGTTTGTCATTTCTTTGTAATTATTTGTGAAATGTACTAGTCATTTCTAAGAGAAAATAGTTTTAAAGTTAATCCTACACCCTTTTTTAGTGCAGTGACAGTAAATGGTTGTTTAAAACTGTCAGACAAATAACCCAAAAACTGTCTCTGTCTTCTATAAAAAATTTAACAGAACTGATATAATATATAACCTCAATATAGACTCAGTTCCTCGTTAAAATCACTATTTCATCTTAAATGCACACATTGCAGTGACAAAAGGGTAAGCAAACACTGAGGCAAAATGCAAAACTCATTTGCAATGCTGTCTTTGAGAGAAAATGTTTGTCCCTTCAGTCAAATGAAATATTTACATACAAATGAATGTTCCTCTTTTTGTGGCCACCTGATGCAACATCAAACAAGATAGGTTGGTATTATAGGGATCTAGTGAATAGACCATTCATCTCCATGTGGTTTCCCAAAGATATGTTTGACTTAGAAATTATATGACTTGATACTGAAAACATCAAACCTTCCGAAACAAAAAACAAACCAAAGAAACAACAGAACAAAGCTAAATCAAATTAGACTGCTTCCTTCTCTTTTTTTTTTCTGTGTGGCATTTTTAAGTACTACAATGCATCAAATTATTGCATTAGCACAGCATGCAAATAAATATTAATTCAAGACTTGTACAAGTGTATGCTTAGATTAATATTTTGTCAGTCCATTGGATGTGGAGGCATTGGTCTCAGTGAGTGTAGTTTCGATACACACTAATCAGTTATACTTCCAGCCCTTTGTTACGAAAAATGGCTAGAGCCCGAGGCTATTTCTGCTCGCAAACAGAAGTTCAGCATGCCATGCACAGACCTGCCGTGCTGAGTATAAGGATCATTCCTGGCATTTTTCCTCCTGTTTTCTGCATCTGTCTAAAACTGTGCACCACTTTCTGTATTTCTAAAACAAAAAGCATTATTTCACACAGTTTCTCTTTGGAAGCTGACAATCTCTGAAAGATCAGCGATTACAAATAGAGTCAAATTCATCTGTTGTAAAGGAGAGTGAGTATAGCTCGGTTTGCAAACTTAAGTTTGAAGCGCAACATATTTATGCCTCTTTGACAAGTAAATCGTCCCACCATTACCTACATCTGGGTTAGCATGGAATGTTCTTAACTTTCCCTCCCGACTCAAGCCGCCCATCTGAACCCTGATTCACTGTGGAGCTGCATGACGATGTGTGTCACATCAAACCCTCGCTTAAGCTTCATAAGCTTGCGCTACAGAAAAAACAGGAGCGAGAGAGAAGAAAAATAAAAGAAGATGGAGAGAGGAAAGGAGGAAGAGAGAGGAGAGGGCAAATTGGAACATGTCTTAGGGGGAGTGCCAGTGCCTCTCAGTACTTTAATGTTGCAACCTGCCTGATCTTAAATGTTTGTCCTTACATCAAAAAGTAATAGAGACTTTAAGTGCCACAAATGGCATCTTAGGCTTCAGAAACAAAACCAGCATTAGTAAATGATTATTAATGACCTTTATATTTAAAGAAACCCAATGATCTTTTACTCATAAAAGGGATAGGTCACCCAAAAATAAAAATGTTGTCTTCATTTACTAACCCTTATTCTCATCCTTTTTTTTCTCTCTGTGGAAAACAAAAGAAGATCTTTTGAGAAATGTGTTTTGTTTTTTTTGTGCATACAATGAAAGTCTAGTGTTGTTTTGGACAAAAATTCTTCAAAAATATCTTCTTTTATGTTCCACAGAAGAAAGGTTAGAACGACATGAGGGTGAGTAAATGATGAAATTTTATATTTTGGGTGAACTGTGCCTTCTTTTTAGTTTGCAATGTGGGGCCGGTTTTTGGTTTGTTTGGTCTATTGTGTGTTTTAGTGTATTTATTCTCACAAGATAAAACATAAAAAGATGTTGCAGACCATCTCTCTTGTAGTAGGTGCCAACTAGATTATCTATGCCTTTTGAAACAATGTATGAGGGCCAGCTGCACCTCTCAGGGTTATGACATAAGGGTATTCTTTTACACAGACAAACAGAGCACAAAGGAGCTGAATAAGTTAGCTTGAAGGCGTTACAAACAGACTGTGACACAGGTATACGCTTCATCCTCAGGTGTCAACCACAACTGAGCGCAGATACCTCCCGTGTCCTTTTGACTGATGGGATACACTTAGTCTTAATTGACATTTTTGCATTTTGACTAGAGGGCTAGGCAGTGAAGTCACCTCTGGGATTTCATTACGGTGGAGAAATCCCGCCCACAACTCCTTCAGTACCTCTGCAGGTTTCATTGTCTGGCGGTTTGGACACATGGAAATGACTGTTATTAGCTGTTCAGATGATGTGGTAAAAAAAAAAAAAGAAGGAAAGCCTCTCCACCCCCGAAACCATTACAGAGCAAGTGGTTGCCAATGATAGCTAATTGTCCAATCTTTTTCTAAGAGGGAAGTCTCCCTTTTTAGGTTCTCTCTCTGTTCTCTTCTGCCAGCTTCAGCGGTTGAACATGAAGACGAGTGAGTCATTGTGCATTCTTTGGATGTTCAGTAAGAAACAGACAGTAATGACACGCTGCCTCCATGAGAGCATAATAAAACCAAAACAAGAAGAAAAAAAAGGAGCGGCTGTGTGAAACGTGATTAGGAGAGGAGAATGGGGACGCCGTTTGAAGATTTTAATCAGTGGTTAATGTATTGGAAAATGACTTGTAGGGCATCCCACAAAGCGCACCATGTTCTGAAATTCCTATTTATCTCTGAATATTACAGTTTACCCAGTTTGCCACTAGTGAAAGAGGAGAAATGTTTCATGGACAGGAATGTGTTTAATTACGGAGAGTTTGAAGTGTGTGCCAGACGCGAGCGGAAGCAGCGTGAGGGGCTGCAGTAAAGGAGTGTGAGTGATGGATGTGTGGGGCTTCCCACACTGAAAGAAAAGCATTAGTCAGTGAGGAAATTACTAAATTATGGAGAACGTGTGGATAAAGCAATGTGGATTATATCGGCTCAATAAGTGAGTGAGCAAATAGGACAGAGAGTGACTGTTCATAAAGAACTTTAAGTGAGTAAATAGGTGCAGGTGTAAATTAATGGCACTCTATCTGTCTCCCATTATATTTATGCATTTGGCAGACACTTTTATCCAAAATGACTTGCATTGCAATCAGGTCATATTCTGTCATGTATACCCTGGGAATCGAACCCATGACCTTGACACTGGCAATTTATTCATTCAAGAATGTTGTGCAAATTTACTGCAACACTGGCGCTCGAACTTCACATACTTTCGAAAATTCAGCGTTTAGTTGATCCTTAAAAGCGGTCATTGACTTTCTTCTTCCATAAGGGGGTTTGGCATCACAGCAGCTTTGTTTCCAGGCAGACCGTTTAAGAATGTCTCCTGGAAATCCTTTAGAGTTCAACCAATCAAATGATTGCTTCAAAACTCTTGAAGTGTACCTTATGCATCAGATGTTCAGCCAACGGTCCATGTGACATCTGAGGCTGAGACTAGGTGAACTCTGACACACAAATTTGCAGCATCAAACATTAGGCAGCTTTGTTTGCCAGTAAAATGTGACAATCTTAAATCATTTATGCACTTATTCACTCTTTTACCCATTCATTGACTTTCTGATTCATTCATTAAAGCAGTGAGTGAAGGAATATGAGTGTAATTTAATTGATGAGAAATTGCAGTAAGTGAATAAAAGATCCAGCGAATAAAAGTATGAATGAATGAATATATCAATGAATCAACGAATCGATGAAAGAATGCAAGAGTGAAGCCAGTTAAGACCTGTTCACACCAAGAACAATTACTATAATAAAAATAGCCTAATTAGCCCCCATAGCAACACCAACACCAACAATATACAGTAGCCTTATTATAAGCTCACATTGCAGTTATGGCGTCTGCCGCTTTAAAGTGCCGATATTAAGCTTATTTACAAGTTCATAATTTTATTTTGGAGGTCTGCTAGAATACATTTACATGATTTAAAGTTCAAAATACATTATTTTTCTCATCATGTACATTGCTGCAGCACCTCTTTTCCCCCTCTTCAAAAAACAAAAAAAATGCTGTTTTAGTTACTCTTTAAAGCCCACCTTTCCAAAAAGCCCAGTCTGCTCTGATTGGTCAGCAGACCCCAGTCTGTGTTTGAAATGTAACATAATCGTGTTTCAGCTCGGCTTCATTAGCAGCTGTAAACAGTATTACATCTATGGTAATGGTGTGGGATAAGTCGCCAGATGCTTCCAGATGTTTACATGCGCAAAAATCTATATTAAACACTAAAGGAAAGACAAAATAATAATAATAAAAAATATATGTATAAAAGGTGCCCTTTAAATGCCTCAGCTCTTTAAAGTCTGATTGGCTGTCAATGTTTTTATTGTTCATCATGGAAAAAAAATTCTGAAAGTGATTCTAACAATATCATTCCTCTGTGTGTTATTGTTATAGTTGTGGTTTGGGCTCGTAAGATTATTAAAATTGTATTGTTACAGTTATCATCCTTAGAGTGAATGGGCCTTAAGTCAATGAAAGATAAGTCATTTACACTCACTTATTTAGTCAATCATTCATTCATTCTTTCATTCATTCATAAACGGGGTGAGTTATTGAGGGAGTAAATGAATGAATAAATAAATGAGTCAGGGAGTAAATGAATGGGTGAGTAAATACATGCATGAGTGAGTGAATGGCAATGAATTAATGTTTGAAAGACATTCATAAATGAGCGAGCGAGTGAGTGAGCGAGTGAGTGAGTGAGTGAGTCACATGAGTAAGTGGACCCTGGGCAGCAGCAGCAGCAGCAGTGTGAAGTGTGTGGATCAGTGAGGAGAGCAGTAAAGCTGGTCTTTAATCTGGCTGCAGCAGCTGGCTGCATCTGACAGCACAGAGGTTCTCATTATCTCCTCACTCCTCCACTCTGCTCTCTCTCATGTGGTCACACAGCTGCAAGTGGCGTGCCTTGACCCCATAACTCCCAATGCACATGGGACTTTCCACCAGAGAGAGAGAGAGACAGAACTGTGAGCAGGAGAGAGAGAGAAAGAGAGACGGGAAGGGAGAAAGACAGACAGGTTACCGAGTTGGGATAGAAAAAAACTGTGAAACAGTAGAGAGAGAGAGAGAGAGAGAGAGAGAGAGAGCGCAAAACTTTTAATCACAGTTTGAACAAAAACGAGGGCCTCCTGACATGCTCTGTTATGTTTCAGTGGCGTATTGTAAACACATCTCATGACAGAACAGCGCAGCACACGCGCTGACATTTCAACAGCTCATGAGAGACTGCTACTGAGACAAATTATGATCTTTCTACAGCAAAAGTATGACAGGCAGCTGATTGGCCGTGCACATTTAATGTTTTGTGATTATGAAATGGAGTGTATCGTGTAACAATTGCAGCGATGGAGCATTCACAAGTTTAATGACTCATACATTTCTCGCCCGAGGCCAAGCTCTCATAACTCCGAGGAGGGGAATGCAGCCATGCCGCTGTTAGTTTACGCAGTTCATACTTTGTGTATACAGCGGTATATAAATACAATTAAATTTGATTAGATGCTGAAAGGAATTGGTTTTATGATGTTTAGTTACGGTTGTTGAAAAATAAGCGAAACTGTCAATGTGTAAATATACTGTTAGGTGGTCGGTGTGAGAAATATCAAAACATATCAATGGTTTTTCAAGACAAACTCCTTAGAGAGAATGCCCTGGAGAGCATATTATCTGTGTTACCTGTAATTGCTTTAAGTTGAAAGATTTACATGAGCATCCAGAAACAGTATCTGCCATGTGCATTCTTATACTGTCTGGCATCTGTTGGAGAAGTTTCACTAAAGAGGTCCGTTTGAACTTCTAAACCAGTGAGAATCTTTTGTTCCTGAGGTCAAAGGTCGTTTGAAACTTTATAGTATTCATCTGTCGCTTTTCAGTATGGATAATACAATATTGGACCTGTGCAGTCTGACTCTCTCTCTCTCTCTCTCTCTCTCTCTCTCTCTCTCTCTCTCTCTCTCTCTCTCTCTCTCTCTCTCTCTCTCTTTCTCTTTCTCTTTCTCTGTTAGATTCTTATCAGTGTGGCTCGAGGTGGTTGGTGACTCAAGGATTTCCCCATCTGACCAAAAGCAGACATCTGTGTGGTTATGACAATGGCTTAAAGTAAAAGTGACTTATGGCCAAGAATTAATATATGACTTTCGGTGCTGGATAGATTACAAATTGTAGTTGGTTACTATTCCAAATTACATGACTAAAAATTGTAGTTAGTGATGTAATCCATTGCATTACATATTTAAGATAATACAATCTAAGATAATTAGATTACTTTATCACATTGATTTGAACAGGATAATTGTGGCGAACAGGACGAGGCCGAGGGACGTGAGAGAACGATGCAGACTGGTGTGCCTCGCAGGTGTCGCTCATCAACACTCGCACCACCGGCCTCGCGCCGTTCTCTCACGTCCCTCGGCCTCGTCCTGTTCGCCACATAAATATTGTACCATTTTGATATAAAATTACAAATAGAAAGAAAATATGTTCCATTCTTTGTTATCAACAACATGAAGTGCAATAATTTATTGAATATTATGTCAAGGTTTCCCAGACTGGGATTTGTGATGGAACAGCAGAGGATTTATGAATTTAATGAAAAGCTATTCATTTAATCATCATTTAAAATTAAAATAAAACAAAATAAATAAACAAAATAATCATAATTAAAATCTTTAATTAGAAAAATAAATAAATATTTTATTTATTTACCTGCATGTCATGTGACCATTAACTGACACCAGAGAACTGTGAACTTTTATTTATTATTATTATTATTATTATTATTATTATAGGTCAAAGAAGTTAAGCTGACAAAAAAGTTGTTGAATCCCTGCATTGAATGTAAATATGAAATTACATGAATGTGTACATTTTAATGTGTTTGAAAGACAAAAGCCTTCCAAAGACAATGATTCACTAAGCGTTAATTCAAATAATAATTAACGTGTTCAACAGGAGTTGATTAGATATGCAATGTTGAGAAAACACACCTTACACAAAGTGAAATTATTTGTGTGAATCCAGTCATCAAATGTTGTGCGTCTAAGTTTTCAGTGACAGGCACATGACTAGAGGCTGTTCTGTGTGTGTAATTACAAAAACCTTTAAGACCTTCTAAACTAATAAAAGCAGTAAGCTTTTTTAGAAAGGAAAATTTTAAAAAGATGAATTATGAATAATTTACTGCCGTTGTGAGAATAACTGGTAATTATGTAATCAATAGAAGAGTAACGTCCTGGTTGCGTATACAACCCACCATTCCCTGAAGGAGGGAACAGAGGACGTAGTCGACTTCGACTGAATGAGGATCACGGTAGGGAGCCAATTGTCTTCGAGTACTTTTGAACGAGCCAATGTAATTGGCGTGCGTGATTTACATAACACACTCCGCCCTCGCGCCGCTGGTATAAATATGGAAGTGGATGCACGCACTAGTTGCTTTTCGCTGAGGAGCCGAGCATAACTCAGAGTCAGCGGTGGTCCAGCGGTAGTGGTAAGGTGACTACGTCCTCTGTTCCCTCCTTCAGGGAACGGTGGGTTGCATACGCAACCAGGACGTTCCCTTTCAGTCGATAACGTTGGACGTAGTCGACGTCGACTGAATGAGGATCAACCATTGAAAGCGCCACTAAAGCTGCCACCTTCCAGTGCTTAGACAAAAGCCTCCTGATGCCCCAGCAATTTAAGGCGGGGAAGGACAGGGCTTAGGCCAGGGAAGTCACTGCTGTTCCTACAGGACCACTGGGAAAGCGTTCCCTGTACAAGGAAGGAAGGGACGCTGCGGAGCCACATCCTACCGAAGGGAGGTAACGTGGAGAATACACATATGAACTGGGCGGATGACCGGGCAGTATGACATATGGAATGTCACTGGGGTGGCTCCAGCCTAAGACGGGGGAGACTCACCGGACAGTGAAAGACACGGGCTCGCCGTAGGGAGCCGTATCGTGGGAGAATAAACATATGGGATCACAACATATGGACCCAGCCTAACACAGGTTCCACAAGCTTACGAGTGGTAGGCCTAACACCAGGCATTCTGCCATGTCCGATGTCAGAGGGGTGCGGATGAACTCAACAGGGTTCGGTTAAAGGGAACTCAACTGGAGCAGAAATGGCGCACTTATCCAGTCCATAGGAGGGGGATGGCGCAGCAAGCCGACACTTTGAACCAGTCTCACGGTGAAACTGGCTTCATGAGAAGGGAGCCCACGGGAGCAGCAGTTCGACTATAGGTGTCACCCAGCCCCCAACTCTAGAATATCTATCAGCGAAGCACTCTGTGTCAACGCCTAAGCGGAGCACACACTCATTTAAGAGGAGCTCAACACTAAGTAGACATGTGCATCTCGGAATTTTCGCCAAGATGAAGACAGCCACGATTCAGTTGGCCAACTTCAGACGCACCCGAGGTGGGGCAGCGAGGTGGAGGACAGGGACCCAGCTCGGAAAGCCCGGAGGCGGCCCGAAGCAGGGTCTGAGTGTGGTGCACGACACTAACCTGTCTCCACGAGACGGCCAGGGATGCGTGAGAAGGCGGATGACCGGGTCCTCGAACCGCACCCAGCTGCCGTGCTGGCGAACAAGAGGGGGCTGAGGGGTGCAAGGCTTTACAGGGTCGCACACCGCCAGACTTGCCCTCTTGGGACCCAGAAACAGAGGAATTTGCTCTTTCTTTGAAGTCTTGGCTGGAGTTTGCTGCTGCGGAGGCCCAGTGGGAGCGGCGGCCAGGGAACGCCATCGGTGACGAGCAGGCGGAGGAACTGCCACCGGCAGCGGGGTGGAGGCAGCAGCGGGCCGCCGGGGCAGGATGTGCCGGATGGCCTACGTCTGCGCTTGGGCGGCAGAGAACTGTTGGACTCAGTTCTCCGCCGCGTCGCCGACCAGCCCAACCTAGGAAATTGGGGAGACCAGAAACCGAACCTTGTCCGCATCCGCCATATCAACCAGGCTCTCGTGCTCTCACGACACTCGTGCCGCGGAGGGCGAGGTGGGATGCAGTGCGGTTCTCACCTATGAGCGCACGTTCTGGGCTACCCTCGTGCATGTCCATGGGTGCCCTGGCCTGACAGACCTGTAGCAGCGCCATGGCACGCAAGAGGAGGCGGCTTGCCCACAGGCCTAGTAAGCTCTGCCCGTCGGAATGGACGAGAACTCACAGGCCCCAGGGGAGAGACGAGGATCCTCCCAAAAGGCAGCGGCCGCCGGACTCAGGTGCACCTGTGTCATGACAGACCGCTCCACTGGAGGGATAGCCTCGCAACCCTTCACCGCACCTTCATCAAGGGTAGTGAGGGGGAAAAGCTATTCAGGCCGTTTCTGGCAGAGAAAGGTGCCGTACACAACCTGGTAAGCTCTCCATGCACTTCGGGAAAGAAAGGCACTGGGGCGGCGAGCTGAGAACCAGCGCGGCCCACCCCGAGATACCAATCCTCCAACCGAGACTGACCGGGACACGGTGGAGTTCAACTCGAGCCCGGCAGCCTCGGGCAGCCCGTTTCAGCATAGCTGACATTTCTGGATCTGGCTCGGGCAACGTTACACTCGCAGAGGGAGATAACACAGCAGAGTTGTCATGTCCAGAGGCCAGCTCACCCTCCAATGCTGCTATCGATATCTTATCCTCTGAGGGAACCCCAATTGAAACAGTTGATCGGTCCATTACAGAGGGACCAGCCCGTCAACGGGAATTCCACCGGCTGCGGTGTGATGGAGGAGTGAGGAGCCCACAGGGAATGGTTACCGGGCGAGACATCCATCACTACTCTCCGATCACGCATCCCACACAGCACCCGGGGGTGGGGCATGGTAATGGGGACTCGCTCTTCGCGAACGAAGGTGAGTCTCGATCTCAACACCGCGACAGTCAAATTCCCGCAATGGGAACATGAACCGTCCACAAAAAGCTGCCTCAGTGTGCTGAACATATAAAGTCCAACTACGTCCAACGTTATCGACTGAAAGGGAACTGTAGTCTGATTACAAGTATTTTAAAATTAAATATAATCTAATTACAAGTACATATTTTTTGGAATTTGATTACGTAATCCAGATTACATGTAATCCGTTACTACCCAGCACTGCTTACATTACACATTAAAATGTGGTCACTCAGTGCTTCCAGTTCGACTAATCATAAGTGTCCATTAAACTCACGTTCACTGATATTTTCAGGAAACTGAAAAAAACTTAGATGTGTTGCTTGATAAAGTAATTTTTTTTATTTGAATCTGACAATTTTCAAAGAAATAGCCTATGACATTTGGCAAATACTTAAAAACTTCAGCAAAAATACTAAGAGGATTGATGTCTAACTTTAAAAATGAATGAGGGATAGGGAAGTGAAAAAGACACAAGATATGCGGGCAGTTATAGACTGTGCAGACAAGACAGGTTATTTGCACTTAATGTAAATAGACACTGTTAATTCTATGTCCCATATACTTTGATGTTTACTTGTCAGGTTTTCACAGTTCTATTGGCTAGTTAGCTTGCTACATTGGTCAGTTCACTTTCTCAGCTATTTAATCACTTTCAACAAGTAAAAAAAGGAATCATTAGTGAAGTTAGGATTGCTTGGTTTATGGTTTTAGAGGCTATGACATCATAACATCATGTAGTTCATTTATGAGCTCTGTGTTAACAAAGATTACTTACGATTTGACTCCAAAAGTTTGGACATGAGACTTTTTTCACATCTTGTAACCATGTCTAACCATCATCGATCTTAAAGCATGCGCCACATCAAGTGATCAGGTTCAGGATGTATGCAGACTCAGTAGCTACTGTATCATAGATTCACACAGGTCTAAATAAAGCAATAAAAGCCTGGTTACAGATGCTCTCATCAATATGGGTGACCACAGCTAGGCTGCCGGCACATCTGCTCTTGAGGTCACCCATCCCTCCACATTATGAGAGTGCATGATGATGAATGTACAGGCCTTTGAGAGAGCGCTGTGGTCCCTATGTGGTCTTACATTCAGCCAGGTTTAGACTCACTCCGCTCTGAGCCAATTAGCGAGCAGCACGTGTTCTGATGTGCATTTGAAGATATGGTTGAGGTAAATGCTAATTTAAAAGTTAAAATGACACAACTAATGACTTGTCGAGCGATCTCTCAGTGCTATTAACCTGTGAAGATCATACGGATTAATATCTGAATACATAAGGTTCATGTGTTTTAAATGGTACAGGAACAGTGTGTGATCCTTTGCCTAAATGATATATGTCCGAATATAAACTTTATAATGGCAGTTATAATTTCTTCTTATATACTTTTTATGTAAATCTAATATCCTAACGTATTATGCTGAACCTTAAGTCAGGCCAGTGTTATCCGATACGATGTGTTTTGGCCTGATGTGGCAAAAACAAACCAATTCAACACAGTTAGTAAGTTGCAACAGAATAAAGACTTATTGATGTAAACTTTATGGGTGCTTTCACACTAGAGTTTGTGGTGCAGATCCAATCCATCTGACGTCAGAGGTTGGTTCATTTGGTTGGTGTGAAAGCTGTTTTCCGATCTCGGGTGCACACACCAGTGAACCACACCCGTCAGCTTGAAAAGGTGGTATAGGGTTCGGTTCATGTGAATTCTGGTACATTAGGGATGTGTCCAAAGCCAAATACCTCATTGGGAAATGCCCAAATAATGAGTTCAAAATGAATAACATTTTCAATAATATAATAATAATAATAGATATTTGTTACATTACACATATTTAGCAAGGATGCATTAAATTGATCAAAGGTGGCAGTAAAGACATTTCTATTTCAAATAAATGCTGTTCTTTTTAACTTTCTATTAACCAAAAAAACCTGGAAAAATATGTATCTTGGTTTTCACAAAAACATTAAGCTGCACAAATTGTTAATAATAAGAAATGTTACTTGTGCACCAAATCAGCATTAGAATGATTTCTGAAGTATCATGTGACACTAGAGACTGAAGTAATGATGCTGAAAATGCAGCTTTGCATCACAGGAATAAATTACATTTTAAAATATATTGAGAGTTGTAAATTGTGGTAATATTTCAAAATATTACAGCTTTTACTGTATTTTTGATAAAAAAAAATGCATCCTTGGTGAGAATAAGAGATTTTAAAAAAATCAATCATCAACTTCAAAATTATTTCTATGTTAATGTTTCAAACCTTTAGAGCGAGATATATGATAACATGCTACAGCGTTTGTCATATTTCTGATTCAATCTGAACCTTTTTTAATCTCTTTGTGCTTTATCTTACATTAATTGTTGTAATAAAAAGGATAAGTAGTGTAATTATACAATATACTACATGCTATAACATCTACAAAGTTTATTTTTATTTTTATTTTTAGAGACTTCTCAAAAATCAGGTGTGTAAAATCTGTGTTCTGAACCCTGAACTGTTGGGTGGAAATTTTACTTTTTCATATCTTGAAACAACAAAAAATTAAAGCGATGTCATCATTTACTCACCGTCATGTCATTACAAAGCTGTATGCCTTTCATTTTTCTGTAGAACATAAAAGAAGATATTTTGAAAAATGTCTGAAAAGTGTCCATAATCAATGGGGTCCAATGTTGTTTTTAGAATCAAGGTTTTTGTTTTTGGGTGAACTATACCTTTAATTGTAATTGTATTTTACTGCAGTACTGTGAGGATAAGATTATGCTATCAATAATGTTGCGTTGCATACTGTAGTTGGTAAAGATATTCAAAATGATAAATTCCTGCATGGGTAACACTTTCTGCAATGTAAACCCCTTTCTTATAAAGGCACTGATCATCACAAATGCAAATATGTGGCACATTAAGGGACAAAAAAATTGTTGTTGAGTTTGTTTACAGCAGAATTATACAGGTCTGTCCACATAAAATATCTCCACCCTGAAGAAAAGTCATGGTCTGTTTATACATCTCACTGCAGTTACAAAGACATAATCTTTATATGAGCAAGCACAGGTCAGTAGACAGTGAGAGACAATCAGACCACACAATCTGAACAATCATTGTCTCACTAAACTTTAATGGGCCTGCATCCATCACATGCTTCCTCTAAAATTTCTGACCTGAAATAAAAGAGTGCATTGAGAGAAATAAACTGAAAAGGCTGAAAATTACTAGTCTGAGACTTCCAGAAGTAAGATGTCAAACACTTGACTAAAGAGGATCAATTGTTCGCAATAGCCTAAGCCTTTGATTATAAAGCGAGACGATTACCACAACCCTCATTAGATAAAACAGAGGTTGGGTTTAGAGAGAGCCAATTTGCTTGTCTAAATGTCTGGGTACAAGTGAATAAATAGTTTTCAAACTAGCGTAGCAGGGGAAGATGAGTGGCTAAATGACTCATGTTGGTGGAGGTCATGATGAAAGAATCAGTATTCTGAGATGAAGTCATGCCTACAAAAACTTGAGCTCAGGTGAGACTCTGAACCACAGGACAGCAAAGAGTGATGTTACTATGATTACATCTATGATATTTAACTGAAATCTCTCCAAGCAAAATAGAATGAAACAGATGCTCTCTCTCTCTCTCTCTCTCTCTCTCTCTCTCTCTCTCTCTCTCTCTCTCTCTCTCTCTCTCTCTCTCTCTCTCTCTCTCTCTCTCTCTCTCTCTCCCACTCTCTCTCTCTCCCACTCTCTCTCTCTCTCTCTCCCCCTGTTTGCACCTGAGATGTTTGAGGGAGGAAAATCACGTTGTTCTGGATCTTATTTCAAATTTGTCAGGTCATTAAAGATTGAAATAACAGGGTGGTTATTACTGTAGCTACATGCTGGCAGAGGAAAAGCACCTTTGGTTTTAAAAGTTATTATTATTGTTGTAATGTTTTTTAAATTGAAGACGAGTCAGAGTTTCTCAGAAAGTAACCATTTCTCAGCTAAACTAAACAAAGGCGTTTAACCAGATCAAAAGGGAATTATATATTCAATAAATTTAACAAACTCAATTAATTTGATGACATGCCCAAAGGAATATTCAAGGTTCAGTACAAATTAAGTCTATTTAACAGTGCTTGTGGCATAATGTTGTTTACCCCCCCCCCCCCCCCCCCCCCCAAAAAAAAGAAAACATTAATGTGTGTGAGTGGTTCATCTTAATCTAGATTTCAGGGGACATGGAACCAGTCAAAGTAATTTTTTCCAGTAATCAGTATTATGCCACAAATGCTGAGAACAGTTCTACATTATCATCTTTTTTTACAGCAGCATATCGGTCTTTTCGCTGTCTTATAGATTTGTCATATATTTGTAAATATTATCCTCCGTAATTGTGTGATTCCAGCTGCCATCCGCCTGCAGCTCAGCTTTCAATCACTGTCCAAACATAATTAGAGCTGAATGACTTCCCTCTTTTCAATTATATGGAGTGGATTTTACGGTAACCGCCCGTGTGAATTATTTAGTCATTTCGCGGCCGACCTACAGGCGAACCGGAGGTCAGGAGGGGTCGTGTCACAGGCTCACGCTGCAGACCCGTTTTCCCACTAAACCGCATCTTGTGTGGCTTCGCAATCTCGCCCTCTCGTGTGCACGGGTGGACGAGGGCCATTCTGCAACTGTTATCAGCTGGATGTTTAGCTGTGCCCACACTCAGAGACAGCAGAAAGCTGTAATGATAGAATTGTATCCAGATGATAAGCTGAGGTCTTTTATAACTCATCAGCCAGCGCCACGCTCCATGTGCGCTTCGGTGCCAATTTATGGGGCCGGCTTGTGAACCTGCTGTTGTTGCTGCCGCTTAGGACCACATCACTTAGATCTGAATCACTAAAGCCAGCCTTTCATCTGAGCTCCTGGACGGCAGCTGGGGAGGAGGGAGAGAGCGAGGGAGGTGTGTCCTCTCCTCCTCACACTAATTACAACCATACAGCTCCTTTGTCATGTCTGAAGTGGAGAAAGATCAAATGAAGGCAGCGCTTTGTGCTTGGAGCAGGACATTAAGGGCAGACCTGTTCGTATGGGGGAAAGTCTCAGATCAAGAAGGGACGGGAGACTCAGAGAAAGCATACAATGGCAGCGCCTCAGCTTTACGTCTGAGGTTTTCTTCTATTTAACTTATCGACGGTCCCGTTAACGTTAATTAAATTTTAATTTACAGTTAGGTTTTCTGTCTCATCGCTGGCAGCTCGCCACACAGAATGAGAGTTGAGAAGTTTCTGGAGTGTCTTTGTGTCTGACTACACAGAGCACACCTGTGTGTTATTGCCTCATAAAATACCTATTAACACTTAGCTGGACTGAGCTGGTAATATTTAACTTTGATTATTTGCTACAAATCTGCCACAACAGTTTCAAAAACAATGATATCGTTCTTATAGAGTTCAAGAGTTCATTTAACTGACACTCTTTTTCAAACACACACACACACACACACGGACGCATTGTGTGTTCATGTTTTATGTGGACTTTCCATAGACATAATGATTTTTACTGTACAATCTGTATATTCTATCCCCTTACACTAAACCTACACATCACAGAAAGCTTTCTTCATTTTTACATTTTCAAAAAACATAATTTTGTCTTATTTATAAGCTGTTTTGCTCATGGGGATCAAACAATGTTTAGACATTTTGTCCTCATAATGTAGGATTTACGTCCATAGTTCGTTGATATTATGTCGTATAATAATATATTTGTATCCATCCCAAAGCCACAGGAGGGACTCTCCTATCACTACCTCAGGCACTCAACCTATGACAGAGAAAGTGAGATGGCCCCAAGCAAACAACAATACTGCATGGAACCAAATAGATGGGGACCTAGACAGAGTTCTTGAGGCCACATTAGCAGGAACAGCCGAGAAGAAAATCAACAGTATGACAACAATTATCATCACCGTGGCCAGAGAACGCTTTGGCACAGAAAAGAGAAAGGGTAGTAGTGGAACCCAGGTAAATCATCCAAATAGGAGGGCCAGAGAGATCTTGCAACTGAGGAAGGAGATCAAGACCCTCAATAAGCAGTTTATAACAGCAAATGCTGAAGAAAGGAAGGGCATAAAAGATCTAAAAAGTGGACTTCGAGGGGAACTCTGCAGACTGAGAAGGGCAGAAAGGTCTCTGAAACTGAGTAAGGAGAAGGAGGCTAAGCGGGCTCAGTTCATTAAGGACCCTTACAGGTTTACCAAAACCCTGCTGGGGGAAGCAAAGTCAGGAAGATTGACTAGCCCTAAGGTAGTCGTAGAGGAGTTCTTGAAGGAGAGCCACAGTGACGCCCTCAAGAGCCAAGCCCCCAGCGCACACCCAAAGATCAGCAGAACTGCTGAAACACCTGAGGAAGAGCTTGACACCAGTGAACCAACATGGAGAGAAGTCCAGGACATTGTGCAGAAAGCCCGTTCAGCATCTGCCCCCGGACCAAGCAGTATACCTTATAAAGTATACAAGAGATGCCCGATGCTCCTCCGCAGGTTATGGAAACTGTTGCGAAGGATATGGTCAAAAGGTATCATTGCAGCATCCTGGAAAAGAGCAGAGGGGTGTTTTGTACCTAAGGAAATGGACTCCTCCGACATCAGTCAGTTCCGAACCATTTCTCTCCTAAGTGTGGAATGCAAGGTATTCTTTTCTGTCCTGGCAAAAAGGATGACTACCTACATGGTGAAGAATAAATATGTCGACACATCAGTCCAGAAGGGCGGCATTCCAGGTTTCTCCGGGTGCTAGGAACATACGGGCAGCCTCAACCAGCTGATCCGGGAGGCCAAGGGGAACAAAGGAAACCTAACGGTTGTCTGGCTCGACTTGGCTAACGCATACGGTTCAATCCCGCATGGCCTCATCAATATGGCTATGGAACACTACCATATCCCCCACCACACCAGGGCTATAATTACCAGCTACTTCGGAGGATTTAAACTACGGTTCAAAACTGCCCAGTTTACAACTCAGTGGCAGGACCTTTAAAAGGGAATCGTGACAGGCTGTACCATCTCCCCCATCCTGTTTGTCACGGGAATGAACCTGCTCATAACAGCTGCAGGAAAGGAATCCAGAGGGCCAACAATGGAGTCTGGCATCCGACAACCTCTGATAAGAGGCTTTATGGATGACCTTACCATAACAACTTCAACCCATGTGCAAGCAAGATGGATCCTGAGGCACTTGATGACGTGGTAACATGGGCTAGGATGAAGTTCAAACCAAGAATCAAGAAGAATGGTGATCAGAAGTGGGAAAGTGACCAGCAAGTTCCAGTTGCGAGTACAGGGGGAGATGATTCCATCAATTGAGGAAAACCCAATTAAGTGCCTAGGGAAATGGTACGATGCATCCTTGACCGACAGATGTAACGTTTCTAGGACAGAGAAACAGGCAGATGTATGGCTGAGCAATATCGAGGGGTCAGGACTGCAAGGAAAGTTCAAGACCTGGCTCTTCCAGCACGGTCTGTTACCACGACTCATGTGGCTACTGACACTTTATGAAGTACCTATGACAGCAGTGGAAGGAGTCGAGAGGCGAGTGAACAAACATCTTCGTAAGTGGCTCGGAATCCCACCAAGCTGTACGTCAGTTGGGCTATATACCAGGTCTGGTCAGGTACACTACCCCTATCATCAGTGGTGGAAGAGTTCAAGGTGGCAAAGTGCCGGGTTGTGATGATGTACCAAGACTCCACTGATGAGAAAGTCAGAGAAGCAGGCGTCACTACGAGATCAGGACGCAAATGGGCGGCTGACACATCAGTGGCACAAACGGAAAGCGCATTGAAGCTGAAGGACATCATCGGGAACCCATGCGTAGGGAGGCAAGGACTCGGGTCCACCCACTTCCAGCAGTGGGGTAAAGCAGACCCAAGGCAGAGGAGGGACATGATTCAAGCCGAGGTCCGACACCTGGAGGAAGAAAGGCGCAGGTCTAGGGCCGTCGAACTTGGAGCACAAGGTGCCTGGACAAAGTGGGATCTGCCGAAGCGGAAGATCACGTGGCCTGAGATCTGGAGACTGGAGCCCTTTCGCATCTCCTTCCTGCTCCGTTCAGTGTACGACACCCTTCCATCACCAACAAACCTCCACAGGTGGGGAATGAGGGAGGACCCATTGTGTAGGCTATGCGGAGGGAGGGGAACAATGGCGCACATACTGGCAGGATGCAAAACAGCTCTTAGCCAAGGAAGATACAGGTGGCGCCATGACAAGGTTCTCGGTGAACTGGCTGACATCTTGGAGCGGGAGAGGCAGAAAAAGCGCCAGACCAGTGCAAGGCCGGCAACATTCATTCAGTTCATCAGAGAAGGGGAGAAACCACCAGTCCCCAAGAGGAGAGAAAAGAGCCTCTTGCAAGTAGCACAATCCTGGGAGATGAGGATGGACCTGGGAAGTAAACTAGTCTTCCCCCAGGTTGTGCAAACATCGCTGAGGCCGGACATGGTCCTATGGTCTGAGGAGGTAAGGAAGATAATCTTGATTGAACTGACGGTTCCGTGGGAAGACGGGTGCGAGGAGGCCTATGAGTGGAAAGCCACCAAGTATCAGGACCTCGTTGAGCAGTGCAGGGCCAAAGGGTGGCAGACCTGGCTATTCCCGGTTGAGGTCGGGTGTAGGGGTTTTCCGGCGCAGTCTGTGTGGAAGACACTCACAGCTCTGGGTATAGCAGGAAGGGAGAGGAAGGCAGCTGTCCGTAGGTTGGGTGAGGCAGCAGAAAGAGCGTCTTGCTGGCTCTGGAATAGAAGGGAGGAGTTGAGCTGGGGGCCAGGAGGAGGTGGGCAGTGACTGGCCACCACTGCCGACCCGCCAACTGGAGGGTGTTGTGGTTCAGGGTCGAAACACCCCGTGAAGGTTGGATGCCACCTGATGACATCTTCTCCTGGCCGAAAGCTACAGTCATGCACTACAGTCAGTGACTGAGTAGATAGCATCTGTAAAGATGTATCCAATAGTATATAATTGATCAAATTAAACAGTGTAAGTTATTTTGACTGAGACTCTTATTTGTTTTATCTGCCATTATTTAAAGGTACACTATTGTAACTTTTGTCCCTATAGTGATTAAAAAAACAATACTGCATGCATTTTGCGGAAGAGCCAGTGTTGATTCTCATTTTATTATTAGCTCTGTCGCGTTCTGTTTTTGCTAGCAGACTCTCCTCTGTTTGTTTCTTGTTTTTAAATGGCCGATTCCCCGGAGGTTCAAGATGTAGCATGCTCAATGTCAACATTTCTTTCTCATTGTGAAAACTAACCTATTGCTGTATCTCATTTCGAAGGCTGCTCCTCCAGAGGCCGCATTTGTTGGCCGCATATGTCATTGAGCCTACTTTCAGTAAAAAAAAAGCCTACTTTCTACATTTCATTAAACTAACCACTACATTCCAAATTCATTAAGAAATTACAACAATTTATGCTGGAATAAAGGTCAGTTTTATAATTATTTCAAATGGCATAATAAAAAAAGAATGAACATTTCTTTCACTTGATAAACTGTTAACCAATTAATAAATTAATAATAATAATAACACTAGCCTATTATATTAAATAAATCATTACATTCTTTTTATAACTGAAATATTTGGACATTTCACTCTTGTTTAAAGATTATTGTGAATAAACATTAGGGCAAGTGCAAATGCATGTAAGTAAGCTTAATAAACTAAGCTTTCAGGCTAATTTGGTATCTGTATGCTATTGTACATAAGCTAACTAATAAAAGCATTCAAAAAGCATTTATCATAAAATTATTTTGTAGGAATTGTAATCAGGCGCTAAAGAGAGTACCTAAGTAATTTGAGCCAATGGGTTTACTTGGGGTCCTAAAAGAGACCCGATTGCGAGGAGAACCTTATTTGTTAACTTTTAATAACTTTTCTCTATTTACGGATATGACGACACACACAGGCGATTGACGTATGTATGCAATTTCCCATGAAAACCATCCCACCTGGTCTAAAATATAAACACTTATAACAGGATTTAGCATTAAACACACTCTTAAGATGATGCTGTCACCTTTCTTCCCCTTATGTATTCAGTTTTCACCTTTTATTTAGCCTTGCTGAGACAAACATTTGGCTATACCTGTAGGCATAAAGGTTGCTCCACTTTGCTGCTTATTCTGGCTCAGTACTCAGACTACCTATAATACTGATAAGAGGCCCACAGTCTATTGTAAGATTGCATAGTCCTAAAAGTATGGGATAATGTGCAGTCAGCTGGACATTATCGCAAAACAAACCCAGGTAGAGCGGAGCGCTCCCAATTGTGGGGGTCTTTCATCACTCTCTCCGTGATTGCTTTAGATTCTTTAATTAATAGAAAGCTCAAAAGAACAGCATTTAAAAAAAAATAGAAATACTTCGTAACAAATGTCTTAACTGTAACTTTTTATAAATTTAATGGATCATTGATGAATCAAAGTACTAAATTCTTAAAAGAAACAGCAGTGTATGTGAGAAGAAAGAGGCCACAGAGTGATACAAGAGACATTTCACAGCTTTGTATACAGTATAATGGTCACTATACAAAACTATTTGACTGCAGAATGCCACCACTGACCAATCAGAATCAAGCATTCTACTATCAAGCCACGCAATAAGCAAAAGTATCATCAGATTGCTGAATGCCTTTCAGAGCTGCTGTTCTGAAGATGTGCGCTCTCTCGCATCATAACACCTCTAAACATAGTGATTCAGGATCTGGCTTTATATCACCCGTGGCTTTATATCACCCGTGGAATTTGGCGACAAGATGGAGGTCTACTCTCCCACTGTGCTGGCTCTTCCTAACTCAGTGCTAGACGGCATCTCAGTTTGTTGCCATTCTTTCACCGACTGAGTAGACTGCATGTTAGTGCAGCTCTACGCACGAAACTTCCTATGACAGCAGGTTGTAGTTCTGTTTGAGTCTGAATACTGCCTCTGGTCTTTAGCTGGGTGGGGCATCCAGCATTCAGATGTGTGTGTGTCAGGGGAATGTAGGCAGGCTGTACTGGGCCAGGACTGATGTGGTAACACAATGCTTCACACACACGGGCAGAGAGTGTGTGTGAATGACTCGGTGGGAACACGAGGGGCCAGTGCACACACTCATCAGTGTGAGATGCTCTGTGGTCTGTAGGCAATGATTCACTTCCCACTCAGCCTGTGTGCAGACAACCAAGCTTCCTTCACTAACCTCTTCATTTACAGAGTTATTATAGTAACAAGTGGGTCAGTGACAAATGAAAGTGTCCATGATAAAGAGACAAAAAAGGAAAAATCTTTTAAAAATCTAGCACTTTTATTTTTTTCAAGAGCACATGTTCTTGAAAGTTCTTAGAAATGTACTCTTTGTGTTGATGTTGGTTTGTTGGAAGTGTAAATGAAAAACAAGAGTAATTTGGTGTGACCATCAATTTTAAAACATGTAAAAATTCAACAAAATTCCATTTTAATTCAGAAATGTAAAACATGCTCATCATAGAAATGGTGTATTAAAGTTGATGGATGTATAAACTATATGTTTAATGTTTTTTTATTTATTTTTTATAAATTATTAGATCCAGACTTAAACAAATGAGCATTGTGTCAGAATGACCCGTGTCATTGATTTAATATAGAAATATCATTATTTCTTGCTATTTACGATAGGATGTAGCTCTATTAAATTGCCGTCAAACTTTTCTCGTAATAATTTAAGCTTTCTTTTGTTTCCTAAATCTCTTTAATTCATTCCATAGTTGTTTTGTTTCTTGTGCAGACCGTCTTAATTTCAGTGGAGCATTATGTGCTCTTTTCTATTTTTTTTCCAGTGTATCACACACATTTCATTATTAAAAAAGGACCCTGTGCTTGTAATCTGGATAATTAGAGCAAATTTCAAATATGATAAAGACAAACTAAAAAATACTGTTTGTTGTTGATAAAGAAAGCTGAAAGGAAAAACAGGAAAATGGATCAAATCCAATCATGTGTTTGCTTGAGGCTAATAGGGAGAGGGCGAGAAAAGCATTTTGTTTGTCCCGCTGGGCAGAAAACATTAGCAATCCTATCAGCCTCTGTGGGTCTTTGGGCTTCCCATAGATGTGATGTTCCTAATTGCTGTTGGCAGGAGACTGACCATGTTAAAAATAACTGTATAAGTACTGTGGTATCATATATCTGTTACACAACACTGCTCTCAGTAAATTGTGGCTATGACACATGTCGAGAATCTGGCGTGGTTCTGGCAGCGGTGGCCCGCGAGCAGCTGGGTCGTTCCGCTACTGCTGACGGAACCGTAACTTTCCAGCAGGCGACCCGGAGCATTTGAACTCGGAAGGCAGAGGGAAGTTCAGCTTTACCAGGGATCAAACGGCCTATAGGCTCCAGCCACCACAGCTGGCCACCGATCTGGGGGGAACACCCTCGCTGTGGCTTTCTCGACAAATATTAAAGACCGTTCCTTTCGTAGGGACAGGGCTGCTCTTTCTAGCCCTGCCAGTTTGTGGTTGTGTAAATAAAAACTGCCATGGACTCATTCATTTAAGCGTTTAATATCTGAGAATCTAGTGAAATCTCAAAATACACAAGAAAACATGCACATGTTCTGTTTACCAGCTGCAGAAATACTTTCGCTGGCCACACTCTGCTTTGCCTTTCCATTTTTTCCCTTCTTTTGACTCACAACAAAAATGTGTATTAGCATACTTGTTCATATGGTGTGTAAAACGGATGTGCTAAAATTATGCCATGCTGACTAACGTATCTCAATACTAATATGAAAAAAATATTAAAAAAAAGATGGAACATGTTTGTGTAACCAATTCATGTATTGATGTACCATCTCTGTTGTGAATCAGTCAGAATTATACTGCTGGCTCCCTTGATTTTGGCTACCAAATTGTATGTGAGTTACAGGATGCTAATACAGAAGGTTAAGCGAACTTTAAGTGACTTCATACAACATTATCAACTTAGTATTATGTTTGGCATTTTTCCTTGACAGTAAGCAAGCAATTATAGTCTAGTGTAAAACGCTCTGAGGATTACTCTGCCTCTTTTCCAAGTCGCTGTACTGCGTGCTGCTTCCCTCAGTAAACTATATAATTACTCTGAGCCTGTGCTTATACTTCAACCAGCTACAACAAAACTGATTTTCACCTGTACAAGCCAGACAGTAGCTGGGGTTTCCGCTGTCCTACATATTCTGGCATCAACTCTTAAAGAAGCACTCACTATTTTTTCCTCATTAAAAAGAAAAAAAGAATTTGTACACATAATGAACATAACTTTCAAAATGAGGAACACTCACATGAGATGAAGAATCTAGTCATATCCGTAGTCTAGTAAAACCTGTTTTACTTTAAATGGAGCTGGTTGCCTCATGGGAGCAGCCATTTTGAAATCACATGACCTGCTGAATACTGCTCACTTTATCTCAGTAATCCACCTGTTTTGAGACATTTTCACTAGTGGAATAAATAAGGCATTGGCTGATTGGCAAAAGTACATTTTCTACGTAACAAAAACTTGCTTTAACATGATGCTGCATCCACACAAGTAGGCATCAGTATAAGCCGAAGACAACCACCATATCAGCCAACAACTTAATGAGATTCACCTTTTATTCACCTTCATATCATTCAAAATCAATGCACATACATATGCACATCAAATATAACAAATGGAAGCTCACACGTGTGTATGTAACGCTTAATAACCCATGAGGTTTGTTATCGCACATCTTGCACATTTTCACTTCCATTGACCATATTTGATGTGATTTAGGTATGTTCGCTGATGAATGTTTATTATATGTTTATCATATAAAGAATTCTTTCTTCATAAGATGCTTGATGAAAAGAATAAAAAACACCCAATAAATGAAAGTCTTTAAACTTATGGAACCTTATGAGGATGAGAAATTGATGAGAAAATACTGATTAAAAAAGTGCATATTTAAGAAAATAATATCAATATCTGGACCACCTCCAAATTAAGGTGAGGTATGATTTTAAACAAAGCGACTTAAAAATCCAACAGAAGTATATTGCAGAAATTATACACACCTGGATCTCCATGACAACCACAATAATCACAGCATACAGCTAGTCATAAGTATGTGCCAAAAGATATATAAGTGTCCCTATAACTTTTAGGTGTGTAAATGTAAGTGTGGAGAGTTTTATATACCATAACCATGAAACCTCAGCAAGGTGACGTATTCGGGATTCCCCAAAGCCGTCCTGTCATCAGGTGTAATTTCCCTCACCTCGCCTCACCTTCTTCAAGTTTAACACACTACTGTAAACATATACCAGGGTAAGAGAAATACCATCAGCGGTTAGGGCAGAAAGAGCATACAAAAACACAATCTCTATGAATCACGGAGGACAAGCACAATGACATCTGGCAGGCAGGTGGGTTTCAGCATCACTGGAGGGCTCTCACAGCAGAGCTTTAGGATGTGCTCCCTCTACAGGACATAATGAACATTACATCTTTAAAACGTTTCCTTATCTGTGCACTAGAAACAGTTGGCCTAGTAGAAGAAACTGCATCTAAAAGCTGACTGTCCATGAATAGTGGAGTAAAAATTAAACATATTAAGCAGTCTGAATGTTATGTGCTCTACCTACAAAAAACATAAACTAATATATAAACTATACACAATTTGTATTTTGCACAATAACAAGAGCTTCACAGAAACCCTAGAGGCACAAAGCATGCTACTGATATCGTGCCAAAGACTGGCAACGTTTTTGCATTCTGGTGCCTTAAGAAACCGCAAAAACAAACTATTTAAGCTCATCACCTCTGATTGGTCCAATTTTCTGCAGCAGAATCTAATGATATGCGTGTCTCTGTGTTATTTTATGCAGCTGTATTTTCCTTCTGGGCATCTCCAATTATTGCTGCTTCATAATGATAGTATTGGCTGCCAACCAAGCATGGCATAAGATGGCATGGAGTTATGAAAATACGGAAAACAATCAAATAATGTGAAAGAGTCAAGTAATTCTCAGTGGGGCAAAATGCTGCATTACCCTTGACCCATTTTTCATAGCTCAGTCCAGCACAAAAATAATCAACATCTGGAGCATCTGCGTGTGTTTTAACGACATGTATCATTCCAAATTTTTGGTCTGGAACAGATAGGCTTGGTAACTCATTGGAAAGTTCAATGTAAGCATAAACACATGAAACCATATGGCCCAACGAGGTACCTAACCCTCTCCGTAGTCCAAAAGGTTACCTTTGTTCCCGTCAGCAACGGCAACCATCCCAACGGCAACACTCTCCCAAATAAATGTCCATTTTCCCAGTGCCCACCAGAGAGCGTGTCCTCTGCTTGGTTCTCCCAGGACAGATTTATGCTCTCCTTCAGTGCTCTCAACAGCTGTGGGAGTGTAGCACTCTTGGCTAAAGCAGGTTGTGTTAATGATTAGTATGTTTATGGGGCTACAGGCAGACTCTCCCAGAGACGGTGACACCAGATGCAGCTCCAGCCAGCAGGCAGACAATGCTGCCGGACAGAGATGGATGAGTCTAGTAGGCTCTCGCTGAGATGCTCATATTGCCTTACAGTGACCAGAGGCCTCACTGGTAGCCATTTTATGGGCTAACACTGGCATATACTGCTGCCCTCCAAAGACTGCAAAAATGTCTTATAGAGTCGTTTCGGTGTCATCGTAATCACAGGAATGTCGTCTTTAAGGAGCTGACAGAACGCTATGGCCAAAAGTAATGGCAGTGACATTTTTTGTGTTTCGCAAAGTTTGCTGCTTTAGTTTTGGCGCTGTTGATTCACATTGTTTCTAGATTATTTTGCATTGTGCTCAGATGCACTTTTAATAAATGCAAAAAGCTTTATTGGCCAAATAATTAACCCAAATTTCATGTTCTTGAGTTGGCAATGGTTACTTTCAAAGAAAGATGTGCAGCCATCATCACATTGTATCAAAATGGCCTCACATGCAAGTAAATGGCTGCAAAGAATATTGCACCTGAAATAACCATTTACTGGATCATCAAGAACTTCAAGGAAAGAGTTTCAACTGCAGTGAAGAAGCTTCAGGACATCCAGTGTCTAGCAAGCACCAGAACCATCATTGTTTTCCACTATACCATAGAAACATTGTGAAATGCTTATCATTGTTTTTCAGTATACCATACATGGGACAATCGCTTTGGATTGATGTAATTTATACATTTTTAACAGTGGTTATAATTTTTGAGACACTTTAGTTATCTTAATTTGCCCTTAATTTAGGGCTTTTTCAGAAGTGTATGATACAGATCAAAATCCTGCTCCTTTCTTTACAATTCATGACAAGCCACACATGTTGCAGCGCATACTTGACAACTTTAGCAATAAAAGTTTACTTTAAAGTTGTCAGGCCTTATACATGACTCTTCTCTCCATTTCTGTCTAGTCCAGACACAAGTCTAAGTAGCCGAAGAACGCTCCTGTCTAATATTTGTAATGAGCTTAGGCAACGTTTGGCCCAAAGATGAACCAGGATCATCCCCCCATGACAATTTGGCTTTTGACATTTCTGTCTCTCAATATCAAGTGGTTGAGTCCACAGAGACATCTGCCCACCACCGAGGAGAGCATGTCTGACCACAGGGAAATCTGTTTCATATGACTGAGATAAAGCCTCTTGGGCCGCATTTACATTACATGGTTCAAGTGACCCAATTCCATTTTTTTCCTCCAATATGGCACAGAACGGATATGACACACGAACATATAAGCAGGAAAAAAACACATGTATTTGATATTCACAGATAGGTTTCAGGCCTCATTGATTTGTAAAAATAAATCTGATATGAATCGTGCATTTGCGTCTACCATCTAAACGGACAGATCGGATATTCCCGTCAATGGAAATCATACATCATTGAAAAAGCAACGGTGGTGAATCAACTCAGGTGGACACCAACCATGATCACATGACTCTTTTCAATGCCCAGGCTGCAACCAAGGTCTCGCCTCTTTTTTTCTTCACCTTAAGAGACCAATGCTTAAGACACCTTTAATGATGGTACGGAAAGCAAACGTTTGTATCATTTTGCCTGCGTCCACTGCAAATCACACTGTTTTTAGTTTAGTTTATTTATTTATTTAACAGGGACCATTCAGTCAAACATAGTTACAATACAAAGCCTGTAACTGATGCGCAGCATATAGAGTTTATAGCTAATGCTAATTTTCAACTCCTGTCCCTGGTTGGGCATTTCTAAGTACATTATAAAACAGATACATACAATGAGAAAACATTCACATTTCTTCAAACACACACACACACACACACACACACACACACATGTACACAAGTCCTTTTACTTCCTTTTCAGCATAAGCTTTTCCGAGTCACTACGTCTATCTGGGTTGTTTCGCCAAGTGTATGGTGTAAATGCCGATGTAAGATATGGGTCACTTATAAAAGAAGATGTAAGCTGGTCGTTTTTATTTTAATTTTAGTAATTTTGTCATGTGCTTTTGCCATTTTTATTATTTTTATTTTTATTTTATTTTCAGTTTTAGTTCAACTTAAACTTTTATATCAGTTAGGTGCCAAAGCAACACTTCTGTTTTTTTCTAATCTAATATTGTTATATCATTTCAGCTTTATTTAAATTAACAAAAATTATTTTTAATACTTTATAGTTGTAGTTTTGGTTAACAATAACAACTCTGATTAAATCATGTTTTTGTCATCTATAGCAATCACAAGGTTAAGACTACACAACTAAATCTTGACTTAATCAATATCAATCTTCTCTTTCAAATTTGCCATTTCTGAGGACAGATGAGGCTGTTTTTCTACTACTGCCAAGATACAAAAGGTTAAAGGTCTTAGAACACATCTCCATTAATTATGTTTTGCTTTGATATGCATGTGGAGACATTTCACGATCACTTTGTTCTTGCCCTTAGTTTCTGATGTAATAATAAACCTTCCCTAATGACATTATCATACTAACATTCAAATAAACACCTTAATATGGACCAAAACGCATCAAAGAAAGAGTATAAGAGTCTTTTGCAGTGCTTCATCAGCAAACACACATAGTATTTATCTCACAAAACCATCATTAGATGTTATTATTGTCACGGGTCACCGTCTATCTTCACACTACATTCCCCAGAATCCTCTTTAAAGCACCTGCAATTACTCTCCCCGGATTACCAATCACCTGCACCTGGTTACAATCAACAGCCTCATCAACCAGCTCATAAAAACACCCACCATAGCCTCAGTCATTGTCAAGTCTCCAACAGGAACAGATGCTTTACCACTGCTTCACGAAATCTCTGATTCAACCTGTCCTCGTCTTGTAACGTATACTCACCGGAATCATACTAACCTCTGTGTCCTTGTTCTGATGTTCCCAGAAGCTTCACCTGTATCCTGGTCTCCTGAGTCCTTGCGTTCCTCCTGAGTTCCATTCGCTCACGGCAGTATCTAAAGAGAAAAGACAAATCATCACCAAACTGTGTTAGTTTATCACTTGATAAACTGAAGATCTGCTCACCTGGAATCCTTCCCACGCAGTAATCTTCACCGAATTCACCTCTAACCTTTGAACATTCTCACCTTTTGAACTTGATGCACTGAAATAAAGCTTTGTGTTGATTCACTTACCTCTGTCTCCGAGCCTGTATCCTGACAGAAGACTTGACCAAACCATCGTAAAATGAATCACGAACTCTGTGTTCCACAAGACGGCCGGTCTCTAGAAGACTACGCAGGGATTTATCTCCATCTTTTCCAGGACCTGAATTGGAATGAGGAAACTCTCACATGTGAGTTCTGGAGTGGGCTGGACGATACTCTCGCCCGGAAGCTGCTGATGGGAGATCTCCACCTCCCTTTGGTCAAATTCATTGACCGTACGCTGTGGGTGTGTGGTTCCTCACTCTCCGTGGGAGACATTCAGCCCGAAATCCACGTCAGTCTTCCCAAGTCTGCACGGCACGTCACTGCAACCATCAACCCAGCTCACTCTCTATTCACCACGCCGCCCGTCATCATCCGGAGTTCAGTCGCCGACCCGCCAGAGCCAGCCCCAAGGGTTCCTCGCTTCCCTGCTGTTCAACCTGAGACTCCCGTGTGGCCCCGAGCCCGGAAGCTGGTTTCTAATAGTAGGGACCTGGGGGCAAAAATGGCGGATCCAGCGCTCAAATCCGTGCGATCAGCACTAAAATCAGCTTCCTTTCTCCGGTCCTCAGTCCCAGGTCTTACCTCCTCCAGCCCAGAGTTTCCTTCGCCGCTGGCCCCGTCCAGTACCGAGTCCCATGATGTGCTGACCCCGTCCAGTTCCGAGTCCCATGATGTGCTGGCCCCGTCCAATTCTGAGTCCCAGGAAGAGCCCGTCTTCGAGCAAGAGCCAGAGCCCGTCTTCGGGCAAGAGCCAGAGCCCGTCTTCGGGCAAGAGCCAGAGCCCGTCTTCGGGCAAGAGCCAGAGCCCGTCTTCGGGCAAGAGCCAGAGCCCGTCTTCGGGCAAGAGCCAGAGCCCGTCTTCGGGCAAGAGCCAGAGCCCGTCTTCGGGCAAGAGCCAGAGCCCGTCTTCGGGCAAGAGCCAGAGCCCGTCTTCGGGCAAGAGCCAGAGCCCGTCTTCGGGCAAGAGCCAGAGCCCGTCTTCGGGCAAGAGCCAGAGCCCGTCTTCGGGCAAGAGCCAGAGCCCGTCTTCGGGCAAGAGCCAGAGCCCGTCTTCGGGCAAGAGCCAGAGCCCGTCTTCGGGCAAGAGCCAGAGCCCGTCTTCGGGCAAGAGCCAGAGCCCGTCTTCGGGCAAGAGCCAGAGCCCGTCTTCGGGCAAGAGCCAGAGCCCGTCTTCGGGCAAGAGCCAGAGCCCGTCTTCGGGCAAGAGCCAGAGCCAGTCTTCGGGCAAGAGCCAGAGCCAGTCTTCGGGCAAGAGCCAGAGCCAGTCTTCGGGCAAGAGCCAGAGCCAGTCTTCGGGCAAGAGCCAGAGCCAGTCTTCGGGCAAGAGCCAGAGCCAGTCTTCGGGCAAGAGCCAGAGCCAGTCTTCGGGCAAGAGCCAGAGCCAGTCTTCGGGCAAGAGCCAGAGCCAGTCTTCGGGCAAGAGCCAGAGCCAGTCTTCGGGCAAGAGCCAGAGCCAGTCTTCGGGCAAGAGCCAGAGCCAGTCTTCGGGCAAGAGCCAGAGCCAGTCTTCGGGCAAGAGCCAGAGCCAGTCTTCGGGCAAGAGCCAGAGCCAGTCTTCGGGCAAGAGCCAGAGCCAGTCTTCGGGCAAGAGCCAGAGCCAGTCTTCGAGCCAGTCTTCGAGCAAGAGCCAGTCTTCGAGCAAGAGCCAGTCTTCGAGCCCGTTGATCGTGCGCCAGAGCCCACTGATCCTGCGCCCGTTAGGTCCAACCCAGTGTTTCCTTTGCCGCGGGTCTTGCCCAGCCCAAGACCCTCTTTGCTGCCGGATCCCCCCTTTTCTGTCAATTTTCCCATTAAAATTTTGGGGGGGCGCCCACCCGAAGGGTCCTCACCGCCTTGGCCACCCGAGGGGTCCTGACCGCCATGGCCACCCGAGGGTCCCACAGCTCCGCCCTGGACGCCCGAGGGTCCCACAGCTCCGCCCTGGACGCCCGAGGGTCCCACAGCTCCGCCTTGGTCACGCCCACAGCCTGCTCCGTTGCGGCCACGCTCACAGCCTGCTCCGCCGTGGCCACACCCGCAGCCGTTTCCACCCTGGTCCCACGAGCTGCCAGCTCCGCCCTGGAGGCTTCCTGTCCTGTGCAACCACGCCCTCGTCAGCCTCCAGGGCGCCCACCCTCCCACCCCTTTGGATGTTATACGGTGCGAGGACGCGCCTTCGGAGAGGGGGGGTTCTGTCACGGGTCACCGTCTATCTTCACACTACATTCCCCAGAATCCTCTTTAAAGCACCTGCAATTACTCTCCCCGGATTACCAATCACCTGCACCTGGTTACAATCAACAGCCTCATCAACCAGCTCATAAAAACACTCACCATAGCCTCAGTCATTGTCAAGTCTCCAACAGGAACAGATGCTTTACCACTGCTTCACTAAGTCTCTGATTCAACCTGTCCTCGTCTTGTAACGTATACTCACCGGAATCATACTAACCTCTGTGTCCTTGTTCTGATGTTCCCAGAAGCTTCACCTGTATCCTGGTCTCCTGAGTCCTTGCATTCCTCCTGAGTTCCACTCGCTCACGGCAGTATCTAAAGAGAAAAGACAAATCATCACCAAACTGTGTTAGTTTATCACTTGATAAACTGAAGATCTGCTCACCAGTAATCCTTCCCACGCAGTAATCTTCACCGAATTCACCTCTAAACTTTGAACATTCTCACCTTTTGAACTTGATGCACTGAAATAAAGCTTTGTGTTGATTCACTTACCTCTGTCTCCGAGCCTGTATCCTGACAATTATGCTCTCAGCCAAATAATCTTTAGACTTCAGCATGAGGAGCAGTGAACCAAACAATGCTAAGTCAAAACTGTTTACTATCTCTTTGCGTGTTGGAATTATAACAATGCATTTTCAAGTTAAATTGGCTTGATTGCAGTTTCTGATAGCAATCAGGACTGCCATACCACTAGCTGCATGTCTGGTATTTGTTTTATTGTGTTTGAAGTCTGATGAGCTCCCAAATAGAGAGAAAACGACCAGTGAAGGGCTCGAACTGGACACACATTCGTTTGTTGCCCATTGAGTCCCATCCCAGGTGTGGATGCTGGGATCGCTCTCAAACATTTAAACCAGTGTCAAAAACCAGACCTTTATTTATCCATAGAAGCTCCCAGCTGGAACAGTCACTGTGTTTTTTCTCTAAACAAATATATTTGGAAATGTTCTGTCACTGTTTATGGGAATGTGTGCGCGAGGCGAATGTTTGAACCGATACCGTGGAAACAGGCGATGTTTAGAGCTGATAGTCTCTCCCCTTTAATTGCGGGAAATGGGTTTCAGATGTGCGTCGCCCGCTGATCACTTTCGGCCCGGGCTCCCTCGTCATGTCTTATAAAACCACTTCAAGGAGTGCCTGATGGGGGGATGATACCAGGGCTGGGACGGAGGCCTCAGCAGCTGCCTAAATACTCCTCTGGGTCCCACAGAAATAACAACAGCCACATTAGCAGTAGCTGAGAGCTCCATCACCACATTTTTCAAATTTGAAAACAATTACTCTTCATTTACACATAATGAGAACAGATGCTGAAATTATTGGCTTTGTTCGATATTGTACAATTGACATGGATTCAATTTTGGCATATTGAGCTGCTATTCATGTAACGTGTATGAATAAATCTTGTGGGCAAAAGAGTGATGGCTAAATTAAGAAATGTAATTTTATGTGAGTATAGAGACTCAATTATAGGGTTATGAAGCAGGTTTATGCCGTGTTGTATCTATATCCTTTTGATATGGGAGCCTGTGTTGCCCTCTGTTGGAAAATCAAGAATGCTAACCATGCTAATAGCCGCAACAGTGCTAAGAGCCAGGTTTTTTTTTTGTCAATACACAAGCTGTTTTTTTGTATTTACTTTTCAGAGCCTTATTTCATACACTATAGAGGCTGTTTTATGACCATATTGTGTAGCTGCTCCCTCGTGAAAGTTTATTCTAATTCTAGCTGCTTTAAGGATACTTAATGAAAATGTTTACAAGGTTGCAATTTCTCTGCTTTAGTGCACTGTATAAATTGTAAAACGATATATAAACAGTACAAAGAGCCTCTATTCTTAGCTTTTAGAGAGGAGAACGTTTGCCTCTTTCTCATAAACCGAAGTCGCATGCGAGTTAGGGGCTGTTTTTAATGCGCTCTAACGATTTCTCTTTGTTTATCACGCCATTAAAGCTTGGCAGCAGGTGGATTCTGGAAACTGGCCTCCTGACACACAATCTCCATTTCCCAGAAGGAAAGCAGAAAAAGGCCTCATCTTCCAAGGGGTACACATCTCTGTGGTTTTCTCTCTTTAATTTGACAAGTCATAGTGTTGCAGTATGGCAGGCTCAGGTGACATCATCACCCAGCGTGCAACAGGCCGCTGTTAGTGCTTTTCAACATGTGCTGTTGATTTTGGACCAGGTGTATGAAGTGCTTTGCAGTCCAGGGAACGAGCCTGCCCTCTGTGGCAGTGAGAGAACCCAGCGTGAGGCCAGAAGCGATTCAGGGGTCGGTTCTACCACCTGACGACAGGAATGCAGGAATCTTGTTGATCTGAAGGAATGATAAGTGCTGTGTTCACTGTATTTTAAGACTGGACTGGTGTCGTAATGGGTAACACTTAACAGTAAGATTCATTTAGTAAATTTTGGCATAATTTACTCACACTCATGTTGTCCCAGACCTGTACTACTTTCGTTCTTTTTGCACATAACAAGAGACAATGGGGTCCAAAACAGCACTGGACTGTATTATGTAAATGTGTTAGTATATGTATAAATTAACATTAACCTAAATCCAATTTAAAAAAAAAAAAGATTATAGTTTACATTTATATTAAATGCAATTAGCCTAACTTTATAGCGCTATTTTGATTTACTTACATAGGACTTAATAACATATCTAATTTTATAATTCATAATTGTCTTTGCTGCCAAATATACTGACAAGAATTTATGGAAATCCAAACGATACTATAATGTGATTTCAATTTAAACTTTTATGTTATGTATTTAAATGTTACATTGAATAACACACTACAGTTACAATTCTAATCAAGTACTTTACATGTACTTCAGTATGTTAGTCAGCACATAAAAATGAATGTATTTCTTTAAAGCATGACAAAAGATTATTGAAATAATAATCTTAAAAGTAAATAATTTGACATTACAAAGTGCACTTTTTAAAAATGCACTTACATGTAAGAAACAGTCATATAACTCTAATCTCTTTATGTACACTTAAGGTGCCTTTTATTTCATTGATAATATATCTGCAAGTTCAGTTATTGTTTTTTAATTTGGATTTGACGTACACTAAGTGCATATTCATTACAATTAAGCACACTTCTTTTTCACAAGGCAAACAAAGAAAGTCTTTAAAAAGTACTGAATAGTTATTTCATTGATGCTTATATCCAAAGCAATTTACAGGATACAGACTGCACACACAATCCCTTTGTTTTACTCTAAGGAATTATTAGTTTATGGATGGGGTTTGAATTTGCAACCATCCAGTTAGTAGCCCCTGCATTTTACAAATAGGCTGCACCACCCACTATTGTACTTCTTTAAATTGGGTGTGCTTTCAATAAAATGCTTAAATTTTCTTTATGTTATTGTATGAGTTGTATCAAAATGCTTTCACAATTCCTTGCTGAAGACTCACTTCTGGACACACGTGGTTGTGCTTCATGTGCGTTCCATGTCAATCTGGTACTTCAAACGTGCTTATAAATGGGCCTGGCGCGCAGGAATCTGCTCACTGTGTCTCTCACCCTCACTTTGTCATTCATTGGTGTCATAAAAGACCACAGGACACCAAGTGATGATCTTATAAACGTATTTATACATTTGCCCTGAAATGAAGCGTTGAACATTTCTCCGGCTGATCGGACGTCCGAGTGAGTTTCCCAGCCCTGGGAGAGGAAGATTTTAGAGTTTATTTTGGGAGGCCAGTGAGAGGTGGGACAATGACAACAGGAGTTGTGTGTAATGGATTTATCACAGGGGTTTGGCCTTTCATGAGCCGCATTACTTAGATGGAATCAAGGATCCATCTGTTGATTCTGGCAGTGGCACAGCATTCAGAATGACCCTGTCCCCAAACACATGGCCCATGCTGTCTAGTGATTTATAGCACTCAACGCTCACCATAAACAGACAACGATGCCATCTGCTGGTGATACTCAATTTACTCCAGTAAGAGTAAACTTACTGCAAATGTGTCTGCAGACAATGAAAACACAACTCTTGCATTTGCTTGTCTGATATTACAAATATTAATATAAGGGAGATTCTTCTTACAAGGACACGTCTGACTACTTGTAACAACTACTTGTTACATCTATGATTTAACATGTACAGAGGGTTACAAAAACAGAAAATGGAAACCTCTTTATCAAAATAATTTGTTTATAACAATTATGCAAAAAAAAATACACTTATCTATTAGTTTGAGGATTTCTGAGCTGTTCTGGCCTCACTCTACTGAGTAGATATCAGTGCAGATCAGAAATAAGTGATGGATGGAAAGACCACTGTTCATATTTTAACACCCCTCTATAACCCTTTAACATCTGTTCTTGAGCTTCTTGAACTTGTTCATCCTGTACAGCTGATAGAGAGACATTTAGGATATGACTATGCTATGGTTCAAGTTTCCATTGTTGGTAGTTATGAGACATGAGCTTAAATACAGCACCAGCTGGGGGGTCTCACTCTGCATCACCTGCACCCAATCACCCAAAAGACCATCAGCTAGATCTCATCAGTGGGACATTGAGTACTTCAACCCATTTCCACTGAATATATGAAAGATATATTGATTTACTGTGAGTTTAAATACACACAATCCCACGTTATATCTCCAGAAATATTTAAGCGGTTTGCTTGGATTTCTGGAGATGTTTTTTGTAAAGTGACATTCATCAACATACTTTCTATTCCACTAGCGGCACCATTTGGTCATGTTCCAAATGAGCGATGCTATCCTGAGTTGTGACAAATGGCAAATAATATCAAAAAAGTCCATTTCACTCTTAAAAGTCTTAAAAATATTAGTGTTTTACATGTTGCATACTAATATGTAAAAATATATGCACAAAATATGGCTACTTTGATTATAAATGGAGAAAGATTTTTTTTTTTTACGATGGTGTTGTGGCATCTAGCATCATCTTGTAATCTAACCATTTAGTAGTCAAAAATTCAGGAGGAGAATTCCAACCAATTATAAGAGTATCGTAGGTAAACAGCTGCTTACCTCATTCCTTCTGGTGGCCCTCCTCCACTTATTAATAAACTGATTAAGATAAGTCCAGTGGGATAATTAGAGATCAGTTCGAGTATCAATATCAGGCTCCCCACCCAGAAGCACATGATTGTAAACAACAAAATTAGAGATGGCCTTTTGAAAAAGGTCCTTTGACGGGACAATCAAGCAATATC
This sequence comes from Gila orcuttii, assembly GCA_026230005.1. Classification (NCBI taxonomy): domain Eukaryota; kingdom Metazoa; phylum Chordata; class Actinopteri; order Cypriniformes; family Leuciscidae; genus Gila; species Gila orcuttii. The sequence continues at coordinate 25,583,627 of JAPDVR010000007.1, read as the reverse complement.
ACATGAGCAAGTGTAATACTGAGTAACTGAGTAACATTTCCCAGTTACTCTTTGCCAGTTTTTGATTTGCCAACAAAAATAACTTAAAAGAAAAGCCACAGTAGATAAACTATTTCACGTCTCCAAGCAACACACGGTAATTGTTCGGTTCAAAATCACTGATCCCAATTCAGTGAATGATTCAATGACTCACTCAAACAGACAGTCACATGTTTCGCTTCTTTTTGGTTTTGGCCAATTATTTTAAGCATAAATACAGATTTTTAAATACAGATCATCTGTATCTGGAGTCTTCTGTCTTTGTTTTGTTTTTTTATCTTTATCCTTGTGTTTATTTATTTATATTTTAATAGACTAGTAGTTATGCATTTGCTATTTGGATTTATTGGAATCAAGTTTGGTGCTCATTGCGGCATGTTTTGTATGATGATGATGATGATGATGATGATGAACTTAAATTGTCCTAAATTAATCTGTGTGTTTGAACAAATCATTGAATGAATGATTCAATTATTCACTCATAAATACAGTCACTTGTTGCCACCTACTGAAATAAAGATGTAACCTACAGAAATTCTGCAAACAAACGGATACAAAACCAATAATATTTGAGGGCCGGAACAAACTATTGTATAAATTAACAGCTCTGATAATTATAAGTTCTAATTTCATCACATTACGTTGCTCGCTTTCAGTGTAAAACCGATTTCCTCCCCTTATTTTCCTGAGGCAGCAGGTGTCGTCTGATGTCTTTCAGCTTTAGATAAAAACAAGCAGGCCTTTCAAGTGATAGCTGCCCAGTTGAATTTAGCATCAGGTTTGTTTGCATGACAGGACTGTGTCTCGTCGGACTGTGCATGGATTTCAAGCAGAGGGCTTTGATCAAAGGCGGGTGTGTCTGTGTTCAAGAGAGCTCGGCCAGTCATATTGAGCCTTTATTAGTATTAACCAGTGTTTGATCTTCATTCAGACCGGTAAGGTTAAACAAAGCTGGCAGCTCTTGTTTGTTTGTTGTTTTTTTCCCATAAGAACTACAGTTCTTATGTTTTAGTTTTGTTCTTTCCAATAACTGCTCAGCATTTTACTCACCTCAGGTGTGTCATTTGGGACAGGGCCAGTGTGGTAAACTTTAGTCTTTTAACTGTGTAAGAGTATAGTACTTATTTACCCTTTTTACCTTGTGTTTACATTCTATAGAATATGTATACTTTTTAAGAACATGTATATTCTTAAAAATAAAAGTTACAAAAAAAAGGGGGGGGTTTACCTTTCAGTAAATATTTCATTTTTGTTTCTTAGTGTGAAGAGCATTTTAACAATCTAAGGAACATTTTTTCCACTATAAACAACCAGCAAAGGAAAGGTTAAAGTCAGCATGAAACGGAAGTTGCAATCATTTTTTTCTTCCCTATTATGACATATATCTTAGTGAAACGGCTTCTCGTACAAGAAAAAAATGTAGGGCCGGACTTCATTTTGTCCATTGGGAATTGATTAGATGGTTGTGGCTTGCTATAATGTGATGTCATGTGGAGAAAAAAATGCATGGTGACTAAAGGTTCTTCATGGAACCATCGAGGCTAATAAAGAATCTTTATTTTTTTTAAGAGTGTATCTGTTTGAAAATGAGCACTTTTTTCATGCTCTGTACTGTATGTGTGTTTCTGTTTAGTGTCTGTCTTATCATCTCAGTGTTGTCCAGCTGCAGTATCAGTGATGTGTCGTGCCGCCCACCTGCCCCTGGCTGTGCCGCTAAGCCCTTTCTAGAGTCCTGATAGACAACCCTGTGATAAGAGCAGCAACATGATCTCGTGTTTGCTTTTGATGTGACCCACAACAAAGAGCTGGACAGATTCTTGTGCTTTACAGGGCAAGTGAAAAATGAAACAGGCCACAGCCTATTGTGCACAATGACATAGTTGAGGTTTTCTCTTTATTAACATTGGCATGGATTGCTCATATAGTTCATACCCATAAATCCTTGAAAACTAACTGCAGTAAGATTGTATTTATAATCCACACATTCATTTGTGCGAGCATAGAGAATATTTCTAAAATCTCTATTACATAATTCCATAAACTGCCATGTATTTAACACCTTCATTGCGCTATTTCCAAGTATTTCCACCTAAATGTGGACAAACTGAATAAACGGTTGTCCTTCATATGAAAAGCTTTATCCTCTGCTAACAGCTGGGGAGGTATAGTCAGCATTTGTTCAGAGATTTGGCTGTTGGCAGCAGTGCCTCGGCTGAAAGCAGGATTCTGTCATGAGTGAGAATATTAGACAGATAGGGACCCGAGGGTGTATAATTTCGCTAGCTCTTGCCTGGGGTTATTAAATATTAGCCTGAGGTGCTGAAGGGTGTTGCTGACAGGGGCTATCATCAGTTCTCCCTATCATCAGGATTTTGCGCTTCTTCCAAATGCTTGCACCCCTGACACTTAGTAGATGGTGCCCTCTTCTGTCCTTATATAATACAGTGATTAAATTGAAACTGAAATGTGCATTTCTGAAACTTTGAGAAAGACAGGGTACCTGTATATATTTTATAATAAGAATTCATGATATGTCCATATCATATTCGTGATGGGCCGCCACTAGAAATTCTATATTTATTTTAAATCTAATTTATAATTTATGCAGTGAAGACTGTGAAATGTTTGATAACTATTAGGTCTAACAGGTAAATATACAGAAGATGAATAAAGCACTGTTTACAAGGTTACATGTGTCAAAAACAATACATTTTTGTGCATTTTGGCAGGGCAAGTAAAAATCTGAACCGACCCAACTGGGCCAATAGAAAAAAATCATTTTTTCTACTGGGTTTACAGTATGTGAAAATTGTTTTTAAGTTTGCATAAATTAAAAGTGAAAATTTATAGCTTTCAATTATACTGTAATGTTGAATGGCTATAATTAATGACTTAAATTGAGGGAAAAAATAATTTCATAGAGACATAAGTAGCAGTATTGGTATCTGTGCTGGCCTTCATTCATAAAAAGAAATATTATAAACTTTATAAATTTTTGTTTCTACATTAAGTTGGAGATTAAATGTGAAAGTATTATCAATATAAAATATAGTTTTTTAAAAAACTTGAATGTTATGTGAAATTAATTACAGAAAAAAGTGTGATTACATTTTTTTATGCATATATTTTTTAAATGCAGGAGACTTTCCGATCACACTGAAATGAACAAAACGTGGTCATGCAGCTGGACAATGTCACAATTTTATACCAATTTTGCTTAGTTTATTACATTTGTAGACTGTTTTTTATGACTGACCACAAGGTGGAGAGAGAGTGCAGGGAGTGACTAAAAGAATACATAAGGACAGTGGCAGTAAACAACCTTGATTTAACTGCTATTGCTATATAGTCATGTGGCTTCATTAAAGAATTTTCTGATTTTGGCACAAGTATATGACCTAATTCACATATCCTTGACTCATAAAGTCTCACAACTGTTGCCATACAATGATGCAGATTCATATCTTAAGTAATATTGACAAACCTAGCAACTGCTGCTTCTGACTTTGAGATGTTATTAAAACTAAATAGATACTTAAAGATTTAAAACAGAGAGGTGCTACATTTATACAGATGGTTTGTTATTATTAAAAGCAGATCATTTCATTGTCCTTTAGTAGAAAAGTACTGGATTCACAAACAAGCGAAGTAAAGAGAAGGGATTCTTTCTGTTCAGACACTGCTTATCACAGTAACAGTGCAAGGTTTGCTGCAAGTGGTTAATATTCATAACCCTCTCCCTGCATATTCATTAGAGAGACACAGTCAGTACTACCACTGAGACGCTGCATTGTGGGCAATTCCTCTGGGTTTCACAGATTCCCTGTGTTCTATTATGGAACATGCAGTATTTTCAAAGACAATACTCTCAATATGAGATGAGTAGTGCATAATTTTATTGTTTGGTTTTGTTATTGTGCAAGACTTTGAATTATTTTATTATTATTTTTCTGTATAATTCATAGGTACTTCAGAGTGTAGTAAAGTGTATCTGTCCTGCCAGCTGTTATGATCAGACAGGCCTTTTTGTCATTCGGCAGAGCCACAGATGGGAGACCAGCATGGGGTCAGTAGCAAGCAGACAAAAAACACTACAATTTAACTTGAACAGGAACATAAACACGGTTTGGGAATTAATAGATTTTAAATTTGGATTGCATTCAGTCTGTTGCATCATATTATAATGTAAAATCTCTGTATTTCACCTGTGTCTGGCATTTATATTCTGACAAATATTAGTAAATGAAGATTAGTTATAGCTTGGCCCACCATAAAGCAAATGATATGTTGACTGCTTTAATCCCGATTTAAGATGGATGAGCAGCTTGATTCTGGAATGAATTTGGGTTTCTTTTCCCAATCTCGGAAACTTAAAGGATTACTCATATAACCTATTTATGCCAAGAAAGAGTAATCAGTTTGCTTTCAATACGCTTTTTCAAACATCAAAACGTGCAGTGGGTTAGGAAAATTGTCATTTATTTATACGATTTTAAAAAAAAAGAAAATACTAGAAAACCCTCTAGGCCAAAGATTATTAAAAATACATATATTATTGTTACTGTTGTTTATTATGCATTTATCAATACAATACAATACAATACAATACAATACAATACAATACAATACAATACAATACAATTATCTTGGTTGATCTCATGTCATAGTTTAATCATTTGAAATAACACATGGTGTATTTCAGTGCTAAGTAGGTGAAATGGAGTAGCTAAGGAGAGAATTGTTCCCTGTCTGAGAATAGCAGAACTATACTTGGCTCATGCGGTCTAAAAATTCTACCTTCTGAGGTGATATGTGGACACGTTTGTTTCTATTGGTTCTTTAGACTGTCATTCGTCTTCTGTAGCCCTGAGGTTGGCTAATTACACAGACACGATGGGATAATCCCGGTTAACAGAAGCTGATGTCAGATTGGTTAGGTTTACCACAAATCCCCTCTGGTTGAGGTAGGCGATGCGGGACTGGCTTGCAGTCACTACTGCAGAAAAAGTGGAGGGAGTGTCTGACTGCTCTGGAATTTCCTTTATGATGGTCTGTCAGTCCACTTGCTAACCTGCCTGTTTTACTAACCAAATGGATCTGCACTTTTGATCTGATACGCTCAAGCTCTTGCGACGTCTCCGCGCGCACAGGGCCGTATCATAACATTTTTGTCGCGCTCTCTGCAATATGGGTACCGTGTTATCTGTGTCCCCTATAGTAACTAAAGGGACCATTCTGGAAGATGGAGAAGACGAAGCCAATGGGAAAATAGAAAAAAGCCTTAAAAAGCAGTCAGTAGTCGTGTCCATGCTCACATTTAAGCGGCTAGTGACTGCATCGGGTAAGAAAAAATGTACCAAGAAAGTAAATCCGAATCTTGCTCCGCTGCCAGATAGCAGCGACTGTCCGGTCGAGCATCTGAACCAGGAGAACTTCAGGAAATCGCAACAATCGACCGAGCGGAAAACGAAAAATGGACCTCTTGCGGTGCCCATCCCCACGGTTCCTCCCCATATGGATCAGGACCAGGACCAGCTCAATACAGCGCCGAAGCAACTGGTGTCGGTTCAGAAGCAGCCCAGCAACCGGTCGCTCCTGTCGCCACGGCGCGTGATCGTCCAGGCCTCCACCGGGGAGCTTCTCCGTTGCCTGGGTGAATTCCTGTGCAAACGGTGCTGCAAAGTCAAGGAACTAACCTCAAATGAGGTCATCCTTTGGTTCCGCAACGTGGACAGGACTCTGCTGTTGCAGGGCTGGCAGGACCACGGGTTCATCACGCCGGCCAACCTCGTGTTCGTCTATCTGCTCATTAGGGAAACTGTAACCGATGATGTTGACAATCCACGTGAACTCCACGGGACCTTTCTGACCTGCCTCTACCTGGCGTATTCCTACATCGGAAACGAGATCTCGTATCCTCTCAAGCCCTTCATGGTCGACACCAATGCGGACGCGTTCTTTGAACGTTCGTTAGATGTCATCGATAAACTGAGCGGGAAAATGCTGCAGATTAACATGGATCCGCACTTTTTCACAGAGGTTTTCCAAGACTTAAAAAACGAAGGAGATTGTAAGAAGCATGGAAGCGAACTGGACCGCTGACTGTGATCGTTTTTTTTAGGTATAGGCTATTTAAGTGTTTGGTGTATAACATACATAGCCTAATATTCATATTTTTAGTTATTATGTACAATTTATATTATTATATTGGCTACATTATTAAAGATTGGACGTTGTTATCAAGGCTTAATTTATCTCTCAAAACATTACAGTGGACAAGTGAGTGGGTCTCAGGAGGATAAATCTAAATTTGAAGAGATGTGAATGGAACTATCCAAGGTGCTGACCTGATTTACATGTGCTCATGTTGCTCTGTTGACAGACGCCATTCTGGATGTGAAACTTGAAAGCGTTTTCTCTTCACTGAGATGTTCTATGTGCCAATCCATGTGTGATCTTTGGAAACTACGGGTTTTTTATTATTATATTCACAATGATTTGAGGAAAAAAATGGGCAGATCTTGCTTTGGAGATTATTTTATATTTTGACATAATTCTTCAGTGCTCTTGCTTGAATGAAATAAAACCCAGTCTGACTGGTTTTGTTGATTAATAATGCATTAATCGAGTTTATTTTCGTCACTGCACGTGCCAGTTGACGAAATAGGCCTATTATAAGCTCATCCATTTAAGCTTTGTACACTTTGGGACAAGGCATCTATCCACCATGTCTACACTAATGTATTATTTTCATGATTTGTTATCACAACTTTTTTTTTTTCTTTTGTCAATGAACTTAGAAAATTAATGTGGTTCAGACAATATAATGTGATATATTATTTTGAGTTTCTGTTGATTAAACCAGTCTCCATTGTATTAACTCAATTTTGTTTTCTTCAGGAAACTCAATTTTAAAGCAACCATGTAACTTTAAGTTAAGAGTTTTAGTGTGACAACTAACATGCTCCAATTGATTTATCTCTCTCTCTCTCTCTCTCTCTCTCTCTCTCTCTCTCTCTCTCTCTCTCTCTCTCTCTCTCTCTCTCTGTGTGATTTAGCCTATGCGTTGGTTATTTTACCTTTTTAATCCTTTCCCCTTGATTCTTAATCTTTTTTTAGAAAAAGGAAAGAGCAAATTGTAAATTATATAATTATTATATAATATGCCTAATTATTAGTCTACAATTAATTTACAGATGGATAAATCATGTTTATGACTTCACTCGAGGCTACCTATTTATTTTATGTGGAACTTTTTTTGATCATCAGCCAATCCCGTTCAGCTGAAAGCAAGAATGAGCGAGTCTCGCGGAATTGTGAATAAAACACTTGATATGAATGATCTTCGAGTTCATTGGCCGGAATTTGCTGCAGTCTGTGAGATGTGTTTCTCTGGGTCAGCGGAATACATGTGAACTGGGGCTTCGTCTCTCCAGTCGGTCTCTATAGTAACCGCAGGATCGCTCATTCACAGCACTGCAGAACCTCACGCGCTTTGTCTTCAAGCAGCGCGTGGCCACATGCACATTATGAATACGTCAAGAAGGCTATGTCCTCAAGTAGTTTTGGAGTAGGAAATTTGCTCGCCATCAGCACATGTCCTAGTTTGGGAACTATTTTTAAAGCTTCTGTTGTATAAAGCAACATGAGGCTACCTCTAGTTTCCAGCTCCCAGGCATTGACCATATATTTATTTAATGATCTATCTATCTATCTATCTATCTATCTATCTATCTATCTATCTATCTATCTATCTATCTATCTATCTATCTATCTATCATCTATCTGTCTGTCTATCTGTCTAATCTGCAAGTCTTGACAAACTTTCCTTTTCCCGGTTTAAAATCACATCATTGGATACATTTCAGTTTAGTTATACTTCTTTAAATTTAATTAAATGCACATTAAAATTATGGAATTCTCCATTCAATTCTGAATGGTGGACAGGTTATACATTCATAATAATCCAAAGCAATATCACTGGACACTACAGTTTTTCTCATTCGCTTTGGTGCATTTCTCACATCACTATTTACATTTGCACAACAGTTAATGCAGTTCTCAAAACAATTAGTACAAACTGCAAAACCTAGTTGATAACCTGCAAAAGCGTGTCACTTGCTCAAAATGGATAGCTCATTCCTCAAAAGCAAGTATTCATGTCAATGAAAGTGTCAGTGTCATCAAGATGAAAAGTCCTGACACCATTGTTTATGAACAAGATAGTCAAATGGCTTTGTCATGTTTTCATTATGACAGTTTACTCTGTAATGTTTTCCAATGCAAAAAAGTCAGATCTTGGTGGCACTACCTGAAAATGCTCAAAACAGCAATATATATTTGAAAACTACAGTAAAGTTACACATTACTGTATTTAGTGAGGTAACTGAGTACAAGACACTGGATATGTATGTTTCACATTTTTGCATATGCTCTTTGCAATTGTAATTTGTTCACAGCATTGTGCAAAAGAAAAAATACACCCTTATTTACAACAAACATAAACTCCCTTTGGGTAGAGCTGTGCACAACTGTAAACAATATTGCAGTACATATTGTAACTGAACATACATAGTACTGTGTAAATCATTCATGCACATCCAGACGTTCCTCTCTGTCTGGCCACATAGGTTCACCTGAGAGAAATTGTTCAATTTAGGAGACATTTTCAGGAAAAAAAAAGATAAAGAAAATTGTAAAATTTGCTTGACAGATTTTGACATCTAGTTCAACATTTTTGTATGTGATGACTCAAGCAATGAAATGAGGACTATTAGTTTTATATGGAATGACTATTCAGCAATCACAAGTATAGTTAATTTTGACATAAGCAAATGATAATGTTATAAAACAGCAGAGAGTTGTATGAAAGCAATTGATGCATGTCCAAAAGCATTTGCAATTTGTTGGAAGGAATGAGAAACTGCTACTATGATGTGCACAAATGACTAAATATTGTGGAGGTTGAACTAACTGTTGTGCAAATGTAAATAGTGATATGAGAAATGCACCAAAGCGACTGAGAAAAACTGTAATATGTTCTGTCTGCTGTATGAATGTTTCTTAGTTGCACCTATGAAGACTCCTGAATCCTTAGTAAATAAGTGTTTACCCCAAGAGACCCCAACCAAAGTGCCAAACAAAGAATGATTAGTTCTATTTTTGTACTTGTTATAATGGTTCCTTAATCTGCCAGGAGGCTTTCTTCTGTAGTCACAGTCAATTTGACCGCATGACACTGTGCCATGGCTATATATACTGTATAAGAGATCTTACCTAAGGCTTTCCACCAGCTAATCCCAGATTAGTGGAAATAGGTTATATCGGGTTGGAAATCAAAGTGTCATTAGTAATACTCTATCGATGAGTCAGTGAATAAACATCTTACATAAAAACTCTTCCTTTCAAACAGATGACTTAGTGAACTTAAAGCAAAGGAAATATATTCTTCACAAAAAAGTAGTATAACTTTAAGGAATAGTTCACCCAACATTTTTTTAAAAATTGATTACTCACACTCAGTTCCAAACTAATATTATTCTCTTTTTTGAGAAATTCTAAAGAATGTTCAAGCTGCTCTTCATACAATAAAAGAATGTGACCAGTGACTGTCAAGCTCCAAATAAAATAAAGAAACAGTCCATATGATTCATACAGGATTGGAATGACATGAAGGTGAATAAATGATAACAGAAATTATTTTGACATGAATAATATAGAATGTTGCAAATTATTTGTCTAAAACTGTTGTATAATGAGTAACGTGTTCACTTTGTTTCAGTCTCTCTGTGGGAGAGCGAGATGGAGGATGTTGACTATATATAGAGTCGGAGTGGGTGTTCCGTGACTGACTTGAATGGATGATACATTCAGAGCCACCCACTGGCTGGGAGTTAGTCACTAGATCACACAGACAGATTCAAAGCAGTACTGCTCATTAAGCTTTCTCTAGGGGACACCAGCCAACACTCCTCTCCTGTCACAGAGGCTTGTGTTTACCAGAAAGACTGCCTCACAATGATTTCAGCAGCCAATTAGAGCGCTATTAACAAAGTTGACTTAGATTGATCGCTCTTCACGTTCCTTCAATTATAGCATTTATCCTTGACACACCCAATGTGACAGCAGTGATTTTTTTTTTTTTTGAGATTGGCACCATGTAAACACAGGTTAGGCTGTAAGAAAATAAAGCATTGGGCATTTTTAAGTGCCTTAAAACATTAACATAAAGTGTGCGATTGAGTTTACAAGGAAGGCAAAAGTAGGAAGTGTTTTTGCTTGATTACTGTACATACTTGTTTAGGACAAAAGAGATTGGAAATGTTCTCCTCCCATCTGTGTGTTATGCAAAAGCTGCTGCACTGGACTAAGCACACATAATGTCCAGATTAACTCTTGTACATTCACTCAGTGACACCCTGCAGCTGAAAAGAGCTTATTATAAGAGTGATTTAGCTCATAGAGTACTGAGGAAGACCTACGGAAATATAGATTAGATGCTCTTTGTTGTTATTGACTTACATTTTTACTTTCACTACTTCTCTTGAATAAAAAAAAAAGATTAATTGTTAAGTAATAAGAATTGTGCATAGTTACTACTTTAATTGAATTATATCTAGGGTTACATATAAGCTGATCAATGGTTTTAAAAATCATAGGTCACAAAAAGTGTGCTGTGGTATCTTCATACTATTGACAAATGCACCGACGCGTATTGATTATTTTAGAGAAGAAAATCTTTAGCCTAATCTTAATATAGGGGAGGCTACGGTTGGTTTTCAAACCGTGCTTCAAGTGTTTCATAATTATACTGTTTAAAGCTTATACGGTCTATTGTGACAACTTACCCCATAAATCCACTATTGGGGCATATTATGTGTTGTTAAATAAGCTGTATCCTTATCTGGGCAATAACGACGGAAAGTGAACAAGGTCTGTGTCTACACAAAAATTAAAAAAATAAGCCGAGTCAGAGAAATATTCACTGGAGCAGAAAGTGTAACTTCTATCTCCCCTACAGCGAGCAAAACCTTAGAGATCCTTAAGCTAGACTCACATACAGATATAGCTTTGGTTGTCCCAAACCCTTTCTTTAAGCTGGAATCTGTTGGCCAGACTAGAACCTATTTAAAATAAGTCCAGTGTGTTAGTGCAAACAAATCTTGACATAAATGGCGGACCCCAGTAGAGCTGCTATTGGCATGCAGATCACACTGATGGGACTTATGGGTCTCCTCACAATACACAGCAATGCTGGAGAAATTCCTCATCATGACATCAAGTAAGCAACTATAGCCAATAAGCCTATACAAGAAAGCCATTTGTCACAAAATAGCCAACTGAACTGCATTGCCATGCGTATGTATCTTAGTCACGAATCACGATACATTACAGGAAAAGGTTGGGATTTCTTTCTTACTTCCCCCAGTTTGCCTCTTTTAGTATTTTTTGTCATAAAGCTGAAAGAATGTCCTGCGGCGCAGTTGTAGGTACGATGGAATATAGCTACATGGCGCCCTCTTGTGTCCCGATTGTGTATTGTAGAACGAAGCGTTCTGCAAAATGTACAGTGTTGGGGTGGGGGGGGGGGGGGTGGGGGGGGGGGGCAGGAATGTGGTTAGGAACCATAGAGGTTCTCGGTCGACACACTCGACCGTTTTATAACACTGTGACAATATTTTCCAACTTTTGTTAACGTTTATTATGCTGTTTTCTTAGTGCGTACCGATGGCTGGCAGCCACAGCATAGACAATGTTTAAGCTTTTTCTTGTTGGGACAATTAGTCAGATAAATAGCTACGACTAATTTATTATTATTATTAGGCCTATTAGCCTACATTTTTTAAATTACTAAATGTTACTATTTTAGTTAGTAACTAATCATATCCACAAAATAGAACTTTGTATTTAAAAAACACACAATTATAATTATAAAATAATAATAATAATAATAATAATAATAATAATAATAATAAATAGCACAGAGTGATAGCGCATTTCCCCCTTGGTTCTCCCAAAAAAATGAAAATTCTGTCATTATTTACTCACCCTCAAGGTGTTCCAAACGTATGAATGTCTTTCTTCTGCTTAACACAAAGGAAGATATATTCTGAAGAATGTTGGTAACCAAACAGTTGTGAGGCACCATTATGGAAAAATATGTACTATGGACGTCAATGGTGCACCACAATTTGGTTACTAACATTCTTCAAAATAACTTATTATGTCCAAGTCAAGTCACCTTCATTTATATGGCGCTTTTTACAATACAGATTGTATCAAAGCAGCTTCACAGTGGAAACACATTCTTCCACATAACAAAGAAATTCATACAGGAACAACATGAGGGTGAGTAAGTGATGACGGAATTTAAATATTGAGGCTTTATAGCAAAGATTTCTACCCTCATACAAAATCAATTTAATTAAATTTTGCATTTTTCAGAATTAATTAAATAAAAATTCGCTACTCCCAAATACCACCCGAAATAACTTTAGCCAGGTTAGAAACACACACAAAGAATAACCCTATAACAGATCAGACTTTTTAACAATTTTAATGTTTTATCACAAGCAAAATACATTATAACCAAATTATCAACATAGCAAAACGAAGGGAAGTAGGCAACACAGACTGGTGATCAGTAGCCTATAGCCTACTCTCGTGTTTAAGTAGACCATTTAGGCTACGGAAAAAAAAAAAACATAGTTAGCCTATTCTTTACGATTTATTAGGACATACGCTTTTGAAATGTATGCCTAATGTTCAGACCCACACCGTCCACCCTATGCCCAATGTTTCGACCAACACCCATAATTCGTAAATATCGTAAATAAATAACGACATATCAAAGCGCTTTATGTGGGCTAAGTGTGAACTATATGCTCGACAAGTGTAGTAGCGAACACGTTTTTGCTTCTTATCACTTGTTCTCGTACCATGTAGTATTTCTCCAACATTACATTAATTTTGTCTTCTCTTTTGTTGACCTCAAAGGTTTGGGAGGTAGCCTAAAGCAAAACCGATTTTAACTGATCAACACAGCTGATATTAATGATGAATTAGCCATGTTATTTGTTATCCATAAGATGGCGCTAAATTGTTTTCTTATCTTATAATGGTCAACATTAACAGTCCTCCAAATGTTAAGCCAAAATTATCATTTTCAATCGAGTAAAGAATTTAAGGCCTATTCAGTGCCTATTGTAAATTATTAGGCTACGGTATTATTTGGAGTGATTGCGTTGGCTATGAATTAGTTTGCGCTTTTGAATAGGTTATAGCCTATCGGCGCGCACTCCTGAGGCAAATTTTTCTCTTTTTTTAATCAGTTATAGTGCGTATTGATATTATTCAGGTTGTTTAAAGTATTTATATTGTTTACGCAACTTAAATGTGACGCAGACACGGCACCGAAGGGTCCTGGCGGTTGCAGGTTGTGGCTGTGGTAGAGGGTGGGAGGAGATCCGGGCCAGTAGGAGAACCCCGACGGACCAACACCTGGAGCAACCAGATTGAGTTTGGAAATGCCTGAAAACTGGATGGGAGCGAAGTTGCTCTGGAACTTATAAATAGCTTGTTCAGTTGAAGAGGGCTGGCACACTTGCGCCAGGCCGTTAAAGTCAAATTTGTACGCGTATCGCTTTCCGTGCACCTTGGTCATGATGTTTTTGTCGTAGTAATAGCGCAGAGCGCGACTCAATTTGTCATAGTTCATGTTCGGTTTACTCTTGCGTTCCCCCCACCGTCGGGCCACCTCGTCCGGGTCTATGAGTTTAAACTCTCCATTGGTCCCCTCCCAGGCGATACATGTCATATTGGCGCTGTCAGATAGCAGCTCCAGGAGAAACTGCCATAGCTGGATTTGTCCACTTCCTATAAAATGGAAGGAAAGTAGGCTTACATGTAGCCTATGTAGGGAAAACAAGGAGACCAACCTTTTTTTAATCAATATTCTGTGAAGACAGAATAAATAGAGAACAGAGAAATAGAAATAGAAAATAAAAGTTATTTGAAGTTAAAATCACTCTTCTAAAAACAGTTTTACTGTATAGGGTTCTTGAGTTGGTTATAGGCTATGGTCATTTGGAGATATATAAAAAAAAACATTTGATATTTTACTATAGATTATTCAGTGTATTGGTTTCTTGGTTCTGCAGTCTTACAAATAAAGGTTATTTATTGGCATGATTTTATGAAGAACCTTTAAACATCCATGGAATCTTTCTATTGGAGGTTCTTTGTAGTGTAAAAAGGTTATTTAGACTATTTAAATGTTATTCAGAAAAACTTGAATGTTCTCTAAAAGGTTATTTTGGCAGCACAACATTGTTCTTGACAGCCCATCATCTTATATAGCCTTCTAATTGGGTACTTTATTTTTTATTTAATGATTTATTTTTTAGGTATAATCATAACAAAATTGTGTATACAATTTTGCGTAATGCACACATTAGTTATTTTTAAAATTATGTAAGAACCTTTTATTAATTTATTTTTGCACAAAAGTAAGAAAATTCGTCTGTCAACAATTCATCGCAGCACTCACCTTTCTGCACGCCTGTGTTGATGGGGGTCCAAGAAGAGCTTTTGCTTTCCTTCAGAAGATTTTCTGTGGGGTCTGGAAGAAAACGTTTAAAAAATACTTCTGACAATTAGAATTCATATTCTATATGTAGGCTACTTGAAAAGGAGTAAAAAGTCAAATATGCATGAAACATATTTCCCCTTGTTTGTGTATAGGCCTATTTGTAATAATTTTAAAGGAAAACCACGTAATGTCATCCATCTATAAATAAGAATTCGCAATAAAAGAGTTTAAATAGTAGCCTATGAGTATCGTCGTGTTGCTGCTCGATGTATTTGCCCAGACTTCAGCGCTGAGGTCAGGAAACGCGTCCAGGAAAAAGGATATCCGATTTCCGACAAAAGAGGACATGCGTTCCAGATGGAGAAGTCACCCACCGGCGGTGGTGCGCAGCGTACACCCGCAGACCCCTAGCATCGCCCTATTCTTTTCACTCATTTCAGCAATTTTTCTCATTTTACTCACACAAAAAGACTATGTACCTGAGAGATACATGTTAAACATAAGGCTTCCTCCGCAGTTCTGTCGCATTGTGGTGGTGGTGGTGGTGGACGTGAAAGGGTATGCTTTCATTGGCGCAAAGATTTTTATTAAACTTTATCTCAAAACTGTGATCTGGAATAAATGTGAGACAGATTGAAGTTTCCAGGCAACTGTCACAAGCCCCATCTCTGAGACAATATTCAGACAGCAATTTCCTTCGGTGCATTGGTTTAATTAAAAGAGCAATTTACCTCTGCCATCCCTCCCCGTCTCCACAATAAAAAGGAACCGATAGAAATTCGGCCTTATCAATCCACCATCAAGGTTTAATAAAGTTTCTGCGTTAAGATCAGAGTTTCTATGGAGAATTGAAGTGTTTGACATGGAAACCGGTTCAGATCCTCTTTCTTTTCCGCCTTTTTACCTCTTTGCAAACAGAAAGGCCTGTTCCATGTTGGTTGAGAATATTTACCTTTTAACCATGCCTCAGTGCATAATGGTAAACAAGAACATTTTTATCCCAAACGTATGTTGCTTTAATGCGCAATATTGTAAACCCTGTGCCACTTATGATCGGTTCAGTTATACTGTTACGTAATGCACTGGTTGTCATTAAACAAAACATTATTATTTTTAAACTGAGTCAAGAACCCAAGTGCTCTACATAGAACCCAAAATAACTTTTTTTCTTTATTAATAACTGCAGTACATATAGGGTAAACATTTTATTTTTACACCTTTTTTATTATATTATAGTCCTTGAACTTCATGTACCTTTTAACAAAACCAAATCTTAATAAAAAAAAAAAATACTAAATGTGGACGACAACAAAGCAGTTTAGGTTCACCATATATTTTACAGTAATCCCATACGACACTCGTGGACCAATGAAGTGACAAAAAACAGACAAAGAAGATAAATGCTTTATTACTTTGTTTGTGCCGAGAAAACATATTATTAATAATAATAATAATAATAATAATTTTTATTGTCAATTTCAATGTTGTCCATCTGTACATGGGTGTGTGCTTTTTATTCAAACCTGAAAGGGGTAATAAATATTTGTTTATAACAATTATATATATATATATATATATATATATATATATATATATATATATATATATATATATATATATATATATATACACACAATAATATAAAAAAATATAAAAATAATAAAAAATAATATAAAATAATATAAAATAATATAAAATAATACACTGTAGTCTGCTTATTCTGTATATTTAAGCTGTATTAATTACACAAAAATAAAGAATCCCAAGCAGCTTCAACTGTGAGAGTAGCATCATTAAACACACATGAAACAGGCGAGTCATCTTGTAGTTGTTTTTGTCGTGTTGTCTCTGGCGTCCCAGACTTGCTTTAGCTGCCTGAGTCATTAAAGACATCGCAGGCAACTTAAACAAGCCTCGGATGCAAGGCAATGCTTGAGTTTGTCCATGCACTCGACATAATTCATGCTGGCCTTGGACCTTCTGATGAATAAATTCAAAACACCTAAATGCAATAGTTAAAGATAAATGCGATATGCTAATCAAAGAAGAGATCTAGAATATAAAAATGCAAAGAGAAAGGATTAAATCTGGAATAAGTCTAAAGATAAATTGTGTTTCTAATGGTAGCTGTAATTTGCCTGCACGATTATACACTGTACATGTAACTGAATCCACAGATTCTCTTGTTTAATTGTAGCTAGATCCATAGGCCTACATGTAGAAAAAAAAATAATGTCTTAAATGTTTGTACTTTGTTTATCATTTTTAGTTAAAATTATTAAAATGAAATGGGGAGGTGATTGGGGTATAATAGTTAATTTAACAGTAAATTCGATTACCACCATATAATCCAATGTCCACGTTTCATTTGACGTTAATTTACAACTCTTTCCGGCAGGGGGTAGGCTACGTTGTAACAGCTGCACTTTTTGTTTTTGACAATAATTTCAGGTCAGGGATCGGTAATAGCAGGCAAACTTGGAATAGTCAATTATATCAAAGTTTGAGAAACTACACAGCACAAACATTGTTTTACAAAGAACAAAATGTTTTACGCGGGTCTCACCTTCTGTTGTTGATGTAACCTTGTCAGGTTGATTCAGTCCTAAATACGAATGTTACTTGAATAAATATTTTAGATTAGGCCTACTTAAAATGGTTTGACTAATGCTATCATTTTGGGTAGTACGTTTAGTTTAATTAATAAAACATGTTTAGGCTACAATGCAGTTTTATAAGGTTGGATTTGTGATCGCCATTTCCTTCTAAATACTTATAGTGCAGGTCGTCCTGATTTGCTCCCTTAATAAATTCACTTACCCCGTCCTGTTATGTCAGACTGCAGCCTGTCCAAGATCCAGCTGCTTTCAGCACTCGTCTGTCTTATAACCACTGCACTAAGAACCAGTACTACACTTTTAATCAGCTCGTAGGGAAATGTGTATTTGATAAAGGTGTGTATGGTTTAACATTTTATTAGTTGATCCTGGACTGGGTGTGGGAGCAAGTTTTCAAACAGCAACTACTCGTCTGATTCTGGAAGTGGGTGTGTGCAGCCAAATACTGCTTGAGTCCTGAACGGTTACGGTTACACACAACAAACATAAGAGACGGAATCACACCCGGATCCCAGTGTTACAAACGATTTGATTGGACGAAAAAGAAACCGTAATTCCTTTACCCCTTCATCAATAAAAGGATCCGTCCATTGCATTAGACCTCGGCTGTTTTCATCAACGAAAAACTTTATAGGCCTATTCAAACAAGTATATGTAGGTTACCACAATTATTTGATCCACAAAGGTCAGGACCTCGGACAGCTCCAGACAAAACCCAAACCGGTGACAACATGTGAGAACTTTCACCCCCCTAGCCCATAGAGAATAAAAAAGAGGGCTAATTCTGCAAGTAAACTTGCAGTAATAATAAAAAAAAAAAAAAAAAACTTTTTTATTGATTCTCCATGGGCAGATGATTTAAATAAATGTAAAATAAAATATTTGTTAAAATAGAAAGAGGTGTGTATATTTAATGTGTTTATAAACACATTAAATATACATTTATTTAAACATTTATTAACAGCACTTTTTAATATTTTTACACTAAAAATATATATTCAAATATATATTCAAATCAACTTAGATAATTAATGTGGTTTAGATAATATTTTTGGTTTCTGTTGATTCAACCAATCTCCTTCATTATATTAACTTAAATGTTTAATTTCAATGAACTCAAAATTTTAAGGCAACCAACAATACTTTTAGGAAATTGAATAGGCCTATATATACATATATGAATATGTTTGTTTTATTTTGTATAAATGTATATGTAAATGTAGCTGAAATCCTCCAAAAACAGGTCCACAAAGAAAAAATAACATGACACTAACATGAATATACTTATGCTCTTGTTTATTAGAAATATCAGTCTGACATCCCCCAGATGGTGCACGGGCATCATTGCAAAACTTGGTGGTGTTCATCTGGTGTAATTGTTAAATGTAACGAAGTGGCCTATTCCTCCATTGAAAGTGTAGTCTATCTAAGAAAAAAAAAAAATTCTGCATGATCACATTTCTTTTAAGATGTGGGAGGCCTGCTCTAATGCTCATATTCTTTAAAAAGCATCAGACCCGCTTGTTTTTTACATCAATAATTACCACTTAGCAGATCCATGATTTGAACAGAGAAGTTGTTTTATAAAAAAAAAAAAAAAAAACAAGGCAAAAAGTACTCTTCTACCATAGTTTAATTAATGTCTTTATTGCCTATAGTAATGACATGGCATGACATGATGTGTACATAATGGTGTGGGGTCTTATTGTTGAATTCTGCGCATAGACTGGATCTGATTGGTGTGTGCCTGGGTGCCAAACTCGTTGTAGCATCTGTACTCTCCTTGGCGTCTGTCTCTCTCAAAGATGTACTGATATCCACGGTAACCAGGAAACTGATAGCCTACCCAGCTGCCAGAGAAAAAGGCAAATCTCATTTATTGCACCGCACACTAATAAGACTGTGTGCAGGGAGGTGCTACATTACGTAAATGATACACTATTTGTAACAAAGAATAGGAGATCCACAAAGGACACACTCTGTAAGAAATGCGTTTGAAAGACATTTACTGACATTTCAAATGTGTGTGTGTGTGTGTGTGCATATATATATATATATATATATATATATATATACATATATATATACTGTAAAAAAAGTTGAAGTACAATCAACTTGGATGTTTAAGCCATTTCAACTAAAATTACATTAAACTAACTTTAAATAATGAGTTGAATCTTGTATAACTTAAAGCAGTAGTTACAAACATTTAAAAAACTAAATTATTAAATACAGTTATATTGATAGGATTAATAGGATTCTGTCAGGTGGCGATTAGTTTTAATTAATTAATTTTGTTTTAATTCATTATTACATTTTTATGAATACTTTATGACTAGAAATAAAATAGAAAAAAAACCTGTTAAACATGAAAGTATTTGCAATCATTTAATACATTTCTTCTTATATAGAACCTTTTTGGCTTAAATGGTTGTAAAAATGAGTCAAGAACCTGAGAGTGATGAGGTGACTTACGCTCCTGAGTTGACTTTGATTGAGGGAACTTCCTTGCTGCACCAACCCATGGCTTGAAGGGAGGGATAGTCCTCACACATCTCAAATTTACGTCCCATGAATTCTTCACACTCATAGAGGGTAATCTTACTGTCACTGTGATTCTGTCGGGGAACCACGTGGGAAATGAGATCACAGTAGGATGATTAGGAGGATATTTGTTATGAAGTAAACCTAATGTGCCGTTTAAACAAAGAGATGATGAAAGAGGCCGTATGAGAAAGTCTTTGCAGATTTGACATAATGGGATCAACTTACAGCACATTTAATAGGTTTGAAAGAGAGCATGTGCTCTGTTCTGTAACTGCTGTTGCCACTCCAGGCCTGGTAACAGGGATAGTCTCCTTTCTCTAGGATAAACTGCTGGCCCTGGAACTCAGGATACTCGTACCCCACCCAGCTGAGAGACAGAATGTCATAGTCAACACAAACCACAAAGCAACATCATTTTACATGGCAATGATCGCTGCTGATCAGGACACAAAGGCAAAGGCAAACACGATGGTAAGGGCTGAATGAGCGGCTCTGTGTTCTTTTATCAGCTCATCTGTCATCATCACAGACAGCCACAACACAGCCGGCAGCTGCCAGCCACACACACTATCTCTGCTATCTCTCTGTCATTGTTCCAGTTCGTATAAATATATATAAATATAAAAAAACGGCATTCAGACTATAGTTACAGATGGAAATGCTGTTTATGACAAATAAATTGCTGGTTTTGTGGGACATTGTGCAGATGGCATAATGTTTGGCAATCAAGTATGTTGCTAAATGTATGTTATGAAAGTTGCAAATAGTCACTTTAATTCTAATATAGGCATGTTAAACAACAACAACAACAATATATATATATGGTGAACGTGATTTCACCAAGTACCACATGTTCCTGGATCAACATCGTTGTTGATCCTGGATCAACTTTCCAATTAACCAATCAGATTTGAGGGACAAGTTTACAGTTTATGTCAAGTTTAGGCTTAGAACCAAGGTGAAGTACTTAAACATCAGTGTCATTCACCTATCATTACCCTCTGATTTTAGAGAAAAGTTATGGGTAGGGTTAGGTTTAGGGGTAGGGATTGGGTAAGGACTACATTTTGGGACAAGAATGTTGATCCAGGATCAACAAAATATGTTGATCCAGGACCATGTCTTACTTGGCAAAATCACGGTGACCATATATATATATATATATATATAAACAGAGAAAAAGCTTGCATAAAAAAAAACATACATTGTAAGCATATTTTGTTGGTTCTCTCTTGTGTTCATAATTTCTTTGTATGACAGCTTGGCTAAAAATAATGTCGCACAATTTTGCATATTTCATTGCGTTATCACAAATAAAGCAGTCCAAGCAGAATTATACAATATGCTTACAACATCTTTAAGAAATATTTAACAATAGTTGAATAAAGGGTAAATATGTCCATTTTCCTATAGGCTGGACATCACTTTTGGCCACTACTGTGTGTATATATATATATATATATATATATATATATATATATATATATATATATATATATATATATATATATGCTGATTTGGTCCTCAAGAAACATTTCTTATTATTATCAATGTTGAAACTGTTGTGCTTTAAAAAGATATCAGGATATAGAATAGAAACAGCATTTATTCGGTATATAAATCTTTTGTAACATTCTAAATGTCTTTACTGCCACTTTTGATCATTTTAATGCATCCTTGCTGAACAAAAGAAAAAAAATCTTTTGAACAGTTGTGTGTATATATTATATACATGGACATATATTACTTCTAATTTTACAAATATCTCACAGTATTAATCAATCAAAATATATCTCCAATATTAAACATGGCAGTCATATATCCTCCCTGCTTCACCCTTTGCACATTGAAACATCCAGAGGTTACACTTACGGGCCGTCCTCCACCTTAATGGAGCGAATCTTTCTGAAGTCTCTGTCCAGAATGTTCTGGCACTCAAACGTGAATTCACAGCTCTTTCCCTGGAAGAACTCCTCCTCGAACACAGTCATCCTAAACTTCCCCCTCTGCTCCAACTGCTGCTGCGGATTCATGGCTGCTGTCGATCACCGCGCTCTCTATACCGGGAAAACAAGGAGAGGAGAGGGGCATAACCAAGACCACAGCGTGAATTCATGCACCATTGTGAAACATTCCTGGGTAGACTAAGTGAAAAATGATTCCTGGATAAAGTTTCGACAGTATTTGTTTTCTGCTAGCAGGATCTTTTTTTGCTCAATTAAATCACTTTCTCTCTGTCTGCGCTCTTTATCATTGTACAGGAATCCGATGTTTCACTTTGAAGGGCTAAGACAGTGGCATACTCACGTACTGAGGTGGGACAGATCCAGTATAATCAATGTGGTGGCCAAGCCCTTGTCCAGTGTTTTTATAGCATAGGGCCCCTCATTTAGTGCAGAATGCGCATCAGGCCTGCACACTCAGCAGCAGCCAACAGAAAAACCGCATTAGCCTTCACTATTGTGGAGCCCTGTGCGGCCTATTGTGGAGGTCTTAGACCCACTGACTCATCAAAACGCCACTCTCTGCCCCCATGCTGGACCCTTGGCTATTCACAATGGCGATGGATAGGGCAGATAATAGCAGAATTGTTGGAGATTAGGCTGAGCCGTGCGTGGTCACTCTCTGGTGCCTGCTTGTGGATGTTCTCCCTGGGCAGAACTGGCTGTTGTTGACCTATAGTAATGATGCTGAACATTAATCATATCGGAATACATAATACACAGAATACAGAACACAAATCTTCTCTTTTTGTTTCTGAGATCATTTGAACAACAATATATGCATGTAATGGGGGGAAAATCACTGCATTTGAGAGTATAATTCCCATTGCCAAATTCACAACAGATAATAATATACATCCTTTTTTTAATCTATAATAATTGCAGCTGTTCAGATGAATAGGGCATACAGCTGTTTTAGTACAATAACAACTTTAATAATACATTATAAAAGTAACTTTTGAAATGTGATAAGCATAGTCAGATTTATCATATCAACCAAGTGTCATGTAACATGATCATTTCAATAAAAAAATAGACATTATTTTTATACTTAAACTGAACATTATCCATTGGTCAGCCCTTTTGATGACATCTTGTGGTGTGATGCTTTATTGCATGACCAGCTCTGGATTTCAGTACATTTTTATGACCTTTATCACTACAGAATTAAGTTTTATTATTCATAGACAAGACATAGACAATTATGTTGGAATCCAAACCCTATAAAATATTCTAATAAGCCAAGGCATGAATAATATGTATGTCGGTGCATGCATATGTGATTGTTCTCACCTGTTAGGTGTTGTTTGCATAAGAACAGGTGTTGTAGTGATGCAGGGCGCACAGCTGTTGTCCTGTTATCCTGATTTGGCAGATCTGAGCTCACACTCATTTTCTCAGGATAGCCAGTTACATCCCACACGCCCTGATACAAAAAAAAAGAGGAATAATATAATTATAATTAAGTTGCATCCATACTGTAATTATGACATTAATTCAGGCAACATTGATATGGCAACACACTGTATATATATATATATATATATATATATATATATATATATATATATACACACACACACACACACACACACACACACACACACACACATATACATACATACACAGATATATATATATATATATATACATATAATCTGAATTTATGTCATAATTTCTCTGTGCTACTAGTGTATGCCTGTTTATATATATATATATATATATATATATATATATATATATATATATATATATATATATATATATATATATATATATATATATATATATATATATATATATATATACACATTTTTAATATATCCCTTTGATCAATTTAATGCATTATTTAATGCATTATCTCACCACCTCTCTCTCTCTCTCTCTCTCTCTCTCTCTCTCTCTCTCTCTCTCTCTCTCTATATATATATATATATATATATATAGAGAGAGAGAGAGAGAGAGAGAGAGAGAGAGAGAGAGAGAGAGAGAGAGAGAGAAAGTGATGATGCATTACATTG
Organism: Gila orcuttii; assembly: GCA_026230005.1. Taxonomy (NCBI): domain Eukaryota; kingdom Metazoa; phylum Chordata; class Actinopteri; order Cypriniformes; family Leuciscidae; genus Gila; species Gila orcuttii. The sequence continues at coordinate 25,559,809 of JAPDVR010000007.1, read as the reverse complement.
ACCAAAAGGCATATAATATAACAAAAGATTTATTTTTGAAATATATTTATTTTGCTGTTCGTCGACAAAATTTTTATTCATAAAAAAACCCTGAAAAAAACCCATCAGTTTCCACAAAAACATTAAGCAGCACAGCTTTGTTCGACATTGATGATAATAAGAAATGTTTCTTGAGCACCAAATCATATTGCATAATATATTAGAATGATTACTGAAGTAAATCATGTGACACTGAAGACTGGAGTAATGATGCTGAAAAATCCGCTTTACCGTCACAGGAATAAATTACAACCCAATATTAAAACAGAATACGCATATTTTAATCATATTTTATAATATTATTGTGTTTACTGTACTTTTGATACTGTTTTTTTTTAAATAGGCTAAATGCAGCTTTAATGAGCATAAGAGATGAGGAATTGATGACATCATCAGATGATGATGATGCACTGTATGTGTGTGTGTTCAAGGTAAACATCCCACATGCAAAACCCAGTGTAACTGTCAGAGTGATTTGACATGCAAATCAATCCGTTGCAAATCAGAAAGTGTGATGCTTCCGTGTCACTCCAGGAGTACAGTGTCATTGCTCAGAAAAGCAGGATTTGACATATCATATTACATTTCATTTGAGCTCGAATCAAGCTGTAATATGGCCACATTTTATTTCGATGCGAAGATAAACATGAAAAACATTTTTTAAATGTTCTTTGTTGTGTGTTGTGCACAGCCCCATAAAACCATAGGTGTGCATATTGTTTTTCCTGATTGTCATTCATTTATTTAGCCAGTTTACAAACAGGTGTGAAGGTGCGGTGAAACTGGTCGGTGCTATTTGAATAGTTAGTGCTGGATGATGTTTTCTTTAGGGTGCCATGGAAACTAATCCTTCTAAGGGCAAATGTGGACAGGTCCAGACAGCTAGTGCAGGTGACATCTGCTCTGATAATGTCCTTTATGTGTTTGAGCACACAAGGACGGGTGCTTCTGCAGAACATGGCCATGGTAGACAGAGACAGACATTTCCATCTAATTTACTGCCAAGGGCAAGACAAAAAAAATGTAATTTGCATTTTTAACAGTAACCCTTTTAACTGCCACATAGCCAACAGGCAACTCCTGTCCAGCAGGTAGGCTATCTGTTTGCCAAGTACTTTATGGAATAATGCAATAGCCTATAGGCCTATGCTTAATTCAGAAACAATTGTATGTTGCAACATAAGTAGAGCGGTAAATGTATCAAATAATAATAAAAATACAAATTGAGAAATCACTTTTTTTTCTGTTTTATTAAAATAATGTAACAATTCAGAATAACGTACATTGCATGCCTCCATTATGAAAAGGAAGACAATAATATATTTAGTTAAGATATTTTCACGTTAGGCTTCTCTCAAAGATCTGACTAGAAAATAGTTACTATCAATATACTAATTATATTTATATTGTTATTAAAATACAATCACATGGTCAATAAGACGAAAAATAAAGGTTTAATTCATAAACTATGGCCTTGCAGTATTACAAGTGGTTGCCTGGTAAAACTATAAGCCTTTTAACAAACAGAGTTTTCCTTTTGTCTAAATAGGCTACCAAATAAATAACATGAAAACAAGACATAATATCGACATAGCTATTTAGGCTATTCATTCATTATAGTTAGGCCTACTCAGCAAATTATACGCGTTTTATTAATTGTTTTAACACGGTTAAGTTTCGTTGAACAGACTGTGACAGCAGTGGAAATGTCAGTCTCTGCGTGGATCCCGCTGCTCTGGTGTTTTACTGACGCGTGTCTGCATCTGCGTAACGCGAGCCGAACGAACAAAACCATTTCATCTGCAGGTATTGTGCGTGTGGCTCAACGTGATACAAGTACAGAAAAAGCACATAGGCCTACAACATCCATTCTGACGTCCATTAATTCATTCGGTTTCTGACGATGACTTGGCCTCTTTCCTGACAGTAAAGAAGAACAATAGATCATGTGAACAATTATTTTCTCATGTAACTTTCATTAACAATATAAACATTAGCTAGGCTATATATAATGTTCTTGAACATGAAAATATGAATATACACTTCATGAAATCTTAAGTAGTCTACTTCAATGTGCACTAACTAATGTTACAAAAAACTTGACAAAACTCACCGTGTCATTCGGCGCATCAGAAGCGTTATAATAGCGACTGCTAATGCACGCAGACCTGCTGAGGCCTTTAGCTTTATATAGTGTGCACGCGAGTAAATGCATTGATCTGCTCTCTGTCTTATGCGCGCGGAACTCTGTCCTGGACACCTGTCACACGGCACTTTCCTCTCATCCAATATTGACACAGGGAGTCAAATGGGAGGTCCACAGTAGATTACTTCTCTCTATTATGTCGCTCTGTGCAAACCCACCTCGCGTTTCGTCGAGATACAACGCGTTGAGACATCTGGAGCGGATGGGCGCTTGAGGTCAGGCGAGGACGTACAAAGATGACCTCTTACACTTAAAAAAAGAAAAAAAAAGAGAAAAGAAAATAAAGAAAGAAAGAAAGGGGTATTGCAGGTTAATGTTTAATGTTGATTTCATAAATATAAACGGAGCATTAAATGGTAAAAAAAAAAAAAAAAAAGTAGGCTATAGGCTAATCTTCCGAGCAAAATATGCTATTTAATATTGCTGAGTTCATGTTATTTTTTTGTACGTTTCCGCTCTTCACGGCAAGAAAATGTGTGTGAAAACAAGCCTTTTTTGCTGTTCACTGTAGTCTTTCAGAGTGACAAATTAATATAAATAGGCCTAGATAGCATATTCTACTTAATTTTATTATTATTAAAGAAATGAGATAAAAGCTATTGCAAGTTTTAGATGGCGTAGCATGTCTCACTGCTGTCATTAAACCGTAAACATTATCAATGAAACTAGGGCAATACCTTTTTACAGTCTATGGGCAATACGTCTCGAAATAAAAATGAAAGGCCATATTTTTAATGATACGGGCGACTTGTCACCCAATTATAATATTATTGTCCAATCATTTTTCTTATTTAGGCTATCAAAACACTTGACTGGCATAAAACAGCAGGTGTGATTCTGCCCCCTACTGGATTTGGCAAGAGGTGACAAGATTAAAGATCCTTTCAAAATGTGTAATTTTTAGCTTTGACAATGGTGGAAATGCCTTATATTTAAGGCAGAAGAGAAATGGAGGCAAGTTGTCACACTTATAACTTGTCATTTATCGGGGTTTATTTTTTTTTATTAAAATGTTGTATAGGTATACAGCCATTCCAATTTGGGGTCAGTCATTATTTTTATTAATACTAAGTAAAATACTTAAATTAATATACTTAAAATACTTTAAAATTAATACTTTTATTCAGCTAGGATGCAGTGAGAGTAAAAAACATTTGTAATATTACAAAATATCTCTATCTCAAATAAAAGCTTTCCAGTCATCCAAGAATCCAGAAAAAAAGGGAAGAAAAACTATTCAGCAGCACAACCGATTTCAGCATGGATGATAAATGTTTCCTGAGCAATAAATTAGCATTTTAGAATAATTTCGTAAGGATCATGTGACACTGAAGACTGGAGTAATGATGCTGAAACTTCAGTTTTGCATCACAGGAATAAATTACATTTTAAAATATATTCAATGTTCCCCTGTTCAATGTTGAATTAAAGTATTACAATTATTAAAAAAATGAGATTTGGCATGTCAAACAACACTTTTATTACTAAGTATTTAAACAACATTTTATTACCAAGTGAGCAAAAACGAGGGAGTAATCTGAATGAGGTTAGTATTAAAGTGGATGGAATGATTGAGATACAAAGACCAGACAAGATTTAACCGGCCCCAAATTTTTCTTCCTCTTTCCTGAGGGGTTTCATTGGCTGGCCTGTGAGAGTCTTTTCAGATATGCCTCCCAGCCTGCCATTCTGTATTCTTCTGCAGCTCGGAGCCGATCTGGGCTGGCAAGAATACCTCGTCCCACAATGATGATATCAGAGCCTTTAGAGCAGATCACATCTTCTGGACTTGAATACTGCTGTCCAAGTTCATCCGCTGGACAATAAAAGATAACTACATTAAAAACAGCACAGATATCTGATCGCTAAAAACAGGCAAATGTAAACAGAATACCAGACAATATTTCTGAGCTTCTGTAAAAATCACCTTTCTCTAAGCTAATGCCAAAACAATGTGTATTCAGTAGTAAAATTTACCTCCTTTCTGCATTTGCACTCCTGGAGTCATGTGAACCAGTCCAGGCTTGTCACTGATCTTCGATCCACTTATAAATCCAAACACAAAATCAGAATGGTCTTCAGCCATCTTGACCTAAAAGACATTTCAATCAACTCAAATAAGTGGCTTAAATAATAAGTGAGAGAGAAGATCCTTAAAGTCACCATGAAATCTATTTTTTTTATATAATTTTGAAATTATATTTAGAAATGACATGTGCCCTTGTAATCCTTAATCAAAGTAACTTCCCTCTCCTCTTGCAGCAACATCTCTTCTCTGATGACATGCTTACTGGCGAGAGGGCGGGACAACCTGTCACTCACATGACATCACAATAGCAAACCACAATGATCCAACCAATTCCAAATGGACAAAATTAAGTCTCGCCCTACATTATTTTCTTGTTTGAGAAGCCATTTCACATAGATATACGTCACAATAAGGAAGAAAAGAACATACATTTCATGTCGACTTTAATCTGATGGTCTTAAAAAAAAAAATCACACTTGTGGTCTTCGGGGTCTATTGGACCCCAGACAATAAAATTTAATTTTGTAACAGAACAATATTTTTTTTTCTAACAAATATAATTTTTCTCTGTTTATTAATGTTTTTACTCAACATTTGTGCAGTTTTTGGAGGATTTATGATTTATTTTTAATTTCTATAAATAAATAAATATTTATTTAAATAGGATTTTTACAAAAAAACAGCATTTTACGTTAAATTAAATTTATTAAAAACACAGATTTCAAAATTTCATTCCTGGGGATACCATGGATAATTTTACAAGGTTTAATGTAAGATTTTTGCCCATTTTTTTTGAAAATACAGGTTAAAATTAGTAATAAATCACTTTAACCACTAGATGGCTATAGAGCTCCATAAGGCCTATATGCTATTTGAATTACTGAAAGATTCTAAAGTTTCTAAAGTTGGATTCAGTTGGATTCATATATAAAAATTTTAAAACACAATTATAACAAAAATAAAATACTTTTTGTCAAAGTTTAGCATTTTTTTTGTACTGAAAAAAACAGTTTTTCAATAATGTTACAGTATGATTATAATCAAACCTGAACAACATGTTACAAAAATAAATGTTGGAGTCTTAAGATTGTATCATTTATTTCAACTGAACTACAATAACAAATTAGCAAATAAAGCAGTAAAAAAAAAAAAGTTGTAAAAAAAAAAGATTTGCGTTATGTTCTGCGTTGTTTCTGATTTTGATGATGAATTTTGTCTATTTTGAGTCCAATGATAAATATGTATTTATTTATTTATAGATATTTAAAATATATAATAAATCCTCCAAAAACTGCACAAATGTTGAGTAAAAACATTAATAAATAAAGTAAATTTATATTTGTAAAAAAATATATATATTGTTATGTTACAAAATTAAATTGCATTTTTTGGGGTCCAATGGACCCCGAAGACCACGAGTGTGACTATTTTTGTCACGCCTACATAAAAACAGATAACGTTCCATTTTTAAAAAAAAATTGTAGATCTAGGAAGTGTTGAGAGCCGTAGGAAGTTTCATACCATTTGGAAAAAGAGAACATTTTTATTAATTCAAGCAAAAGTCATTTGGGGTCCAATGGACCCCACCGTACATCAGAGGGTTAAAGGACTAAGCTAGGACAAAACAAATAAAAAAGGACACCACCTTGACCCTACAATACTGAAACATTTAAAGGAGAAAAAAAAGTTAAGCAATTAAAGAATATTATTAATACAACATAATAAACAAGGGTTACTGGAAGTGAGGATGTGTTTGCATCTAGTTCTTCACAGAGAGTAGAAGACGTACCACAGCTCGAGTGTAATCCCCTGTTGCAAGAGAACCCTGGGAGCTCATCTGAGCGATCAGCAAACAGCCGTGACCCAGAGGCTTGCCGACTGCACCGAGACCCTGCAGCACACCCGGACCCGGCAATGCGTGGGCATTAATGATGTGAGCCCATGAGGAGATCCGATAGAGACCACCTTTAAAAACAAGAATATTTTATGTGAACAACATTTGTGCAGAAATTAAAAGAATATTTAGAGAAATTGTTCACTCAAAAAAGACATTTCTGTCATTTACTCTGATGTCATTCCAGAACTGTATGACTATTTTTCCTGTGAAACAATAAAAGGAATCTGAACAGATGGATAAAAAAAGGGTCTATTTTTAATTTCTTTTTTTGGACTCTCTAAAATACCCTTGCATGGTGAACTTCTGCATGAAGATTGTTTCACAGAAGAAAGTCAGTCATACAGGTTTGGAATGACATGGAGAGCAAATGATTTTTCATTTCAGAGCTTTGATTTTTGGGTGAACTATCCCTTTAAGAATACAGACATATACAAACAAGCACTGTGTAGAGCAAAAAAACAACTTAAAACCAAGATATTTATTATTTTAATAATTATTTTTCCCACAGTCTTGGGAAAACTCGGATATGAGCCTAATTTAAATGAAGGGAAGAGAATGTCAATGTTCTCTAAATGTAAATGTCTAGGGAGAAACACAATGAGTTGCATTAGAAACATTCAACATATATCCATTACTTTAATTCATTGAATCTGCTCCCAACCACCAGAATATTTGAACAGCTGGCTGTCTGGTGCAGTTATAACAACCTTGAGCTGAACACGCTCAAAACAGTGGAGATGATCGTGGACTTCAGGAGGAACAGCCCAGCACTCCCCCCACTCACCATCATGAACAGCACTGTGGAAGCAGTGGAGTCATTCAGGTTCCTGGGCACTTCCATCTCTCAGGACCTGAAGTGGGACAATCACATTGACTCTATTGTGAAAAAAAAAACAGCAGAGACTGTACTTCCTTCGCCAGCTGAGGAAGTTCAACTTGCCACAGGAGCTGCTGATTCAGTTCTACTCAGCCGTCATTGAGTCTGTCTTATGCACTTCCATCACTGTCTGGTTTGGTTCAGCTACCAAATCAGACATCAGGAGACTACAACGGACAGTCCGGACAGCGGAGAGGATCATTGGTGCCCCCCTGCCAACCCTCCAGGACCTGTACTCTTCCAGATGAGGAAGAGAGCAGGTAAAATCATCACAGACTCCACCTCCTGTTTGAACTGTTCCCGTCAAGACGGCGACTCAGATCACTGGCCACAAGAACATCTCGGCACAGGAACAGTTTCTTCCCACAGGCCATTTCCCTCCTGAACAGTTAACACACCTCCCAAGGCATACGCCCTTAAGTGCAATACTCCCACTGTTTAGTGCAATATCCTACAACTCAGGTGATACTTATATGTAGATTTATTTATTTATAATATTCAAAACACTGTAAATATGTTCATAATCTGTAAATCTGAAAATGTCTATTCCGACTAAACCCAACTGTGATACTTTTATTCTCATATATTTATATTTGTATTTTTTATTCTTATAATTTGTAGTATTATGTTTCTTGTTGTATTTGTATATGTCCACTGGAAGCCTCAATACCAAAACAAATTCCTTGTGTGTGCAAGCACACTTGGCAATAAACCTCTTTCTGATTCTGAATATGAAAATAACTTTTACTGTAACTTCTTTTCACACTGCAAATAAAGTGACGTTCTTCCTCAATATCTCTCTCTTCCAGTTTGTTTTCCAGTGCAAATGTCTAAAGATTCTTAAATCAAGATGCATTTACTAGAGATACAAAATATGAAGTCTTGTTTTCTGTGAAATTGACCAAATGAAGTGACTTATGATTAAAACAAGAAGACTTTCTGCTCTGATTTAAGACCTTTTTATGGCCTTAATTTTTGTATGGGCGAATTAAGACTGTCTTAGACCCCCATAAACCTTGTCCAGTAAATCACAAACACTTTGGTCTATGAATATCTAGTGCAGACTATACAAGTTAAATTTAAGACTAGTCAATTCCAAGAGCTCCCAGCCACCATCGTGTGAAACAAACACCTACCATCATACTGATGCCTGACTGTGTTCCCAATGTCTGCAAACTTGCGATCCTCAAAAATCAGGAAGTTGTGCTTTATAGCCAACTCTTTCAGATTGCTGGCGACGTCTGCAGTGAAGTCCTGCAGGATGTCCACATGAGTCTTCAACACGCAAATCAGTGGCCCCAACGTCACAGCGATCTCCAGCAGCTCCTCAGAACGAGTCACATCTGCAGACACGCACAGATTGCTCTTCTTGTCCTCCATGATCTTCAGCAGGCGGGCAGCGAGAGGGTGAGTGTCTGGCAACCCAGCACGAGCCCCATAGCCGAGATCATTACAGCCCTTTTTAGGAGCTGAGCAGCCATTCTTCTTTGCTGATACGTAGGTGTTGTTTTCTTGAACAAATCTCTCAACGCTCTGAGAAGCGGCCGTGTCTATTCGGCCAGATTTAAGTAACACATCCAGAAGTCTAGAGACAGAAATGACTGAATGAAGAGTGATGCCACTGTCAGCTAGCCTGGCACTGCCTCCCTGCTCTCTGTCCATTAACACCACTGCATCTGTGATCTTCAGGCCTTCGTTCTCTAGTACCTCAGCGGTTTCTAGAACACTGCTGCCAGTGGTCACGACGTCCTCTACTATTAGGCATCTGTCACCAGGGTGGATGGTTCCTTCGATGAGACGCTTCGTTCCTGGGGAATTTCAAAACACAAGTCAATTCAGATTGGTGTTATTTTAGTATCATTAAGATAAATAAAACTACTATTCAAGAGAGCTTTATTGTCAGACCAGTATTTTACAAGTATACACAGAGGGGGTGAAATGCCATTTCATGGTACAACATTCAAATCGACAACAAACTTAGAGAGACAGTGCAAAAGTCAAGATAATAAGCACCATAAGGTGCTAAAAACAAATGGTAAACCACAGCAAACATACAGAAGAAAAAAGGACAACAGAAGTGTGTTGACCGCAGTACGTGTAAAATGTGCCAGAGGACGAAAACATTTTGTCTTCATGTAAACTCTGAACATCATATATTAAATAATGAGCAGTAACAGTTTAATGTGTCAATGCATATCCAAAATATATTACGATTATATTATTTATTTAATATTTGTTTTGTCATTCATATTAGTTTTTTATTTCAGTACCTCAATTTAAACTAAATGGAAATGAGAAATGCTGCCTTTGCAACTAGCTGAAATAAAATAATGTTTTATTTCCATTTAATACATAAATGCATGCATATATATATATATATATATATATATATATATATATATAGACGATAAATAGAATAACTGTTTATTTCAGGTAACGAAAATGCTTTTTTATGATTTTAGTTAACTATAATAATACAGATTCACACTACAAATCGCACCATGAAATATATAAATAAACTGTTTGTAAATCTAAATGATTAATATAGCAACTCAAGAACTATTTGGACACTAAATGCACAAATAAACCACATGACATTCCACGTTGTCAACCAGAAAATCAATTTTGCATTCATTTTACATTTACGTATTTGGCACATGGATTTATTGAAAGTGACTTACATTGTATTTAAGGTATATGTATTTCAACCAGTTCTTGTTTTGAACATCAAATCTACTGCTTTATCTACCAAACAAACTTTTTTTGAGGATTGTTTTACGATTTTTTTTTTTTTTTTGATGAATACTGCTTGGTTTGATATGTTGCTACCCAACACAATTTTAAAGTGTCTTCAGTGTCCAAATATTTTTGGTTTAGGGAAATTTAAACACAGTAAACGGATTACAGATGGAGTGGAGTTAAATTTGCACTATTTTACCATAGTCCTTCGCCTCCTTTCGTCGAATAAGCATGGGGTATTGCTTGGTAGAGCAGATGATTGTGGCCAGAGGAAGAGCCGTGTAAGGGACACCACACACACTATCAAACTGAACCCCAGCATCCTCAGCACGCTTGTGAAGAAGGCTTGCCACCTGATCACAAACAAAATATGATTTTATGATCAACGAATGACATCAAATTAAAAGAAGAATCTGAAGGACTTGTTTTCTAAAACATTCTTGGTAGAAAAAATGCTCAGGATATGATGTACGATTATACGCTTTTTGAATAACAGTAACTTATATTATCATCTCATTACTCAAAGTGAGCACGTGTTTACCTGGTTCATCAACGCTGGATGGGACACTGTTACTCTAAGATCAAAATAGATCGGCGAAGTGAGTCCACTTTTAAGCTTAAAAGTTCCGAACTTGACGGCTTGGATGTCGTGTAGTTTCAGGATTAAACTATTTATACTTGTGTCATCCATTTCAGTTTGATCAGTCATGTTCCGCTGAACAGTGTAAACTAAAGTGCGGGTAGTAGTGAGTTTTTCGCGCGAGACTCATGCCGCTTCTGTGACGCCAACCACACACACGTGATACACCAACTTGCGCATGTCTGAGATTACTCGTCGACAAAATAAAAGCATTTAAAGATGTTTGTTTAACTTTTAATACATTTGGCTCTATGGACTTTTAGGGAGAGAAAAAAACCTTTTCAAAACACATTTTAAAAATAGTTTATTTATTTAGACTAATTGCTAATGCTTACTGCATATAGTTTTACACATACCCACAATAAAATAATATTTACACACGTTTTGGACAATTTGACAAAATTGCAGCTTGGTTGTAAATCTATTTTGTTCACAAATTATATTGACCGTGACACTATTGTCGTTTTGATAACAAAGTACAGTTTGATAAAACTTCATTAAATGGTAAGAATGTTTGTTATGGTGGAAATTACACAATGGGACTGTGTTTTTTTTTTTTTAAGCTATAAAACACTTTCACTGTTTCACACAATAATTATGTGTAATATACTTTAATTTATTCAGACCAATCGTATTTGAGAAGTAACAATCTTAATGAATTAACATATGCCATAATTTTAACAAGATGATTAGATGATTAAAAATCGTGTTCATTGGCGCGCTCTTTAGTTGTCCGAGGGCAGCTTTAGGGCTTTTGTTTTGAAAACAATGCCTGCGACTTAACTACAAAACATACAAATAAAAAGGTTGAACACAAAAACATAGGTTTAATGTGTTTTAAAGGTTCCACAATTGTGATTAGTACAATTTCTTTAGTTTCTGATCTGCCTCTGCAGTTTCATGAAAGTCATATTTTACTTTATCACATGATTCCAGTGACGTTTGGCTTGTTCCTGTGAATGTTTATCAGTTGTGGAATAATCAGAGTGATATACTGTCTGTCCAAAGGTAATGTATTGAAGATTACGACCTCACTGATCTGAGAATATGTGGTGTAAGCAGAAAAGGGCGCTGGTTATATGCTGAGCTGTCTGTCCTCTGATCAACTTCTAACTTACATTTCTTAGGCAGCACAGTTGAGGAAGATCATGAAGAGAAGACTTCTGCTGGTATCTAACTCCACACTTCATGGAGGAGGATATCTTCAACACTGTGAGCAGAACATCCAAGACTTTTTTGGAAAGTAAGTTGTCTGAAGCTTAAGCAGGAATGTTGGAATAAAAACTTCAGGAAGCTACAGTCCACGAATATTGTTGCAATACAGTCATAAAGTCCTTTATATTAATATTCTGATATCGTTTCCTGTTTTTATATCTGTATGCAGGCTTGGTACTGGATACATGCAAAATACAAGTCCATTCTTTGAACATAAACTCCAGTTATGGCATTTTTTAACGTTTGTATTGAGCAAAATAGGACAGTTTGTGTTTTTGGAATCAAATGAATCTGACCTACATTGAACCCATTTATAAAAATGAATAACTTATTTGTTCAACAGAGGAGTAAAGAGGATCCTGTTTGTCCCGTATGCACTGCATGATCGAGATGCCTATGCCAAGACTGCCAGAGACAAGTTCAAGACATTGGGTTTGAGTCTTTATTGATTTGAACACACACGTATGTTGATCTCACAAGACAGTCACTGCCACATTGCCCTTCATCTCTGCTGTACTCTTCTTCTCTCTGTCTCCAGGCTATGAGGTGGACAGTGTCCATGAGACACCAGACCCTGTGGATGCTGTTAGGAAAGCTGAAGGAATATTCATTGGTATGAAGGATTTTCTTTTTCTTTTTTTTAAATTTACTTAAATATGTTACTGTATATATATATATATATCAGTATATTTAATGCACAGTATATATATATATATATATATATATATATATATATATATATATATATATATATATATATTATCTAATAATAATTTAAATAATTTTTAATAAGATTTACTAGAATTTTTGTATTTGGTTTGCCCCCTATTTATGCTTTAAAGGACTTCACATGAACAATGTCACAAATTTGCTTACATTTAATCAGTGACCCAGAAATCAACATTTATTTTTGTTCATTAGTCAAAATCCTAAAGCTTTTAATTAGCAGTTTTTCAAAGTGGTCTCTACTACACTGTTTGTCCTCATTTCTGTGAATGCTTTGCCATTATTTACTTGTAATGTATTCAGAAAGACAGGCTCTCAATCTAATGTCTATTTTTGTGTCCATTAGGTGGCGGCAACACATTCCGCCTGCTAAAAGCTCTCTATGACAACAATATGGTCACTGAGATTAGGAAGAGAGTTTTACAGGTGAATTAGTGTCTTGTTTAACCAAAATCTGAAATATACTGTAATTGCCTGTAACAGGTGTGGATTTGATCTCATAGGATGGAATACCTTACATGGGATCAAGTGCAGGCACCAACGTCTCCACCATCAGCATCAACACCACCAATGACATGCCCATCGTCTATCCACCCACTTTTGCTGCCATTGCTTTAGTGCCCTTCAACATTAACCCTCACTTTCTGGATCCTGATCCCAACAGCAGACACATGGGTGTACGTACTGGTGCTGTAGAGACTTGATAAGCAATTATCTTACAAAAATCCCAAAAATATGCATTGCTGTATTGTGAGGAAAATGATGCCATGAGATAAAACGTTAAATCAATCAAATATATAAAATATAATAAACCAAACTTTTAAGGTAGATTTGATTGTGCATTTTACAGGAAACACGTGAACAGAGAATCACCCAGTACCATGAGGAGTCGGACACACCATCTGTGCTGGTATGTCAAGTTAACATGCATTACTCACTACTGTTTCAAAGTTTGGGATCAGTTCAATATTATGTGCTCACCAAGGCTGCATTAATATTGTGAAATATTATTTCAATAAAAAAAATAAAAAGTTTTCTATGTCAATATATTTGAAAATGTAAATTATACCTGTGATGCAAAGCTGAATTTTCAGTGTCACATGATCCTTCAGAAATCATTCTAATATGCTGATTTGCTGCTCAAGAGACATTTATTATCAATGTTCAAAACAGTTTTGTTGTTGCTATATTTGTGGAACCCGTAATACTTTTTTTTTCAGGATTCTTCAATGAATAGAAAGTTCAAAACACCCTTTTTAAAAATAGATATTCATTCAGAAGATTCATTATATATATACATATATATTCAAATCTTACTGTTGTTATTTAAAAATGTTATTAGTCTAACATCAGTTAAGCACTAACACACACCTATGCTGTTGACGGCAGGGTCTTCGGGAAGGCTCAATGCTTTTAGTAGAAGGAAACAAAGCCACCTTATTTGGAAGCACAAATGCACGACTATTCCGAAGGTAATGTAGAGACTCCTGCTCATGCAAATGGAACATATAACAGAAAAAAAATAATAATGCCAAATAGGCACTGCAAGTGAAATGATTGTTTTTGTTTCTCAGAGGGAAGCAAACCACAGAGTATGAACCGGGAAGTGATCTCAGCTTCTTACTGACAGAAGTACAATGAGTTGCAGATCATGCACAATGCAAACATTTTACAATAAATACTGTTAAAACAAATTCCTCATCTTTCAACTTATTTACAGCTGTTTATTTTGCTTTGAGTACATGAGGACAAAAGCTATAGAAGCACTGTAGATTCTGAAGATGATTATTCTTGAATTTAAAGTCTGCAATTGATTATTCATCAACCAGATAAGTGTTACCAGTTACAGAAATCCTGTTATGATAACATGAACTTTAGACACTAATAAATAGGTACTACATTCAAGTCAAGGACAAAGTATGGATACCTGGTATATTCATAAATAAGGCAAAAACTAAAAATCCATCTACATCAGTATATGTGTTTATTTGAATTACAGAAGCATTAACAACGTATTGCTGAACAAAATCAAGGTGGAAAAGGAAAGTCAAGATTAAGTAATCAGTTTTAAACATGGTGGATTCTCAAAAATACATATTTTTGTTGCTATGACGACCGTCTTATTATTTTTTATTTTATTTTTACAAACTTTACAAAACAAAAGAGAATATATTCTGGATCATTTTAAAATGCATAATTTTGATTGAAGTACACACATTTTTCATTTAGACAACATACGTATGGCAACCCAATATGGGTAAATTCATATGGGCAGCGGCATTACTATAATACAGTAACATAAGAAATCCAGGGGTGTTTTCAGTGTTATGGGTTGTGTTTTTCAGACCTATACCTATAAACTGGAACCTTTAAACCACAAAATCAAATTAACATCAGTCAAATAACTGTTTTTAATACATAAATATTTTTCCCAAAAGGCTAATATTGCTCCTAAGGATTCCAGCCTCATTTTTCCAAATTGTACAATTTAGCCCCTCCCCCCCCCCACTATCAAACTGATTGTAATCTATTCAAAATTGATTCTGATCAATTCATATTACTTGGGATCCATCACACTAAATGCATTTTTTTTCTATTCTAATCAACATGTACCTTTAAAACACAGATTAGTGTTAAAAATCTATAAAAATACTTCTGAATCTTAAAACTAAAGGTAAATTAATACATTATAAAGGTGCTCTGTTCATAAGTGGTAGTTTTCAAAATACAAAAATGCTACTGTTTATTGCTCTGTTGTGCAAAGATTGATTATTTTCTCTTTTTTTATAATACAAATTTGACCAAATGCTCTAAATGCAGAAACATAACCCTGCTCAAATTATGTTTACAGTAGACAATCATAAGAATATTTTCTCAAAATAATACACCTTACACCCAAATAAGAAACCAGAGTCCAAATCCCAACAGCTGAAAAAAAAAAAAAACCCAGAAAAGAATTAAAAATCCAAAGTCCTACAGAAAAGCCTCCAAACAGCAGAAACTGAGCACCACTAAATAAAGTAACATGAAAGTTTCTCCAACAGAAGCAGCAGAACCAGCAATCAAATTATGTCTTTCCTCAAAATAAAACATTTAAAAATCATGATCACATTTTGTATTATTTAAGGTTCATCACCTTTATTATTGTTACTTGTAAACAATTTAAAATGTTACACGATTTAAATGGTTGATCTCTATACCCAACTGAAAATCATATCTTGTTTTTAAGACTCAGTGCAGTTAAAGAAGGATAGGAGCACAGGGGGAAAGGATTGGCACGGGGCTTTAGTCTTATTACCAGAACATCATGGTTGTGTCCATTCAAATGACAACAGTCATCTCACTCATCTGGGCTGTCTGGATGAACACTCCGATGCTGCTGATAAAGATGAGAGTGCTGTGAAGGATGTGTTGCTGTGAATCAGGCTCACTCCTGTGGATGTGGCACTGTGAGAGACTGGTGAAGGTAAAGATCTCAGGCTTCTGTGTTTCTGTCTCCGTTCTCCTGAGGCTGAAGCTGCTCTTTCTCTGTACTATCGTCCTGTGGTGGCCGCACGCGTTTAAAGAAGCCCAGCTGAGGGGGAGAAAAAAAACAAGATGAGACATCTAAAGCAAACTATCTATCTATCTATCTATCTATCTATCTATCTATCTATCTATCTATCTATCTATCATTTTTTTAATAGGCTACTTGTTACTTGCAATTCTGTGACCTATTACATTTTTTTTATATAGATGGATGGATGGATAATATAATAAATATATATTTTAACTTAGTCTAGAAATAAGTTATTTAGCCCATAGCTTAACTTAGGCTACTTGCAATTCTGTGACCTATGTTTAGCTGTCACTCTGAATAAATGTATTATTTATTTTTTATAAAAAATCATATATACACACATTTCTTTATATATATCAATATTTAATAACATTTTATTGATAACAGTAAGGACTTAAATCCACTACTACTTCTGACAACTATATTTGTATGTCATCCCTATAGAGACTGTTGTGATGAGATAACAGCCATTAATCAATTAGTTTAATGCCCGGTTTCACAGATAAGGCTTAAAAGGATAGTTCACCCAAAAATGAAAACTACCCCATGATTTACTCAGCCTCAAAGTCATCCTTCCAAGCTTTATAATGTAAGTGAATGGCCGTTTCTGTTTGAAGTCCATCAAAGTGCATCCATCCATTATAAAAGTGTTCCACACGGCTATGCGGGGGTTAATAAAGGCCTTCTAAAGTGAATGAGATGTGTTCGTGCAAGAAAGAAATCCATATTTAAAACTTAAACGACTAAAATAACTAGCTTCCAGCAGACGGCCGTACATACTACGCAAGTCGACTTGCGACAAAAGAGTAACCAGTGACGCATGTATGACGTAGGATGTAGGAGTATCGTAAGTTTAAACGCCTCTCGCGGTTCAAACAAACAGGGCTGGGCAACAAACTCAAGCTCCTCCGACACATTTCTTTAAAGGGCCCCTATTATGGATTTTTGAAAATGACCTTTCATGTAGTTTGTAACATAGCTCTAAGTGAATGAAAACATCCTGCAAAGTTTTAAATCTGAAAGTGCACCGTATATAAAGTTATTGTCTTTCAAAAGTAAGAGTTGACTCCTGGTCAATGAAATAAATTGTTTTTCAAACAAGTCATAAGCCGTTTTGTTGTGACGTCAAGACGAAACATTAGCATATTGCCCGCCCACTTATTGCGTGCGCAGACACCAGGGAAAACTTGAACCTCAAACACTTGATTCATCTGACGAGTCATTGAAAATGTGGTGATGTGCAAATGTATATTATGAGGAAATTAATGTTTTTTTGACCTTCGATGCATGTAAACCTGTTGTAGGAGACTCCAAAACAACATTTGGAAACTTTAAAATAGCATAATTGGGGCACTTTAAAAATGATCATTATAGACTTCTAATTTGTGATCTGCGTTTTGTTTTGCTCTATCCTCTGCGCTTCAGCATTCGTCATTACGTTGTGCGTCAGGTCAGGGGTTAGTCTTCCACTGTAATTCCATGCGTTTCGGCCGTCTGCCGGAAGCTAGTTATTTTAGTTGATGAAGTTTTAAGTATGGATATTTTTCTTACACAAACGCATCGCTAGGCCTTTATTAACCCCCCAGAGCCGTGTGGATTACTTTTATCACAGATGGATGCACTTTGATGGACTTCAAATAGAAACTGCCATTCACTGCCATTATAAAGCTTGGAAGAGCCAGGTAATTTTTTAATATAACTGACTGTATTCATCTGAAAGAAGAATGTCATATACCTATGATGACTTGTGGGTGAGTAAATCATGGGCTAATTTTCATTTTTGAAAAGTGAACTAACCTTTTAAACCTAGTCCCAGACTAAAATTAATGTTTGAGCTGTTTTAACTGAAAGCAAGTTGCACTGACATATCTTAAAATATATCAGTGCCATTGTTTTGTAATGGTTTTTTTCACATTTATACAAGCTACTTAAATGTCCTAATTGAACTAAGGCCTACAGGCTTAATCTAAGCCCTGTTAACTGACGTTTACAGATGTTTACCTTATACATGACAAAGATGAGCAGAGCCAGCAGCAGCAGTCCAGCCAGGACAGCCAGAGCCACCACCCATCCTGGGACAGGCTGAGGGGTCTCTGAATTCCAGATCACCTTCAGAGAAGCCTGCAGGACAGAGACACAGGGTTAGTGCAGTCAGTAACAAACACCATACATTCAATGCACAAATGTGATAAGAACTTACCAATGTTGTGCTGGTTGGTAACTCAGAATTTATATTTTTATATGGCATCTCTATGACACTGAAGGAGGCTGAGGATCGAACATTGTACGATTTGTTTTGACTTTCAGTCTGAAAGGAAAGAAAACCACCACTGTTTTAATATATTAGCATTTGTCCAGTGAAAACAGGATGTTTTAGATCTTATCAGTGGGGGAAGGAATAGGGAAAATTTTTACCTTGAGAAACGTGCTCACTGCGAGTCTGGAGTAAATAAATAGAATAGCACTCTGGCCTTTCTCTAGACGACCAATCCAACACTTAATCTCCTGACACTCTGCATTCCCACAATCCTGTTGGGTACACACATACAATTGGACTTGAATGCATGCATAATGATGAGATGGACAGTTCAATGGCGTATCTGACAGTGCCAGTGGTACACATGTATAGTGAGGTGAAATGGTTCCCATAAACAAAATTGGTTTGATGGTATTACAACCATGATAATAGTTGAACAATAATTTATAATACATAATTACATTTAAATAAACACTACCATTCAAAAGTTTGGGGTCGGTAAGATTTTAAAAATGTTTTTGAAGAAAAAAAAACAACCTCTCACCTAGTCGGCATTTGATTTAAAAAAAAGTAATATTGTGAAATATTATTACAATTTAAAAATTTTTATTTGAATATATTTTAAAATGTAATTCATTCCTGTGACGGCAAGAGGATGAAATTTCATCAACATTACTCCAGTCTTCCGAGTCAAATGATCCTTTAGAAATCATATATGATGATTTGCTGTTCAAGAAACATTTCTTATTATTATCAATGTTGAAAACAGTTGTGCTGCTGCTTAATATTTTTTTGGATATTGTGATAATCCTTTAAGGATGCTTTGATGAATAGAAAGTTCAAAAGAACAGTATTTATTTGAAATAGAAATACTTTGTAACATTATAAATGTCTTTACTGTCATTTAAATGCATCCTTGCAGAGAAAAAAAAAGAAAATTACAAACCGCATACTTTTGAACAATAGTATGATATAGTAATGCAGTGTAAAACCGCTGCAAACACTTCACAGACAGTGGCAACTGTTAAAGGTGTGACAATACCAGAATCTCCAGGTTTTCTTCCTCTTGTTTGTCCTCCAGGTCTCTGCGGTGGACGTTGTGTCTGTTCCCCCCCTCAGCTCTGTCTCCACTGGCAGAGGTCTCATTTTTGTCAGTTAATCTGGGATTCTAGGTAAAAGCAAAAGCATAATTTTATCACTGGATTATTATACAAGATCCTAAGTACAATCTAATTGTGAACAAGCAAAGTTTTGTCTCTGCACACTATTAAAATACGGTGTAATTAAAGGGATGGTTCACTCAAAAATGAAAATTCTGTCATCATTTACTTACCCTCAAGTTGTTCCAAACCTGTATGAATTAATTTCTTCTGCTGAACAAAAAAGATCTTTTGAAGAATGTCGGTAACTCAAACAGTTGATGGGGCCCATTGACTTCTATAGTATTCCATAGTAAATCAACTGTTTGGTTACTGACATTCTTCAAAATATATTCTTTTGTGTTCAGCAGAGAAACTTGGATGAGTACATGACAGAATTTTCATTTTTGGGTGAACTATCCCTTTTAAATATTAGATCCCGTTAATTAACCACAGTATTACATATAAAAAAAATTACTTTCATGAATCGATTGTGGGATACATACAGTGACATTAAGAGGGTTGAGTTCCCTGTTTGAGCTGCAATTCATGTTTCCGTCCACTTCAAACTTGGTGATGTAGAGCAGAGAGCCGTTGTTGAATCTGTAGGGCCACCGCACATCCAAAATGGCCTTACTGAATGTACTGGGTCCTCTGTTCCGTAGCTGGGACGATCAGTGATTACAGAAGATAGGAACAATTTCGTAAACTATGCACCGTAGAAGCTTAATAGGTGTATAATGTCTTTGGCCAATGATAGTCACAGCATTTTTTTTTACCTCATAGATGTGCTGTACAAGAGGTCCAATGTCATCCTCCAGAACAGGACTGTCTTTTGGCTGCCAGTTAGCGATGGGTAAAAACACCTGCTCTGGTGCAGATACCCTGCACAAGATAGAGCCGATAATACACATTGAGAAAGTCTATTAAGTCAGCTTTTTCCATATTCCACATCATTCTAAATAACAAGTTCGCCTTTTTAAACTTTGATCTAAATTTAATAACTTAATGCAACAACAAAGTAAAATGTGTGCTGAATGGCATTTTGTGTTGATTTTAAAATTGAGATAATAATAAAAAAAGTTCACATAATATGTGTCACATAAATGTAACAGAGATAAGATATAAAGCATCATACCCTCTTAATTCCACTTTGGCCAACACCGCAAGCTTTGTGACAACAGAGACCAGATTGCTGGTTTTGTTGAACTGATTTGAGCTGGAAACAAAGGCGAATTATTTACTTTCACAATCGAGCAGAAGGTGGTGCTGTTGTTTCAAATACTGACAAACATTTCATTCATTCAGAGACAAAAATACATGAAATAATACCATGGACTAGCCTTTAAGTTATAAATATGCAGTATATATCATTAAGGTTCAGATGGATGTGAGGGTGTGAAGAACGAGTGAGAGACAGGAAGCAAAGCAGGATGTTCTCAAACAGAGACAAAGACAGCTGTTCCCTGTAATTAACATGTTAAAAAAGTCACTGGCAGTCAGCAGGGAACTATAGGATTAGAAGAGGGAACTGCTTGAAGTTTTATTGATTTAAATAAAGACAGGAAGTGGAAATACTTGTATGTTTAGAAAAACTTTGCTTTACATTTGTTTCTAATGGCCCTCGTTGGGTTACAGACGACTTTTAATTAGTATAATCAAATATTCTCTATCAACTGTGCTATTGTAATAGCAAGCATTAATTAAAATACCTCTTTATCTGCAAGTCAAACTTGACTTCTGTGTCCTGTTCGGAGAGCTGGTGCACGCTGAAGCGCAAGCCTGCTGTTATCTAAACCACACAATTTTACAGAAAAACTTAAAATGAAATAAAACAGCTAATTTATGTGTTACAGTATGCAACAATATAAATAAATTAAATAACGTTTGGTACAGATAAATATGCAGATAATTCAGCTCGGAAAATCTGGTGGTCACCTTAGTTCCTCCTTTCATTGGGTTTCCAAGATCACACACCACCACTCTGGTCTGATTCTCTTTCTTGAACGCACAGGACAGTCTAGACAATGTCTGAGATACATAAATAACAGATGAAACCTAAAACTATCTTAAACGACTTCACCACACACACACTCTCTCTTTTGGGTTTGGGGGGAGGAAAAAAAGTTTTTTTTAAATGTTTTTGAAAGAAATCTCTCTCACAGGCTGCATTTAATAAAATAAAAAAAAACAACAATAATAAAACAGTAATATGGTGGAAATATTATTAAAATTTGTATTCTGTAAAAGCTGTATTTTCAGCATCATCACTCCAGTCGTCAGTGTCACATGATCTTTCAGAAATCATTCTAATATGTTGATTTTGGAGAAACCTTTATTGTGATCAATGTTGAAGACATTTGTGCTGCATAATATTTTTGTGGAAATTGATACACTTTTTTCAGGATTGTTTTAATTAATAGAAAGTTAAAAAAAAAAAATTATTTGAAATAGACAATTTTAATAACATTATATGTCTTTACTGTCACTTTTGATAAATGTAATGCACCCTTACTGAATAAAAGTATTAATTAAAATCTTACTGACCCCAAACTTTGAAAGTTTATGCAGAAAAACTAAATGATCTTGGTTCCAAAAAATGTATGCTTCATCAACCAGCTGTTTATTTTTTATAGCATTAATCAATAATCCTGAAGTTAAAATTACACTAAATGGTCTTAATGGGGAAATGCTTTCTGTATTTTTGTTAAATCACTCATAGATCTTCCTTTAACTCTTTCCCCATCAGCATTTTTGATAATTTTCACAAAAATGGCATGGCCCCCAGAATATTTTGTTGTATGAATAGCTACACATGCAATACATCAAAAGAAAGAACAGAGCCTATGGTTTCAAACAAACAAACAAAAAAAAACCTGTTTTGAAAAACTTTTTTTTTTTAAATGACTACAACATGCATAAGCAATGCTTTTATTGCTTGTTTCTGCTCCTTTTTTGTCTGTGTTTTGATCAGGAGATTCTCAACTCTTTCAGAAGATGTGTAATAGCGCCCCCTACCGAATAACAGTGAAAACACAGAAAGCTGGAAACTTCCGTCAATGGCGGGGAAAGAGTTAAAGGGATAGTTCACCCAAAAATGAAAATTCTGTCAGTAATTACTCACCCTCATGTTGTTCCAACCCCGTAAGACCTTCGTTCATCTTCGGAACACGAATTAAGATATTTTTGATGAAATCTGAGAGCTGGATCACTCCTCCATAGGCTTCAAAAGGATTGAAACTTGCCGGCCTCGAAAAGTTATTAAAGACATCGTTAAAATAGTCCAAGTGACTACAGTGGCTCAATTTTAAGTTTATCAAGCGACGAGAATACTTATTGTGCGCAAAAACAAACAAAAATAACGACTTAATTTAAACTATTCATTTCCTTCTCTATTAGCATCTAGTCAGTTATAGCAATAGCGTAATAGCGTAGAGCTACGTCACACGTAGGCTCACTATTGGCCGATGCTGGTCATGTGGGTGATGCGTGTGACGTACAACAACAGAAACTCTACGCTTTTACACTAGTGAACTGACTCGAGGCCCACAGAGAAGGAAATTAATAGTTGAAATAAAGTCGTTATTTTTGTTTTTTTGCGCACAAAAAGTATTATCGTCTTTTGATAAACTTAAGATTGAGCCACTGTAGTCACTTGGACTATTTTAACGATGTCTGTAATAACTTTTCGGGGCCTGCAAGTTCAATCCCTCAAGAAGCCTATGGAGGAGTATGGAGGAGTGATCCAGCTCTCAGATTTCATCAAAAATATCTTAATTCGTGTTCCGAAGATGAACGAAGGTCTTCCGGGGTTGGAACAACATGAGGGTGAGTAAATACTGACAGAATTTTCATTTTTGGGTGAACTAACCCTTTAAGTGATCTGACTACTGTCCAAACTAATCCCAAACAACTTTTACTTGTATTTACAATTATAGAGACAAGTAACAAACAGCATGTCACAGACACTGTCCATGGAGTTTAACTTGTTATTAACAACGGTATCCCTTAAAAACCAGCATTTTTTATATAAAATGAGTTGTCTCTTTACATGAGGTCACAGTGCGCTTTATCAGGTGAAGAGAGGCCCACTGCTCACCTCAATGTTACGCACGACCCCAATGAAATCTGCCTGAGATGGTAGAGTGACGATAAGGTCGGCCTCATAAGCCCCCTCTCCTCCATTCTCTGCTATGACGTCTAGGGTCAGGGGGTTATCGTCACCTATGTAGATCTCTTTCTGGTCACTGGAGCACAAAACAACAATCAAACATACAGACGCACACATAGTTGATCTCCAGCTCTACGCCGCCAGACAACACAGTGGAATTTAACGCTCAGATGAACCAATGACTCACCTCACAACAGACAGTTTTAAGTCTGGCTTGCAAATATTGTCTTCACCACAATCCAGGAGTATGTGGGCCTGGAAAATCACAAGGGATTATGGAATATTAAAGACCGTTTCTGTTTTTATCCAATGCTATTTAATGGTGGTTGTTTGAGGAGTCAGCATGCAAGTCTTTGGTTAGTGGCAGATTTAATCTTTTGAGTGGCTGCTGCACAATATATCGTCTAGCTCAAAACACCAATGAATTTCCATGGTTTTCCAGTCGTTAATGATAAATGGATAAATATAAAAAAACAAAAATAACATAAATCGATTCACTAGGGTTCTTTGAACTTGGGTTATTTAGATCAATTTAGATCATATTTCTTCTATCAATTCCTTGAAAAGAAGTGACTCAAATGCATAAAAAACTGACTCCATATTAAGATTTTCATAATTTTTTCCAAACCTAGAAAAAAAAACATTTTAAAACTCCCTGTTTGCCCATGTTTGTGGGAACACTGCTAGTATAAAAGAAATATAACAACGTTGTTAAAAGCCTGAAAGACATTAATCATTAAAGGGGTCATATAATGCCATTTTTATACAAGTTAATATGATTATTTAGGGTCTAAATGAAAAGTTTGTAATATACTTTAATTAAAAATTCTCATTAGTATTGTAAGAAAACACTAATTTTACCTGGTCAAAAACAGCTCTATTTTCAGCACGCCATTTAAGTGCATGTGTCTTTAAATGATAATGAGCTTTGATCACCCCGCCCCTCTGTTCTGTGGGGCGTTTTGACACAACACACATGGAGTGTTGCCTTGACAACAGTTGAGGGTATATTTTGGAGAAAGAATGGCAGCGGGAGTCTCTGAGGACTCAACCGTATCAATTTGAACTGGAGTCGGACCAGGAACAAGATGACGTTCGACAAGTAAGGCTCGAACAGGACGTTTCTCAATAGTTGGTTAACGTAATGTCACTTTGATCTATTTTTGTATGTACTGGCAGGGTAGAGTAGTGAGATACGAACGCCATGCGTTTGCTGATGTATACGTTAGTTCATTGACAGATTGATGTTACAGCTAATGGTCATGAAAAACTTTTTTCCGGAAAATGTAGGCTTGTCAGTGATGTGTAATGTTATCTATGCAGTGTTAGGTACAACTGTCAGAAATTATTCGCGCAAACATGAAAGCATTGACGTTGATCGTGGGGAATATTCCCTTCGAAAACAAAACTCAGCCACTGCGTCTTCAGCGGTTCGAATTTAGGAACACCAAAATGACTGCTGTGTTCGTTATTACACCCAAGAACAGAACACCACAATCGCTTAGACGCCATTCTGCTCCAGTGTATCAACAATGGCAGACCTGCCAACCTGTACGCATTTTGCGTAGAGGATACGCATTTTGACCTCAAAGTGCGCTGGTACGATTTGTCACTCTAAACTACGCAAAAACCTGGCGGCGTGCCTCTGTTCATGCGCAAGCAACAGCAAAAGAAGAAGAGTTCGACCAATCAATCTGGGTTCATTCCCCAAATAGCAAGCGGGGATGATTGACAGATGCGTAAGGCCTATCATTAAAAAGAGACTCAAAATCGGCAGCAATAAAGAATCCCGCTCGATCCCGCGGTCCGCCGTCTGACTGAGTTCATAAGCGAGGACAGTACAGTAGTCACACTTTTGACTCCTGAAGGTAAACGGGCTGGGATGGATGTGTAAAGTTGAAATATTGTATTGAGTTAACTTAATCTGGATTCGATTATCACATGGGAGTGATCGCAATCGCATGGATTATCTTAAAATACTCCGTCATTCATGGTCACTCAGATAAGAGGAAAACATCATTCAGCCATGTAAATTATAAAATGCTTAAGTAATGCTGAACAATAAATCTAAATAAAATTATAATCGCTATGGCTTAGTGATTATGAAAGTTCTGTGATTTGTGGATTACTGATAAGTGAGAGTCTGGAGAAAGGTGTTTATGTATTCATTCTCAGTGTTGAGAAACCTAGCCTCCATGTGTTACGTTATTGTGTTAATAATAACTAAAGTACTTCATTGTTACATATTTATTTTGTATGAAATCTAGCGCGTTAGGCTATTTATGGATTAATAAGTAGGCTACCATTGTATCAGTGCTGCGTGAGCTCTCTCTCACAATGTACAATGAAAATTGACGGGCTAAGTTTAAATTTTGTTCTTGGTTGTTTTTTTCGGTCAAAATGTCAGAAAGCATTTTGTATTATCCATCCGTGTTTTAAAATTCGTTAAATGACGAACGTTTTACTGTTAACACAGCCCTCATTACATGTCGAAGTCTAACTTATACTTGATATTCTTTTTAGAATAAGTGGTTCGCTTTACTATTATTGGACTCCTGTCTATTCATTGTCAACTATTTTCTATAAATATGTTTGTATTGGCTAGTGTTTATTCCGCTAATGCGTGTCCTGTTTAAAATGTGCAATGTTCAAATGCAAAGACAGCACGTCTCAAATAAAAGCCCTTTTTTCTGTGAGATTTAGTATCCTATTTGGATATTGGAATAATACATTTGGATATTGGAATAATAAATTAAGTAGCCTATCTTAAATGTACAATGTTAGTGTACATTTACATTTACAGCACACATATGCAATGCAATATTAATCATGAATAACAATTTTTTTTGAGCATTATTGAAACTTTGGACTTTCACTGTATATTGCAGTCCAAGTGAAATTTTGGATTTGGGTCGAATTCAAAACTAGAATTATGAAGATAGGCATGTGTTTGTGTGCGTCTTGCATTTTGCATTCTCAAAAAATATGAGAATAAGATTAAAAATATATATATATATACTTTTATTCAGCAAGGATGCATTACATTGATCAAAAGTACTAGATTTAAAGATATAAAATAATGTATAATGTTACAAAAGATTTCTATTTCAAATAGACACGGACCGTTTGAACATTCCAGTCACCAGATAATCTTAAAAAAATGTATTCTAGTTTCCACAAAAATATTAACAGTTTTCAACATTGATAATAATAATTAGAAATGTTTCTTGAGCACCAAATTAGCACACAATAACAATGATTTCTGAATGATCATGTGACACTGAAGACTGGAGTTATGATGCTGAAAATTCAGCTTTGCTGAATAATATATTTAAATAAAAAGTTGTTATTTTAAAATGTAATAATATTTCTCAGTATTACTGTAATTATAGTTTTTTTGATCAAATAAATGCAGCCTTGGTGGGCATAATAGAGTTCTTTCAAAAATCTAAAAACTTTTGAAAGATAGTGTATATGCAGTGCCCCTGTAACCAGAGGTCTAGAATGGGAAACTTTTGTACCTGCTTGGTGACATTTGTAGGTGTAGATTGGTCAAGGATAGGCAAGAGGCCAGTCTTGTCTGCTGCTGTTTTGTAATCCAAGCTGTACTCCATAAAAACAGAGATGGGTGTGATCTTATCCCTGAATTCTGAGTCATCCTGTTGTGTGTGAGAGAGAGAGAGAGAGAGAGAGAGAGAGAGAGAGAGAGAGATAGAGAGATAGAGAGATAGAGAGATAGAGAGATAGAGAGATAGAGAGAGAGAGAGAGAGAGAGAGATAGAGAGATAGAGAGATAGAGAGATAGAGAGAGAGAGAGAGAGAGAGAGAGAGAAAGAAAAATGGGGCCTCTATATCAATGAGCTCAAGGCTGGGGAATTTCAGTCCAGCTTACAAGCTCTACAACATGCTCTTTTATGTCCAGAAAAGAGAGCTTTGGCTTTCCAGGTTAAATCCTTCTTTAGCTCTGTAACACGTTGTTCCTTTTTGAAAACAAAATAATGGCATATTCTAGTGCCAAACATCTGGGCTATCTGCCACCACAGCTTTAAATGCAGCGCAAACACATATTTGATGACATAAAGGCCTCAGCACTTCTTCAGCTGGCCAAGAAAAGCAAAACTACACTAAACCTTTCACAGCCCAATACCAGCAAAAGAGTCACATAGGGAATCTCTGTGTTCCTGTATCTCAACTGGAAGAACATGACGTTCATGGGTTTAATTTCCTATAAAACATACAGTATAATTCGCCTGCACTGCAAGATGCTTTGGATAAAAACATGTCAATTGCATAAATGTGAATGGATTCACTCACTATTAAATAAGCCTGAAGTTCCTCACAGGCTGGCCCCTGGTTGTTGGAGACTGTCATGTTCTTTGAATAATGAGACATCTTGTGGTGGAGGAACAGCACCCGTTTGGTGGCTCCCTTGTGTTTGAGGCGGTCTAGGGTCAGATCCACTTGGAAAACTGTGAATGAAAGGGTTTTCCAGTTCAGTCAGTACTTTTTTTCAGTTCAATCCAAACAGTAATAAAAAAAGCAATAAATTCAGAAGGAATGCAGGAGCTAAGGCTCAATCAAACCAAGGATGATAACTATTATGATAACGATAAAGTAACAATATCATTGTAATTATTTTCAGAATGATTTTTTACAGAGCTCAACAATATAAAGTACCAGACAAAAGAACTGCAACAAGAACTACATAATAAACAACAGAGCTTCTCTTTTAAAAGAAAGAGGCAATTTAAAGGTAACAAGCAAACAATTTTTTTCTGCAAATTAAACTGTTTAGAACACAAGCAGTCAACCCTGAAACCTTTAAACGCTGTGATACCCTTCAATCTCTGAAAGCATTCAGCGGTTTTAAACTCAGTCTGCCTCAAATAACATGGGGTTAAAGGTCTTGCTCAAAAGACAAAACAGTTATGGCTCTTGGATCAACCCTTATTGGGTTTTAATAGGGACCTTTGAGATACATGTACAAGTACATATACATAAACATGGCTGAACTTAAAGGCAACATATGAGCATTTGGCTTTGAAAATATACTTTTAAAACTCAAAACATCCTTCTTTGAAGAGATAAAAATTATTTCCGGTGCTCAAGTTGAAATCAGTTCAACTTTTTTTTCTTTTCTTTTTTTTTACGCGTCTCGAGTCCTTATGTTTTTCCCCATTCCACTGCCCACATCTTCTGTATGATGTGAAGGCGTTCTGTATGAACGAGCCCTAATAATGCGGTTCATGGATTCTTGTTCATGGAATACGTCACTTCCGGTATTTTGCCGGTTAATTGGAAGCGGGTAAATTGCAATTAAGGACTTTTTAAAATCGAGCACTTGAATTTAATTGAGGAATCATGACAGCCATATTTGAATATATTTTATAATGTAATAAGTTCCTGTGATGGCAAAGCTGAATTTTCAGCATCCATTACACCATTTCTTATAATTATCAATGTTGAAAACAGTTGTGCTGCTTAAAATTGTTGTGGAAAGTTACATTTTTTCCAGGATTGTTTGATAAATAGAAAGTTTTAAAAGAACAGCATTTAGTTGAAACATAAATATTTAGAAGTGTTTTGAACATTATGTCTTTACTGTCTCTTTTGATCAATTTAATGTGTCCTTGCTGAATGAATAAAAAAAAAAAAATTAAAAAAAAAAACTTACCTCAAACTTTTTAATAGTAGTGTATTTACCTACTCTCAAATCAAAACAACTGACACACAGTTTGTGATTTTCAACTGTAAGCAGCAAATCCATTTATAGCAAGCATTGCACCATACACATCCGCACCTTCAACTTGCACAACGGCAGCCATTAGCTCAACCAGAGCATAGGAGAACTTCAAAGCACACAGAGAAATAATGAATTGGAATCATGGTCTGTGGTCTCTGAACAGTGGGCTGCAGGTCTGGTAGCCATTACACCCCAGACTGTGAGATCCATGTGAAGTCTTTGTGAGCACCGGACGCTGGGCTTTTAATGGCTCTGCACCGTATGTCCGGCTCCAAACACACTGATGCCTGACACTTCGAGCTCTAGTTTCCCCCCGCAGCCATGCTCATAACACACACCGCAACAGCAGGACTCTGTTTACAGCTGCAATGAGCTTCTGCTACTTGCAATAATAGGTTCCATTGCCCAGTATATTATATGTTTCAATAATTTGCATATTTTAAAAAATAAGTACTTACAAAGGGAAGACTCTGCTCCTTTTCCATTTGCCTTCAGACAGTATTTCACAGTGAAGCTAAGGGATAGAATTAGAGTAGAATTGTGTTAATGCACATTGTTTTCTTGATATTCTCAATGCATAATAGTCAAGGCATATAACTACGCGTTATATGTATATATAAAAAAAAAATGGAAAAATGAGTTTATATAAGGGATATTTAAAATATTTTTACTATGATTTTGCAGGTGATGTAATACGACTTGAAGATGATTTTAATGCACTTTTATTTGGCCATTATGTTTACATCATTCATGAAACATGTTGCATCTAAATGGCTATGATGGCGGTTTGGTTGAAATTGTTTGATGAAAAAACCTTGACCCACCAGGAAACTGTGGTGGTTGTTCCAGGCAGGATGCAGCTTTTGTCTTCAGGGTTCAGAATCTGTGGGCTGATATCCAGTGTGGTGTTCACACTGATGACAGGACGAGCCCTAACAACACAAAACAAGCAGGTATCATCAGTCTGCCATTTTAGATTGGCTCCTTATAGTGTAAGATGGCAGACAATCACAGAAAAATCATTAAAACATTGCAATTTAGTTTTAAAGGTCTATATGTAAAAGACCTCTAGTATGATTGGCTATTCACCCTGCATATAAATTACTGCTTAATTCACAGACCCATTCAGAGTCAATCAATGCCTGGTGGTCTTCCATGTACAAATATAGATGATGGGAAATGTTCCACTGTTATTTTCTTTTAATTCAAGCCGTAATTGCCTTCACTACTTGCACATAAACCAAATTAAATGCTGCTGAATTAAATGAGACCACCTGCAATAGCTTAACCGTTCTGATCATAAAATTATATCAAACCCACGTGTGATTTCAAAGTGCAGAGTAAGCATATTGTACCTGTACAGAACAGCTTTGTCAGCGCCAAACACCCCCACAATCAGGTCTACAAAAGGACAGAGAGTGGGAGAAAGAGAATGAGAAGAGTAAACCAGAGGAAGTAACTTTGAATTTAGGTGACAGGATCTTATCAGTTGTGAAACGCTGCAGAAGATGAGTGAATGTGTGAATGTGTAAAACAGCAATGAGTGTTGAAATCTAACCAGGGTATCCGTTCTGATCAACATCTGTGCCTCCGTGCATGGCGTAACCAAAGCTAGAAGGCATGGAAGCAGACGCCCATGTTCCTTCTAAAACTTGAGAGGCCACAGGATTCGGCCCTGTGGGACGCCCGTTATGGATGTACACCAGGCCACGGTGGAACTGCCCACCATATGGGGCAGCAATAGCCACATCTGAGAAAATACAGAGGGATTAAATATAAAACGGGTCTAGTTATTGAGTAAATGCCATGAGCCGTATTGTTTTTATATATGCCAGTACAGCCATTGCTCAAAAAGCTCATGAGTTATGATTACTGTTCCACGATGAGGCAAGGAAGACAATGACAACAGCTTATGACCATGACCACAAATTACTATGCATGTTCTGTCTTGTCTGATGTTGCAGACAACACAGCACACAAATACAAAGAATAAAATGAGAAGAGTCAAAAAAGTACCATTATATCCATCCATATTGAGGTCTCCCACACTGCAGATTGAGCTTCCATATCGAGCATAGATCTCAGAACCCGTGAGTTTGATGACACTGTTGAAGGTGAAGCCACCTTTTCCTAGGTAGACATAGACCTGACCAACCTCCCTCAGTTTCCCATCTGAGCCACGGTCCATGAACAGAGGAGCCCCCACCAACAAATCCATCTTCCTGCAGGGGGAAATAAAAGGTTTATCCTATTGGAGAAGATCACAGCAAGTTCACCAGCATACACCAGCAGGGAAATTCATGTTGAAAATAATCACTGAATATGTCACAGAAGTGATCATAATAAGCGCACAGTACTGAAACAGATAAGCTGATCAAAACCAAAGCTTTTTGCAAACTGTAAAAACAGGGCCTTTCTGAACACAAAAATGGTCAACAAGTTCAGTCACAGAGCAAATTATTAGGAAACTTTATCTTCACTGTTGCACAATGTTCAGATTTTAGTTCATTTCCTGTGCATATATTTAGGGTAGGTTTACTTGGCACAGGGTCATAAAAAGTGATTTTGTAGACTAATATAATTTTAAGCAGTGGTTCTTAACTGGTTTCTAAAAAATATATATTTTATTTAATTTTTTTTAATTTAAATAAAAAAAAATTAAGCATTAAAAGCATTTAAAAAAAACAACATTAAAATGTCCAAAACATAGGTGAACGCACACAACACTTTAAATGAGCCATTTCTCTCTCCTTGATAAACAAGATTGACTTATTTACTGAACTGAGTGAATGATATGCCTGCTTTCATTCAGTCACATTCTTATTCACAAATGATGTCACAAATTCAATTCACTCATGAATCTCTGTTCATTCAATGCCACTCCAAATCTCGTTCAGACTCAAAACACTGGCATAATTCAGAAAAGCAAACTACTGCCATTTCTACTATTTTATTAAAAAAAAACATACTGTAGCTGAAATAGTAAGAGTATTTGCTTACACTAAAGTCATTCTTTGGAGACAGAGGAAAAAAGCCAACAAAGCAGTTGTATGCCTCATTGAAAAGACACTTAAAGAAATTATATGAGTGCTAGAAAGTGAACAAGAATGGTATGTTCACTTGAAAGATTCATTTAAAAGCACAGTTTCTTTCATGAACCACTAACAGAGCAGTTCCAAATAGTGATGCTGGCCTAGCAGACACTACACACAGACACAGATTAGGAAGATATATACATATATGAAACTGTAAACGAAGTTGAAAATGAAAATTGGAGAAGCATATAGTTCATGTATCATAAAGCTCATGCTGCTCTAATTGAATTACTGCTGATATCAATTGTTGTTTACATTTAAATGATCCTCAACATTCTATGTTAGTCCAGTAGCTTGAGTTGATTTTTGAAATTAACACAACTGTTTCTGAAGCCTTGAAGCCTGGTAACACTTGCTGCAAGCTCTTCACAGCTCTACAATTTGATAAGTCTTAGTGATTTTTCCAGTCTTTGTAGTTCTTCTTGATTCATTGTCATGGAGCAGCGTCGGTCAAGAAGAACCAGGGCTCTTCCCAAACACCTGAGGGGATTCTTGGTGGAGGACGTCTCTTCCAGTCCAGACCCCTGTGAGCTTTCACAGCTGGCAGCTGTAAGGTTAGTCAGGTTAGATCACACTTACAGCTGTATCTCTGCCAAAGCTCAAAGACCCACAGGTTTGGAAGAGCGCTACTTGAAGAACGCTGCTGTTCTTCCCGACATCCGTCCAGCGGTCTCAGTCTCTCCAGTGAGCGTGTGTCAGCAGGAAGAGCCTGTCTCCATCCACGGCTACAGCGTACAGGCCTACCAGGACATCTACCGCTCTGTGGTGGAGCCCATGATGAAGACACGCAGTGGTCGACGGCGTCCCTACAGTCTTAAACTAGGACTGAAGATCAAGCAGCGACTGTGGGAGACACTCAACTGTCCTTCACTGGTGGAGACGGAGCATCCTGATGGACGTGTCCTGATCACCGAGAGCTTCTCCACAACCAGCAGAAGCTTCGCTCCTCGAATCCATGTGGACATCAGTGAAGAGCCCCTGCCTGAGGAACCCCGAAGAAAGAAGCCCAGACACTGAGTCATCACTGTGTCACATGGAGCCCGGAGTATCACACAGCCGGACCGACACATGTAAATACTGTATATAGTTACAGAGTAAGTTTTATTTTGTAGAGTAAGTTTTGTGCACATTGTTGTGTGGTTGTTTGGATGTTTCTGGTGATTGTCAAAGCATTGATATGCGGTTCCTAAGTTGTTCTGATTGGTTTTTGGTGCTTTGCCACATGGCTGTCAGGATGTTTTGGATGGTTTCCTTTGCTTGAAATGAGTTTACTATGGTTTTCTGTGCGGTAGTTAACGTGTTGCTTTGCTGTTGCCGGACTCTTCTTATAGGTTTTTCATGCATTGATGTGGTTGTCAGGATGTTTAGAGTTGTTGGTTGATATGGTTGCTTTTAAGCAGTAACAGTAGGTTAGGGAAGGTTAGGGTCCCTCACACGGTTTGCAGCTTGACGTGCTGTGAGGGCTTGTGTGCATCAGTGATGCTGAGAGCTACGCCACTGGTACTTCACAACTACTGGTAGGGTCACCCATAGAGGACAGGTCTCAGCTGAGATGCCAGACGAAGACAAACCACCTGATTCTGGACAGGAGCAGATCGACCTGATGTTTCTGGCAGAAGATCAGTCTTGCAAAAACATCCTCCAAGTAAGAACGAATTGAACAGAATAAGGTAACATAATGCATTAAGCATTTTATTCTTGATGTTATATTGTATTTTTCAAAAAAAAAAAAAATTTATCTAAACTTACATGTTTAAGTCAATTTAAACTAAAATTAGTTCTGTCAGTTGATTAAATTACTTTAAAGATTTAATTATAATTAAAATAAAATGCATTTTTCATAGTTAATAAAAGATTCCTGAAATACGTATATTTCATTTCATGTCAAAATGCATTTAGTTTTTAAAGAAAAAGAAAACTAAATATGAAGAAAATACTTTTTTTTCAAACAAAGTCTTACTAAACTAAATAAAAAACTAAAATGTACAGAAAAACTCAAGCTATAGAACACTTAAAAAACTAAACCAATCACAGTGTTCACACTATCTAAACAAAATCAATAGCTCAAAACTATAATAACCCTGTGTTGTGGGTTTCCAGAGCATTGTTGGAGTGAAAAATAATTAAAATACACATTTTATTCAAGTTGTTATTTTTCTGAGTTTCTTTAACTTAACCTAATGCATCTAGACAAAGGGCAAGCTATTATTATATTTACCCTTAAAGGGACAGTAATGGGATAGTGTTTTGGTCTAATGTCTTTAGACCCCACAGATTTTCATTGAATGGACACAAACAGAACAAAACAAAAGAAAGTAAGTCATACAGGTTCGGAACAACATGAGGGTGAGTAAATTAGGACATTTTTAATTTTTGAATGAACTGTCCCTTTAATGTATGTGAGGTTAAGAGTGCTTTTAACTCACAAAAACTGAATTCAGCAGTCAGTTTTGAACACATTTTCATGACCAAGAAATGCCAGTTGAGAAAAATTTAAAGTTAAACATTTAAATTTAATTAAAGTATCCATTATTCCATGAATGGACTTTCTTGAAGGAATAGATTGTCAAAGAACTTAAAAGAAGCTTGTTTATGTGTGTAAAAATCTTCAACCTCCCTTCAGTGAGGAAAACATTAAACAGGAGTTTTCAAACAGTTTATAGCATCACTTACCCGTCATTATTGATATCAACGGCTGCTACAGAATAACCGAAGTAAGCAGCCATCTAATGTGGACAGAAAAAAAAGAAATAATTATTCTTAATTATTATTATGGCTGGTTTTGGTGGTGCCACCTACAGTAATATAGATTCATTTCTTGAGCTTGGACTCATAAATCTCTGTTAAACCATGTGTTGACTTGTGATGTATCACAACTGCAGCAATCACAATCAGCCAAAAACAAGAGCCTGTCGATGCCACACCTCATGCTCTTTTCCTTTCTCGCTCTTGAGTGCTGGCGACAGTGCTGTCAATAGCTTCCAGATGTGGGAGTGGATTTAGGACATGAACTCTCTGCTCGTAAACAAATTTTGAACATAACTGTGCCATGACCACAAGATTGGGCATGTCATGTGACCTGCAGGCTGCTCACAGGCAAAACTGCTCGTATAAGAGGAGTAAACATTTTTGTGACACTCACCTGTGTGCCTGTGAAATTATACATAGACTCCATGTTCTTCCCATTGAAAATGTTGACCTAACAAGACAAAACCAGACAAAGAGCTGCTTCAAGCAGGGTTGCATCACTTTTATGGGTTTTTGTCAGATTCCTGACCAAAAATAGTATTAAACTCACATAACCGAGAGCCTTCTCCCCTCTAGGAACTCCTGTGACATAATCTAGGGAGGCAGGAAGAATTAAAAATGAGTTGGACACAACAATGCTTTCATTCAGCAATGAAGCTTCTTGATCCATTTACATAGAAAAATCTGATTTAAGGCATTCCTATGATGCACTACTTCAGTTTGCAATGCAATGCATTGGGGCTGGTATTTAGAGCAGGTCAGAACAGCTCAATCAAGACAGACAACTCATGGTTGTGGGCTGCTTAAAACTGCACTACCATTCAAATGCGTGTGGTCAATAAGATTTTTTTTAATGTTTTTAAAAAAATCTCTTATGCTCACTAAGGCTTAAATTTGATAAAAAAAAAATAATAATAATTAAAAATCACTGTAAAATACATTAATATTGTAATTTCAAAAAAATGAAACATATCGAATTGTCTTACCATCTTCACCATCCTCATTAAAATCACCAACAGCCACAGAGTAACCTAAGACAGAATTCAACGATGACATAAATATCTGCACTGCATTTCTGCTTGTTTGATTTGTACATTCTGATCACTGCAACTCAAAGCACACAAACATTCATTACATGTGCAACCCAACATTATATTGAGCTCCTGATTTACAGGTAACAGTGCAAATATAAATCGCCACGAAAAAATAATTACAACTTCGAAAAGACATTAAAACAAGAGATGCAAAAAGGCTTACCCAAATAACTGTCATCATACTGAGCCCCGGCTGACTTGGTTGATAACTGGTTACTGTAAGGAGTAAAAAACTCCTTACTGTATCTACTGATGACCTCAGTGATGTCATCTGAGATCAGCTGACCTGGAAAAAGAAGGGGGGAAAAAAACATTTATGAGAACACAAGAAGCAAACAGTTTTTATACCAACAGGAAATGAAGTGTGCAAGCAATAGATGTCTTGAACCTGCATGTGATGTTAAGCAAAACAGAAAGAAGCAGTACCAATATATGCATACATGTAAACGTTAAAAGTAAAAACATTCAACAAAAAGTAAAATCATGTAATATTATTTTTAATATGGTTGTATTGTATGTGCATTTTGATGGTCTTTTTATGGTCTGTAATCTTTACAGACTTTCAGTGTTAGGGAATAACTAACTACAAGTACAAGTCATGATGCTATACTTTCAAGGTGTGTTGTTCACACACTTGTAGTTCGGTTCTCTTGGTCCGAACCAAAAAAAGAAAATAATAAATTTAGTCCTGGTTCGCTTAGCATTCACACTGTCATTTTCACGTATGAACCTAAAGATACAAAAAAAGAATTTTGCGATGGAACTTATCAAACATCCAAAACAAGGCAGTGTACTGGGTTAAATGCCCTCGTTGTATGTGCGTACGTAGTCTACATATAATGGCATTTTGACCAGCTGAGAACTCGTGAAGAGCTAATAAGATGTGTAACGGAGTCACAAACGAAGATCTGCTGCAAGAAGACGGCGTTTCTGACGCCTGGACCGAACTGACGAACCACACCAGAGTTTGGCAGTCTTGGTCCGCTTGTTTGGTGCACACCAAGGTTCGAAAGGCAGAGTTCTCACTTTCGAATGAAACGCACTAACAGAGCGAGAGCATTCGTTTTAATCAAACAAAACCTGCCAAGTGTGAGCACACCCTAAATAGTGGAATAGGAGCTCAGTTTGTTCAAACAATGTAGCTTTTTTAAGCAAATATATATTTTTAACAAGACCAGATTTAACAAAACAGCAAATCAATCAAAAAAATGTTGTTACATTATACTGCTCTCACAGCCTTACATCCGAGAGAGCTGATGCAATAGAGTGAAGCAAACACACTTTCCTCAAATGGCCTCTCAAGTTCATTGCTGTGAATCAGTTCCTTCAATCCATTCATTTAAATGTACCACTAAAAATTGATGAAATAATGTATTATATATATATATACACACACACACACACACACACACACACACACACACACATTTGAGTAAGCACTTTCCAAAAGTCCCCCACATAAGTTACTTTTTTCTTAGCAAAATAATTTAGTTTCTGCTTAAAACTACTTTTTAAATCTCCACAACTCAAGTTATTTAATTAAAAAGTTATTATGGTGTAGAATTGTTTTGTACCTTACAAAGTAACTAACAATTCAGCTTACAGTTTCAATCACTTTTCTTACACTTACTTCAAGTCTGACCAAGGTTAGCTTAAGTTACTATCAATCACACCATCACATTCACATTACTGAAAGCATTTTACTCTCAGCAGGGAGTATAATTATCATACCATTACAAAAGAGACACTCAGCAGAAAAACTAAACACAGTAACAAAAAAACAAAAAACACCTTTAAAATGAACTTTTAAAAACGATCACCGCAGGTCATGAAATTCATGAAAGATGTGTTTAAATGTCTTTTCTGGGCACGGTTCCTAAAATAACCCCACCCTATGAGGTCATAACAGATCTGTGGAGTGTGGACTCAGTAAACAAGCTTTTCAACATCACATTACAACACAAAACATTTCAATGAAACCACCGACTCATCTCCACTGCAGTAGACAGCATATGATTCTGCATTATTTATTGACTTCAAAACAGCTCCCTCTCTTCTGAGCAGCATTTCTCTCACAGGCGAGGACCCGAGACACATTTGTAAATTTTTTAAGTATTGTCGAGGTTGCGCAAACATTCACTGCCCTGTTTTGTGTCAATGATATATCTGAACTTGCCCTTGGAAGCAAGACACAGCAGACAGTCTCTGAGTCACCAAAAAGTCCTGACAGAGCACATTGTTGTTTCCCCTTTCAGTGCCATTCACAGAAGGATAATAAAAAAAAAAAACAGTTTACCTTGCCAATAAAAGCTTCCTGGTCCTCCAATAACAACACGGTTCTTCTGATGGAAATAAAAAAAAACATGTTCTGGTCCATTCGGCACAAGTTTGGGCAATAACGGGAAATACAATAAACATAAACAGCAGGGTAAAAGCGGCATATCAAAATTTAAGTGTAAAAAAAATTAAGTGGCAAGAAAAGCACCAGCACACTTTTTGAACAAAACATTTCAGAAAAATAAATGTGTGAAGTCAAAAATGGTAAAACATCAGATATAGAGGGTTTGATATTAATTGTGTGTGTATATATATATATATATATATATATATATATATATATATATATATATATATATATATATATATATATAAATTATAGAAAATGTAAAAAATAAATGCACAAATATATATAAGGGAGCAAATTTCTGTGAAAAAAAAAAAAATACCTTAACAAAATCAGCACTGAAACCTGCTTGACAAAATCCTTGTCCCTCAGGTGAGCTTGATTCTGATGGAAAAAATAGTAATATTAGCAAATATAGAGCTAGAACTACTAGCAGATATAGATTTGAGGAAGTATCAATATGAAGGAAAGGTGAGAAAGAGGTGACAAACTTCAGACAGAGGAACTGTCATAACCATATGACAACAGGCACACAGACTTTGAATAATGTGTTAACTCAGACATGTCTTAAAACCATATATGTGTAGAAGATGATACACAACACAAGTATGATATCCAATTAATCTAAGTCAAGACATTTTTGAGGGAGGATATTAGATATGACCCAATAAGGGCATAAGCAACCTGAGGTGAGGTAAAGAGCTGTATTCAAGTACATACTAGAGCGACAGGGCGAATATTCCACAATGCTATTGCCTTTCTTCAGGTAGCATGTACCAACAGGCTCTCTTTCTGAGAATCCATACGTGCTCCACTGGTAGAGAGGTGCACATGCCTGAAGAGAGAGAAAAATGTATGTGCAGATCAGTACATGAGTCGGAATTATATTCTTCTTAACCATATGCTGAGAAATATCTGCTGACATATTACAGCAAGACTTATTTTAAACATTTATTTTTAGTGCCATATCAACATTGAAAGTCAAGATCAAAGTACTTTTAAATAAAAGAAGTGTCTTCTTACAACAATACAATAAAGAATATTTAATTTCAATTTGATATCTGACTTGTTGTAATCTAGGATTTTCTTTAATATAGAATCATGTTTATAATTTACAACAGGGCTTAACAATAAGGACATCCCAGGGTCAATGTAAACAGGGTTCCTTCCTACACATTTTCAATTTCAAAATTACATACTTTTTTAGACTCAAATTTCCAAATCCCTCTGTAGATTTTCAGACCATGCTTAACATAAATGGTTCATACAGCATTTCATTTGGTATATAGCAAGTTATTTTCGTAAACGAAAACTAAAACTAAGACTAAAACTATTGGTCAATAAACATTTTCGTAAACTGAAATAAATGAGAAATTTCAACATAAATGAAAAGCTAAAGCTAAAACTAAACGAAACTAACAACAGTTACTGAAAAACTAACGGAACTAAAATAATAATTAGTAATAAAAATAAATAATCGTTTCCGTAATTAATAAGCTCTCATCCTGTACCGGAAAATCACGTTTTTCCATTCCACTGCGCTACTTTATTTTTCAATGTATGACGTTGCGCTCAAGTCTTGTGTCTTTTGCAGCATCTCGCGCACGACACGACGTTCTAAAAACGTGGCACTCAAGTTAAAACAAGTTCAACCTTTAAAAGACGAGTCTCGAGACCTTGCGCTTTTTCCCTATTCCACTGCCCGCATCTTTTTTCCGTTCCCTTTCGAGAACATTTACTTCGTATTGTGTAGCTATACGCAGTGGGAAAACTCCTTTTCTTGAGAATATTGAAGCTATTATTTTAAAACGCAATGCAGCTGCACAGGGAGCACAGAGCAGAGCGTCTAGCTCGCTCATTGAATGTGCTGCAGCAACTGCACGAACCTACGGCAAGGCTGCTGCGATGTGTGAACCAATCGGGTCGCTTCGCACCCACGGCGCGTCAGAACTCGCCAGAATGGGCGTGGCTTATGCCTATTATAAGCAGACCATTTCGCCATAGAATCAGAATTAATCTTCTTCAGCAAACACCTTCTTCGCTGATCTCCGAGCCTTCGCAGCAGAACGAGCTGACCTGAATCAACACCTTCAACTCGGCAATGCCTTCCAGTGAATCGCCGTTAACCTGCGGCTATCCGGCGAGAGAAGCCTTTTATCCTTTTTCTGCTACTTCTGTGTGTATTCGCCGCCGCGACACTCTAGAAGATGAAAAAACAAATTTTCTACGGTATTGCTTAAAAATGCCGTGTACCGGCTGCACTTCATGCAGAGCTTTTCTGCATGAAACTGACGGACACAGCGAGTGCCCCCCATGCCGGGGCCTCGCCCATGCAAAGACTGCACTCAACAATGCCGGCCGCCCGCACTGCGAGAGCCTGCCCTTCTCCATCCTGCGCTTGCGGCTAGCTCTCCTCTTGGAAGAAGCGACGAGGCCAAAGGATGCCTGAACCGAGCGAGCCCACGCCGGCCCAGTCCCCGCGTGCTTCGCTCTCTCCTCGCGAGACCCCTCACTGGTGTCTTTCTCGCTTTCATTTGGTGCACGACAGCCTATCCCTGGCTGCATCTGAGGGAGAAGACTGGCTGGGCTTGATAGTTGACCCCGACCCTCAATCCCAAGCCAGCGTTAGAGCGAGCTGAGACGCTGAACTTATTCGCATCCTCACTAAAGCTTTCAAAGGCCTCGACATCGTGTGGTCCCCGCCTCAGGAGCCCACCAGAAGCCGTCTTGACGGGTGGTTTCTGCCAGGGCGTCAGCAGACCCCTCGTCAAAGACCAGCACCCTGCTTTCCCGAGGTACACGACGAGCTGACCAAATCATGGCGTGCCCCTTACTCGGCTCACTTAAAGACATCTGCCTCCGCAACGCTCTCAACTATTGATGGCGCTGAGGAGAAGGGCTACAGCACGTTGCCACCCCTAGAGAAAGCTGTGGTCGTGCATCTCTGCCCGCTCACCTCTAGCGGATGGAGAACCAAGGCGGTCCACCCATCCAAGCCCTGCAGAACGACATCAGCCCTCGCCGGTCACGCTTACACCGCCGCCGGCCAGGCTGCATCAGCTTTGCACACCATGGCAATCCTCCAAGTGTTTCAGGCCAAGCTCCTCCGCTCTATCGATGAGACTGGCCCGGACCTAGAGGCCTTTGGGGACTTACGCAGACCACTGACTTGGCCCTGCGCGCCACCAAGACCACCGCCCAGGCGATCGGCAGAGGTATGGCTAGTTTGTTTGTGCTGGAGCGCCACTTCTGGCTGAACCTTACGGAGATCAAGGACGCGGACATAACTGCTTTCCTCGATGCCCCAATCTCCAACACCGGCCTCTTCGGCCCAGCGGTGAAGGGATTCTCTGAGCGCTTCACTGAGGCGCAGAAATCGTTGCAGGCCATGCAACACTTTCTGCCCAAGCATTCAAGCTCGGCTTCAGGGCGCCCCAAGAGAGGGTTTAAGTCCTGCCGCAACCGGACCTCCCTCGCAGAAAGCTCATGCACTTCTCTCAGTCCCCTCTTCAGTTCAGGTGACTGGAGATGTTCTAACTGTAGTAAGTGGGCCCATTAAGTGCCGTCAAATCGATTAATATGTGTGTGCATGTCTGTGTATATACTGTACATACACACATATACAGTATATATGTGTATAAATATATAACACACAGACATATATAAAGTATATATAAATTCAATTATATATATATGTGTGTGTATATATATATATACACACACACACATATTATGTAAACACAAACTTTTATGTTAGATCCGATTAATCGCGATCAATCGATTTAACATTTTATAAAATGTATGCATCTTATTTCAAAACAAATTTCTACACGTTCACCCTGACTCACCAGAATATGGTCCCCAGAGGAACGCACAGTGGCCCCAAACCATTGATTTGACTTGAACTCCATTTGCTGTCCATTGGGATTCTTCCTGTCATCTGTGATGGGAACGACAGAGAAAGGGGGAATGGGGAAATATGAGTTAGTCAGTTAATTAGATTCATCAGACTGTCATCATGTCCTTTGTAGTAGACTACACAGCTCTTCTAATCACTACAATCTCATCCAATGGTGTGTTCCTCTAATTCCAGCTGATTTCAAAAGGACTGATACGACAGAAGCATCTGAGTTCATAGATCAAAAAGTTGAGCTGATATGCAACGCCGCACTCTCTCATCCTCTTCATTACCAAACCATCTAAAGTTCAATCCAAGGTCATGAACATGGACAGCTGAATCTATTCATTACATAATCAAATTAGCAAAACAAATTCATAAACAAACACAAGGCATGGAATATTTGTAGAACATGGTGAATGAAAAGCTGTTTTCAGAGCTTCAGCAGAAAGGTCAGTGATTTACTGGTGTTCTTCGGTCACTTTTGACTGAAATTTTTTTTTAAATCACAGCTTCTTCGGAATGGTACGAAACTTGGTGACTTTTACGGCATTTGGAATGTTAACACAAAAAAAATGCTTGATTCGAGCAGGCTAAGTGTTCATTAAAAAAATCTTTTAACTTGTGGTCTTTAAAACAGTTTATTAATATAAACTGACCATAGGAAATGAATGGGAAATCGACAAAAGCACAAAAATTCTGAAAATTGTACAATCTACAAATCGGCC
The DNA here is from genome assembly GCA_026230005.1 of Gila orcuttii. Lineage (NCBI taxonomy): Eukaryota > Metazoa > Chordata > Actinopteri > Cypriniformes > Leuciscidae > Gila > Gila orcuttii. Next base: position 25,516,605 of record JAPDVR010000007.1, on the reverse strand, counting down.
ACGATGCAGAAAAAAAGTGGACAGCAAGAAAGGGGTTACACTCTAAAACATCAAGAGTGCAAAACAGACACACCCACTTCTCACACGCGCACACTCACTCACACACACACACACAGGCGCGCACACGCACACATCGTGTTTTCATGTTTTATGGGGACTTTCCATAGACATAATGATTTTTATACTGTACAAACTGTATATTCTGTCCCCCTACACTAAACCTACCCCTAAACCTACTCATCACAGAAAACTTTTTGCATTTTCATAAAAACATCACTTATTATGATTTATAAGCTGTTATCCTAATGGGGACCAAAAATGTCCCCACAAGGACAAGGATTTCAGATATTGCCATCTTTGTGGGGACATTTTGTCCCCATAATGTAGGGTTTAGCAGGCCTCACACACACACACACACACACACACACACACACACAGTCAAGAAAGATATCCCTTCCCTGCGGCCTTGGTTCATCTCAGCCACAGTCTTAGCCTCAGGAAGCCACAGCTGCTCATCAGTCTGTGCTACTGAGCTGGGAATTTCCCAGTGTTTCTCATGGTCAACACAGTCATACAGCTGGTCAACAACACCCAGGCTTTACTAGAATTAAGCACTTAATTATTGCCATACAGCACAAACGGGGAGTTGACAGTACAAAGGCCCAGTGGAAACACAGTTGTGTAACCATGCTGTAATATTTCAGCATTAATGTTTTTACATCCACACAGTGTTTTCCATCTCATACTTCTGAAATTTCTCTCTAATCTAGATGGTGCCTGCTCCTCAAACAGTCAGCAGGTCAGCCAGCACAGAGAACACTATTGTACAGACACGTCATTCACAGTAAAAACATGTAAGGACACAGTTATGCTTTGGCAGTTATTTAACAGAAGAATGTTTAAGCTTCTTTCATGCAGTACTAGTTATTGAGTAACAAATATAAACACTACACTAGTGCAGTAAGTGCACAAAGAAAGCAAGAGAAAACTAATAAAAATCTTGGAGGTCAATGGAAAATATGGTAGCCCCAAAAAGTATTCAGACACTTATAACAGATACTTACAGTTTGGCAGTAACAAAGTCCCTTTAAGACTGTTATTCTATCTTTGTCAGTAAAAACAGACCATTTAACTGTATGTCTTAGTTTGGCATTTACTAAAACTTAAATATATATTGTAAAATATTTTTTCAAACAAAATTCCCCAAATCTATTTGGTTTGGCATTTAAATTGTATAAATAAATATACTAAATCTATATTGTCATTAAAAAAACTCTAATTCAATTTGGCTTGGTATTTAATACAAATAAATAAATAAATGCAAAAATAAAAAAATATATTGTAAATATACATAACATAGCTATATCACTAAATATTATTATATACTCCAAGCTTTTCTGCTTACTCTGCCATAGATGTACAGCATTATTTAAAGCTACTCTATACATGGTTCTTTTCCCAATAACTTATTTAAGGGTGAAAAGAACACATAGAGGAGTAGTTCAGTTGTTGGTAAGAACTCGAAACACACTGAGATAATCCAACTGAAGATCTTTTTGTTTGTCTGGTAGTTCCTCTTGAAGCAATCCAGCTTGGCTGGCAGGGTAAATCAGGCAAGACTAATCTATAACCACCGCTGAATGCCAATGAGATCTGGCACAAGAAACGGTGCCTATACTCAAGTACACATATAAGCCTGAACAAAGTCCTGTTAGTGTGAAGATTGTTTGTGTACATCTGCAATCTAGTTAGTAGGTCAGCACATGAATAATAAAGCAACTCCATTGTCTGTTGCAAGACACTGACAAGCATGTGAATTCAAATTCAAAACACTTTGTAATAACAATCGCACAATCCTAGATGAGCCTTGAAACGACCCCAGGCTCCCTCTCCTGTTATTTTTCCTCCACCTATTGAAAATATTTAGAGCAAAGCTGATATATGACCCAATAAATCATTAAAGAGCCACAGGCTACTCAGAAGGTCCTATAATAACTCTGACAAACCCTACCTCTTTCACTAGCATGCAATGTGAATCAATACACAAAAAAAGCTTAAAATAACAGCATGGAGGAGCAAAGATTAAACCATGATGGCTGAAAACACAGTGCTGTGTCTTACCAGTGCTGTCAAATTCAATCTGTGTGCATGTGCCGCTTTTTTGCCAAGGACAGCTGAAGACAGCGCCCCTCTCAGTGACTACCGATGGGGTTTGATCAGATGTGTTTGCCCTGGGTGCACCAACCAGTATGTTTAATCTGGAATCAGAGGGAAAGTGTGTTTTTAATTATTTGTTTTGTTAAATACAGTTTTAAAATGTACATATATATTTGTTTCAATTATATATAATAAATATTATTCATTACTATTAGTGCGCGCGCACGCGCACACACACACACAAGATAGCACAGTAGTCACAGTAGCAAAACTCAACTCGAAATGAAAGCTAAGGAATACAGGTGGGTCTTAAGCAACGACTTAAATATTTCAGCAGTCCGAGCTGTAACTTACAGACTATTCCAGAGATTAGGACTAGCCACTGAGAGGCTCGGTCCCCTTTTTTTTTTTTTTTTTTTTGGCATATATAAAGTTAAATATAAATATATATATTTGTTATTGTTATCTGCGTTGTTATCTGTACATGTTTCTTTCAGAATATCCATGCATCCTTGAGATTCATCTTCATCACAAAAAAAAATAAAAAAATAATAATAAAATAAAAAACAATACAGTAGGCAGTATGATATCCAAACAAGTTTGTCTGTTAGTTCGCCACCTTACTAGGTTTACACACAACTTCATCTACTCACTGTTTATTATCAGGATTGAAGAAAGCCACAGAAAATCCAAAGTAACTTCCTGGAGGTCCAGAGAAAACTGAGGGTTTACTAATGTCCAGATTAAAGGAAAGTGCTCGTTTCCAGTAAAAAAGAGCCACTAGAGCCCAAAGCCAACAGCAGATGAGATGTTTGCCCATGTTTTGTGTCTCTGTAGAGTATGAGAGTAGATGGAGATCGCGCTGTTTGGGTGGTGGATGTCTCGATCAGCAGTAGCCTACATATGATCGCCACTGATTCCACACTCCATAACAACACGCAACACTCACACTAACAAGTCACGGAAAGGTCCGTTACATTATTGCAGGCGGGCCGCTGCAATAAAAGCTCATTCGTTTCCAGCCTGTCCAGTAAATGGAAGCAAAAGTGTAAAGTAGGACACAGGGACACTGATGTAGTCCAGCTCGGATGGAGCCGCGGGATGTCCCACTGAACAGGAAGTGAAAATAAACCAACCTACTGAAACGTCACGGTGACGTCACTAGAAACTTCCGCGCAGCGGGCATTGCCTGCATGACTTAAATGGGCATGAACTGGTAAACATTTTAAAAATGCCATAAAGTCTTTGTGATTTCAGCCAATAGTAATTCATTGTTTTAAAAAAGGCTTGTGCTTTATAGTTAAACAGCGTAACCATGTGTTAAGAACGGCACAAATGTATATATGTATTAAATTCCGTCAACAATAAACAAACATATAGGTCTATTTATTTAAAGTGAAAATTTACGTTGGCCTAATGTAATAATTAAACTGCATCTATTATTGTACTAATGCACGCAACAAATATAACACATGCGAACAAAAGCTGTCAGCTTTTTATCAGTAAGCTGAATCCTTGAGCAACACTTTATCCACAAGGTCCAGATAACTGTGACAATTACAAATGACTATTCAGAGCCTGAAGATATTTTATTCATATATGGACTTGTCAGTGATTCATGACTTTAAATGCAGTGAAGTAGGTCTCCAAGAATGCAGTCTGTAAATCCCCCTGGGATTCCTCATAGATTTTGTATGAAAACAAAACATTGGGTGATTTTTATGTCTGCCTGGCTTGTCTTATAAGTAAATACATAGGCCTATTATTTTAAACCCTTAACATACTGTAAACTCAAAATTTAATGTATATAGAACAACTGGTCTTTTATGCAGTGTCATAGAGTAAAAGGCTTGAAAAGATTGTGTTTCCTGAGGAAATGAAAGGCACCATTTGCAAATTGGAACACAAACGACATTCTCACTCTCTGGGGAACAAAGTCACTTTTGTTTTTGAGCTGACGGGTCATGTGTGTGGTCAAAGGGGCTTTTGGGACCATGTGATGCATGGCAGAGTGGCAGAATAATGTTTGCCTGGTGAGCATCCAACAAACATACTAAAGAACTTAAAACATTAAACACTAACCCTTACTTAAACACTAACATTCTTCACTTTTTGAATTATTTTTGTCATTTTCTAATTCCAAAGGTAGCCTACTCTGGCGTTTTGGTGCTTAAAAGAACAGGAGTGATTGACAGAAGCAAATGTTTAAATGTTTAACAAAATGCCATATAGGGCAAATGTTTATAGCTTTAAAAGCCTTCAAATTATTTTCAGCAGGAAACAGTCATGGTCTTATTTAGCAGAAAGTTGTGCATTTTCAGAATCAGAATCACACTAACATTTAAATGTTGGGTAAGATTTGTTTAAGTGTTTTTGAAAAAAAGTCTCCAATGCTCACCAAGGCATCATCTATTTGATCAAAAATACAGAAAATTTTGAATTTTGTGAAATATCATTACAAAAAAAAAATTATAATAAAAAAAATATATATATATATATATATATATATATATATATATATATATATATATATATATATATATGTAAAATGGATTTTTTTTCAGGATTCTTGAAATAATTTGTAACATTTACTTTGTTTGGATCAATTTAATGAGAGCATGCCAAAAAGATATTTTACCATGGACCTTAGGATGATGCCTATGCCCGCCACCGTCCCAGAGCCCAAGCCATCGCCCACCGAGGACCACAAGCTAGAGCTCCCTCCATCCCCGGAGCTAAAGCCCGTCACTTCATCTGTCCTGAGGCTGGAACTTACCGTCAGGTCCCCCCAGGGTCCACCTTGGCCTCACAGTCTTGCGGTGTCACTCTGGACCGGCGTCCTCTCGGCTCCGCCTGGGTCTCCACCTTTCCCGGCTCCGCCTCCGTCTGTCGTTCCCCAGATGCCGCCTGGACGTCCCACCAAGGCTCCACCCTGGCTCCTCCCTCTATCGGCTCAGACGTGGTGTCGTCACTGGCCGGCTCCTCCAGTTACCTACCCATTGCCAGCTCTGCATCCACCTCCAAAACCCCCTCCCTCCCTCTGTTGGATTATTTTCAATGGTTAAAAGACGTGTCTTCCGGGAGGGGGGTGTAATGTTGGGGTTATGTTTAGTTTCATTGTCTTTTCGTTCATGTGTTTGTTTCTTGTGTTTCCTTTCAGTTTAGTCTTGATTATCCCCTTTTTAGTTGCCTTGGTTAATGATTAGTTACACCCGTGTCTTGTTCAGTTCCTGTATTTGTCCCCAGTCTCCCCATATATATTACTACCCATTTGGTTCAGTTCATTGTCGGTTCTCGTCTTTATGTACTACTGTATGGTGTATTTATGAGTTTTGTATTTCTAAACGATCTTCTGTGTTCCTATATTAAAGATTTTTTGTATTTTCCTGTTTGTGCATGTTGCTTACCATTCAGTGTGACAACGGTAGTGTACTCCAGTATTTTTTCAGTTCAGGACTGTCACAGTCAAATGATCCTTAAACAGCTACTCACCAAAGAACATGGAAATTAAATATTGGGAGGAAATTATTTTATAACCTTACCTGTGTATTATTTTAAAGCTTCCGCAAAGAAAAAATACACTTCAACATACACAATGGAAGGCACTTTTGACAAATCAGAATCGAATAGTCCTGTACATAAAGACTGTTATGGTCACCCTTGACTTAGTTTCAGTAAGAGACACTTTTCAGTTCAGCAGCTGGAACTATGTGAGAGAAATACGATCTCCAGAAGAAGGGGAAAGCATTTATTTTTTTGTCTTCCATGCAAACAAGGACTACAAGGTCCTAGGTGATGGAAGGTATAGCCCACCCTCAGGTCGATGTCCTTATGCAAAAACCATGCAGTCATTCACTGCAGCCGCTGCAATAAATCCTGTCTGTCTATATTTTAAATGCTTTTGTTATAGCTATCAGGACAGGGCTTTGTATGTGATTTCTCAACTGGCACAATTTTTGGGATTCTTTTGTTGAACCCTAATAGCACTGTAAGTGATTTATATACACTGCAATATATAATTTATTTGTGTTGAGGTGGGGGAGATCATGCTTTCTCAGGCAGATCATAGGAAATGCCAGTCCTCTGACCATGTTGGCCATCTCTCAACAGCCCAAGCCAAGCAATTAGTGGAGTAGTGCTATGTTAAGAATGTTTATGATCTGTTGCTAAACATATGGACAAATTCGTTTGATGCTTGGTACATTGTATAAATATATGATTTCAGATTAAACAGACGATTGCTTTGAGGTGACAAGCTCACCACTGAATGAAGGGAAAATGTTTACACACACAAGATTCTTCTTTTTAATGTCTAAATTTTATTTAAATTGGATTTCTTGAGAATTTCACACAATTATGCAATTTACAATTTCATACAGTGTTAGCTTTACTTACCATTTGTTCACACTTATTCACAATTTTGGGGGAAGTCTAGTGTCCAATTGAAACAGGTCAAATATTCAGAAGCTTCTCACCGTCTGTGCCATTTGTGGGTGGAGCACTTTTTTTGTTTTCTTTTTTTTTTAATTAATAATCACATGAAATACAAAGAATAGAACAAACACCAGAGGAGATATGAAAGAGAAAAAAAATCAACAAAAAAATTAACAATAATAATAATAATAACGCAAGAGAGGATAATCACATACATAAATAGATACAAACAACAGCATTTTAAGATAATAAAATGTTACAAATTTTAGAAGGGGATTTTGAAGAGAGCACAACAGGCTTTGGACTTCTCAGAGATAGAAAGCGTTTGAAGGTATTGGTGAAATTCGATGAGAAAGACTTTGAATAATGGCTTATGATTGGAGAATTTACACTTATGAATATGAAATTTTGCTAGGAGAAGTAAAAGATTTATAAAGTAAGATTCTTTCTCAAACTTTTTCTCCATATTAACAAAACCAAATAAAACATACTTCCAATATAAAGAAAAATGAGGGTGTACAAAATCAGTGATATACCTACAAAAGCTCTTCCAAAACAATTTGATATAGTTACACTCCCAAAATAAGTGTACGGTAGTTTCATCTTGTACATTACAAAAAGCACATTTTATGTCAATGTCAGGTTTAAACTTTTTTAGGTACCTTTTCACTGGATAGAATCTATGAATTAATTGAAATGAGACTTCTCTGATTTTATTTACAATAAGGTATTTATGAGGCAATAACCAAATTTTTCTCCAGTCCACAATATTCATAAAGTTGCTCCAATAGGTAATTACATAAGATTTGGTAACAATCTCTTTCTGAAAGAGAGCACGAATGGACCTATTACTAGAATATGGAACTAAACATAACTTGCCCACCATTGTTTGAGTGGGATCAAGAATAGGTGGTGTGGCGAGCAGAGTGCTTTCATAACCTCTAAACAATGCAATAACACCTGTGGGAATAGCATCAAAAACAATGGCAAATTCTCTAGGCGTGACAGGAAAATTAAATTTTTCCAGGAATTCACCATATTTATATAAAAACCCATCTTTATTAAACAGATCACATACTAATGTAACATTGTTGTCATACCAGTTTTGAAAAAATAAGGACTTGTTTTTGTAAAGAATATTACGATTGTTCCATATAAAATATGAGTGTGGGGAAAAGTTGTGTTTATAAATAAGAGACCAGGCCAGAAGCATTTGTTTATGGAATGAAGAAAGCTTACCAGGTAATTTCTCAATGCTATAATTGCATAATGAAAGAAACTGTAGGACTAGGCCACCCAGCTGGGAGAATAAATGATTCGGGGTAAAGTTCCAAATTGAGGAGGGGCATTTTAAGAAGTGTTTCATCCAATTAATTTTAAAAGTGTAATTTAATGTTTTAAAATCTAGAAAATTTAGACCTCCATTGTCATATGTGTTCATTACAACAGTTTTTCGAATATAGTGGGTACGATTCCTCCAAACAAAATTGAATAAAAGATTATCTATAATTTTACACGTTTTATTGTCCACATGTAGAGCTAATGCTGCATATGTTAATCTAGATAACCCTTCATCTTTAGTAAGCAAGACCCTGCCTTTTAATGAAATATTTCTTTGGAGCCACTGATTGAGTTTTTTACGGGTTTTATCAATAGCAGGAATAAAATTATCAGAACATCGTGTAGCTTGATTCTTAGTTATTATAACTCCTAAATATGTGACCTTTTCTTTGACAGGAATATTACATATAGATGAAATATCACACTCTGTAATAGATAATAACTCACACTTAGATAAATTAAGGTATAGACCAGAAGCTTTAGAGAATGCATCAATTACCCCTAGAGCTACTGCAACTTGATCATTATTTTTTAAGAAGAGTGTGGTGTCATCGGCCAACTGGCTGATGATCACCTCCCTTCCAGCAATTGAGATACCTACAAGGTGGGTGGAGCACTTGCAGTAAACCTGTCCGCTGAACCCACATCATCATCTTTTTCTTCAGTGTATTAAAGTATCATCCGCCATCCCATTCGCCAAAAGATAAGGCCTGAACTCAAACACTTTCCTTCCACTGACCTGCAGGACATGAAACCACGAGATGAGTGTCATTCCACACAACAGACGACAGCTTCAGAACCGCATAAAAGAGTCTTGAAGAACCAAGACACAGTAAAACACCAGCAAACACAAGATCTGAGAGCTTTACTGTCACCCTCTGGTCAAACCACAGCATCACCGTCAAAAGACACATTTAATTCAGAGCTAAACTGCCTTTTTAATGCTCATATGCTACATTTTAAGAACAAGTCCCTTTATTTCAGGAGACAATGTTGATGTCACAATTTTTTTTTTAAATCAGGCAAACTAAGGAATAGCAATGACATGATTTGTATCTTAATAGTGACTATTTTGTCGCGTCTTACCTCGGTCTCTATCAAATCCTCCAGTGAGATGTACTCATTATTATCTCCTTGTCTTTAGAACGAAACCCACTGGAAGAGAGTGTTTTTACCATATTGGCTGTTTTCAGCAGTGTCAAGGAAACAATTGCACACCTTAAAATGAATAAAGATTATTTGCAGATGTCAAAAGGCATTAATGATTGAATATAACTATTTAATTGATTGTCTTTACTTGCTTCTGTTGAGCCTCTCCATGTTTCTTACCCACAACCTCCTTTCATGTCAAAGCAACCAAATTTTGGAAACTTCCCCGGCTCAATTTGTTTGAATTTGTTAATATTTTTTCTGAAGACATGCAAACAAAAATGGTGATGAAAGCCAAACTATTAAATGCCATGGACGTATATTTACTGAGTAATTCACTATTCTGTAAAGGGGGGTCAAAATGACAATTTTCACCTGAGATTTGGAGCCAAATTACAGTGGGGTAAAAAGGACTTTAGACAGACGGCAAGAGATTGGTAGGTCTATAAGTTAAACCTGTTGACTTTAGCAATCTTTGTTGCATTAGCCTATATGCCAACAGTGAAAGATCAAAAATGGGAAAAAGCACTTTATTTGTTTGCATGAATGTAACTCAAGAAGTATTAAAGATATGTTAATATCCTTCTAGATTTTGGTTTTTAACAAACTTTTTTTTGGTATCTTCATTTTAAAGGCCTTATATGGTATTAATGAGTGTAAATTGAACACATTTTCAGTGGCCAAAAATCAAATGTGGGTCACTTTGCATACAGCTGATACTGTTTTCTTTTAAAGTGGAATATCTGAACTACAAATAATGTTGAAACTAGAAATGCATCTATTTTTTCTCCATGTTCAATTTGTTGAATTTTACCCATTTTCAATGGTTGCAATTATTTTCAATATGCAATTATTGAGGGAAACAAGATGCCTTTCTAGTTTCAGTATTATTTGTTCTCCAGAAATTCTTCTTCAAACACAATAAGTATCAGCTGTTTGCACCCACATTTGGTTTTTGACCATTGGAAATGGGTAAAATACAACAAATTGAACATGGAGTCGCATTGGGATCTCCATATATATGTGATTGAAACATTTACAGCCTTAAAAATGAAGATTACAAAAGAATAATGTATTAAGAATAGAAGGATATTAAGATATTTTCACTTTGAGAGTTACAGACAAGCAATCTTTGGAAAAGGGATATTTATGGCACTCAGACAGGTGTTCTGTGCAATTGTGCTGATAGAAAAAACGAGACACATTTCTAGTTTCAACATTATTTTTTGTTCAGATATTCCTCTTTAAAATAAAAAATTATCATCTGTATGCATGCAAAGTGACACACATTTGGTTTTTGACCACTGAAAATGTTGCACAATTTACCAATTTTCTCATGGAGCCACATTAAGATCTCCATATCTCTGGGATCGAACCAAGTAGGGCCTTTAAAATGAAGATAAACAAATAGTGTTAAGAACCAGAATCTAAAAGGATATCAAAATAATACTTCTTAAATTACACTCATGCAAACTTTTTGAACTTTCACTGTTGGCATATAATGCAAAAACTATTGTTAAAGTCAACCGATTTAACTAACAGACCTACTAATCTCCGTAAAAAATAAAATAATTATGCTCCCATCTTTCTAGCGTCATTTTAACCCCCTGTAATTTGGCTCTAAATCCAAGGTGAAAATTGTCATTCGCCAGATTTTTTTTTTATTATAAAAATCTACATTTTTAGCTGGGAACCTCTGGTTGAGTTAACAAAAAAGGACCCAATCTCTGGAAGCAAGAAAAGCCACCAAAGCATGACACTTCAGTGTACAAAAGATATGAGTCAGTGCATGAATGATTTGTTCAATTAAAAAATAGCTCAAAACAGATTTGTTCACGAACTACTGACATAGAAGAGTTACAATTAATATATAAATAATTAAATAATTAAATAATTAAATAAATTATATATATATATATATATATATATATATATATATATATATATATATATATATATATATATATATATATATATATATAATGAAGATGATAGTACGGTACATGTATCATAAAGCTCATGCTGCTCTAATTGAATTACTGCTGATATCAATTGTTGTTTACATTTAAATGATCCTCAACATTCTATGTTAGTCCAGTAGCTTGAGTTGATTTTTGAAATTAACACAACTGTTTCTGAAGCCTTGAAACCGGATCACACTTGCTGCAAGCTCGTCACAGCTCTACAATTTGATAAGTCTTAGTGATTTTTCCAGTCTTTGTAGTTCTTCTTGATTCATTGTCATGGAGCAGCGTCGGTCAAGAAGAACCAGGGCTCTTCCCAAACACCTGAGGGGATTCTTGGTGGAGGACGTCTCTTCCAGTCCAGACCCCTGTGAGCTTTCACAGCTGGCAGCTGTAAGGTTAGTCAGGTTAGATCACACTTACAGCTGTATCTCTGCCAAAGCTCAAAGACCCACAGGTTTGGAAGAGCGCTACTTGAAGAACGCTGCTGTTCTTCCCGACATCCGTCCAGCGGTCTCAGTCTCTCCAGTGAGCGTGTGTCAGCAGGAAGAGCCTGTCTCCATCCACGGCTACAGCGTACAGGCCTACCAGGACATCTACCGCTCTGTGGTGGAGCCCATGATGAAGACACGCAGTGGTCGACGGCGTCCCTACAGTCTTAAACTAGGACTGAAGATCAAGCAGCGACTGTGGGAGACACTCAACTGTCCTTCACTGGTGGAGACGGAGCATCCTGATGGACGTGTCCTGATCACCGAGAGCTTCTCCACAACCAGCAGAAGCTTCGCTCCTCGAATCCATGTGGACATCAGTGAAGAGCCCCTGCCTGAGGAACCCCGAAGAAAGAAGCCCAGACACTGAGTCATCACTGTGTCACATGGAGCCCGGAGTATCACACAGCCGGACCGACACATGTAAATACTGTATATAGTTACAGAGTAAGTTTTATTTTGTAGAGTAAGTTTTGTGCATATTGTTGTGTGGTTGTTTGGATGTTTTTGGTGATTGTCAACGCATTGATATGCGGTTCCTAAGTTGTTCTGATTGGTTTTTGGTGCTTTGCCATATGGCTGTCAGGATGTTTTGGATGGTTTCCTTTGCTTGAAATGAGTTTACTATGGTTTTCTGTGCGGTAGTTAACGTGTTGCTTTGCTGTTGCCGGACTCTTCTTATAGGTTTTTCATGCATTGATGTGGTTGTCAGGATGTTTAGAGTTGTTGGTTGATATGGTTGCTTTTAAGCAGTAACAGTAGGTTAGGGAAGGTTAGGGTCCCTCACACGGTTTGCAGCTTGACGTGCTGTGAGGGCTTGTGTGCATCAGTGATGCTGAGAGCTACGCCACTGGTACTTCACAACTACTGGTAGGGTCACCCATAGAGGACAGGTCTCAGCTGAGATGCCAGACGAAGACAAACCACCTGATTCTGGACAGGAGCAGATCGACCTGATGTTTCTAGCAGAAGATCGCAGAACAACATTACCGGGATGTAAGAAAAGCCTGGCCATTATGATTACATAAATATTGCAGATTACAGCAGTGAAAATTATTTAAATATAACAATTATGAATTATAACAGGTGAATCACAGTAATGTTAATATCATAAACCGGAGCTTAATAAAACAGCACACTGTAATGCGCTTATTTGTGCAGTGTGCACCAATAATCAAAATGTACATGTTAAAGTTAAACCTATAGCAGCTAAATTAGTGCTGTCAGTTAATCAAGATTTGCAGATTTCAAATGTGATGAAGTCTGACTCAATATTTCTTTATTATTAGCATTTTTAAAGCAAAGTCTCACTGTAACTAAAATAAAAAATAAAACTAAGTACAGCATTAAAACTATCTAAACACCAGAAGCTCAGAACTATTCATGTGCTGTGGTTTTACAGACTGCTGTTATGTAGTTAAAGTAAAAAAAAAAAATAATAATAATTATAAATTTTTTCCAAGTTGTCATTTCATTTCTAATGTCTTACTGTTTGCCCTTAAAAGAAAAGTTCACCAAACACAAACAAAAACATTTTTTTTTTCTGTCCATACTAAGTCAGTGGCATCCAGTGTTGTTTTTAACCACTGACTTTCATTGTATGGGCAAAAACAGCTGAAACATTCTTCAAAATATCTTATTTTGTTTTCTGCAGAGGAAAGACATTCATACAGGTTTGAACGACATGAGGGTAAGTAAATGATGACAGAATTAGCATTTTGGGTGAACTATTCCTTTAATGTCTGTGAGCTTAATTTCTTGAAGGCCAGTTTAAAGAGTGTTCTACCTTTGACTCACAAACTGGATTCAGAACATGACATTGACCTACAACACATTTTCAGGGTCATGTTAAGGGTAGACCATCAAATGAATATGTTTTCAAAGAGTTTAGAAGAGGTAACTTGTATATTTGTGTAGAAATCATAATTGGGGAAACATCTAACAGCAGTGTAGCCTACAGCATCACTAACCTGTAGCTACTGATGTCAACGGCTGCTACAGAATAACCGCAATTGACAAAGACAGACACTTTAGACATGACTAGACTGTATATAAAGTCTGTAAAAATGACTTTGCAGTTTAGTTGTTATAAAGTAATTTTTTAGATTGACCACTTGCAGTTTGATATTTTTCAGAAACTTACAGTAGCCTAGTGAAAAACATGATTGTAGGCTATTGCAGCAGGTGCAATCATACCCCTGTTCCCAGGGTCATATGTTACCCAGATTATAATGAAACTAAAGTATCTTTCTTGAATGTGATTGCATAACACTCACCTGATGACACAGCCTTCATAACAGCAACAATCCGCAAAAAAAAAAAAACGTTTCTTGCTGTGTAATTACATCAAGATATATTTGCACCGTTTAAAACCGTCATGTTATCGTTGACAAAACCAAGATTCTTCAAATAAATATTTTCGTTAATTATGTCGTTAACTAAAACTACTCGGTTACTCACGTAACCTCAGTTCCCTGAGTTAGGGAACGAGTATTGCGTAGCTATACGCAGTGGGGGAAACTCCTTTTCCTCGATTTACTGAAGCCTTTATGTAAAGCGCATTTGCAGCTGCACAGCTAGAACATGAGCGTCTGGCTCGCTCATAGGCTGCGCTGCGGCAACTGCACATCCAATGGCGCGGGCGCCTCTGACGTGCGACCAATGAGATTACTCTGCGTCATACACGTCAGAGCCCGCCAAGGGGGCGTGACCTCAGTCTATAATAGTCCCCGAATTCGCCATTATAGCAGGTTTAACGACTGAAGCGACAACTTGCCATGTTACCATAGTGCGGCCGGCTACGCAATACTCGTTCCCTAACTCAGGGAACTGAGGTTACGTGAGTAACCGAGTAGTTCCCTTTCGAACGGTCACTTCGTATTGCGTAGCTATACGCAGTGGGGACGCCATGCAAAACGCCGCACTGAGTAACTGGCTGCCACTGCAACTCAGGCCCCTGAGCATACAGAACAAGCCATAACCGCACCATTATGCATAAATAGACCAGACACCGTCCGGTCTAAATAGTACGCATCAGTTAGAATAACCCAACATACTACACCAACGAACCCAGACACTGTCGGGGTTATTAGTATATGAACGTATACCCAGACAAGTGGGTTTATACATGAAATTATAACCGGCCAAAGCGGGTTTTATATATGTATGGAATATAACCGGCAAAAGCGGGTTTTATATCATATAACCGGCCAAAAGCGGGTTTTATATATGTAATTATAACCAGCAACAGCGGGTTTATATATATATATACGTGAATGTGATTGTGCACAGTAATATATGACAAGACCGGCCACAGACGGGCCTTAATCATACCGAAAGCACCTTCGCCTGCAGGGAAGGCACTTCCATATTATAAAAAGTCATAAATGTGGAAGGCGAGGACCAGCCGGCCGCATCACAAATATCACTTATGGGAATGCCAGATGACCAAGCCCATGACGAGGCCATACCTCTGGTCGAATGGGCCTTGACGCCTATAGGGCAAACTTGACCTACTGCGGTATAAGCCATAGAAATAGCATCCACTATCCATCTAGACAGTCTTTGCTTAGTGACTGGATCCCCCTTGGATCTACCACCAAAGCAGACAAAAAGCTGTTCTGATTGCCTAAAAGACGCAGAACGCTCCAGATAGATTCTCAGCGCTCTGACAGGGCAGAGAAGATTAACCTCTCCATCCTCTGCAGAAGGAGGGAGGGCTGATAACGTCACCACCTGTGCTCTGAACGGTGTTGAGAGCACTTTAGGGACGTAACCATGTCTGGGCTTGAGGACGACTCTGGAGTCATCCGGACCCCACTCCAAACATGCAGGGCTCACAGAGAGCGCCTGCAGATCTCCCACTCGCTTGATAGATGCCAAAGCCATAAGGAGAGCAGTCTTCAGCGAGAGGGGTTTTAGATCAACCGATTGGAGCGGTTCGAAAGGCGGACCTTTCAGAGCCCTCAGGACCATGGAGAGGTCCCAGGACGGCACAGATGGAGGTCTGGAGGGGTTCATCCTCCTAGCACCTTTAAGGAATCTCACGACCAAGTCGTTTCTTCCCAGTGACTGGCCTGCCACCAGAACATGATGTGCTGCTATGGCTGCCACATACACTTTGAGCGTGGACGGGGAGCGACCCGCATCCAGCAGCTCCTGTAGGAATGAGAGAACCACAGATATCTCACATGACCCTGGGTCAGCCTGATTTTTCGAGCACCAGCTGGAAAAACCTGACCATTTTGAAGCATAGAGGCGCCGAGTCGACGGGGCCCTGGCTTCAGATATAGTGCTTAAAACCTTCTCAGGAAGGTCTTTGGGTACCCGTTGAGGGGCCACACATGGAGGGCCCATAAATCGGGTCTCGGATGCCACAGTGTCCCGTTCGCCTGTGTGAGGAGGTCTTTCCTCAGTGGGACAGGCCATGGGATTGTGTCCGATAACTGAACCAGTTCCGGGAACCACGGTCTGGTTTTCCAGAGAGGGGCCACCAGAAGGACTGGGCACCCGCTCTCTCTGACCCGTTTGATGACCTGTGGGATCATCGAGACGGGGGGAAAGGCATAGAGGGGACGGTTGGGCCAGACATGGGCCAGCGCGTCCCTGTCCTTCGAGAAGAACCACTTGCAGTGGGTGTTGATTCTCGAGGCGAACAGGTCGATTTCGGCCTCGCCAAACACCTGCCATATCAGACTGACCGTCTGTGGGTTCAGGGACCACTCGCCGAGGGGAGTGTTGCCCCGTGAAAGCATATCCGCGCCCACATTCTGGACGCCCGGTATATGCGCTGCTCTCAGAGAGCTCAGGTTGGTTTGTGCCCATAAGAGGAGGTCTCTCGCCATCGCATGCAGGTTTCCAGACCTGATGCCCCCCTGGCGATTTATGTAGGCCACCACTGACATATTGTCTGTGCGGACTAAAACATGGTGACCTCTGAGGTTCGACAGAAACGCCATCAGGGCCAATGCAACTGCTTTCATCTCCAGACAGTTGATATGTAAGCTCTGCTCCGTGCTCGACCAGAGGCCGGATGCAGGCATGCCCTCGTGCAGCGCTCCCCAACCCAGGTTGGACGCATCTGTAAGAACCACTTTCCTCCTGGAAATTGTTCCCATTGTCACCCCCTCGTTGTACCAGCTCTGAGCCCGCCAGGGAATCAGGGTTCTTAAACAACCGTGATTTACCACGATGCGCAGTTTGCCCGACTGCCATGCGTGAGTTGGCACACGGCGCTTCAGCCAATGCTGCAGCGGGCGCATGCGCAGTAATCCCAAGCGGAGTACTGGCGATGCTGCTGCCATGAGACCGAGCAGTTTCTGAAATTTTTTCAGCGGCGCGTGCTCGCGCGCTCTGAAAGTGCCTGCAAGCGCTCGCACTGAGAGCGCGCGCTCTGGTGTGAGACGCGCTGTCATAGCTCTCGAGTTCAGCACTGTGCCCAGAAAAATCACGCTCTGGCTGGGGGTTAGTTTGCTTTTTGAAACATTGATTGTGAAACCCAGGCATTTTAGATGGCCGAGAATCAAATCCCTGTGTGTTAATAGCTCGATTCTCGACTGTGCCAGCACCAGCCAGTCGTCGAGATAATTTAACACACGCACTCCCTGATGTCTCAGAGGAGAAAGCGCTGCATCCACACACTTCGTGAATGTACGGGGCGCCAACGATAGACCGAACGGCAGAACGGTGTATTGATAAGCTTGGCCCTCGAAGGCGAATCTCAAGAATGGCCTGTGACGAGGGTTTATTTGAATGTGAAAGTAAGCATCTTTCAGATCCATTGTGACAAACCAATCCCCCGGGCGCACTTGCGCGAGGATATGTTTGATAGTTAACATTTTGAACGGCCGTCTCATGAGAGCTTTGTTCAAATGTCTCAAATCTAGAATGGGTCTGAGACCGCCGTCTTTTTTCGGAACCAGAAAATAGCGGCTGTAAAAACCCATCTGTTTTAGCGCGGGGGGGACTAGTTCTATCGCCCCTTTTGCTAATAGTTTCTGTACTTCGGTGCGAAGCACGTGACTCACGCTGCTTCTCACCGAAGTCTCGAGAACCGCCTGAAATTTTGGGGGTCTGCGAGCGAATTGGAGCGAGTAACCTCGCTGTATAGTGTTTATGACCCAACTCGACACACCGGGGATAGCTTGCCAGGCTAGAACCCGTGTGGCTAGGGCTTGACACACAGATTGGGGCTGGTCGCCTAATGTAAGGGGACCTGATACCCTTATATTGTGATTTGTGCATACATTGAATATTGGACTGACTGTACAGGCATTCGCGTGTGGGGAAGTCAGTGATACAACAGGGGAGGGGCCACCTAGTGAAGGGGGACCTGATACCCTTATATTGTGATTTGTGCACACATTGAGTATTGGACTGACTGTACAAGCATTTGCGTGTAGGGAAGGCAGTATTACAACGGGGGAGGGGCCGCCTGGTGAAGGGGGACCGTGAACCCACGTGTTGTGTTTGTGAAACATACTCTTTTTGTGCTTTATTTGGGTCGCCGTGAAAACGGCGTTTGTTTGCAAGAACGCGCTTACTGTTGCGGGCCTGTTTGCAGTAATAAAATCCCCAGCCGCCTGAACTGAACAGGGGGCTGTGGGAAGTTTTGTTGACTTCTTTGAGGGTGGTCCGGCTAGTGCGGGACCCGTGCCCTCTCTCTTCCTCTTGCATGCTAGGACGACTTAGGCGGCGCTGTGTGAGGCGCGGCGCTTGGTCTGGGGCCTTGGCGTCGAGGAAGCGGGAAGCGCTTGGTTGCTCTCGGCTGGCGCTGGGCTTCAGCCGCAGGGCGGGGCTGAGAGGCCTGTTTCGCGGGCTTTGCTTGCCGAGGCGTCGACGGGGCTAGCTTGTGAGCACTCGACGCCGAGCTAGAACGTTTTGGCAGGAAGTGACGCATGGCCTGGGACGCTTTCTGTGCCTCGGTGTATCTCTCCGAGAACCCCGTCACCGCCGGGCCAAAGAGGCCGGTGCTGGATACTGGGGCGTCGAGGAACTTCGTTCTCTCCGCGTCCTTAATGTCAGTGAGGGTAAGCCAGAGGTGGCGCTCGAGCACGACCAAACTCGCCATGTTCCTCCCGATAGCCTGCGCTGTGGCCTTGGTAGCCCTCAAGGCCAGGTCCGTGGCGCTCCGCAGGTCCCGAAAAGCCTCAGGGTCCGGGCCAGCCTCGTCCATAGACCGGAGGAGTTTGGCCTGGTAAACCTGCAGCACGGCCATCGTGTGCAGGGCCGATGCAGCCTGACCGGAGGCGGAATACGCGCGTCCAGCAAGGGCTGAAGTGCTACGGCACGGCTTGTTGGGATGAACAGCTCTAGTTCGCCAGCTAGCAGCTGTGTTCGGGCAAAGATGAGCGGCCAACGCCTCTTCGAGGGGCGGCAACGACTCATAGCCTTTTCCCGCTGCTCCGTCCACGGAGGAGAGCGTCGCGTAAACTGCGGGGCCTCGTGTAGAATAAGGAGAGCGCCAGGCCTTGGTAAGCTCCTCGTGTACCTCAGGAAAAAATGGCGCTGGTTTGTGGCGAGGGGCCTGTTGGTGCCCTGGCAGAAACCAGCCGTCCAGCCGACTTCGAGGGGGTTCAGCGGGCGCGGCCCACTCGAGCTCGAGGTCCGCTACGGCCTGCGTCAGGATCCGAAGCATTTCCGCGTCGGAGTTAGTCCTGGTAGCTGAGGCGTTGGGCGTCGGCTGGGAAGCCATGACGGGGTCGAAAGAGCCCGGCCATTCTTCCTCAGACGCGGCGATAGACAGGCTGTCGTCGTGCTCGCTAGGCCCACCGAAGGAGACAAGGCCCGCCACGTGGGGGGGGCGCAGATCTCCCTCGAACAGGACCGGAGATGAACGGGCTGGAGAGAGTGAGGCACGCGGGGACGTGGCCGGCGTGCGTTCACTAACATCCATGCTCTCCGGATGCCGTTGGCTGCGGCGCTTCTTCTTCCTCGGTTGAAGTAGGGCCGGAGAAGGAAGCGCGGGAAGGGCGGCATCACCGTCACGGGAGAGGGCTAGCCGAGATCGCAGCACGGAGATAGGCATGCTCTCGCAGGCCGCACATCCGCCGGCAGACAGTGCATTCTCAGCATGGTGGAGTCCCAGGCATGGAATGCATTTAGCGTGTTGGTCCGCCTCGTGCAGCTTGCATCCGCACGTGGCGCAGGTATTGACACGAGGCATTTGAAACAACGCTCGTAACAAATAATACACACTATAATACAATTGTGGTGAAAAGGATATCGCCGGATAGCCACAGGAGAGACGGCGTCAGGAGAAACACGATGAATAGTGTCGTCTGCTGAACTGTAGCTCGCTCAGGCTGAAGGCTTGTTCGACGGCGAAGACTCAATAAATGGTCAGAGACATGAAGTTTGTCGCTGAAGGAGTAAAATCTGCTATAATGGCGAATTCGGGGACTATTATAGACTGAGGTCACGCCCCCTTGGCGGGCTCTGACGTGTATGACGCAGAGTAATCTCATTGGTCGCACGTCAGAGGCGCCCGCGCCATTGGATGTGCAGTTGCCGCAGCGCAGCCTATGAGCGAGCCAGACGCTCATGTTCTAGCTGTGCAGCTGCAAATGCGCTTTACATAAAGGCTTCAGTAAATCGAGGAAAAGGAGTTTCCCACACTGCGTATAGCTACGCAATACGAAGTGACCGTTCGAAAGGGAACTGATGTAGTCGCGGCTCGGGTCTGGACAGAAAGTGAAAATAAACCACCAACCTGCTGAAACGTCGGTGACGTCAAGAATAATTTCCGCTGCTTTTCTTGACTTCAATGGGCATCATTTATCTCTTGCCAACTTTATTATATTCATTCTATGCTAAATTGTTCATTCATAAACACATAACGAACAATAGGACAATTAATCTATTAGGTGATTTAACTTTGATACTTTTCTTTTATTTATATGCACAATGTCACGTGTTTTATTTTGGTGTTATTTCATTATTTAAATGTAATTTAATTTTATGTTTTCCATATTCATGTAGCCTATGTACTTTTAAGTTCTGCAAAATAATTAGTAAAAATGGGCATGAAAAGGTTACATTTTAAAATGTCATATTTTACGTAACGTAGTAATCATTATCCGGTATAGCACAATACCGTCCATATCTAGACCAGAGAATCTGCATCTGAATCTGTCACTTTGCCTTAAACCCACTCAGTTCACCCAAAAATGAAATTTCGGTCATAATTACTCACCCTCATGTCATTCCAAACCAGTAAGTCTTTCGTTCATCTTCGAAACACAAATTAAGATCTTTTGATGAAATCTGAAAGCTTTCTGTCCCTCCATTGAAACAGACACTTTGTCTCAAAAAGTTGCTTTCAAAAAGATTGTAAAACTAATCCAAATGAATTGAGCGGTTTAATCCAAATTTTTCAGACGAGAGTCGATTGCTTTATACGATGAACAGATTTAATTTAAGCTTTTATTCGCATAGATCAGCGAACAAAGCTCAACTAATTGTGCTTGACGCACGAGAACAAACCTCATTGGTTCTTGCCGAAGCTCAAACGCGCTGCGTAACACGAGAATAAACCTCATTGGTAGTTGCATGTAAAGCGAACATTTGTGAGCTTCTGTTTACCTTATCTGATTACGATTTTTGATTAATGTTTATATGTGAATAAAAACCTAAATTCAATCTGTTCATATATCATATAAATCAATTGTTTCTCTTCAGAAAATCAGACTAAACCGCTCAATTCATATGGATTAGTTTTACAATCTCTTTATTTACTTATTGATGAGTCAAAGTGTCAGTTGTGTAGCTGTCAATGGAAGGACAGAAAGCTGTCAGATTTTATCAAAAAGATCTTTATTTGCGTTACGAAGTTTGAACGAAAGTCAAGGAACGACATGAGGGTGAGTAATTAATGACAGAATTTTATTTTTTGGGTGAACGATTCCTTTAATTAAGAGCTACAATAAGGCATCTTAACTCAAAATCTGTATCTGATATCCTTTTATTTACAATTTTTTATGTTGTGTTGGTGTGAGGGCAGTTTAAAACAATTGAATACAAAAGGACAGACACATTACTAGTTCATCTCACAAGCTCATCTCTGTTACTTTCCCACTTCCTGAAAACACTTTGAACATCAAATTTGACTAGTAATGATGTCGTTGTCCTCATCTCCTTCTGTAAGGCCAGATTTGCATCAGAGATTTCACATTCAACATCTCATTCTGATCAACTGATTATTGAACACTTGAACGTCAGCACACTTATTCAGCATTTACATTCAGATCCTGATACAGGCATGCAGTTGGTTACATGTTAAAAACTGTAATGATACCGATCAACTAATCCTTTGTCTTCATTAAAGCAACATTTAATCAGCAGAAGAGGAAACCAGATTCCAATAGTGCTTGAACGTCTTAAAGAAGATTTATGCTGGATCATTTCATACGCATGACCTTACAAAGTTGATCATTTAATCAAATCTTTCAAAAGAGAAGGCAGAAATATCAAATCAACAGCCTCATACATATTTGGAGTATGTTGCCACTGTAGAACTAGACCCTCACCTGACTGTGCTTTTGGGGTAGACTGCATTTAAAAAAAAAAAGGGGGCAAAAAGTTAAATCTTAGAGAGAACAAGAACACCTACTCCAGTCTCTCCTGTAGCGTCCCGGAACATCTCGAGTGATGAGGGTGCATATTGCAGGCAGAGCGGTTTCTGACATGGCAATACTGGTGGTAGTTATTAGTGAAAATATTGTCATTCACTTCAAGCCATGTGTAGTTCATGAATAATGCAACAGTCCCAGTCTTCATTCATCCAGGTCCAGTGTGTTGAGCTCCTCCTCCAGTTCGTCTAGGTCCTCCCCAGTGAAGAGGTTTTCATCTACTGGCACAGCCTCTGCCTCCTCCTCCTCATTGGTTTCACCATCCTCCAGCGACTGGTCCTGGCTGTGTTCTCCATTCTCCATGGCTCCGCCCGAGGCCTCGCTCAATTTATTGTCTGTAGAGACAAAACAAAGATCACTGACATCAGAAAGAAGCATGTGGACATGAAGAAAATAATTAGAATGGCATTTATGGATAATAACCAGACCTGATTGTGAGTTATTGGACTTGTTTAGGATGAAGAGGTCAGATACTCTTAAGGCTACGTTCACACTGCAAGCAAGATCTGACTTTTTTGTTTGGCTTTTCACTAAATTATTTTAAATGTGGCAAATATCAGATTCTAATGTAAAAGGATCACAGTCCTGAATTGACCTGAATGTGCAAAAGAACAAGACAGCGTGCAGGGTGAAGACTAGATGAAGACTAGGGTGATGAGAAAGAGAGCTTTTCCTAGTTCATTCTCAAGTTTCCCTCACTGTCCCTCAACAGACTACAACAGTAGAGATGCTCCGATCAGCATTTTTGGGGCCGATCACCGATCACCAAAATCATGATCTGCCGATTGCCGATCACTGCCGATCACAGAATGGCAGGGGAATGGGAATCTTTTATCTATAATCTAGCAGAGTTTGCACCATTTGTAGAAATGTGTTTATTTAATTGTATTTAGAAAATGAGATGTCTTAAGGCTACTGTAGGCCAGCTTTCCCAAATAAGGCAGAGTAACATTAAATTATTCCAAACAAAGAGGGGTCAGGCAGACCAACACACATCAGATCAGCCTAATGGGAGGGGATCAAGTTACACTTAGGCATATTTGGAAATTGTAGCCTCTTAATACACCCACTACATTTACTAATTGGCAACAAAATGTACAACTTGTTACACCAAAACTGGCTACTGATAAAAGGACAAAACTATGGCAAGTTTTTTTTCTGTTATTATTATGAACGTCTGATGTAGTTGAGCAGAATGCTCTTTTATGAAGTTACTTCATTAAAGGACATATTTAATGAGATTATGCCTGAAAAGGTTTTGGATTTTTTATCATATGTTCATTTAAAATATAGGCCTATATTTTATAAAATTACTTCTTGTTTATATTTGTTTTGTTTTATATGATATTTGTATTTTTATAATTGAATTTTTGCCATGAAAATAGCTTTGAATGCTGACATGGCATTAAATAAAATAATCTGAATCTGATGTAGTTGAGGAACCAACTACGTCAGATCAAAAAAAATAAAATACCACCACCACTGAAACATCTCCCGGCACGAATGTACCAGTACAAATAAATAAAAGCATCTCCAGTTAACTCAGAGCATTCATTTTGTTCATTTGTTAAATAAGAGGCGATCTAGCGCTGAAATGTTTTTTTTTTTTATCAAGTGATCAAAGTGCTCGTTGCCGCAGCGATCAGTGGCGCAGATATCGCGTTCTGTTGTGGCTCGCGCGGTGCACGGTCTTCACTCGGACGCGCGCCGCTTCAATCCGTTGGGAGACTCCCTATTCGTTCCGGTAAAGGAGAACTCATGTTGCCACTGCCAAGCTCCACTCTGCGGTTGTTTGCCCGTGCGCCACGCATGCAGGTGGGAAAAAGTCGCGCGAGTAATTTACGTCACGTGATCGTTTTTTTTATCGGCGCTTTTGGGGTTCGCCGATCAATCTATTTTTAGCCAATATCGGCCGATCATGATCGGCGTCCGATCAATCGGAGCATCCCTACAACAGACTAACAGATACAATCTTTGGAGTGACTCCCGTCAGCGCTGTCGATCTAGTGACGTAAATGATACATGAATATGACAATTCAGACTGAGGTCGCATTGCAAAACATCCGACATAAGGAAATTGCAAAAATCAGAATCGAAAAGATCAGATTCCATGTGGTTTGTGCGGTCCACACAGTTTGTTTATATATATATATATATAAAAACTAATTTGGACCACTTTTGCCTGCAGTCTGAACATAGCCTAAGGTGGTGCAGATTAAAGCACTATAAAATATAGATCACTCTTGACCAGTGGTTTTCAAATTTATTAGGCGGTTTAAAAAAAAGATCACATAAAATCTGTAAAAAATTGTTAATGTTGACAAAACACTAATATTGAATGAATTAACTCAATGCTTTTTACTTTTAATGTGATTACTCACTGAAAACAATTGGTTAAAAGACATGGTGAAATGTATTAAATATTAGGGATGCACCAATGTATCGGGCCATAATCGGTATCAGCCAATAAAAACAATTATTTTGTACTATTGGCCATTGGCCGATTTTTTTAAAAACAGCCAATGAACAGGTCTGATTAGACCATGAACAAAAGGGTCCAGAAAAATGTGTCGTCACTGCAACTCATACCGTGTGTGTGAATTTAGGGCTGTGAGGCATTAACAGTTAAAACAAATAATAGGAACATTAAAGCAGGCTCTATTTGACTCTAGGGTTGGGTATCGTAACAAAATATTCGATACCGGTTCCTGAACAATACTTTTTGAGATACCAATTTTATGAAACCAGTTTTAACAATATAACATTACCTAAAAAAAATATTTTTTATTTTTTCAGTTTGCTGTGCACTCATATTTTGAGTCTGTAAAAAAGCACCAATGCTAAAGTTTTCTGTTTCCTAATCATTTAACAACATGTATTCTTTACTTCAATGAGCTCATTGTTTCTGCCTTAACTTAATGCATTGTTTAACAATGAAACTGAATGAAAATTAATTGAAATGCATTACACACAGTCACCTCTGATAACAGATCACTCTAAATTGTAATTTAGACACATTCATTTTCTGTAAAGCTGCTTTGAAACGATATGTATTGTAACGATAAACTTTCTACTCAAGTGTATTCTGTGCGCTTTTAAGTGCCTTATCAGATTTATCATGTTGCCAGTCTTGGCAGCAATTATCTTTTCGAAAATATTGCATCCCGTGCTTCTGGCATCGAGTCTGGTACATATGGTGCTTTTCCACTGCATGGTACGGCTCGGTACAGCTCAGTACGGTTCGGCTAGCTTCGCTTTTCCACTGCGTGGGACGACTCGGCTCGGCACGGCTCGGTTCGCTTTAGCTCGGTTGCTTTTCCACTGCAGTTAGTACCGCTTCAAAGTGGGTGGGATTATGACTGATCGTTATAGTTTATCCGCTCCTCGGCAACCCGAGAGGAACGTCTGCACTTCGTCCACTGACCACGATTCAGCCATTTATTTTTTGGAAGTTTTTTTTCTTCAAGCAAGTAGTTTTAAAACAGGTGCTACAGCGGTGGCTGTTACTGGCTATTTAAATCCAGCGGGTTTGATGTCTCACAAATACAATGACGCTGGTAGTGACAATTCTTTATGTCTGACCAATCAGTGATCTGCAGTGTTTTCACGTCACATTTTAGTGTCGGTACGGTAGGAACCTCAACAGAGGTGGTACCATTTAAAGCGAGCCGAAGCGAGCCGTACCGTACCATGCAGTGGAAAAGCTCCACAAGTGAGCCGTACCGAGCCGAGCCGTACCGTACCATGCAATGGAAAAGCGCCAATAGGTAGGTAGCTACAGTTTTGATCTTTTCCACATATTTTCTATCTATCTGGGTTGGGACGCTTATGGCGCTTTTCCACTGCATGGTACGGTACGGCTCGGTACGGCTCACTTGTGGCGCTTTTCCACTGCATGGTACGGTACGGCTCGCTTTAAATGGTACCACCTCTGTTGAGGTTCCAAGCGTACCGTACCGATACTAAAATGTGACGTGGAAGCACTGTAGATCACTGATTGGTCAGACAGACAGAATCGTCACTACCAGCGTCATTGTATTTGGAGACATCAAACCCGCTAGATTTAAATAGCCAGTAACAGCCACCGCTGTAGCACCTGTTTTAAAACTAAAGAAATGGCTGAATCGTGGTCAGTGGACGAGAAGCGCAGACGTTCCTCTTGTTGGTTGACGAGGAGCGGATAAACTATAACGATCAGTCATAATCCCACCCACTTTGAAGCGGTACTAACTGCAGTGGAAAAGCAACCGAGCTAAAGCGAACTGTGCCGTGCTGCGCCGAACTGAGTCGTACCACGCAGTGGAAAAGCGAAGCGAGCCGAACCGTACTGAGCCGTACCATGCAGTGGAAAAGCGCCATTACACACACACACTCTGCAGCCTCACGTGTGACGAGCCACGTCTCTGGGCAACCGTGTAAACTAGTGTTTTTCCACCACAGCCAATCATGTTGCATGCTTATTGTTCCACTGACGTTGACAAGATTAACCACTTAACCACTTAGGTACCGAAAAACAAGACGTTTCGATACTCTGTAGTATCGAGGCAATTCGGTCGGTACCTAAAAAGTATCGAACTCAATACCCAGCCATATTTGACCCTATGAATCAACCGTAGTTCAAGCCAGGGTTGCCAGGTCTGCGGTATTTCTACATTATTTATTGCACGTCTCCCATGCAATAATCGCAAAGACCTTTGTGCTTTGTTACTTTTAATAAGAAACATGTCACGCCACAGATCGCTGTAGCAAATCTTTTCTTCCAATTTAATATTTATACCATGGAAAAACATGCATGAACATCAAAAGGTATGTTGAAAGTAGAGCCCGACCGATATGGATTTTTAGGGGCCGATGCCGATAAAAAAAGCCTGATACCGATATATCGGCCGATATTATTTATGTGTACAGTAGCAATATTATTTATGTGTATTATAGTACAGTACCAGTCAAAAGTTTGGACACACTTTTCTACTGGTGTGTATAAACGTTTGATGGGTACTGTATACAGAATACACAGTATTTAAACAGAATAAATATATAAACGTTTTGCAATGATCACTCAAATGTGGTGATCAAACACTTGTGTGACAAAGATATGTAATGGAGGCAGGGGGAATGATAGAATGAGAATGATACATTTGAGCTGTAACCAAACTAGTTTGCATTGCATGTTATATTATATTATATTATAAATACTGTTGCATAATCTTCACTAAGGACTTTGTCTTTTAATTTAGTCTAACAACTTGTATCAATAAATATATCAAAAGTGTCACTGACATTATCTTCTATTTTTAGTCTTAATTCCTCTAATCTCTACCAGTGGAGGAAGACCTCAGATCTTTTTACTAAAGTAAAATTTATATCAAAATGAAAATGTTTTTAATTACATAATGTACAGACTTTTATACTATTTTAAATAAGTAGTAAGCAAAATGTACCTACTAAACGGGAAACTAGGCTACTCTTAATGCAAAATGGCCCTATATAAAGTGTTATAATTATATAAATTATTGGAATATTGCTTGATGTTGTAACGTAGCGTTATAGGCAGAATGAGCTTTAACACTGTGTGAACAATATCATTAACATTGCATTTACTTCAGGAAAGTAAATCAATGTTGACAGTTTGTTAGTCATCTATAAAAAAACACTAGGAGCTTATTTACATTTAAATTTGCCATTGAGACAAGTGTTTATGAAAACTACCTTATGAGCAAACCGAGTTGTATTTAAAAATGTCAGTTTTTATGAGTAATTATCATATCTGAAAATAAATAGCGATGGGATATTATTATATTATATCTCTGTTGTTAATTTTAACCTCCAATATTATATTAATGTACCAAATGAGAGTGTTCCCTGTTTAGCTTAAAGCATTAGTTGAGTCTTAGTACAATGTAATTGATACTTTGCGTCTGATGGGTAGTAGGGGTGGGAATTGTCAAAAACGTGACAATTCGATAGTATTGTGATATTTGGGCCACGATTCAATATTATTGCGATTTTTAACATATTGCGATACAGCAAGTATTGCGATTCTGCGATATATTGCGATTCATGTCCCCCAAATTATTCAAAGCCATTACAAAAAAAAATGAGGACAATAAGACTACTCAACTCACTTCAAATGTCACATTTATTCTATAAACATTATCTTCTACACATTAACTGAAGTGCAAAAACTTAGGAGAGTAGTGCAAATCTTGAAAACTTGTTCTTGAACATTCAGGACACAGGACCTTATTACAGGACAGGACGTAATTATTCTCTGGAATACGAGACCTCTCAGATGAATGGTGAGCTCCCAGCACATAACTTTTAAAATTATTTAAATACAATAGAGTAACATAAAGCAGACATAATAGAGTAACATAAACCTGAGAATAATCATCAAAACCGAAATTTACCCACACTTTCGATTTGAAAGAAGACGGAGCGTCGTGTACAACCGGTTGTAATAGTGAAGCCATTTTCATTTGAATTTGCTGTTGAATGCACGACAAAAAAGCACCACAACAAGCGCCACCTTGTGGATGTAATACGCAAATGTGAATGGTCAGAGTAAACTGAGAAAACCAATGGAGAAAATCCAAAAGTAAAACAGATAATTTTATAATTAAATATTGCAATACTTTGCGCTACTGTATCGATATAATTGCATGCGCAAAATATCGCGATACTGAACAGAATCGTTTCTTTCCCCCCACCCTCTAATGGGTAGAGGGATGGGTTATGTTGGGGTTTTGACTGTTTACTGCACTGTTCAGGTTTTCTTGTTTTTTCTTGCATATAAAAATCTTAAATAAACAAATCAAAACTATTGGTATCAGCAGCAGCTATCATTATGAATAATCGGCTATCAGTATTGGCGCAGAAATTTAGTATTTGTGCATCTCGATTCAATAATTTTTCCTTGTCTCTTTTTCTAATATTGTCATTCTATACTTCAGAGCTTATTGAAGCACAAAATTGTACAGACACTGACCTCACAAGTAAGCATTAGAAAAGAAACAGGTCATATGAAGGGGTTTAAAAGACATGCAAGAACAAACCCTGAACTGAATTGAGCTGGATGATGACTCTAGTATTGTCTTCTTTAGAGCTGCTTTACAGCTGAATTGACTTTGGTCATAAATTGATGAATTTTGAAACCTCAACACTGCTATTGAACTGAATTGAATCAACATGGAACTGACTTGAATAACACTATTGTCTTCTGTAGAACTGTTTTAGTTGAATTGAACTTTACAGTTATTGAACAGAACTGAATCAACTCTGAACTAATGTGAGCTGAATTGTAGGGCTTTACAATAGAATTAGTCTCGTGTTTAATGAAGTTTGCATCATTGGTCGTTATTTTCCTGGTTTTTTTTTCTACAGCTATAGAAATAAAGGTGAATTGACTAGAAAAGATGATTTCAAAAGCATCTCACCATCTGTATCATTTGTAGGAAGAGCTCTGGCAGAAAACCTGTCTGCTGATGCCATCGTTATACCCGCGTTATCCACCTCTTTAGGGATAAATCTAGAAATGTCAAGGTCCTGAACTTCGTTTGGGTCCTCCATCTGGACAAACAATCATGTTAATAATGCTGAAAGACTCAAGGAGGAGAGAGTGAATCTAAATAAATTACATTACAAGTATTACATGTATGTGCAACAGACAATACAATTTAACATCATATGACTGATTTATGATAAAGTCCATTATTTGTATGTAAAATGTCTATATAGCTATGAGCTAAAGGGGTGGTGTTGCATCACCTCGTAAGAAACTTCAGAGTAATCATCATCATCTTCTTTATCGTATTTTGTATCATCCGCTTCCTCATCGTCATCGTCAACAAGCTCAGGCCTGAACTCAAACACTTCCCTTCCACTGACCTGCAGGACATGAAACCATGAGATGAGTGTCATTCCACACAACAGACGACAGCTTCAGAACCGCATAAAAGAGTCTTGAAGAACCAGGACACAGTAATGCAAACACAAGATCTGAGAGCTTTACTGCCACCCTCTGGTCAAAGCACAGCATCAATTTCATTCAGAGCCAAAACAGCTTTTAATGCATGCTACATTTGAAGAAGTGGTCCCTTTTTTCAGTTGACTATGTTGAGGTCAGTGTTTTAACTGATCAGGCAAACTGAGGAGGAATATCAGTGACAAGATTTTTACTCACTCCGAACGCTCTGCCAGCTTTGAAGTCGGCTTTCTTTTTCTCCATGTCCTGCTCTTGTTTAGCCATTTTCTCTTGCCTTTTCCTCTTCTTCCAGGCTAAGAATGTTTCAAGAGTAATTCGAGTGACGTTTGCTCCCAAGGCACATCGCTACAATCATAACAGCGGATCATTACAACATGAACATTTTTGATAAATCACTAACAGATCCAAGGACACTGTTACTTCACAATCATGTTCTGCGATGCTCTTAATCTCTTCGGTTTCTTCTCACCTCAGTCTCTATCAAATCCTCCAACGAGATCTCCTCTTCAGTCTTCTCCTCTTTCTTCTTGTCTTTCTTCAGAACAAAGCCAACAGGAAGAGCGTGGCGGTACATACAGCTGTCAGCTCCACCGGGACAAACCCAAAACCAGCCGTATTTGTTGTTTTCAATAGCATCAAGGAAATACTTGCAGACCTAAAAAAATTATATTATTTGTTAATTTCCCTTTCTTGATTACAATTGAGGAAAAAAAACAATCAGTCAAATCACATCAATGGTAATATCAAGATGATTTGAGTGTACAACTATACATCCTGCCAGAACTTACAATTTGTGTCTTT
The DNA here is from genome assembly GCA_026230005.1 of Gila orcuttii. NCBI lineage: Eukaryota > Metazoa > Chordata > Actinopteri > Cypriniformes > Leuciscidae > Gila > Gila orcuttii. The sequence continues at coordinate 25,485,656 of JAPDVR010000007.1, read as the reverse complement.
GCTTTCTTCTTTTCAGCCTCTCCATGCTTCTTGTTAACAACCTCCTCAAGTTTCTTTTCGTCCCAATTATCCATGGTGTCTGTATTCATAAAATAACAAATTAATTATTATACGTGAAGGCAACCAATAGTTCAAAACCTTTTTGAGATTAACTGCATTAAAACAATAACAGACATTTAAATAAAGAGACCACTTATGTCAATTCCAAAATCCTAAAGGAAACTTGTTAAAACATGCTAAAAGATCCTTTTTCAAATGTATTAATGTACTTAATATCATACACAATTTGTAGCCCCTATTGGACTCACCTTTCTCCAGATCTTCATCTCTGCCGTCCACATACAAGCTTCTTTTCTCACATTTCCTCTCCAAGGTGAGGTCATGAGAGAATTTACACTTATCACCTTTGGTACACTGGCCTTGCTTAAAGAAAGCACATAACACGGACTTGGGATCCACACCTGAAATTAAGTAGAATAACAGAAATAATTAAGATGATCAGAAATAGAACAAAGAATAGAACAAAAGAACAAAATATACAGATAGGTAATGATCAAAGCAGGACATATATATATATATATATATATATATATAAAAATACACACACACACACACAGTGTTGGGGAAAATTAATTTACAATGTTGTTACTATATTGTTAATATTAACATGTTATTGTTAATATTGCAAGTTGCATAGGCAGGGTTCCTACAGGTTTCTTCAAGTTAAATTCAAGTCTTTTTAAGACCTTTTTAAGACCATTTATATAAAAAATTAATACCTATTTCACGTCCCTACCAGCAAAGATAAACAAATTCCTTCAACTTGTGTTCATTTATTTTTCAAATGTGGAATGGGTAAAAGATGATAAGCCAAGCAGGTGTGAAAAATAAAAACATTTCAGTAGGCCACAAGAAAGTTTGCCGAACAATGTTAAGTTGTGTTTTAACATTAGCTAGCTACTTATTCCATGCTGGGAATATGGGGAACTGAGAGACCCCTGAACATTAAACATCGAAAATCATAATAATCGTGGTTGACAAATGAAACTTTTGAGGAAAAATACAATACGGAGAAGTTACATACAGCAGTGTTAATTTTGACAGCAAATTTTGATTTAGTTTTAGTCTCAGTCTTTTGACTAAAAATATGACAAACTAATTTTAGTCATATTTTAGTCATCTGAATTGTTTTAGTTTTAGTCTAGTTTTAGTTGACGAAATACAATAAGATTTTAGTGAATTTTGATTTGAGTTTTTTTAGATTTTCTAAATCTACTGTAAACTAATGGTTTTAGGTAAATTGTAATGCGTTAATTTAGAATTTCTCTAAAATTTCCAAACCCATACACTCCCGGAGAAAACATATATTAACCTATTAATATGAATGATTTTTAAGTTTGAACATGCAATACAGATACAGATTTAACTATTGTGACTTAAAAAAATATCTTAAAATTAAATAAAGTAAAACAGTCTTCTTTTCAATTAATGATATATGCATTCTTTATAACAACTTACATACATCATCCTTTATTCTTTCAAGTAGACAATTATTTGTATGAATTAAATATAATTAATCCTTATTAAAGCTATTAACAAACAGTGAATGCTTTTCTCTTTTTATTTTGTTGCTTGATCAAAATTAATGACACAGACCGCATTATGTTTATTGCCACTGTCACTTTAAGACATCGGCCAATGGGACTTTGGACTTTAAGACATGTCCAATGACATGCGGATACGATTGCACTGATGCACACCCGATACAACTGTTTAACATAACCGACATAGTTTACATGAATACTCTCCAAACCGGACATTTAGACATAATGTTGTGTGTATTTGTCCATTCAGACACGAAAGAGAGCTCATCAGTGCAGTACTCGCGCGCTGTATGCATATTATGTGCACGGCTGCACGCTTCGGGTTGGTGCGTGGTTGGTTTACATTTTTAACATTTTATGAGACCACGGGGTAGATCAGCACGTTACAGTACAAATGTGTGCATCTAGCACACACGCAGGATCAGTTCTGACTGGATCGCTTCCCAGATCGACACTATCTAACATTTTCATCTAGTTTTTATTCGTTGACGAAAACGATTGAAAAAGTCAATGATTTTCGTCATAGTTTTTGTCATTCAAAACTAGGTTTTTATTTAGGTAGCGTCTCGTTTTCGTCAGTGAAGAATGTCGTTGAAGAAAAGTTTTCGTCATTATATTCGTCAATGAAATACACTGACACAGCACAATTTTTAAGACCCAGACATCAAAATTTAAGACTTTTTAAAGACTTTTTAAGGTATTATTTCCAAATTCATAAATTCAATGCTTTTAAGGCTTTTTAAGACCCCGCGGGAACCCTGATAGGGCCCCACAAATTACTAAAGGCCCCGGAAAGTTGGCAACATCGATGAGAAAATTAAGCGGAACTATCCTTCTGGTCACGAAAAGAGATGAAAAAAAAAAAGAAAAACCATGAGAGTGAATTGCGGGAACAGCAATCAGGTAGACTTGTGTTCTCTCATCTCCAAGTTTGATGTCAGCAGAGAACAGTAAAGTTAAGTTGATGTGCATCTCTCTCTAGTCTCTCTAGTCTGTCTGTCTGTCTGTCTAACCCAGCTGGGCAGTGCATCTTTTGGTCTTTCTGTGTCTTGCTTGCTAATGCCGGCTACTTCCAGGGCTGTGTTCTGTGACTTTGTGCCTGACAAAAAAAAGTGAGAGTGAAATACTACTATTTATTAACTTCCATAAACGACAAAGGGCAATGGTGTTTATTTAAACTGCAGCTCGGAAAACATAACCACGTCGCACGTTAACATGCGTTCATAGGCGTGTGCACGAAATGAAATGACTTTCCAGCAAAACATCTGTGGGGACCAGTACAATGGGCGTGATGGCACTCCTCATTATAGGCGCACATACTTTTAAAACAAGACAATGATTATCTTGTCTCCAAGTCAGTTTAGTTACAACTCTGCAATAAAGCAAGATGGAAAGCAATTCATTGACATAGACTATTGATTTATAGGCTATATTGCATTTAAAATGTTGATTGGCTGAACATACTGGTCAATATGAATGCACATCCCTCAGTAAATAATAACCATCAATTATTGCTTTTATCATTTGATATCAGTGATATGCTATGGCAAGCCATTTTAGCTTTTATTCATTCGCAGGATGCATTTTAGATATCAATTAATTCAATTAAATTTGTACTATTTAAAATGTGAATTCTTGATATTAAGAATGTGTATTATTTAGCATTTAATTATTCCAGAATCCCGTAGTATTCAGCATTTGCATTTCACAGTTTTTATTCATTTTGAGGAATACTGAATCTGTTTTTGTGCAAGTGAGATGAATAAATTCATGCTTACTTTTAGTCTAGAACTACAGTAACCATCATGTTTACACAGCGCACACAACGCCTCTGCACCTTACTCCTAATTTCTCTCAACATTGGGACAGAAGAGGTGTCAGTCAATAAATGGGAAAACAAAGTAACTTGTGTTACTTATTTAAAAAAGTAATAATGCATTACTTTACTAGATACTTGAAAAAAGTCATTTGATTATGTAACTCGTGTGTGGGGGTATGTGCATATATATATATATATATATATATATATATATATATATATATATATATACACACACACACACAGTTCATGTAAGGAATAATTGACAACGGGCAGTTGAATTATTAGAAAAATAATGCACACCCGAGGTGGTAATGCGGTCACGATGCAAAGCGGCATTATTTTTCTAATAATTCAAAGGCCCGGAGTCAATTCTTCCGCTTATACTATGGTTACCACACCTTGAAACATTGTTCAGATGATGTATTTCAAGACATTTGTCAAGTTTTTGTCATTTCTTACGCATCTAATCACAAACCTCCGTTGCTAATTCCAAAACGTCATTTTAGAGTTAGTATTCGTGGGAATACCAGCAATCTCTCCTGTCAAACTCCTTCTGTGGGGCTTTCAGTGAATAAAGATAGAAGGATGTGGCATCAGGTGGGCATTTGGCGATGCACTTTATGAAACTTTTAACCGGGCTAAAAGGGGGTCCCCTGGATTGGTAGCAGTCTTTGTGGGGATCAGTGGGCTTTTTGCTTCTGCATTATAAGACAAGCAAATATATTCATCATCATTTTCGTCTTTTTTAATGACGACGAATGAATGCTTTCTTGACTCTCAATTTCCTTCACGCCCCCTCCTTGCCAAGATCAGCTGAATGTCAAACCAGACCTTGCGAACCAGCCCGGCTGCTGTGTCTGGTGACAGATACGGAGAGTTACGAATGCGCTCTATTTCAGCAGTCAAAATGGGTGGATGATGAGATCTAGAGTCTTTCCCAGCCTTGCGAAACTTTTTTAGGACGGCCCTAAATACGTCGTTGGATGATTTGAATTCAGACTGCCCGATGATGTTGTATTTGGATATATAGCGGTCTAGTCCAGCTCGTAGGGAGAGAAAACTTGACATTGAATACTCTGTGCCTGATGCGTTTTGGACAGTGGCATAGAAAACTCGCAGCTGGGTGTTTAAATCGTCTGCCCCGTCTCTCTCTACTTTGTCCACAGACGTACTTTTGGCCTTAAACCAGTCGTTGAACACGTTGTTTTTTATGGTGTTTTCTTCATGTTTTTTTCCCCTCGAGTCTGTCTAGCTGTTCTTCACTGATTGTTTTATGTCTTTTGTTGTTGCCGACTGCCTTTGATGTCCTCTTCCGTTTATTTGTTTTTTTTTCATCTGGGCTATCCAATACTGCCGTCGCAAAGTTGTTAATTTTCATGTTCACCATAAATATTAAAATGTACTTATATTTTTATTCTTGTTATGAATTGTTTCCTATTTTCCGTTATAACAGTTAACTATGCGAAGTGATATGGAATGGTAATGAGGTCAAGACCTGCCTAGAACTACTTTAGCCTTTCCCTGAAAATAATTGCACACCTTAGAACGTTCGTCGACCAATCAGATTCAAGCATTCAACAGCCCAATAGTATAAATACATCTATGAACTGAAGCAAACTATGAGTGAGCCAAACTTACTCCAGAATGATGCAAGGCTTTTCCATTGTGGCCCAGTTTTTGTTAAATAATAATATAAAATAATAATAATAACCTGTTAACGAGCATATGATTTTTATTATGTTCTGATACGTAAAACCATAAAATTCTAAAGGATGCCCTTTCTTTTTCACATGACTGTATATGAGTTTGTATAACAAAACAATATATAGCTTTTACTGCATGTCAGCTTATTATTTTGCTCAAGAACATGATCAATTTTAAGTCTATATGTCATACTAACAAGAAACCATGTTTCTAACCACAGATCGAGAACTGTAGTTCCAAACACAGATATTTATGACACTGTCTGCAATCGCTAAATTATGTTGATTACGACCACTGATGACTAAAGATGATTTTGGGAAATGCACCCCTGATTAGAATTAAGCTGCAAGATTCAAAGAAAGGTTTAAAATAAGGTTCTGTCCCTCATTCAAAGGACCAGTTACCTTTGCTGACTTTCTGAGCTGCCACCACTGGCTTAAAGAGCTCGTTCAACTCAGACAACTCCTTTTTCTTGTCTTCCTTCTTTTTGTTCTTTTCAGACTCAGCAGCGACCTACAAATAAAACAAGATATAGCAAAGACGTTCAGGACACTGGCTTGGATATGCAGACTTAAGATAAGCACACTAAAATCAGCGTTATGATCATTACCTGTCGAGCATTTTGCTGTCCACACTTGACCTGCTGTGTCACAGCTTTAATGAACTTCTGTTGTTTAGCGCCCTTTTTGTTTTTCAGTCCAAAGGTTTTATCCTGTCAGAAACGATTAAAATTCAGTGACAAATGACATAATTAGAATCAGCCCATACTAAAACAAACAAGTTACATAATCAGATGATAAACACGTAAGCAAAACTAACAGCCATATTGTTTCAAGCAAGTCATTTCTTACAAAAAGAATATGTATAATTAATAATAAACACAAAGCATAAACGAGCGATTAACTTTAAGACTGAGTAATAACACATAATAATTTTCAGATCACTAAGGCGGTGTCTGAAAACCTAATGAGCACCCTAACTGTTAATCATTTTGTCACATTCAAATCAAACGTACAAACGACCCATATTGATTTAAAATGTCTATCTAGATGAACAGCTCACTAGGTTGAGACAGCCTGAATGTGGCTTACTAGCAGTAACGTTACTAGACTTTGACTGTTCAGTCATTTCCTACTTTCTCACCGTTAAATTGACAATAACTGTTTGACAGCCTAGTCTAACCCTATTAAACATGTATATAACTGCTTATCCCGTTATTCCATTCATTATAGACTTAAAATTTCATTAAAAGCTGCTGGAATTCGCTAGAAAGTGAATCAGAACACAAGGCCCTGAGTTCAGCATGCTGTATGAATGCTAAACGCCGCAAATTTCACCTCAATGATCTTCTCTTTTTTCTTCTCTTGTGTTTTCTTATTGCCTGATGTAGCTTGAGCTGGCTTTTTCGGAGGCATGTCGCTTAATGAAAACCAGTATAAAATTGAAGAAACCCAGAAGCCGTATGTACAGTGCCGTATGTTCACAGGTACGCGTAGGCTAACCACACTAGCAGCCGCAATGCATTCTGGGAGGTGCGGGCGCGCATGCTGTGAGCGCACGTGGCATAACAGAGCCATCTAGCGGTCGCTGCTGAAAATTCTGTCCATGTTTTGAGGATCATTACAGTAACTGGCACCCTTGACTACTTGAAATCTTGTCAAAAGCCAGTTCCTCATACTTTGTCTCATCTCATTTATACTGAAATGATGCTGCCTCAAGTGCTATCGGAATTATCATAAACGCCAGTTTCCTAGTTAAAAAAAGGACATTGAACTCTCAAGTCTAAATTTAAATGCGATGAGCTCGTAGTCACTAGTCAGTACTTCAGAAGTAGGAAATTTCCAGAGGCGGACAGAGTGCACAGCTTCATTACTTGAGTAAAAGTACAGATACCCCTTGATAAATTTTACTCAAGTACAAGTAAAAGTACTACAGTCAGATGTCTACTTAAGTAAAAGTACTGAAGTACTTGTTTTTAAAAGTTGAGTATCAAGAGTACAAGAGTACATTTTCGCATTACTACTGCCACAGTGCTTACATTTATGTACAGAAACGTCCTACATGGAGTTATGAAAAATGTTAATGTTAATACCTTGGATAATGTAAAAGGAATTGAAAGTAAAATCAAGTCATTTTCATCTCTTTACCATGTTGCTTTATTTAACATTTAAGAACATTTTAGAAAATTCAGAAAATGTAATAGTCTGGCGAGGTGGGACCACGGGTTGGCACATTCCCAGGATGGACCTGCTGCGTCTTCTAGTGATGGGATTTATGGCTCTTTGAGGGGATCCGGATCATTCCTCCCAGTGATATATATATATATATTTTATGTTTGGCATGATGGTAATAAATTATTGTGGAAGTTCTTTGTTGCAAAGAATAAAAATAAAAATAAAGTTCCTTAACCTTTCAACCTTTAACCTTTCAACAAAAAAAGTCAATTAAAGAGAGTATAAAAACCTATTATGACCATGCAGTCTCTTACAACAAATTATATATATATATATATATATATATATATATATATATATATATATATATATATATATATATATATATATATATATATATATATATATATACATACATACACGCATCGCCTTTTTCGCTTTTGGCTTGCTTAGTTGGAGACATATAATAATCAACAATATTATTGATCTGCCTGCATTGACACCATTATATGAGAACTGAACTGAGCTGGACAATGAAATTACGGTCTTCTCCAGAGTGGCTATAAATGAACTAAAATAATAACTTTTTTACAACAAAAAGTTGTAAAAAAAGTTGTTTACAACAAATTAGGGTTCTTCGGCTTGAAACAATAGCAGAACCCTTTTTGGTGCTAAATAGAACCCTTTTTATAAGGTTCCATAAAGAACCATGCTTTGAAAGTGCTATTTGACCTTAACGGTTTCATAAATAACCTTTTCAACAGTATTTATTTTCGTTAATATTAGTATATTTTTAGTCCTCTATCTGCCTGGTCTTGTATTGTTGCCTCTATTTGGGTTTTATATTTAAAAACAAACAGGATGTTGCGTCAATTACTTTTATTTTTTATTGACATGGCAGATTGTACCAAAAATGACAGTTCTCTAACAACAGTTGTTAGCTGTTAGCTGTAATACATTAGTAACAATTGACATTGAACACGATATGTAGGCTAATGAAGACCAATTTCCAGGGAAATATGTTCACAATCCCCTATGATGTCTTTACGTCCGTCATTATGTGTGTATTCTGAGTGGCAGTTTCTCTCTGCAAGTAATGAGGTTATGATATGTGACAGCATCTGAAATACACAATTGACTTTAGTTTACAGTGTGTCTCATTCAGTTTTAGGCATAAAGTCATAATTTAAAAATATACATTCCATATCTCTGTTACTTACTTTGTGGAGAGGAGAAGATGAGTATACTTAACTGAACAGAGCTGCTCACACTTACATATGTTCTGTTAAACTAAAAAGAGCAAAAGACATGATTGTTAGGAATTGATTGTTGCAATTTTTTAATGGTAATTTATAGACATTTTAAGAAAGAAATCATTTACCTGTTGAGAGTTGACAGTCTGTGTGGTAACTGTAGTTGTATCTGAGTTCCAGAAAATCAGTAATGAGGAGGCTTTGACAGTTACAGGTTTGAAAAACAAAAAGGCGGGAATAAAGAACCCTAAACTCTAACACAGAACCTTTAAAGAACCATCTTTTTTTAGAGTGCATGTATAGGCTATATATATATATATATATATATATATATTTAAGGACAGAGATCCAATTTAAACAGGTTCAGTGCATATCAACATTTATGTGAATACATTTAGGCCTAATCACTGACCAGAGTATGATGCTATGCAACGTATGATTAAAAGATATGTCATTTATAGGATGGAGATAGGTTTCTGTGAGATTAACTAGATGATAAGCACACCTTTGAAGAGGAAGGCGCCTCGAGCGATATCATTAGGAACTGATTTGATTTATCAACACCAAATGTGTTCCCCTTGTCGGTGTGATGAATAGTGTCTCACAAATGGACACCCTGCTGTAAGTAGCCATCATTAACTCTGGCAGTTTTTAAAAGCAATGCTCTTTCTCCTCCTGCTACATATCAGATCCTCCTGTCCACAGCAAATAGAGAGGCAGGTTGATGAGTCTTCTGTTAGTTAACTTTGCCTCAGGTGCTTGAGAAGAATTTGTGGCTTATAGTCTCAAAAATACCTCAGATACTTACACAGACTCTATAGCACTGTGCATTTTTATTTTAGATTTGTTGATTCTGTTTATCTCGGCATATTTTGTATAGTGTGCAGTCCGACAGTTTAATCAAAGCAGAGGTCTTGTGCTGAGCAGCGAATACTGTATAGACTGTCACACATTTTGCATTACATTACTATTTCAGGAGATGGATGGTATGTTGCAACACCCTGTGAGAAATCCAACAAGGAGAGGTGAGATGAACACACACAATTGAGTAACGAACTGAAAATCACAGCTACAGAAATACATCTGCTCATTCATTATATTAAGTGGTGCTTAAATGTGCCGTGAAAGAATTGTGTTAATGGTATCTGGAATGTTGTTAGGCTTCTTTTGTAGTTTTAATCTAATTTAAGGCTACAAACTACAAACCTACAAACTTAAGCCTACTTTTTTTATTTTAGTAGGCTACTCTGGCACAAATTTTAATTTTACACATCAGGCAGCATTCTGTTGTTATGAGGATGTCATCTTACTTGAATGTATGTTATTTCAGGGCCAACTATGATTTGTAATGTATTGCATCAAATATTAACTATTTTTGCGTGGCAATTTATTTAGAAATATTCCGGATGTTTCTTCATATTTTCATTTTCCAATTTACATGCCACCATCAGAAAAATATCATATGAATTACATTAGGCCTATACAATTGAATTCTCAAAAGAAAAATTCCTTAAATAATTTTCCTTAAAAAATTCCTTAAAAAAAAATTCTTTATAATTTCATTTTCCAATTTTCATTCCGCCATTATATTTTGTAATAATATTGCGCAAAATATTAACTCTTTTAGCACTTTCTATCCTACAACTCATTTATAATCTCTTTTATAACAAAAGCCAGCTTATTGATAACATCATCTTCAGGAAGTGACAAGTGTTGTGAAAATAACACAAATATCAATGGGTATTAGCAATGTACTAGACTTTATGAAATCTGTGATGTTTTGTGGTGTTAGTTAACTTTACAATGAAGGGCCATTTAATCTTCTTAAATCACATTTTCAGAAGATTGTTAAAACATTAAAAAAGCATTCGCCATTGTGTAAATCACCATGATAATTCAATTTAAGTGTCTGAGTTCGACATATTTGACAGTTCTGGTATATTCTATTAATACTTCCTTAATAGAAATAGAATAGAAATATTTATTCTTAGTAGATTTTGAACAGTTTAGGTACTGAATAACATTAATGTCCACTAGGGGGCGGCCAGGCTCTTTTATAAGTAACTCATCATTTTAGAACCAATGTATTAACATATTTATTAGCAAAACATGCAATCAATTTCATTTTTCAAACCAACAGACTTGTCTCTGTACACTCCAGTTATTTTATTAACTTCATTATATTTTCTGTACTGATGTCCAACAGTGCTAACATCAACTTTATACACTAATATAGTCGCACACTAACTATAACTGTCATGCATTCTAAAATATAAAGAAGGCATATGATGGCCAAAAACATGTCATTACTAAATCAGCCAAAATATATTGGGGTTTCATGTTTAATGGGGACTTTCCATAGACATAATTATTTCTATAGCATACTGTACAAATGTATATTCTATCCCCTAACCCTAAACCTTCCCATCACCAAAAACTTTCTGCATTTTTTTATTTAAAAAAAAAAAAAAAAACATCATTCTTTATGATTTATAAGTTGTTTTCCTCATGGGAAAAACCATGAGATCAAAATGTCCCCTCAAGGAGGAGGATTTCTGAGACATTTTGACACACACACACACACACACACACACACACACACACACACACACACACACACACACACACACACACACACACACACACGCACGCACGCACGCACGCACGCACGCACACACACACACACAGACACACACACACACACACGCACGCACGCACGCACGCACACACACACACACACACACGATAATAGAATAAGGTGAATGAGGTGTCCCAATGAATTGTTCACAATAAGACCAAAACATGTAGTAAATTAGCAAATCAGAGTCTATTTTGATTTCATGCTGCCCTCAATAGTAACATTTTGGTGATGTGTAATACATACCTTGAAATTAAAACTTGTAGAACTGCTTCTAGCCCTTTGCTACTTTGATAGTTATTGAAGAATTCCTAGTATTTAATGGCCAAGTGTCAGATACTATATAGCTACCCATCAAGACCATTTATATAAATGTCAAGTAAATCACAAAGTGAACCAACTTAAAATCAAATAAATAAACAAACTCAACTTAATTTGATTTTTGCACATTAGCATAAAGCTATAAACTGAATGAAATGGTTTGGCAATTCATTGGGTGAGGGTAATAAATACTAGAGAAAATCACTCATGCTGCCTTTATGGCACAGTAAATTATCCAAAGCTTTCTGCAATGTCCTCCTGGCTCAGCGCACTGCGCAATAACCCACAAAACCCTCTGCAATATTTATCAGCATACACTGGCGATGTGGCCAAGTAAAGTGCAGAGTATAGCAGAACACAAAAGAATGTCATTCATTGCATGATTTAAGTTAAATTCTCATTTAATGTTTGCTTTTAAAAGTTGTGAGGAAAGTAAAATTACCAAGGGACTAAGAATTACAATATTTCATGATATTAATTTAAGCTATTCATCAAGTTCTTATAAATGATCTGAGTTCAACATTCAAATAGTTTTAAGTCACCTGTTGAATACATTGCAAAATATAGTTGAAGAGACACTGGAATGTAGCACTGAAGCTTTCTCACCAATAATATTCTTACTTTAATGTAATATGTTATTTAATATGGGGTAATGCTTTTATTATAATGAATTATTATTATTAATAATAATAATTAAATAATAATTTAAATAGTTATTTTTTAAAGTTTAAAAAGCTGAACTTCAGAGCTGCTAAATTGCAAAAATAATGATTGTTTTTTTAAATAAACTTCCAAAACACTCCCCCGTCTGCCATTGGTCGGCCAAACAGATAGTCCCACCTCAAACTTATGCCAATTGGTTGAGTCAATGATGCTGTCAGGCTGTTTACAGGCTGTCTGTGTATAATAAAGCTGGGACAAGGAAAAAGTATTATCAAAAAACTGCACACTTCAACTTTAAATGCTATTTCATTCTTTTTTCTTTTTTTTTTCATTACTGGGTTTAATAAGATTATTAGCTTGAGGTATAGACTTATTCTGTTGAGAAATATGAAATCAAATAAGATACTGTGATATGAAAAATTAAAGTCCGGATGTGAGCCTTTGGGGTTTCTCTGGACATAAAGACAAATCAATACTTCCATCAGCGCACACACACACACACACGCACGCACGAACGCACACACACGCATCAAACATGTTTGGCTAATCAATTTACATGCTCTTTACAACATTATTTATTTTATATTTTATTTTATTATTATATATTAAAAAGCATGTTAATTGTAAAGAGCATGTATATTAAAAATCTATTATCTTTAACACAGAATTGTGAATGATTTGTGAAATTATAGTTTGAAACTGTGCTTCAGACCACCAAAACTCACTATCATCTATATAGCAATGTCTTCTGCTTACTTCACTCCTGAAACTGAACCTAATTTACAACCGTCCATCCAAGTTCTTATTGAACACCCTCTTAATATATTTCCTTGTCACTGCCCCCAGAAACATTAAAGAAGTGCCAAACAGATGTTATCATTATACTGTCAGCTTGTCATGAAATGGTGGCCATGACTCATCTTTTTTTGCACTTTGATGTACTATGCTGGCATTTAAATGTTTTCTTAATGGAGTTTCTAAGTTACTCTTTGTACATATGAGTCACCAGCCTCTTACTAACAGACAGGTACAAGAAAAGAGTTTTAAAACAGAACAGTGAAACAATTTTGCGAGAAAACCATGAGTGGTCATTGCAAAGAAATTTGCATTGTTGTGATTATTTGTGGTTAACTGATATAAGGAAAATAGTCTGTATTTATTTATTTATTATAAAAGCCTATTTCTAGATTAAAATTCAATATATGATTGAAAACGTTTTTTATTATTATCATGGAGGAACACATGTAAAGGTTGTTTTGATACAATAAAAAATTTACTGTAAATATAGTAGCTAAAGGGGAAATAGTGAACTGGCACTATAAACAAATACTTTTAAAAGGGACCTATGCAAAATTCACATTTACATGTTGTTTAAACATAAATGTGCGTCGGCAGATTGTGTACACAACCACCATGGGAAAAATAATAGGAATAAACCCCCCACTCCTCTTTTTCAATCCCCATAAATCATAAGCACTATCGCACAACAAGAGCAGTGAGTGATTTTCTGTTTTTCTTTTGTTGTTTGATTCATATTAACAGCATATATAGAGGTTATTTTACGCTCCTTTCACTTTAATACACCAATCTAATATACAGGCGATTTCTTTACCTGCTGTTTACGTTCACAGACATAACTGATTGTGTATTAAACAGTTTAATCACAATAAGACGTGAAAGAGAACTTAAGCCGGGTGCAAACTGTGCGATTTATAATAGTCCTTTACGATTGTTGCTTGTCAGACTGTACGAACATGATCCTCGCTGTGAGCCATGTCACACTGTAAGATCTCAGTTGTCATTAATGTCAGACTGTACGGCAGTCAAGACGCGTTAAAAACGGACGCACGCAAGAAAACTTGTCTGGAGTTTTACATCATCAATCAATGACACGTTCGGTGACAGTGAGTAGCATTACACGCGGGATTGAAATGGTGGCTGCAAAGAAATCTCTAACATTCATTTTGGTCATGGCTTTTCTTGAAAAACAAAGACAATTTGATGGTAGTCGTAGGAGAAGTCACACTGCAGGACTGTGAGTCAAATCTTCTGACACTGCCAGAATTTTGTTAGAGGTAAAATTTAATCGCAACTTTCATTAATCAGCTGTCAGTGAACATGTCAAACTAATGATCAGAGATTTCAGATTTTAGCCAAGGATCCGAGGAATCTTTTAGGATGTGCTAAATTTGTCTCAGACGGCCAAATCGTGGCCAAAATTGCATGGTGTGCACCCGGCTTTGGTTTAATACTCACGGGACGCGACGTCTGACAGCCAGCTTTCTGTGTGCTTTCTTCAGGTGTGTGCTCTCAGAAAACAATATATCAAAAGTATAGACTGATATGGCTTTGAAACGCATGCAGATAAACTTTCATGATGATGAAGAACTGCAATGTCACGTGAGCGTGACCGAGATAGCGATGATAATCAAAACCAAACAGAGGTTTTGTTCGTTTTTGGCAGAGTATCTGAGGCACGAGCTGTAAAGACACTATTCTGGATAGGGGGTTCCTTACACTCAAAAATGCATTTACAACATGGTATAATAAATGATCTGTGCAGTATTTTGAGGTGAAACTTCACAGTAACATTCTGGGGACAACTGAGACTTATTACATCTTGTAAAAAGAGGCATAATATGTCCCCATTAGGAAGATATTTGAAGTAACATTTAAATCATGAACCATTTTCTGTTTATTAAGGTATTTCATAACTGTCAGTGTTACTGAAGAACAGGCAACAGGAAGAACGTTTTTGGGTATTTATTGAAAAGAAACAGCCCAGGTTAATGTCACAGCGTGGTAAAAGGCAATTGAATGACTAAACTGAATGAAGATAACAGTTCTTTGTCTTTGCAGTTTGAAGATGATGATGATGAGGATGGTGATGATGATGACGGTGATTATGATGACGATGATGATGATGATGATGACGACGACAAACGAACTGGCAGGGAGTCAGGTAAGTCTTGTACATTAGTAGGAGATGAGACCAGATAACTACATGTGGGTGAGTATGGGTATGTGCAAGTCCCAGGTGATTAGTGACAAAACATTTCATATTGCACTGTATATTATATGAGGTGGAAAGATGAGTAGAATATGAGAACACTTTAAACGACATGATGTTACACACTCCTGTACAGTTAGGTGGCGGCATGCACCTAAAAGTTGTTTGCAATACGCCATTAGTCAAGAGAAGAAGAAGACAATTTGTGACAGGTGCAGGGAATAAGTACTCGGGTGAGTTTGGAGTTTCAGGGTCTGACACTGATGGAATGACTGAATCCGTGACAATAACTCATTGTTTTATTAGATCTCCTGCATTATACGGCTTTAAGTAGATTATAATTTTCTTAGTACAGGCATATTTCACAAATTAATCTCCATTGTGACTGATCAGTAAATGTTATATCAAATGACCTGATAGTTTGCTGCTATTTAGTATAGAAGACAAAACAATTGAAAGAGCTTTTTAGTACGTACGGCTTGAACTACAAACATAGTACAACTTTATAAAGGACCACAGACTAACCCAAAAAAAAAAGAATGACCGTTATTTCTGTGAAATCCATGTCATCAACTATTCTGTGTTTTGCCCTCACTGAATAGCCACATTTTTGTAGGGCATCTGGATGAGAGCACGAAAAGACTTTTCCAAGAATGAGGGAACAGTGAGTATCCACTTATTGTCAGCGTCCACTCCATAACAGCATGCTCATAGTCGCCACCACCCCTCCGTCTTTGAGAGATCTTTTTTTTGGCTATGGCAGTAATTAGGGATCCCTGCTGTGTATCTCTGTGGCCTTGCAGCTCTGTCGCAGCTCAACCGAGTGCGGCCGTGAGAAAGCGTGGGAGGAAAGACGTAGCGCGGCCCCTCATATCTGAATCACTCGTCTAATTTTCTCTCTACCCAGAGATGCTGAGTCAAGACCTCTCAGCCACCAGACAAGTGTGTACAAGTGTGTACAACAGTGTACAGTTTGTCAAAATTAGTTTTTTTGTTAAAGAAAAAAATGAGAGATAGATAGATAGATAGATAGATAGATAGATAGATAGATCCATGTCTACAAAAAATGGTTTCATAAACCATCTTAAATATAAATACAACATTCATTTCTTCAATCAAGTCAGACCAGGATGCGCATGTTTTTTTTTTTTTTCCATTGGCCAGCCTTGGGCAACAACCTGGTTCGGAGGGCAACAAAATTGCTTTCGTCCCCGCTTTCGTGAACAGAATTGCACTTGAACACAGTCCCTCACACTTAAATAGTGCTGTTTACTCAAACGGAAGCAGATTGGAGCTCAGAGGCCAATGATTGGAGTGTTCATGCACCCCTGTGATCCCGACACTATTACTCTATCTCTGAGTGTAATGGGATATTTAATAATGGCGATCCCCCCACAGGCCGCCAATCACCCTCATCATTTGATTTTAAAATGTTTGCAATAACCTGTGGCCCGCAGGTGTAAACATGTTTGCAGGTGAGTGTGGATGTGCAGCTTCTGTGTCATTATCTTAATGGAATTCCTCAGAGGGGCTAAGAGAGAAGCCAACAAAAATAAACAGCCCAGAGCTATATATGCGACAGGGGGAGGGATATGAAAGGATATAATCCAAATACCTGTAAGACCCAATAAGGGTTTGATGATGGGAGTACGGGCGGCAGACAGCACCGCTTAAAGTTTACCTGTAGCCGTGGTGTTGTTTTGTTGTGAAGATTGCTGGACCGGAACAGTGTGTTGATGTTAGAGAAGCAGAAGATGAGAAAGGCAGCCATTCCGCTTTATCGGACAGGAATCCGTTATTACCCTCACAAACACTTAATGGAGTTTACAAGTCTGAGTCCCCTGGGTATGACAGATGTGCAGAACGCACCAGCCGCTCCTGCTGCCTGAATCTCTAACCAAATCCTGTAATAGTAATATTTAGCAGCCACATGGCGCTCAGCTTGAACATGCTTAGATGGAAAGACCATCAGTCACATTGATACAGAAAGACCGTCTCCCCGGAATGTGTCCCAACATGTTATTACAGCCATTACTAGGTTTATGTGTGTGCATTTATGTGAGTGTTAAGCTAATGGAGTGACAGGCCTTTTAATCAGCCCACAGAGAGCGTGTTCTCATTACCGGCTCCCCTGATAGCGCCGCTTACACTTCTGCTGGGACACTGATATCCTTCTGCAGTGGTCCTGAATGGAATCTCTTCTTCCTCGCCTTCCACACTTAATGGAACTAACATTCCGATCACAAGTCCGGCACCTTCTAGGGATTAGCATACACCAGAGGAGAGGCGCGCGCACACACACACACACACACACACACACACACACACACACACACACACACACACACACACACACACACACACACACACACACACACACACACACACACACACACACACACACACACACACACACACACACACAGAGCCATTAGTGTATTACGTCTGGCTCGTTCGTGCATAACAGTTGCCAATTACTTTCAGTGGGAACTGAATCCTCTTTAGGTGTCTGTGTGACTACATCAGACAATCAGAGAGAAATGGATGGAATGGGATTCTAATGTAGCAGCAGGAAGCAGGTGAAATACTATTGCAACAGCTGAGATAACCACATGGGCTCATGCTGAACAAACCTGAATAATATATTTATATGGAAACGGATAGTTAGAGATCATTATATATACATATACACAGTATACATTTTTTTTTAATTTAATGTAGACTTTAAAGGAAAATTCTGGGTACAAGATCAGTCATCTGCAGCATCTGTGATTTATGGTTAAATAACCACAGAAATCAATTTAAAAACAATTGTGCATCAAAAAATCAAACAAACCCTAAAATGTCTTACAATAGCCCGGGACACAGGCCGACGATCGGCCGACGGGCATCTTCGGGCTGTTTTTTGAATGTCGGCCGATGTAGTTTTTCGGTGTGTTCCGCACTGTTGGCTCTAGTCGGACGGTATCAGGTTTCTTTTGGGCTGATTCAGCATGTAGAATCGTGTCGGGCCATCGGTGAGAGAGGGAACTCTGATTGGCTGTTCAGTTTAGTGAATGAGTCAGTGTACGAGAATAATAGGAAAAACAGCGAGCAAACAGTCGGCTTTCATCAGCACTATAGTTCAAATGTAACCGGTCCTACTCTTCCCACTCCTGGTAGGCAGGCACTCTAACATAGAGCCTTAAGACCGCAGCGTCTAGCGCCCTTTCAGACAGGACGAGGAATGTGCTGAGTTGGCCGCTGGGTTCAGCGTAGCCTTTCAGATACAAAGTGATTTGTGCTACGTTGACCAGAGCAAAGTTGGCGGAGTTTTCAAAACTTTTAGCGGGAGTTCTATAAGTCTAGTCATTTGATTGCTGTTCCACGTTTCGGTCAGCAGCAAAATATTTATCGGTCCTAAGAAGCGAGCGATAGCACCTGACATGCCAACTTGAATTGAGATACGTCTCCATGACACAGCTTTTCTACTGATGTCCCTATACGACCCCAAACTTGTGTTGTATAGCTCCGGAAATTCGACACACGTTTCTAGCTTTTCATCCATTTTGTTTTCTGCGTTTGTTTGGATGCGCCGTTTCTATTGGCTGCTCGGGTAATCGTCATAGAGCGCAGCGGCAAAAGTTGAACTTTTTTGACCGCACGCGAGCTTGCCAATGGTGTCTCCCCTGCGTGTGCGCTTTGGTCGACGCAGCACATTCAACGTCCTGTCTGAAAAGGCCTTCAGTCGCTAGAGTGATTCTTGAGTGTGAGGTTTACACGCACAGCTCTTACTGGCCTACAACTGTTATATTAACATCATGTTAATATGAAACTAGGGTGATAGAAACATTTAACTTATATATGCAAGTTAGTTCCAATATTTCAACCATTTCATTACCTTTTAAAGCCAGTTAGTAACGTTCACACAATATGTACCAGGATACCAGAAATGTATCCCTATCTAACTATCCTCAAAATAAAAACTAGATTCAGACAACTACAGCTGAAATATTACATTTGTACTGAAGCATTAATATATTGGAGTTGTGATCAAAGAAGTGACTCTATAAAATGTGTCATTTCAGCTGCAAAGCTGTTGCCATTTCACTGTATATTTATACAAGAATATTTATAGGATAATATTTATATGGATGTAAAGATCCACTGAAGGCAAGTGTTGATGAAAACCCAAGTGCAGTTTATTACAAACAAAAGCAAACATAAAACAAAAGCATGGCGTGGCATGAACTTAAAAACAAGGACATGAACAGAGCTTAACGAACAGTGGAACAAAACTTGACAAAGACACATGGCAAACATGAGGGCTTAAATATACAGACTAATGACAAGACAAGAGACACCTGTGAACAATGAACAGACGATTAAAGGGGTGGTAAAACACGATTTCACTTTTCTAACTTTAGCTGCTAGTGTGTAATGTTGCTGTTTGAGCATAAACAACATCTGCAAAGTTATAGCGCTCAAAGTTCAAAGTGTAAGGACTGGGCTAAGAGGGTAAATCTGCATAACTAAATACATACTGCTAAAGACCAAAAATCTCTGAATGTAAATTAACCCAAACACACACAAACACACACACATTACCCCACCAGGGAAGACCACACTCAGGACCAGGGGCGTAGCACAAGATCCCGGGCCCTATGTATAGTCAGTCCTGATGGGCCCCTATGTTCCAAATAAAATACTTTTTGGATTGTTGGGGGGTTGGATTGCGCACGCGCTATGTATGTTATGCGCACAGATGTTCTGTCTCGCATTCGCCTTCTAGATTCCGGGAGATTTTAACTAATTTGCGGGCATCAGGGAGACGCTATCAAACTTCCGGGAGAATTGGGATGTCTGTATTCCAGACTTTTCAAGGGCCCTTCATCCCCTTGGGGCCCTGGTAATCAGTACTGGTTTTACCCCCAGTCCGACGCCCCTGCTCAGGACAGAGCGTGGTGTCCGCTTACAAGACATTTTATGACTGATCGGAATGTCCCAAAGGAAGTGGATTCCAAAGCGAAAAGAAACTTATTTTCTTTAAAAGACATTTAACCAGATATATTCAATGTGTTTTATGTGTGTTTGTTGAATTGTACGAACAATGTATACAATCCTATCTTACGATTTGTCTTTTATGTGTTTGATCTATGTTGTTGGGAAACTCTAATGGGATAAGGTTTCAAACTTTGCAAACTATGAGTAACCAACTCCATGTGAGGCAAGTTTGGATTCTCTGAGCTCCAATCTTCGTTCCACATTTAGCCATTTATATCACATCTTGCTAAAACTTTGTGACACATAGGACTATAATAATTGTGAAGATTCTGCTCTTAAACACCCGACGAAATTAGGGTTTCAAATGTCTCCCTCTTAGACAAAGAGCAATAAAAACCAAAGTCCCGCCTGTGAAATTCCAACCCTCTAATTGGCCAAGCCAACAGGAAGAGGCTGGATTTCTCCAAGGTGATAAATGAGGCTTCCCGCCTCCGCTCTCTCTCTTAATTCTCTTGTCCTCGTGTCATAATGTAATGTCTCGCCTCCGGGCGAGCTCTTCGCCTTTCTTTTATTTGTTTCTAGTTTAGTTTGTGTATTTCAGTCTTAGATAAGTCTCCGTGTTTAATTCCAATCGACGAGTGAAACGAACACCGCGTGACATATCTCTTCAGCAAATCCATCTACAAGGGACCTTTAAACGAGCGCGCGCTCGCTTTGAAGGAGAAACACGCGCATCTGACCACGTGACGCGCCGGACCGAGAGACGCACGCGCGCTTCTTCACCAGCCATGCAAAGATGTAACGTTAACTCCGCGTGATTTCACCGTAGAGATCTTTATTTCTTTTCTTTGTTAGTCAAAGTTTTGTTTTCCGTAGTCGACTCTGTTCACTTCCACGAAGTGAAACGAACTTAGCCGAACTATTTTCCTTTGGTAATGTTACCCCAAAGACTTTGAACCTCCGTTCAACACGCGCGCCAAGAAGCACCACGTGACGCTTCCTAAAGGACTCCGCACGCGGCCAGACAGGGCCGTGCAGGAATGCCGCTACACAGGGAGACCTTGAAACTTGTGCAAGTATATCTCTTTATAGAGCTTCTAAGAAGCAGTAAGATGATGTTTTCGTGTTACAGACAGGTGACTGTCAGGGTGAATGTTGCCAATGCTCTCTCTCTCACTCCCTCTCCCCCCCTCTCTCTCTCTCTCTCTCACACGTGTATCCATTGTCCAAACGCCCCGCATTGTTGTCATTGTCTGTTAATGTTTGTAAATACATGTATTCCTGTAAGGTAGTAAATACATAAGTAGTTCTGCCTTATTAAATTAATTATATTCATTTGAGTGATGTACTGCCTCTGCTCATTTTCCAAGTCCCTTAAGTGCCAAAGGTCTAACTTAAGCTACAAGCTTTACAAATTAAAGATACTTTAAAGAGTATTTGGTTTATAGGGCAGAAAACCCAATTCTAGTGGCCACAGAATTGCGTTTCCTGAAATCCTATAAAGTAGGATGATATTGTGGATCCCCACAAATATTATTCTGACAATTGAGCTAATTAATTTTGCCTGTTTTGTAAGACGTGGTCCGTGTAATTAATTACAATCAACTTGTGGTTAATTGCAGGGATATGCATGCATGCAGGTAAAATGACACATCATCCCTTAGCGGGAGATTTATTAACATGTAAAGGCCTCATTATGCTTCTGCGTCAACTCCACGGCGTAGCTACGTCGTCCCTCCTACGGCGTCGTTGCCGTTTTATGGTTCTGCGTCAGGTTGTGTTGCATCGCGGTGCATCAGACCAATCACAGCCCTTGCGGTCTGCGTCGCCTCGACGCGTAGTTACAATTTTTTGAAGGTGCACGTCGAGCTACGGCGTAGGGGTCGGAGAGGGGTTCGCGGCAACGCAGAGGGGTCTGCGGGGGTACGCCGTCGATTCGACGCAGAAGCATAAAACAGGCTTAAGACTGATCTAATCCAAACATGTATGAATAATTATTAATTACCAATTATTAATTATGATATGCAAATTCCCCCACGGATTAGATCCGCCTCTGAGTCTTTACAAAAGCAAAGGGAGATATTTGCTTTAAAAAATTTTAATTTCTAAGGACTACAGCAAACGATCGGTTTTGGACTACACGACATTCCTCGGGAGTTGCTGACGTCAGCAAATCTCATTATTTACATAAACACCTCCTCCGAGAATACTTAATAAGAGGGGCGAGGCCATTTTATATTGCTTTTTTTTTACATTAATTGGTGGAGAATATGCTTGGCACACTTTAAACTTGTTTATGAGCAAATTCAGTTTCAATCTGTCTATATTGTGATTTAATATTGTACGTGCCTCTCGAGTGAGCGAACGCAATGCGAACTCACCAGCTGACTGAAGGCAAAAAGCCGCTTTCAGTTCAG